>CM019755.1:22800415-23500415 GCA_009761765.1 Phenacoccus solenopsis | reverse complement strand
ATCACTTCTAGAAATAACTAATCGTCAAGTACAGCTACTACCTATTAGGTATCTATAACGTAAGATATAATTGTGGTAAAATGAAACGAATTATTAACTAGCTAATTATATTGCTATAGCCTAATAATCGATACTTAATCTCTGTTGGTTAGTTAGGTACTTGCATATTATTTAGGTGAGTGAGAATAGCTGCTTTCAGTAATCATTATGGTTACTAGAAAAAGGATTCATGGATTCATCCATGTATTTGATCATCTAATTTCAGTGTATTTCAAATGTGTTTCTTACTTTAGAGCAGATTTACCCGTCATTGACAAAGAATGTTGGTGTGACTGTCTTTCATTGAGTCTCTTACTAAAATTAATGGTAAAAATACTTACTAGCTACTCAGTTCATACATACCGTGTGTCCAAAAGAACCCCATACAGGCTAAGCATCAATTCTCTTTAATTACAATAGCTTGAAATACAGTTAAGTTACATCACTGCTTATAAATGTCTTGTTATTGGTTGTGGTTGTAGAAATCAGTGTTACCAACATGTTATATCTATTTGGTTGTTTATGAAAACGGAATTCGGTGCTTTGCCTGTTAGAGGTTTTATCGAGCGCCTGGTATGTGGTAAAATGAAATTGCAAAAGTGGCTAACTATATTATTATAATTAGTTTCGCTAACTAATAAGTAACTAACTAATAGATATCTATTTATCAGTTGTTTCGTGAGTTGATTACTTATAGTTCGTTAGTTAGATAGTTAGTTACTGAAACCGTTGAAACTAATCTTAAAAATAATAAGTAATTATTATGTACATGAGTTAAAATGAAACTACTAAAGTGACTGAGTAAATAATTTTGTTATTAGTTTCAGTTACTAAGAATTAAGAAACTGCCTAACTAACTAACTAACGAAGAAGTAACTATAACTAGCTAATAAAATAGCTGAAAGATAGTTGTTCATTTGTAAAACTAACTGTATAAATAAAATTAGAAATAATAGCTTATAATTAAGGCTAGATATATGGTGATGAAACTACTTAGTAGGTAAGTGACTAATTAGGTTTACTGTTGGTTTTAGTAACAAAGTACCTAACTATCTAAATAACGAACTTTCTAATGAAATAACTAATTGACACTATATTATCAATTATTTCATGAGTTAGATAGCGTTGTATTACTAACAATAATAGTAAAAATAATAGTTAATCACTACATAAGGTGAAATGAAACTACCAAGTGATTATTAATTTTACCAAGTACATTACTAACTTATGAAATAACCAATAGGAATCGACTGTTAGTTTCTTCATTAGTTAGTCAACTATTACTGGGATGTTTCATTCTATCATATACTTAGTTAACTAAAAAGTTGATATTATTTTTTCTGGCAGGGATTAATGAGTTGTGCCGTATCATACCTAGTAATTAAGTAATGGATTCATTTTCAGTATCGAATTCTCAGTGATATAAACTTTGAAACAATGACTTGTGAATAAGAAATAATATAGGAAGAAAGAAGGAAGTACATAATACATATTATCAGAGTTAAAGTCGGGTATACCTAATTAACGACTCACTGCTGACGTAAAAAGCTTTATTAACAACAAAAAACGAAATTGAACCAAAAAGAGCGCAATATTAACTAAAAAGGTCAGGCGTATGACCGCACGGATCGCAACCGAGAAGAAGACTGATACACCGGTGGCGCTCGCTGTCGTACCAGCTACGTCGTAGCTGGTACTCTTGAAATCAGTGCTGCCACACTAAGGGACAAGAGGGCCATACCTTCCCGTCACACATGCCCCCTCGGGCTTGCCTCAGGACAAGTCCTGCGACCGGCCACAAGGGAAGCGCGAGTAACAAGACATGGGAAGGGCCCCTTGTCCCCCTGCCCCCTCGGGGTTACCTCGGGGACGGTGGCAGCCTGGAAACCCCTATTTCACCATGAGTTGACGCCGTGCGTGAACATGATCGATTAGAACCGACACGTGTCCTCCACAGGACAAAGTTCATGGCAACTGGAGTTCAGTTGTCAGACTGTGCCCGTGGATTTCACCCGCGCGAAACACGTCATGTCGCCGCAGAGAATCCTCGCGGACAATGACCTTTGATCCTTTGAACCGGGTTCAGCACGCCCGATAGAGTCGGAGCGCACGACCCCAGCCAATGACCATAGATCCGTTCCACGGGATTCTTCCGTCTTAGTGATTACTCGCCGAGTAACACAGGTGAAAAAATTGAAAAAATAGGCGGAGATTTTGCGACCGCGAGTCGCCACACAGTGTACCATATTAATTTTGAATGTGCTGATTGCACAGGGATGTATATACTTGGGTGAAATGCGACTGTTTTTGGTTCTTTGAAAAATATGTACAAATATTTATAGAATATGCAAAATATGAACTTCGATATTTTGATTGTACAAATGAAAAAAGTAAAAAATTAAATTCAAAAAAGAATACAAATTCAACAAACGAGATTAAAGTTAATAACATCTTGCATGGAATGAAAAAGAAAAAACATATGTATATACATATTTAAAGTCAAATCCGAGTAATATAAATTGAAAATGTAACGTTCACGTATATCCATGTACTTGTTGGAGGAAATTCGTATGCTCCTTGTGATGTTCAAATTTAGTAAATGCGAGCGCGACACGCAGCGCGTGCGCTGGTCTTTTCTATCGCTGTATTTCTGTAAGCTAAACGAACTCATTAAAAAATGAAAATTAGAAGTAAGATGAATACCTTTACCTGCGTATTATTTTTCTTCGTGTGTTGGAAATGATGATATCACGCCGTGATATATCTTCGCGTCGATCTATTTATTATCGATTTTGTCTTCTTGTAATATTTCGGAGAAATGTGAAAATTCGCCGATTTACGCTTGGTCGTTACGAAGCTGTGTACGTATTTAGCGCGAGGGTGTTTGATTCTACCCTGCCAGGGGAGAAGGGATCGTACTACGTTGTTTCGTCGCGCAACGTGTTCGTTGTGCCTTACTCATTTGCGCGTGTGCGCCTATGTTGGCGTTCAACAGCCCGAACGTTAGCACGTTTGGTTTTGTCGAACTACGCATTGTATGCTACGATGTATATTTTTGTAGATGGTTGCAACGTATTCCATACGTTTTCTTATGAAATTTTAAAAATAAATTCGTTCACGCATTTTTCTGCGCATTGGCAGTTTTTTGATTTATCTTTAGAGACCTATCGTGACGTGTTTTCACTTGACGACACTGTCGCCTGTGAGATTGGCATTTTCCTTGGCCGACCGCGCCGTGGTGGCGGCACCGGTGGTTGTGTGCCGTTCAAGGACAAATCTTGCGGCCGTGCTGCTTGTTTTGCTTGTTCTCGTTTTGCACGTCGCTCGGCACGTAAATCTTGAATTATGTTTTTTGCTACAGAGTCTGCAGCTTTTGACTTGAATTTTTTCGTTACTGCTGGCGCAGTTTCATTTTCGTTTTCGAGTTCCTTATACTTATGCAAGTACTCGGATATTTTTTCCTCGATTGTGCGTGGATTTAATTTCGATCGTAGACAATTGTCGTTTCGTAAATCGTTTTGCTGTTTTTGAGTCAAAAACAGTGTTAATTGACGAAAATTTACGATTTTCTGGTCATTTACATCGTCTGTTGCCTCGACGAGGTAACAGTTGTGGGTTACTCGTTTTTTAATGAGATATGGGCCATATCTCTTTGGGTATAATTTTTGTGAGGTGCCCCTGTCGAAATTCGATTGGCGATGCTCAGTTAAAAGCACCATGTCGCCTGGTTGTAGTGGTGTGGGGTCACCATGTGTCTTATTGAACAGGTACTCATCATGTACCCGTTGCATTCTTCGCTTCTCGCGAATAAATGCATTGACCGCCTCGCGATCTGTTAATGCGTCGATTTGTTTATTTTTTAATTCTGAAGTGTAAACGGCTTTTTTGGCTAGCGTATCCGCTAATATGTTTGTGTATTCATGCCTACGAGCGTAGACATGCGTTATTGTGCAATATTCGAACTTTTTCATCAACTCGATGATGCGTTCGAATATTGGGCGGTGGAATACAGGCTTTTTCCGGCTGTTTTTCCAGCCGTTTGTCTCCCACTGCTGTCTATCTAAGTTTAGCGATTTCGTTACATACTTAGAGTCTGTGAATATTTTTACTTTCTTTATATCGTTGAAAAGTAATACTTCCAACGCTCGTTGGATGGCGATTAGTTCTGCTAAATTATTTGAATTGGTGTATTCCGAAATTTGTATCCGTTCGGATATGTTTTTCTCGGAATCTGGTGAAAAACAAATACCGATGCCTGCTATGGCATCAGGTTCGCCATTTTTAGAGCACGCACCATCGGCGGTAACTCTTACATAACCATCTGTATCGATTACTAGTCTTTTTGTTCTAATTTGTTCTGCATTAACCACTCTGTGGTTGTGCATTTCGGGTCGTTTTTCGCTTGCGCTTCCTGCAGGGACTTCAACTCGCGTTTGAAGTTTATAGGTGCTCGCGAGACTGGTAATTTGGTTGTAATTTCGTCCTTTATTCCCCAGGCTTCGTTCGGTGTGATATTGAACGATGTTGGCGTGTTGTTGATTTCAAGCTCTATCTCAGAGATGAATTCATGCCAGCCATGGTGGGATTTTTCTGGGTTTCTGAAAGTGTTCATTTTTATGCGAAGTTTATCACCGATAATTCGCATTGATCTCTCGACAAGAGACGATTGTGGGTTGTACGTAGTTGTATGACCTATTTTTATGCCGTGTTTGGTTAGTACCTCTATCCATTTATCACTTGTAAATTGGGTACCGTTATCTGTGATGATTTTTCGGATTTTTGTATTGTGTTGTTGGATATCAGTGATAACCAATTCCATCGCCTGCGCGACAGTTTTCTTTTTGATGTTATGAGTCGGCCTAATCCATGTTTTGTTTGTGAATATATCTTTTGCGACAAAAAGATATTTCGGATCACCTTTCTCATTTGCGACAGGTCCAAACAAGTCGGCTGATATTACATCTCCGATGCAATACGCTTCAACTTGCGCATATTCGAGAACTTTACGCATCGCGTAATTTTTGTTTACCTTGCATATTATACATGAGTTGGTTATATCTCTAATATAACGCATTGCATTTGAAAAGAAATACAACCTTTTGAAGATTATTTCGAGTTTCGCGGCGCCTACATGGCCATAGGCGTCGTGCAGGTAGTCTATCGTGTCTCGGAAGAGTTCCTGTGGCATGCATGGTACCATTGTACCATCGTCGTACCTACGGTATAAAATCTTACACCCGTCGGGCGTTTTTGATTCATACGAATTTCTTTGCACATTTTTCTGCGCGAGCGCGCAGTTTTGTGTCGTTTGGAGGAATGGTTGTGGTTAATAATTCTATGATGCGTTTACAACTGGGATCGTCGGCTTGGAATTTGTGTATCTCTCCGAGATACGCAATTAAGTCGTCTGCTTGTGCGAATTTGACACTATAAGGCTCTATACTCGTCCAGTCGACTTTGCAAAGTGTCAATTCGGGCGCTTGTGGGTGAAATAAGCGTTTCTTGATTTTGAGTCGTAAACTAAATCGTAACCGCATAGCTCGGTTATCCAACCGGCTGCTTTGCGATGTGTTTGTACTAATGATGCAAACTTTTGAACGATTGAGTGCAAGTCACGCCGTACATGCACCCGCTGTCCATGTAACCACATTTGTAGCTTGTGTATGGTTGTCACTAGACAGAGCATTTCTTTATCTATTATGGTGAATTTTTTCTGTGGGGCGCGGAACGCGTAACTGGTGTATAGAACGACGTTATCGTTGCCGTCTATTTCCTGATATAGTACGGCGTTCATTGCGTCCGTTGTCACCATTGTTTCTAAATACAGCTCGTATTTAGGGTCGATGGGCTTTAATTTGAAATCTTTTTTGTATTCGCTTTCGAGTTTCTCAAAAGCTTGTTGTTGTTCGGTGCCCCATATGAATGGGACATTCTTTTCGGTGAGTTTGTACAGAGGAGCTAAAATTTGGCTGTACTCTGGTATGAATCGTTGATACAATCCTGTTAAACCAACAAGAGTTTGTATATCTTTGACTGTTCGCAGTGCGAACACGCCTTTCTTGGTATGCTTCTTTTTGAAATTTTCGAATTTTGCGATTTTTTCACTTTGTTTACCGATTTGGTCTGCGGCCAAGGTAAAACCTAAGTGTTGTGTTGAGTGTTTGAAAAGATCGGTTTTGTTTGGATTGAGCTTCAATCCGTTCTCACGTATGATCGTTAATACTGCGACGAGTCGTTGCAGCATTTCCTCGAAACTGTTGGTAGTGATCAGCACGTCATCGACGAAAGTCTGAACACCCTCCATGTCTTTTGGTATTATTTTATTCATCATTTCGATGAATTCGGCAGATGCTATTTTAATACCATACGGCATTCTTAAATACTCGTAGACTTGTCCATCTACCTGGAATGCAGTAAATTTTCGTGATTGTGCTGACAGCACAAGCTGCCAAAAACCACATACAAAATCCAAGGTACTGAACCACTTCGCAGTTGTACCGTGAATTATGTTGGCTATGTCACTGGGTTCTGTTGATAATCGCTGTAACCATTTGTTGAGCTCGTCTGCGTTTAAGCACATGCGCAGATCACCGTTTTTCTTCACTACTGGGGCAGTAGTGTTGATGTACGGAGATTTTGACGGTTGTATGATTTTTAAGGCTAACATCAACTTGATGGCCTTTTGTATTTGTGCTTGTAATTTTTTAGACGGTTTGTACTTTTCGCCACGCCATGGCTTCAAGTGTTCGTCTCCTGGTATAAATTGGAAATCGACTTCTTCGCCAGTGTATTTTCCTGGGTACTTACTGAAACAGTCGTCGAATGCTGCTAGCATTTCGAACGCTTGTTCGGCTTGTTCTTGCGTGATAGAACCATTTTCGACAATTTCCATCAAATCTTTACGTAATTTTTCTCGGAATTTTTCCGGACCATTGTCGCGGTCTTCTGGGCCTAACTTGGTGTTTTTATAGACTTCGTCTCTACTGTTAATGTGTCGACAACTTGTTGTTCATATTCATTGTCAGTCTCACAGCGGCATAGTTCAGAGCCCTGAAACTGATGCCCCTGGAGAAAATGAACGATAGTCGGCTCTACCGACCCTTTGGGTGTGCAATGTGCATACCCTTCTTTTTGGTTTAGTTCGATGCCCATGATCTTCATAGACAATCGACCTATTATGCATTCGAACCCATTCATTTCGATTAAAAAGAATGGCATTTGCATTAATACTTCTCCGAAGTAAAATGATACTTGAACGAAATGGGACATAGTGCTTATTAAAGCACCATTTGCGAGTCGTAATTTTATTTTTCGTTGTAATGGAATAAATTTGATATTATCGGGACTCTCCCGTAACATTTTTTCGACAGTACGTTTAGACATTACATTGGGCAGTGCCCCTGTGTCCAACTGCGCTGCCATTGCATAGTTGTTACCAAAGGTCAGGGTCACTACACACGTGGGGTCTTCGGATGTCTCAGATATTAACTGTTGTTCAACGATGGGCGAAGTCTCTTCACCACATTGCGTATTGTCAATCGAATCAATCATTTTCGTCGTTGATGTTGTCACATCATTGATTGTTTTTTGATTTTTCTCTGTATAAGCTGGCTCGCTTATCGGTGTTGAAAAGTCTTGTGTATTGTTCTGTGACACATCACACTGTGATGTATTGGGTGGTTGTATTTTTGTTTCTGGTTTGAACGAAAATATTTCGGCGTTATCTCTGCTTCGAGATAAAATATTTATCGTTTTGTGATACCCAGGTTGTTTTTCGGGTTCATATAATTGTCGTAAAGCTCCTTTCGATATCGCTTTCTTTTTATTCGCATTGTGAGTTGCCAACTCCAAGCGTAATAATTCAGCAATTTGGTCGAAGTGCCTTGATGGAAATATAAAACGACGTAGATTTTGTAAAAATAGAAAAGTGTCTTGTTTTGGTATGATACAACCGCATTCGTCGGTTGCTGGATGTTCATACGGCTTACCTGCGGTGTTCACAGCTGTTTTACATTGTAGAAAATTGTATGCTGGCAGCCGCCAGACTGTGATACGGTCATCTTGCGCTAGTCTGCCGAACATACGGCGGAAAGCGATGTACCTAGATAGACGAATCGGTTGTTCACCTATTAATCTAGGTTTTGCGATTGGAAACAATAATACGATTTCTTCGAAACCGTGTTTGCATATGCAATTTACTACTTTTCGTAGTTTTGTTTCGATTGTTGGGTATGGAAGTTTCGATTTATTTAATTCTTCTTGACCAATAGATAAGATTACTTTCTTTTTATTAAAACACCGTGTTTAATTTTATCATATAGGTCGTCTAACTTAATTTGATGTCGAAGATAGTTCGGAGTATTTTCTCCAAGCTCGTGATATTTAATATAGTGGGCTAATCCATCGCCAATGAACTCGTAATCACGAAAATCAGTGATTACACGCGGCTGAAATGGACTAGACGGTCGCCCTTCACCGCCTAGTCGCTCTCGTTTCCCGTCGAACTACGGTCAGAGCTCGAATCGCGTTCGCAATCCGACGTTTCTTTTTCGAGGTTTGAATTGTCGCCTTCGGTGGCAATTCGTTTCACTGCCAGCTCTTTGCTGGGTTTGTCGACTTTATTGTCGAAAACTACTCGCTTTTCTTTGTCTTCACGATTTGCTGAATCGTCACGTTTTTTAGGATAAATTTTATCCTTCGGTTTATCCGTTTTTTCCGAGCCTTTTTTGTAATAACGGTCGTTATCACGTGAGCCCGATTTTGGATATCGATTCATCGAGTTATCACGACTCCTTGAGCCTGAGTAACTACGATTACCTGATTGGCTCGTATTGTTGTTGTAATTAGTCCATTTATGGTGGCTGTCGCCATCGTTCGTTTGTTTTTTGTCACGACGTGACTCGCGGGTTATCGTATTTTGTGAATCTTTCGCTTGTTTTTGAACACTCATCGAGGTTCTGATTTGCTTTCGATTTGGTTTTTCACGAATTTTTTGGAATGACTCAATTTTTAATCGGAATGTTTTGAGATCGACTCGATCTGCCATTGCGACTTCCATGCGTAGAGATGATGGTAATTTGTCATATACTAGTTGAATGACTTCGTCATCCGTTACTCGTTGCATATGTTGTAACGTCTCAATCCACGTTAAACATGTTCGTGCTAACGTTCTGATGTTTTTCGAAGTCGTAACTTTTTCCTCGAAAAAGTTGTACGCTTCTTTTTGTTCGTCATAAGACCAGTATTCCTGAAGAAAATTTTCCTTCAGTTGGCTGTAATTATGAATCGTATGTTGGGACGCCGCCCAACCGTCATTCAAGGTTATTGCGCTACAAAATACCTTGCACATCTGGGCTTCGTCCAGGTGCATACCGTTGATATAGTTTTCGAATGATGTGAGAAATGCGTGAGGATGGTGTTTATTTTCTTCCGAAAATATAACATTGTAGCTTTTCATTGCGCTGGGGGTGAGGGGTAATGTTTTTGTTTTACCGCCACAACCACCTCGCTGTGCAGTGTTTTCTAAATGTTGTACTCGCTCCGCGAGTATTCCTACAGCTTTTTTCTGTGTATTCTGTACGAGACTGTGGATTTGTATTTCTTTGTCGACGCAATCAATTCGATTATGTACGTCGGAAAATTGCGATTGCATCGCAGTGCTGTTGTTGTGCAGATTATTTTCCATGTTACGCTCGACAGCGTCGAGGTGTTCTTCTAAATCCAAGATTTGACTTACCGCGTCTGCGATATTGTCTTCTACCTTATCGATTCGTGTGGTATTCGAGTGTACCTTGTCATTCGTAGCACAAATGACTTCGGTATTGTGCCGAATATTCGCGCTGTGGGACTGTATATTTGACTCGACAGTACCCAACCGTGTACTGGTTTTGCTAATTTCAGTTGTAGCCCAACTGAGAATGTCTTCGAAAGTTAATGCCTCGTTAGTATTTTCATTGTTTTCGGCAGATTGCCGCGAAGAAAATAATCGAAATCCTAATGTTGGATGTGTATGTAAATTCGCTTCATCGAGCGATTTATTTTCGATATGTGACGTCGTCACATTTGGGGTTACGTTTTTCTCTATAGGTGGATTACGTGTTTCATCGGTGCTGGTGTCTGTTGTATCACCTTCCGATGACACGTTTTTAATGTTATCATTTACATTAACATCGTTAATGTCGTTTGATTCAAATATTTTTTCAACTTGATCTTGAGGGACAACACTCTGTGCTGTTTCATCGTTTTTTGATTCCTTTTCTGCCGATACTGTCGCCGTCAGTCTGCTATTCAGACGTGTGTTATAGACGACTTTCGATTTATTTGATTTCGGCGTCGTATCCGAATTCGACATTTTCCAGCGGAAAATAAAAAGAGAAAAAGGAAAAAAAAAAATTTTAATCGGAGTACGTATATACGCGTATACGTTGTAGAAATACTGCGTACGTGACTAAAGTCGGGTGGCTGCGGGTGGGAATGTAGCCTCGTGGTGCGAACACGTTGTGTTGCGCGCCAAAAACCGTTACGTTCGTTGTGACTGCTACGCGGGGTGTGTGCTAGCCTGGGCTGGCCACGCCGTCGTTTGCGCGCCAAAACTGTTACGCAGCACGCTGTGCTGTACGTTATGTCTGTATCTACAATAATAAAATACGTTAACACAAGTATATGATATTTAGCGATAGGAGAAAGTAAGAAAGAAAGAGTTTGAAAAGAGTATGTAAAATTATAATGAAAAAATAGCAAAAATGCCTTTACGTGGTAGAGCTTCTACCACGTGTTTAAAGCGGTTTATTTTATAAGAAAATAATAATAAAAAAGAAAGAAAATATCTTTGAAAAAAGAAGAAAGAAAGAAAATAGCTTTGAAAAAAGCTGTTTTTATTAAAGTTGGTTGTTAGCAACCGAAAGAAAGTGCGATTTTGTAATAATCGACTTACCGCGTGGGTTTGAGCCACCTGTGTATTTTGACGATCACACGGGTGATCAGTCCGCGCAAAACTCGAAAAAATACACGTATGGGCGCCAGTATCAGAGTTAAAGTCGGGTATACCTAATTAACGACTCACTGCTGACGTAAAAAGCTTTATTAACAACAAAAAACGAAATTGAACCAAAAAGAGCGCAATATTAACTAAAAAGGTCAGGCGTATGACCGCACGGATCGCAACCGAGAAGAAGACTGATACACCGGTGGCGCTCGCTGTCGTACCAGCTACGTCGTAGCTGGTACTCTTGAAATCAGTGCTGCCACACTAAGGGACAAGAGGGCCATACCTTCCCGTCACAATATAATTCTTACAATTTTTTTCTGCGTATTAATTTTTATGCTCCTATGTTGCACAATCAAGCAACGTATCGCCTCTTCCAAACGCGTTCTTAGCGATAGGAAAATTTCTACATCATTCTGGAAACATCCTAGCTTTAACGGTATGACGAAAATTTGATAGATTTTATACCGTCACTGTTATAAGGTTAGCCTATATGGGGAAATAGTGTCAAAGGCGTTGAGACCTGTGCTGAAAGACTCTTGAGAATTGAATGTAACACTTGAACATCATTTATAGAGAAGCCGAACGGTGCTAGAATAACGATAGAATGTTGAAACGATACTTTATATTAGGATGGCGAATTTGAAATTTATGTTCAAAATATCGCCGAAGTTGTGGGATGAACTACAATATTAGAAAATTTATTCGATTTAATTAGTATCTTCTCGGTTGAACTAATTTTGGAGTTTTCTTGAAAAATGCCGGAGCCGTGTTAATAGTGGCAAAATAACCTCAAAATAAGGTACAACAAATTTTAATATTCAAACTTACCATGAACATGGCTCAAAAATCAAAATGGAGTCGATGTTCTGATACTTTATTGTTTAAGTAAAAATTTTAAAAATTTGGAATTTTTGGAAATTGAAATTTGGAGAGTATTTTGTTGAAAAAACAAGAAGTTATAAAAATTTTCAAGTTTTAGGCGTTCTAAAACTTTTTTTAGTTCTCGTGAAAATATCTCTTTTTGGGTTATCATCACCTTATGAAACAAATAATAAATTAAGATGGCGTTTTACGAGTTTTGCTTTTTTAAAATTACATAATTGTACAGAAATGGAAGAGGTAAAGACTAAAGATCCATGATTCTAATTTTATTTCTTAGATAGCAAACAAGAAATATTTTTAATTTTACCATGAAAACTCCTCCTTTCGCTTCTCACTTTTAACTTATAATTTCTACCTATATTATTAATTTCATCCTTAACTTTGAGGTTCTGTTTATTTTAATATAAAATCCACATCATAAAAAATTAAAAAAGATCAATAAATCATTGCCATGCTTTCAAAGACACGAAAAAATGAATTTAAAATGACGATGATGAAAATCTAGGATAGCTGAAATTTAATAAATATGGGCTCATATAATTTCTCATTGTCGAAGGTGTAAGTTGGAGTTTCCAGCCTCGATCTTGTGTCTGAGTCCGAATAACTTAAGAACATTTTCTGAAGCAGTACCATAACCGAAAATGTCAATCGGAGGGATTTTCAAAATTATTTTCAGAAAAAATTTGGACGAACTTGGGAATTTGAATTTTTTTTTGTAATGATTCATTACAATTTCAGTTATAACGATTAATTAATCTTGATTTTCAATTTAAGAAATCTATCTCAGTATAAGTTTACACGACGACTATTGTTATAGAAGAATTATACAATCTAGCAGTACTTAAATAGTGAAGAAACTGAATTCATGGAAGGAATAGGTTATCCCCCTCACCCTGGCTACAGCCATGTTTTGAGACAGTTTACATTTTTTTTCAGTCTTGCACTACAGAATATCACTGCCTCACCAAAAAAAAATGATAAATGTTCAAAATTCCGTATTTTTGAAATTTTTACCCTATTAACAAATAATTACCGGCACCATTTAGTAAACCATAAGGGTTGGCTGGTCGGAAAATATCTGGTATTCTCCTCAAATAAAAACTTTCATTCAGCATTTTGAAATTTTTCGGTGAGTTGGTGAGTTGAATTTTTTTAGCCGAGTTCTTAACATCAAAAATATAGCATTTACAGCCTACCTGATTTGGGAAGGAAAGAGAAGGGAAGGGGAGGTCGAGGGAGGGTGTGGGTGTTCAAATTTTTGCGTTTCAGACCATTTGTAATCATCTGGCAAATGTTTAACTTTTCGATGTATACTTATATATTTCCCCTCCCTTCGCGTAGCGTCGGAGGATATTCATGAAATTCGCTCAAAATTTTGGTGGGGAACTCTTCTTGAAAATGCACAAAAGTGCTTTTTTTGCTTTTACGATGAATTTCAAAATGTCGGATCACTCAAATTTTGAGGGAGGCTAGAGAAGGGAACAATTGCTCAAATTTTTCGTTTTTGATCTCATATGAATTAGTGACTCAAGGACACTAACATATCAAAATTTCAGCTTTCTAAGTGCATTTTGAGAGGAATTAGAGCAAAAAAAAGCTTTTTGAGAAAGTTTTGAGTTATAGAATTTCTTGATTCTTCCATATCTCCTCACCAAATCGACCTAGAAAAGTTGAAATTTGTGTGTGAGGTTAGTCGGTGACCAAAATAAGAGCTCTTGAATTTGAATCAAAATGAATCCAAAATGGCGGATTATCAAAATTTGAGTAGAGCTTGAGGAGCCTCAAATTAGTGAAAATGTAATTAATATGAACTCATATGATTATTGCGGATAAGAAGTATACAACATCTCCAATTCACTTCCACACATGAAGTTGTAGGATAGAAGGAGGGGTTATTGATCTCAGAATGTGGCAAGAATACACGAGATGTCGAAAATTTTTTATAGCGGCATTATATGATAAAATGAGCCCAAATGACTAACCAATTCTGATTTTAGCTTCCCAAATGATTTTGGAAGAAGAACGACTTTTAGAGGGGAAGTTGCTGCAGCAAATTTCATGAATCTTCCATATCTCCTCACCAAATCAACCTACAAAGGTCATACTTCGTATGTAGGGTATGTTCATGCTCAGAATATGATCTCTTAAATGTAGTTCAAAATGGATCCAAAATGGCGGATCGTGAATAGTCATAATTTGAGAAATATGTGTTCATGTTCGTATGATTATTGCATGGTTAGAAATACCATATCTCTCTATATATTAAAATAAAAAAAAAATCGGTTTTGAGATGCGCGCGCATTCTTGCTCTGAATAGCAGGTATAAAAGGTATATAAAGGATAGCAGGTATACAAAGGAATAAAAAGTTGTACATTTTAATAAAAGCCTTGCACATGTACAACGGTCAAGTCATAAATTTGTTTTGAGTAACAGGTATAAAAAGTATAAAGCATAGCACGTATACAAAGGGAAAAAAGGAGATAAATTTTAATAGAAGCTTTGTATATGGGCAAGAGCAAGGGGAAGTTGTAAAATTGTTTAAAATGGGAGTATACAAAGGTGTAAAGGGGCGAGCCCATCCTGAAAGAAAGAACCCTTGGTAGGGGGTAACAAGGAAGAATGAATTGGGTTGTGCAGTTTGGAATGTAGAAATACTTGTCTGATAAAATGACTTTTTTTTGCAATTAATTTTTATTGCGAGCCCCGAAGGGGCGAGGAGGTACTAGTTTGTTTTAAATTCAACTTCCTAAGTGGTTTTGGAAGGGACAGGGTAGGGATTTTCAGACTTTGTATTAGGTGTGGCCTGTACACATGATGGGGTTAGCAACGTTATATGGGAACCTGAAAAAGCTCCATTTAAGAACTCAGCTTCAGTAATGGGGCATGGCTACTTACGTTTTTTTTACTTTTTTTTGGTGCTACATCGATATGAAATCAATGAGCTTAATATACTCGTTGATAAACGAATAGCACCGCTTCCAGCTATTTATTTTTCGCAGTAACATCGAGTTGAGAATTTCATCAAGTCGAAGAAAGCATTAGTCGATTGCAAAGGTCGATTGCATGAAACAGACGGTGAGATAAAAACTTCTCAACTATAACCATTTCCATCAAATTGCAGTTCGTCATAAAAATGAGACAGCAGAAAGACAATAAAATATCTTATATAGTTTTATGATGGAAAGTAGCGTATGTTTTTACGTACGTATTCGAAGATGAACGTAGTAGGCATATAGGTGGAGGTACCTAATACCAGATTTCTTCGTTCAGTTATCAAAGAAACAAACACCGAGAAAAATTTTTCTTACGCCTGTAGCTATTGTAAAAGTGTTAACGAACGTAAAACAAGTCTAAAGCATTTTTCTTCTTCCTCTGTGACTATCCAAATACGCCTTATTTTCATAAAAGAGAAAATTCTATAGCACCGGCGAACAACCGCGTTAATCTAGCGCCTCATTCAAAGTCCCGCATAACCGATAATTTGACGAACTAAGCCAGCCACCGTTCAAGGCGTAAACGAAGAGAAAGAAAACCTAAAGCGTTATCGAAACAAAATGAATTCCTGCTCCAATGAAAGCTACCAGCGTAAATCACGCTGCCAGCAACATTTGAAACTTGATTTGTGCGGCTTTAACAATTCAGCTGAGTCGTTTTTACCTCGTATCGGTGGTACCTTGAAATAGGTTTATTCGTAAATTATTTCCGTTTTGATAAATTCACCGCCGGTGTCTGTTTGATTTAATGTTGACCCCATATCTTGTATTCTCTTTCTTTTTTACCCTTTCGCTGCAATTCCAAATTATCGTATCGTTTTCCAATCGAACTTCCCTTTCGCCCTGACCACGTAGAATTCGTTGGCGGCGTTGAT
This sequence comes from Phenacoccus solenopsis, assembly GCA_009761765.1. Classification (NCBI taxonomy): domain Eukaryota; kingdom Metazoa; phylum Arthropoda; class Insecta; order Hemiptera; family Pseudococcidae; genus Phenacoccus; species Phenacoccus solenopsis. Next base: position 23,484,638 of record CM019755.1, on the reverse strand, counting down.
TTACGTAATTCTTTTCCCGCAAACCCGTAACGTTTTGTATACGACTAAGAGAAAAAATAAATGAGATAAAATGCTTCTCTGGGAATTAGTCGCGACAGCTTTGAGTAAATTGTTGTACGCTCTTCTAACGGTTCTAACGGTAGCGGATTTTCTTATTCGTTCGACGATACTCGTTGAAAAGACAGCTTTTTATAGCTTTTAACAATGCTTCCATCGTTTTCAAGTTGTCGAAAATTTCACCAAAGAGCCATAGTCGCGTTTCACCGCGCGCGATTTTTTTTTTCATTCCTCATTATCTTCGCGCCTTACGCTGTCGTTTGCAATAGGGTGTTCCCACTGAGAGCTTTTTCTACACTGTCTTCATTCCAGACTAGAGTCAACGCATTTTTTGGTTCGCTTGGTCACTTGGAGAATGATTAATTTTATCGTGCTTCGCATTTAAGACCGTCCGCGGTGTGCGAGTGATGTATGATTTAGCCTCCAAGTGATGCTGAACTGTAGTGGAGTTGGTACTGTTCTTGTTGTTGATGGATGAAATTTTAATGCGGTCGAATTGGTTCTTATGGGTGACTGTTTTCTCATAAATGGAAACAAGTCTTGCAGTATTTTTGGTGAAGTTTCTTTAAAGGTAGCTAACTGAGTGAAATTAATAGTTATCGAGGTTAGAAGACATTACTTGAAAAAAATTTATGAATTTCTGCGTAACTATAAGGATTACGCATGAGTTACCCGTTGATTTTCAATCGACTCTGCACATTTTGATTTATGAATTAGCAGTCCACCTGAATTCATATAATTGATTACCAACCCCCGTGGCTATCTTTGAATTACACTAACGCCCCTTCGAGACTTGTCTCTTCCTTCCCCTTTAGAGGTTAATAGTTTCTCTCTTCCCATGCCTACCTCATCTCTTTCCTCATTAAATTTTTCGAAATATTTTTCCTTTTTCATTTTTATTGGTAACCGTTCTTTGAACGCTAGATTCGCTATGTAAAGTAAGAAATATTGTATAAATTATCTGTGTATTCAATTGAAAATGAAATTGTGAAATAAATTGATCTAAATTCAATATTAAAACAAGAAACTAACTCTGGTCCTCTCAAAAAATTAAATGAAATTCCATTTAGATTAATTGAATTATAATAACTATAATTAATCAATAATGAAAAAACGTAAGCAGCCATGCCGCATTACTGGAGCTGAGTTTTTAACTAGGGCTTGTTCAGGTTTGTAAATAACTTTGCTAAACAGGTTAATTTGGCGAAGAGATATAGAAGATTCATGAAATTTACTGCAGTGAATTCCTCTCCAAAAGACGTTTTTTGCTCTATATCCCATCCAGATTCACTTGGGTAGCTAAAATCAGAATAAGTTAGTCACTTAGGCTCATTTTATTATATGACACAGCAATAAAAAATTTTCGACCTCTCGAGTACCCCTACCACATTTCAAGTTAGATAACCCCTCCCTCTCCCCTGCAACTTCATGTATGGAGGTGAACTGGGGATATAATATACTTCTTATCTCCGATAATCATATGAGTTTACATTAATTACATTTTCACTAATTTGAGGCTCCTCAAGCTCTACTCAAATTGTGATAATCTGCCATTTTGAATCCATTTTGATCCAAATTCAAGAACTCATATTTTGGTCACCGACTAGCCTCACACACAATGTTTGACCTTTCTAGGTCTATTCGGTGAGGAGATATGGAAGATTCAAGAAATTTTATAACTCAAAACTTCCTCAAAAAGCTTTTTTTTGCTTTAATTCCTTTCATAATGCACTTAGGAAGCTGAAATTTTGATATGTTAGTGTCCCTGAGTCACTCATTCATATGAGATCAAAAACGAAAAATTTGAGCAATTGTTCCGTTCTTCAGCCCCCCTCAAAATTTGAGTGATCCGCCATTTTGAATTTTATCGAAAAAACAAAAAAGTAGTTTCCTTGCATTTTTAAGAAGAGTCTCTTAACAAGTTTCGAGGGAATTTCATGGATACCCTCGGGCGCTGCAGGAGGCGAAGAAAAAGTACATTGTATATACAGTGTGTCCCATTGATCTTCGGCCACTTTAGCGCAGAAATCCCAAGTAGCTTAAATAGGAGTATTTCGATTTATTGTGTGGTAACACTGATTTTAATTTTGTAAGTTAACTAGGATTAATAGTTATTATTAAAACATATCTGATAGCATGCTTGGACGTGTTTGTTTTCGCAAATCAAAAAAAAAAAATGAAAGTAAACAAAAACTAGTTTGACAAACCCTGATGATATTTCGTTTTGGCTTTCAGCGATGCATTTCCTACAATTTAACTTATGCTATTTTAGACGGGCAATATTAGGATGAGCAAACGTGGATGATGCAATCGCGTCCACACTATTCATCATTCTTTGAATAGACCAACATCAAGTCGAACGAGGATGACAGGTTTAAGGTCCGTCCACATGTAGGATGATCAGCTTGTTCAGCTTGGATGATGCGTTATTCTCCGAGTAGTGTCAGTCATTATGAGGGATACGCGACAAGTACAATCGGTGGTGGTGAAAAGTAGGGTAGCATGAGTCATTTCTACCCTACCCTCATCCCCAAATGGTGAAAATGATGAACAAAAAAATTCATTTATAATAAAAAAAAATTTAAAAAATATGTAATAAAATTATTAGGAATTAATTTTGTAATCAAAAATAAATTCAGTTTTTAAATAATTCTTCAGTATCCGAAATTAATATTTTATATGAAAAAATTTACTAAAAATAATTAAAATTATTGTAGTGTTTTAAGGTGTCAAGCTTATGAAAAAAAATTTTGTTACTAATAAATTAATAATACTTACTGAAAAAATGTATACATTAATGATAATTTTATTTTATGTTAAATTTTTTGGTAAATAAAATATATTAGGGTTCACACATTGCTACTCGCACAAACACGTAAAAAAAAAAATATAGAAATAAAAATTAGCATAATATTTAGTAAATTTTGCGTTGTAAATAATTATTTTAATTTCAGAAAAATGGTCAGATGACCAAAAAAAGTAACTTTCTGATATTAAAATTATTTTCATTCCATTGAACAATAAATTGTATGTGAAATGGCGAAAAATTATATTTGGATGAGCAAACGTGGATGATGCAGTCGCGTCCACACTATTCATCATCCTTTGAACAGAGTGAACAGACCGACATCAAGTCGATCGAGGATGACAGGCTGATCATCCAAACGTCCACACTACATTCATCCCACACTGATCATCCAGGCTGAACGAAGCTGATCATCCTCGTGTGGACGCACCTTGACGCGTCAACTCTACATAGAGCACACCTACATTCAACAGATGCACACATAGAGGTTGGTACTAGGTATGATCGTCGGACTTTGCACCCCTGTGATATCATAATCGATGCTTTTGTGTTGATGGAATCGGACTATCAGCAGACCTGGCGTAGGGGGGGAATGGCCGGGGGTTCACCCCGATCTTGGATGGAGGCAACCGAAAATATCAAAAAGGCAAAAAATATATGAAAATAATCTGAAGCAATTCATTGAAAGTAAGATAAAACAGAACAAAACAAATGTCTATCTGGCGAAAATTTTAAGCACAAACAATGAATCCCACAATCGATTATTATTATTTATTTATTTATTTGTTTATTTGTTTGTTTGTTTGTTTGTTTGTTTATTTATTTATTTATTTATTTACCAAATTAGCAAGTAATATGCCTGTCAATAGGCTCATTTGTTTATCCATTACATAATTTCATTTTTTAAATGTTTCATCACCTTCAAGAAAGTTTAAATAAACACTATGACGTTATTAAAAATACCAAAAACACCGAGAAAAAATTCGAAAGATACCATGAAATATAAATATAACATTACTAGCTCTAAAAATACGATTGATATTCCTACCCTTGTGTTCCTATAGGAAATGTGTTTCTATAGCCGATAGACCGTTACACTCAGCTTGACATACATGTAACCAAACGAAAAGGCTTTCGCGACAAAAAATGAAAAATTAAAATAGCGAACCTGACAAAAAAACGCACGAACACGGAATAAAATCGATAAAAGTGACAACTTCACCCTCTCCTCGAAACAGGTACATGTAACTCGTTGACTGAATTATATTAGAATTCTCATCACTTCTTTAAAAACATAAAAAAAAGTATAATATCGAAGTTGTTAAATCTTCAAATGATGAATTCATATTAATGACTAGGTTCATGTTTAAAACATGATTTATTTAGAAATAGCCAAGAGCGGAATGAATTCGCAATTTTTCACGCCAATGAAAAAAAGAATCGCGTAATTCAGATATGTGCTATAAATCTACCGGAGGAGAATTGATTAAAAATATATTAGGCTTTTCGTTATTGTAAAAATTCTATATTTGGGTCCAACGATGAATGGAAGAAAAAAATCCGCCGTGTAGGTATCATCTTCGGTTACCCTTTTTTTTTTGAATTTTTGATTCGTTCTCGGATATGATAAAATGAATAAGATTAATGTTCCCGGGTAGAATGATAGGATTGACGAGAGACATGTGAGTTTTCCTTATTGGCTGCGTGAAAGGGAATTCCACCAATCCGGTCATAATATATTGGCCGGATTTATTACAACTCGTATGTATTTCCAAATAGCAGAACCGAGAAAGCAAATGATCGTAAATCCTTACCCGGATACCTAGATGTTTAATTTTAAAATGCTATCTTTTAAACTGTGATTTAAAGCGTATTAAGTAACTGGTGCGTTTTCCTGTTAAGGTGAACGATAATGTGAAATTCATACTGAGGTGAAAATTTAGGCGTGTTCATCAATTTGTCTTTTTCATTTCGTTTTCATGTTTTTGTCTTATTCGGTCTTCCTTCGTGTTTCTATTATAGAAATGTGATTACAGATAAACGAAATGCTTAAATTTGAAATATCGTTTATGGGCTTCGATCGATATCGGGTTATAATTGTTAAATTTAAAAACGATGAAGTTCTCGGAGGTTAATTATATTCTTTTTTAATGGTAGGAAGATATTTTTTTCTTTTGAACGTTTTTCCGAATGAATGAATTAAATTCATATTTCTTTTTTACGCGAAGGTAACGAGATTTTTTTAGGCGAATAATTAATGGCCTTTCGATGCTTGCAAGTTTTATTAAAATTGTTAGAAAATTTTTCACCATCCATTGAAATTTTAAGTCGATTTTCCTCTTCAGTTTTGCATAAAGGGGTGGTTTTTAATTCGTATCAGCTATACGAACATTAAGCGCTTTGGATAGCTCGCAGCTGAGGTAAATTTTCAACATGCTTACGCTATTCGCTTGGCTAAATGAAATATTTATTTTTAGTGGTTTGTAAATTTTATAGTTTACCTTCGGTGCATTATATAAACTAGCACGAGTATAGTTAAACCCAGCGTATAGTTCAAATCACTCGTTACTGGGTTTGATGTTCGAGTATAGTTGTGTTGCATAGCGTTCGTCTGAATATTTAATTTTATCGCGATCATTTTCGCCCTTGTTGAAATTACCGGCTGAAATGAGCGGACGAGTTGTAAGTGGCATGAAATTACACCAAGATGTTATTAATCGAAGATGGTGGGTAAAAAGTAACGATTGTAGGTCGGTGAAATTTTCAAGCCATTTGTGAAATTTATGTGTAATGAACAATGACTAAACTATTGAAGCAATCAAATTATTAATGATTTTTGTGAATAGGTATACATTTATAGTATTCCAAATTCTATGTTATTTTAAAATATTTTTACCAACTTGAAAAAAGAAAATTTCGAAAACACATGTAGTCTAGTTGAACTAGCCTCTGTTACAGGAAAAAGTAGAGATTACCTTACGTTTTATTAAAATAGATTCAAAATGGATTATGATGCAAATTTAAGAAGAGCTTGAGAAGCTATAAATAGTTCAACATTATTGAAGATATGCTCATACATGATCATTGAAAACAAAAAAAACGCATGCTAAGTATATTTTAAATCCACCATTATAGGTGATGTTGAAAAAGAGGAATTGTCGTTCTGCATAGGGTGGAGTAAATGAAAGGTCGAAAATTTTATATTCTGGTTTTATGTGATGAAATTAGTTCAAGTTATCAATATATTCGAATTTCAACTTCCTTAGTGAGTATGGAGGAAAAATAGATAGAAAAACGTTTCGAAGGGAAAATCGAGTTGAAAAATTTCATGAGAGTCATTTGTATCTCTTAATCAAATGTATCTTGAAAAGCTCAAATCCCTTTCAAGGTCAATTTATGACTTTAATAACCACTCACATTTAGGTTGAAATAGATCAAATACTGGGGTCAACTAAAATTTGTGAAACAAAAGGCTTGAAATAGTTTGAATTCAGTGAGTATAGGCTCGTACGAGTTTTGTAGTTGAGAAATATTATTTATAGTTTAAATTCATATCATTTTAGATGGTTTTGGATGGGATAGGTTTTCAGCTTTATTAGAAACTCAGCTTTAATAATATATCATAGCTGCTTATATTCTTTTTTTTTATTAAGAATATTGGCTTATAAATGGATTATTAGAACCCGTGAATTTTTTATTTAGCTGGGGAATTTTATTTTTGTCAGTGAAAAATAACAGAATGGATTCGTGTATCACTTTTTAACGTAGATGGGAGACGTGAAGAAGGACACACGACTGCGTTTTTTCTTTACGATTTCTCGTTGCTCCGTTGATTTCTCTTTTTTCTTTTTGTCGCATTTTCGTTTTTCAATCGAACCTTTTAATTGTTATTTTACGCGGCTCAAAGACCTTTTTTCTCATTACAAAAGGACGACGAAATGCGATCATTAATCGGATTTTGATGTAGCCGACTGTAATTCTGGAAATGAATTTTTCCCTTTTACGTCAAATGAAATAATACCGGTTAACAGTACGGTTATACGAATTTCCTCTTTTCACTGACTCGTAATGTTTTGGAAACTTAATGGAAAGTGGTTGGCCTAGGGTTTTCTTTACAAACTTCAAGGGATGAATGTTGGATAGGTATTGCTGGGCCAATGAATTCATGTTGATGAAATAAAGGAACATATGAATGAAAAATTTCTTAGATTGATTTTAGCACAATAGCACAAAGAAAGATTTTTTTTCAATAATGAACAAAGTGAAGTAATCAAAATGAAATTCCAATCAATTCGACGCGCTTATGATCTAGAATACGTGAACGTATGACTCCAAGCATTTTGTAATCAGAAAAGGTGCTTTTTATCCGACATTTATGTCAAAAGTTCGTGTCGAGATATGGAGTATAACGTAAGTATTACTTAATGTTTTATGTTAATTTTTGTCCTTGGAGACATCTGTAGAGTGGCTATTTTACCTTTTATTAATGGAAAATTTGGTTTAATTAGTCAGCCTGCGGTTTTTAGGGAATTATTAAATTTGCCACTCAGATTAGAATATTATTTTTGTTGTAAAACGTCGAACTTAGATGACTATACCGTTAATAAGTTCGAAACTTTTGATTTATCTGAAACGATTATGGGCGTCATTTCAGATCTTCGGAAACCAAATTTCGCAATCGATTTTTATTTCATCTCTTCGAAAGTTGAAAGATTTACTTGACTGTGTTTCGTGTAATTCGTGTTTTATGGATGTTGAGGTTGTATCCAAAACTTTATTTTCCGTTCGACGCGTAATTCTACAGAATTTTGATTAACCTTATATATGATGCGATGGTCATTACACTTTCAACGGCAGCTGTACTGCGCTATATTGCTAGTTTAATTAATATTTAAAGGATGCAAAGGCTGGGCTTGTAAGGTCAAATTTGAAATTGTGGTTGATAGTTTTATCAGTGAGCTAAGTTCTTGTTTCTTGGCATTACTTTGAAATTATGAATTTGTAGATTGGAACTGCTTGAAATTAATTCAGTTTCTTACACTATTAAATATACTGGTTATAGTTTAAGAATGATACAAAGGCTATGATCAGTTACTCCGAATAATCGAAGAAAAGTTCTGAAGATAATTCATTATGCACTAGTTTCATTCTCCTATTTCATTATCAGGTTGAGCCCCATATTGGGCGCCCATTTGCATTGTGATTGTGAGTAATCATGAAAATAAGATTCTTGTATTCAGTCTTAGGTTGCGTGATCAGGAAAATTTCACTTCGTTATCTGTATATTAGATATAATTACATAAATACACTAGGTTCACACTGAGGTAAAAATGGAACGCATGAAATTCTCATACTCGGGCATCGAAAAATTAATTTTTCATGTTGCCCCAAGTTGGGTGCCCATTAAAATTTCAAAATAATGAATCATAGCTCTTACTTGGGTAATCATAAGTTCAGAGTCCAAATCTCGTATGCATGTTTTAAGTCGTGCGCTTGTAAGACAAAGGTACCGCAAGGCAATCTATTTGCCTCGGCCATGTATCTTGTGTACTGATCTCATATTGAGCTACAAATCTAGTTGTAAAATCTTCACAATTCATCGATAAATTGGTTCTCATAGCGCCCCATGTTGGGCACCAATTGGGGTTATGTATACAATACCATCTTCATATTAGTTCCGATTCGGAGTCAACTGAAATTTTCATTTATTACTCATATACGAGTGTAATTGTTCTAATCTTATATTAAACTATAAATTTTAGTGATGAAATTTTCATAGATGATCCATAATTTAATTTCTTGGTGCGCTCCCAAGTTGGACACCAATAATTGGCTTTACATGTGATCATAAAAATAACATTTTCGTATGAGTCTATTTTATTATTCATTTTTTATTGATTGTTTAATTTTTTATTTAAATAATAAAAAGAGACAAATTGTTTTTTTAACTCTCTGATTAAAATTTTCAATTTTTTTTGCTTGATGACATATATGCATAATTTTTGCGATTTAAAAAAAAATTTATGGAAATCCGTGAATGAGGCTGGGTGATTGGAACAACATATTTTTGGCCCTATTTTTGTGGTTATTTTTTTCTTGTAGCTTTATATATATGATGAGTATGAGTATACTTATCTAACATTAAGTTACAAATCCCAATAATGGAATCTCCATAGTCTACTTTGGAAAACTATTTATTATCGCGTCCTATGTTGGGCACCAATGAGCGTTATATATAATTATGAAAAAGCCATTCCATGTCAGTCTTCGATTTGGAGCCATTTGAAATTCCTGTTCATTATTCATTTACGAGTATTAGTGTACCAATCTTATACTGAGCTATGAATCATAGTAATGGAATTTTCATAGTTCATCCAAAAGTTAATCTTGTCGTGCCCCAAGTTGGGCACCAATTAGCGTTACGTGTAGTTGCAAAAATACTATTTTCGTATTAATCTCAGGTTGGATCTTGACTGAAATTCCAGTTCATTATCTTATACATCACTCTACTGATCTCATATGTAGCCATGAATTTCCGTTATGGAATCTTTATAGATCATCGAAAAACTGATTTCTTGTGGTGCCCCAAGTTGGGTGCCAAAGAAATGTCGGTTATTTCTTACAACTTGTTATATATGTTTATATTTCAATTTGTGTATGCTGTATCGCTTATATTTCCACCCTCCCCTACCCCTACCAACTTGAGAAGGCTTCCCACCAAATTCCTTCTAAATTCGATTTCATTCTTCATAAATAATTCTACGTTGGCGACGAGTGTTTTCGTTTGTATCGAATGGGAAAATCGCGTCGTTGAAAACGTCTTCCATCAAAAATTCTATTAAAAAGTGACATAAAAAATTCGTCCACACGAATAGTATGGGAAAATTGCGTAAGAAAAATTCACTACATAGAAAAATACTTCTAATGAAAACCGTCAAGTTGGAATTTTCGTCGCTGCGTTTATTTTCCTTATCTTTGATCTACATTCGAAATAAATATGTTCCTACATTGGTGACAAAACACCTAACTGATCCTGTCGGAGTAGTATTTTCATATCGACAATCCAATGTCATTCGATAAGCGGAAAAAATTAAATATTTGTGTCCTGAATGTGTCAGAACTTAACGACATTTTCGGCGTAATTTTTTTTTACCATTTGGAGTGTGTGCACTAGTACATTTAAAAACTTAAATTCATAAGCCACATCTTGGTGAAATATACGAGCGTTCACGATGTGCACGTATGGTGGAAATTATTTGGTTGGCTGCCTTCAATATCGATAATTATGCTTTATACGTATCGTACTTTCCATATTACTTTACCAGAGCGAACGATTTTGTATATCGAGACGACGAACGATAACGCAATGCCGCTTTGTAAGGGAATTATGCGCCATACCGCTTCGAACCTAATAAAAGTTTTCGATGCATATTTCACGGAATATATGATACAAGACGGAGTTTAAAATAAGATAATCTATAGCTTATGTCATAAAAATATCCTTGTATTTATGATATGAAAGGTTTAATTTTCAATTAAATAAATTGATAATCAACGTGCTTCATTATACAAACGAGTTGTGCGAGGGAAAAAAATTTAGTCTTCATCTGCTTGTATGTAGTTAGCAGGGATATATTCTCAGGAAATACGGCGCACTAAGCAATATAAAAAAATTTTATTGTCGCTGAACAACAGTAAATAGGAAAAATAAAATCATAATTTCACCGTAGTCAACTTCGAGGACGAATTCAGCTAAATGGAAAATTAAAATTCACCTTTTCCTACCCCTTTTCCATTCGCTTACGACTCATAGCGATGAGCTGGCGAACGACTATCAACGTGGAATGGAAACCTCACTTAGTTTGCCGTTTTATTACGAAAATTCAGCCAAAGTTATAACATTATCAAGCTCGCAGTGAAGTGTATTACCTCCAACTTAAACGAGCTTCACATCTGTCGAGCGGTTTAATTTTAATGAAATATGAACGCCGGTCGCCGACCGAGGACGAAATACCATCGCAAAGTTTGTTTTTATGCGGTAACGTCAATTTCGGCGCTCGCTAAATTCATAAGGTGGACAGACCGGCACGTGACGGAGGATGCGATAAATCGTCATTAACACCTCGATACGATATTTTTACGACGAAATGGTGATCCTAAAGTGTATATGGGCGACTTTGCTATTAAAGCCTGCGAGCCAGTGAAATTACTTCGGAGTATGGTTGTGATTGTAGTCAGGTCAATACTTCGTTTGTATGGACTACGGAGTCCGGAGCTTAATTAAAAATGGAATTAATCAAAGCTCTACTTTTTTCATTTAAATTGCGTACGAGGTGGGGGTTTTAATTAAATGTCATCGATTCTGATGCACGTGTCGAGAGTCGCGTGAACGGTGTTTTGTAGTACATGAGATGACGCCGCACCATACTGGCGCCTTTTAGGAGTAGATAATTACGAGGTGGAATTTGTTAGGACAATTTTTTCAGGTTTCTGTTCAAATTGATTTGGGCCGTTTTCCATTGGTAAGTAATTTGCTGCGGTAAAATACGATGATGTTATTTTTCTTATCATTCAGAGGCATTTAGGCGAAGGAGGCAGTTTGAAGGGTCGGAATTCCTCTCTTGACCTCAGCTTCTTGGATATTTTAGTGTTATTAAATTGTATATTTCCTCTACAGTAACAGTATTCGTGTAAATCTATTGGAAATCGATTTAAAACATTTTTTAATTAAATTTTTCATAATGAATTGACTATAACTAATCTCATTTCTATAAATCATTATACAGAGGTGGGCCAAAGTCAGGTAACGTTCTCTGAAAATTCAAAAAATTGAAGATTTGTACAACTTCAAAAAATCTTCAAAATCTTCAAAAAAATTTTAGATATTTTTTCAATTGTAAGAATTTTTAAAATTTTAAAAATCGGTCAAGTGAATAACGATTTTTTCAAGTTTATATATACAAATATTCCTAGAAATTTTTTCTTGAAGAACTTGATGAATCGGAAAATTAAAAAAATGTTAATTTCTAAAAATGTGAAAAATTTTAAAATAGTTGATTAATTTATTTTTTTTAAATTTAGTAAATTTGTATTAAATTGAAAAAATGATTTTGGGATTGTGAAAACTGAAAAAATTGCTTCCTTTTATTGGTTTGGTCATGTTTGTTTTTTCAAATTTTTTTTTCAAATTGGAAAAGAAAATTCATTTGAAGTTATTAGACTCTTTTAGTTTTTTGAATTGTTGAAGGTCTTTACCTGACTTTTACCCACCTCTGTATGTATAACATTTTTTACCTTATTAATTTATACCCTAAAGTAGGTTAAAAAATTTCTCATTGAAGAAATTTATGCCCTTAAAGAATTACTCCTGGCCACAATTACATTGGTTGTAGATCAGCAAAATGTAAGTTTTAGAAATAATTTTGAAAACCCCTCCCACTGATGCATCCTAAAACTATACAAAGAAAAGAATTTAATCGCTGAGAAATTTTCGGAAATTCTTGAAAAAACAAAAAAATTATTTTTTTCTCTTTCCGTCACATACATTAAAATTTCATCCTTGAGAAGCACACATCTTCTGTTAACCAACGCAAAAGAAAACCGACCCGAAATACCCTCGTCGAAGAAAAAATGCGAGCAAGTTGAAGAAAAAAATCCATTAGGTAAACTTACAAACCTTTTCATACATTCTGATCATGACGTAGTTCAAGTTTTGTAAGGACAAATTCGCTTTATTCAGGTTTTCCATTAGTAAATATGTAATTCGCATACGTAGATCTTATCCTGAACTCGTATTTACCGAAAATAAGCATTTTTGAAATCGGCGCGAGAATTGCTGGTGTTAAAATACGCATGTAGTTTTGGAAAAACTCACCATGTATGTATGTCTGAATTTTTACGTCGCTCAAGGATAAATTTCTGCCGTTCAGTTATTCCCTTAAAGGTAAAAAAAACACAGTAGCCATGAGGCATTATTGGAGCTGAGTTTTTAATGTAGAAATTTTCAAACATGCAAATAATGCTGTCAGTTCATTATACCTCCTTCCTGTACTGAAGCTGGAAACGAATTTTCGGGTGATCTTAAAATTGTTTTATGTTCCAAAGTTACATTTTGTCGTTTAAAAGCTGTAAAAAATTTTAATCGTCAACTTCTTTTAAACTTATGAGGTCTACACCGTTTTTAAATTTTTTTCAAAATGAATAACGCATAATTAATGTATTGAGTATGTGAACAGCGTGGGCATAATTAAGGTTGTTTTGGAATCAAGAAAAAAAATGTGCTTCATTTTTATCTCATAAAGTTTTTTAAAACATCACATTTTTGCTTCAAAATGACTTCGTATAGATGTTTTAGCATTAAAAAGGATAGACTATGAAACCCCTGTGGAAAAAAAACGAGAATATTTTGTTTCTCAAGTCCAAAGAAGTCTGATCAAGCCCGTACTCTGTACACTAACTTTAAATTACCCATTGGCCTTTCATTTTTGTAAATAAAAAAATTAATTAATTTTATTTAAATTAATCAGTTATTGTTTTTAATATAAAAATAAATAAAATAATAAAAAATTCTAAATAAAAAATTATTAAAATCAGTAAAAAAAAAATGTATTAAAAAAATTATTTTAAAATTAAATTTATTATTTTGAATTAAATTATTTTTTTTTAATTAAAGCAAAAATTAAATAACCATAATTGTTGCATTTTGAAAAAAGTATAAAAATGGTTTGATCTAAATTTTGAAGAATTAAAGGCTAAAATTTTTTTCGCCTTTGGATGGCAAAAGACTTTCAAGTGTGAAAATGTTTTTTTTTTTTTTTTTTTTTGTGCCGTGTGCTGCCGCTAAGGCCAGAAGCACGTTTGCGGGTATGGAGTGTTTAGATTCTGTGGTAAAGGTTTGACTGTTTCAGGAAGGTGAATAGGAGCTTGGTCTGGTGGCTATTGAGGATATCGGATAGGGTAGATGGGAGTTGGAGTCTAGAACGGATGTTTGAGTATATGGGGCATATTGTTAGGATGTGTGAGACTGAGAGCTGGGTTTGGCATTGCGCGCATATGGGCGAAGGTTGTCTATCCAGGAGGTAGGAGTGGGTTAAGAGGGTATGACCTAGACGGAGACGTGCTAACCTCTTCCCTCCTCGAGGATTGAGGTGACGTTAAAGGTGAGGTGGAATTTTGGAATTTTTAATTGCCTAAAAATTTATTTTTTTTTCAAAATTTTTAATTTTTAAAATTTTTAACTTCATTTGGAAGGGTCTAAAAATCGATTTAAGGTTAAAATTTTTACGACATTTTTTCGAAGTTATTTAGCAAAATGAGTACTTTCATAATTTTAATACATGATATTTTTTTTGTTTTTCAGGGAAAATAATTAATAAATTAGTAAAAATTCAGTTTTTCCCAGGAGACGATCATTGATTACATGAGGCGATTTTGGAGATTGTTTGACCTCTCCCCTCCTCTCCCCATGATGAGACACCATGAGATTTGGCTCATCTCTCCCCCATCCCCCAATCCCGCGTAATATTTTTCAAAATGTGTGTTTCTCGTGTAAACGCGTCGGATTTATTCTAAAAACAAAAAAATAATCTCGCAAGTATTATTGAATATGATTTGACCATATAAAATACGTGATATTTTCCGAGATGCCCCTCACCCCTCAAAGTGAGATTCGATCAGACGCCTTCCCCCTTGGAATGCCTCACGTAATTGATGGACTACCCCAACCTCAAAAAAAGATACCCAACATAACCATGTACAAAGGAAAACTATTTTTTTAGCATTTTGAGCAACAAAAAAAAATCCTTTTTAATAAAATTTAGTTCAAAAAATTCTTAAAAAAATTAATTTTAAGTAAGTTTTCTGGGAAAAAGTAAAGAAAAGCAATGAAGAGTGAAAAAAGTATCGAAGTTACTTCTAAATTAACGTTGTGAAATGCCTATGAGTTATGAAACCGTTATCGGAAATTTTTTACTTTTAATTTGTCCCCAAACATTTTGAGAATAAAACCTCCCCCTCCCCCTCTACTATCCAACATCACCCGTGAGAATGGATTTTGGATATGATGTATTTCTTCACTCTAGTAATCTTGTAGAGTGCATATTTATCAAATTAGAGCTCTTTGGGGCTCCTTAAACTTCCCTCAGCTTTTGATCATCCTTCATTTTAAATAAAATTCAATATTGCAGTTTCGTAATAACTCTACGTACAAAATTTGAACTTAGTAGTTGGATTTGATGAGAAAATGAAGCTCGAAACTTCCTTAAAAAATTTATTTGTTGCTATAATTCCTTTTGAAGCTTGCTTGGTAAGCTGCAATTTGAGTGTAATTTCCTCCAGCCACCGTCAAAATCTAAGTGAACGGTCATCTTGAATCGAATTGAAGGCCTGAGAAAGCCACATTCAGCAATTCTTGTGAATATTTTCTATGTAAATTTTGAGCGATTTTTGTATAGATTTACTATTCGTTCTGAAATGTATAGTAAATAAAATAGATACACATAAACGCATTATAGCTAAAAAAAAGAAATCGTATTTTCTTCACTCTGTGGCATAAGGTTTCCCGATAACGTTACGTTAGGTAGGTCGCGACCTATTTAACTAGTTCGCGACGCCTAACGGAACGGACGAGTCAGACGCCAAGCTGTCTGGCTCAATGACGTTTCGGGAAATCCGGACGATAAAATTTTTTTTATTATTTTATTTTTTATACCTCTGTGTCACTCCAAGGAGTAACACATTACTCACTGGAAGTTCTAGAATGTTCTACCAGTGAGTAATGTATCTTTCAAGTTTCGACAAAGAGTAGTTCATTTTTGAATGTGACACATCAAACAGCTCTTCGGCAATTTTTTGGATATTTTCGCGTAATTTTTATAATTAATTTCTTCGAAAAGTGATTTTATATTTTATTTGATACCGGATACGCGCAATAAAACTCTCGCCGCGAATTTAAAAACAATCCACGGCGTCGGCCGTGATCCGTTTCATATTTTTTCGGGAACTGTGAAGACGTGCATCCGAAGATGTGAGCCGGCCAGCGGATACCAATTAATAAGATAAGTTTAGCCTTTCCCCGCTTTTATTTCTTTAATTAATATATGAACTTCTCGATCGTCATTTAAATTCGTAAAAGCGATTTTTCTTTTTCTTTTTGTTTTTACGTGTTGTTTTGTATTTTCCACCGGCGTGAGATTTCGTCGGCGTGAATAAAAGTTTTTAAAATACTCGGAGACTTATTTATTTAGTTGTCTTCGAGTTCCCGACCATCAGGTCACTAGGCCTGTGGTCAACATATTCGGTATGCCCTTAAGGCTTTTCCACTAAAAGATGATCCAACCGCTTCTGAGTGGCGGTTGGGGCCAATTAATTGTTGTGTGCATATCGGAATTAAAGTTTCCGATGTGTAGCCAAGGTTAATTGGTCAAACTTTGGCGCCCGTACGTGGGGCACGATTTGGACATTTGGCAGTCCATTTCGGAGCTCTAAAAGCCACCGAGGGCATTCCCTATCTAGCGGGAACGATCACCGATCGTTTCGAAGGAAAACCCGCTCAAAACATATTCTAAATTATTCTAAAAATAGCCGAATAAAAAAGACGCGTATATTCTCGAAATATGGAGAAAATAATATTTCGAAAATATCGCCAAAATCGGTGAACGGCTACACCGAAAACCTAGGGAAAAAAGAACGTTCGAGAATCGAAGCGGAGGAACATTAGATGTTCCGAAACTTCACCTAGGAATATTAACATATCAATAAGATCGCGAGTTTCGATGTATGAGTTCGTGTGCGTTTTCGGTGTGTTCTTCCGGTGGTGTGCGTTAATTCAGGAGTGATTGGTAGGGTACTAAAAAGTTTATTTTCACCAAGACCAATTGACAAATAGTTCGACTCGATGATACGATGATTTTTGATGATTTTGATGATACCGATGATACCGATGATACTGATGATTTGATGATTTGATGATTTGATGATACCGATGATTAGATGATACGCCATGTCTATGGCAGCAATGTTTTCACCCATTTTGGGTATAAAATGGGTAAAGCTGTGTAAGTCGATGTATCGAAAGATACATCCGACTCGAAATAATAAAACACAGTTTGATGATATTACTTTCCAGTTCTTGAAAGAACTGGAAGTAACAAATAACTATTTGTCATGAAAGTCTGGTGAAAAATCAAACGAAAAAGGTACCTACTATTCATTTCCTGCGTTAATTGTATGCCTCGGGTGGAATTACATCGGAGATTGCACACGGAGTCTGAAATCGGAACAAAACAAACCGAACGGATGCATCTATCGGAGGAATTGATTCTTCCGATAGATTAACACAAAACATGATCGTACCTATTAACCGGTGGTTAATAGATGACAAATTAACATCGAATATATTTATTTAATATATTTAAAAGTGATATTTAAACCACGATTATGAAAACAAACACCCGATTGTAAAATTTCTATATTTAAAACCGATGGAAATGCATCGCGAAAAAAAAAGACGTTTACAAAAAATTTCAACGATCATTTAGAAATCTAAATCGTACAAAATTCATTCAAAACATATCAAAAGTATAAATTAACACTCTTTTTCATTTCGATCGCAAAAAATTTCAACCTCCGATTCGTGATAACAAAATTTACCCAGTGACCTAGTAAACCGAACAACTGGTCACTGCGAAATAAGCGCAAGGGTGAAGAGAATATTATTTCTTCTCACCCCGCAGCAGCACGGACAGTGAGCGGTTCGTGTTGCTGTGTAAATGCGCACGTTCGGAAAATCAGTTATGATAACGCCTCCGAACGTGAACAGTAAACCAACGTCTGCGTGTATGCAATTTCATCCAATTACGAAAAATACGAAGATAATTATTCGAATAATTGAATTAAAGGTATGTAAAACGATACATATAATTATAAAACGTGTATTTATTTATTATTTTTCATTTACACGTTCGTGAATTATGAAGTAGAATCGAAACTGAAATTTTCCAACGGTTTCGATTCGAAAATAAACAATGGCCACCGGAGAACTATTTGCTCCGGTGAGATAGAAATTCTAAGTTTTCGACAGGCTTAAATTACGTATTTAATATGAATTTTATTTATTATTTTTTATACATATTAAATACGAGCCTGCGGGCGCTACCGTGTCCGAAATCACGGTAGTGGCGCCCAATGTGGTTAGGTAAAAGCCTAACGTGTTGAATTCACGAACAAGTCGCGGCGGAGTGATACGGACTTTATTATTTATTTTTTCGAGTACGTATCATTCCAAACCGATACTGACAAAATAAATTTTCGAAAAAGTGATTCTTTTTAAGTACGTGTGTAAAAAATAGGTTACTTATTAGGATCGTGTCATATCGACGTGGGTTCGAGCCCCACATTGAGCCCGTGTGGGATTTCAGTGTGGAGGTATCGAGTATCGGTTCAATGGCACTCCAAAAGATCACATTTGGAGTGTTCTGAGGCTGATCAAACGGAGATATGATACAAGTGCATACGGTTATGGAAATATGAGTGTTTGAAGTATTTCCATGAACTGTATGTATCGGAGATGTGGTGGATGGGTGCTCACTTCTACTCATATCTTCGATACATCTAATAGGTATAATAATAGAATAAAATAAAACAGTTTTCGATTACACACGTACAAATCACTAAAGTAGAAAATTTATGATAAACCGAATGTGACAAGAAAGACTGACTAGGAGCTCGAACGCGATTTATTACCGTTATTGATATGTGTATTTTTGTTTGTTCCTAGGTAAATAGTTTCTTTCTCTAATGAAAAGACTTGATTATCGAACGTCGACCTCCCTAGTCCCTGTTTTCGCGCACCAGCGTAACTTTGGTAAAATTTTATGTTGCTAATTATTATTTTTCCATTTTTTTTAGCGTATTTTTTTTTTTTTTTCATTATCAAAATTACTCAGTTTTGGTAAGAAACCGAGTATGTGACCTGGGCTGGTGGCCTGGTCGCGAAATTATTAAATAAATTAATTTAAAAAGCATTGTAGGTTTGTAAAAAGGCTACTTATCTTCGCCGATGCAATCGGGCGAAGATTCCAACAAACCTGTTCGTCAACTGCCGGTACGCGGAATCCCACACCGGCAGCAGCACATAGAAACGAACACCGCGAAGTCTACTGCTGAAATGGCTCGCGGAAAAGGAATGAAACCGACACCAAAGAACGTCATCGTGCCGGTTTCAACACCCGCAAAGAATCCAACGCCTGCACCGAAACCCGTCGACGTGCTGTCGTCGACGGATGCCGCGGAAAATGTTCAGTTTTCAGCGAAGCCAACGACTGACGATCTATCGGAAGATCGTAGCGACGAGTTGGAATTCAACATCGATACACCGTCAACGTCATTCGGCGATACACAGAACAGATTCAGTTCTGTGCAGCCAATTACGCCGAATGTAAATATCATCGAACCAAATCCTCTCGTAACCGAAACGAGAGTCGACGATTTTGACGTTTCACCGAAACGAACACCCGCGGTGAAAAAGTCAGCGAATTCCGGTGAAAGTTCGACGTCCAGCATACCGATGGAGTACGACGAAATGCATAATCCAACAACGCCGTTACTGAAAATCGGAGACCAGCTTACCGAATTCGTAGCGAATTTCGGTAATAAAGCGGTCATGGAAGCCATTGTCGACAAAGCGTTGGAGATTGTCGAGGAGAGAACCTACCAACGTATCCGCGAAATCAATCGAGCTGAATTACGACCTGCGTTTCAAATAGCTCTGGCGCCGTATATCGAATTGGCCGAAAAATTGAAGTCGCACCTCGCTGGAATTCTAACACAAACACCAGCGAGAAATATCGATACACCAGCGGAACCGACTTCGTCGAGTTATGTACGACAGTTAGAAAAATTACGAAACGTCGACGAGTCCGAATGCTACGAGGGAATACGCGAATCTCCAGTATTGCAAGGTATTGGAGAGAGATTGGGACAGCGTGTGTTCAGCACCGAATCAACCATTGAACGACCTGCGTTCCAATTTTCGCAATCGCGCCCTGCTCTCGAGCCTATCATAACGTCCGGCTTACAAGAAGATATTCTGACGTTACCACCAACGGCCGAGCTGCGAGATGATGTAATTCCTGAGCTCATCGCACCGATTTCGCCGAACGCACCTATTCCAAAACGAAGTCAGCCGTCGACCGAATCGAACCAACCGATAAACAGTCTGAATCAAAATCTTTCAACCTTAACGGTTCGTGATTTGATTCAGATAATTCAAAGCACAGTTGCCACTGAATTCGATCGACGTTCCGGGAATATTCAAAGTCAAATTCCCGGAAATCAACGACAGGTTCGTTTTTCAACAAACGAAAGTTCGATTGCACCTCTTCGCGCGGCGAGTTCGACCCATCACGACGACAACGATCCCAACGATTCCGGTGACGATTCGGATGCGAGTAGCGATCATTCAAACCACCGGAATGACAACAATCGACGCTCAATGGAGAATACGTCTAACCAAAATCAACGTTCGTCGGAACGAGAGCCGGAACGCGACGAAGACTCTCCGAATCGACGTGCACCACCTCCACCACCGCCATCGGGTGGACCGGATGATTCCGGAGACCCTGATGATGATGAACCTCGCAGAGGAGGCGGAGGATGGAGACGAAACAACGACGATCGCAACAACCGCCGTCGAAGAGACCAGAATAATCGTCGGAACCGTACTCGTTACGACGATAGCGACGAAGAAGAGCCGACCGTTCACGAACGACTTTCTGACTCTGGATTGTTATGGGACTCTACCAGTCGAATACAACAGTTGACGCCAAACCTTCCAAAGTATTTGAAACGTTCGTTCGGCTCATTCCACGACGTAAAACCATGGAACCCGGACACCGATATACGCAACGCACCAATGTTCGTCAACGAGTGGGTACGCAAAATCGTTCCTTACTGCGTGACGGACCATGACTGCATCCACGCGTTCTTGACTCTAATGCGTGGACGAGCTTGCCTCTGGCGGGATAAAGTTCGTCGTTCCGCCAAAGCCGACGAGGTGGCTCTCGACTTCGAGGAAACCTTCTATTCGTTGAAAATCCAAGATGACGAATGGGAGGAAATGCGAAGCATCAAGTATCCGGTTTATCCAGGACAATCAGTTCTTGAATTTACGAAGACCTGGTTGAATAAACTACGAAAAAATATAGAGGTAACATTCGAGAAGAAATTCGAGAAAATCTGTACGAAAATTCCAGCATCGTACGCAGATTTCATCTTACCTCTAAAACACCAAATTAACATGAGGAATCCATCGAACGCGGATTATGAATTAATCTTCGAAACCATCCGTGAACGTGAGCGCATCACCAAGCTCCGTTACGAGAAGCACGCGTTCGCCAAAAAATGGGACAAAAAGGCGTTTAAGCAACTCGCCGAAGAGGACAGTGACGACGAGAAGAAGAGCGAGAAGAAAAAAGAAGAAAAGTCCTCTCGCTCCTTTAAGAAACCAAACTCCAACAAATCGAAGGAGGAAGCAGAAAAGAAAAAGAAATTTTTCCGCTTCAAGTTCGGGAAAAAGCCCGGAAATAAATCTCGTCACGAAGTCAATCTCTTCGAGTCCGACAACTCATCGGTGAGCAGCTGCGAGTCCGAGGACGATATCGAATCGACGTATAACGACCTAGAAATCGACGAAATTGACGAATATTTTTCACCAATCGAGCATGAAGTTTTCGTGATTGAAAACGATAAAGTTAAACCAGTCAACAGGAAGCTCGTCGTCAAAAAGAAGTCGTTAAACTCGAACGCGCCGGCGGTGAGAGCTCGCCCGTCGACGCTACCATCAAAACCACCGAAGAGCTCAAAGACATCGTCGACACCGCTTAAACCAGCTACGTGGAATGGCTATCGAGTCATCGGAGATTCGATAGCGCGTCGTTTTGTAGATCGTTTTCCGCCGAAACGAGATTATGAATTCTGTCGCGGCGGATTGACCATCTCCAGACTTCTCCACGAGCTGAGGACGACAAAAAATCCCAAATTCGACAAAGTCATGGTTTACGTGTGCATAAATGATGTTCTCCGAGAAGATTTCGATGCCACAAAATTTAGAATCCAGATACGTGAGCTGATATCCATTCTCGAAAAGGCCGGTGCTAAACGAATCATTGTTTGTACCTTGGCTCCAGCACTCAACCGAGATACCAACCTCACCTTCTGGAAGAACCTTGCACAGGCTAACTCGGAGATATATTTTGCCGCGAAGGATAGCAAGATAGCGGAGAATTTCGATGTTTTCCGCTACGTGACTCAACGAATTCGCGAATACGATACGCCGAATTTTCCACGCCATAAGTACGTCGTCGGTGATCGCATTACGTATGCGATTCGGTTGCAATACTATACTGGTATGACGCTGAACGGAATACCTGACAACGTTCACTTAAATAATGAGGCATATACGATGTTGGAGAATCTACTCAAGAAATTCCTCCAACGCGGAAAATCAAAACAATTCGTTGAATCTCAACCAGTATCCGTAGAAACCAGTGACACCGTAACACCGAAAAAGATCTTAAAACGCGAAACGAATTTAATTGACAAATTGATTGGCGAAATCCCAGACGACCCAGTTGAACCAATCGACATGGGAAAAAATTCAATAGATTCGCAGATCAAGGAGGAGCCGATCCCCACACCATCCGAAATCAACAATTCGGATGGCAACATCGATCTCGAACACTTCAAAAATCTCGCCAAAGAATTAAATTTATTCGATTCGGACATTGAGGAAACTGAGAACGCGGAAAAATCGTACCGAAAGTTGCAGAAGAGCGATCACCCAGCTCTAATCGCCCTCCAATTCGGTAATGTTCAAGAAATCGCACTCGGTGACAGCGGAGCATCTTTTCCACTCATCGGTGAAGAACTCTACGCTGAAATCAAAAGAAATAGTCCGAAAAATATTCTAGCCGAAATTCCGCTGAGGGGAGCGAAAACCACGTTTGCTCTCGCTGCTGGAAAAGCTAGGATAAAACCTACCAAACTACTCGTAATGAAATTCCGATTTTCAAGAATTCCCGCGGAATCGAATCGCGAATGTTCCATCGCCGTCGGAGTAATACCGAATTTAAATCGACGAATGCTCTTCGGAAGATCTGCCTACGAAGATTTCCGAATGACTGAAACTTGGAACGGACATAAGATAACCGTTATCTATCCTGGTGAGGAAATCGAGCACACTTTCGACTTCGAAAGCCCAGGACAGATTCCAGCCGACGCGATCAACGAAATGCAAGCTATCGGAAGGCGTACGGAAATGGACGAAATTATTCATTTCGTCCGAGACCGTTTCCACAGTCGTGTGATTTCGAGTGACACCGAAGAATGCCTCGAAGTCGAGCCGTACGCCGAAGAAAAGCTGAATAATTTCGAAAACGAACTTTTCTACGTCGATTTCCCGGAATTCAACTCGGAATTTTCAACATTGAATTGCATTATGCCCGAGTTCACTCAAAATTCAAGTCAGAATTTTTTGAGTGCAGCCCGTCGATTCAGCGAAAGTCAACATTGATAGTCGGAGCTTCTGAATTGTTACCAGATCAAATTCGACAGCTTGAAACGACTATCAAGAAATATTCCATCTTGTTCGACGGGCATACAGGGAAATGCAACAAATACGTACATCGTTTCGAGTATACATCGAAACCGCCGTTAATACGATGTAAATACCGTGACCCGCCGCGTATAAAATACGATGCAGTGAAGGAGACCATCGAATCCTGGAAAAAAGAAGGAATCATCGAAAAGTCCACATCACCACACCGAATTCCGTTGGTGTACGCGTCGAAATCCGATGGATCGGTTCGGACTTGTGGTGACTACCGGCCTTTGAATCCGTATCTTCTCATGCACGCGAACGAAGTGCCGCGGATCGAAGATATGAAATACAGATTCGCAGAAGCTAGGTATTTTACGTGCCTAGACTTCAATAATGGCTTCCTGCAGATACCGTTGCAGGAGGAAGACCGAAGATACACCGCTTTCAGTTTCGCCGGTGGCCACTACGAATTCACTCGTGTGCCATACGGCACGAAGGATTCGATGCCGGCCTTCATAGCTGCCATCCAGGAAGTACTCTTCGGTACCGAAGACTATGTGGCTGCCTATGTCGATGATGTTCTCGTTTATTCACCGACATGGGAATTGCACATCAAGCATATCGAAGAAGTACTACGGAGAATCGCGGAGGCTGAAATGACCCTAAAGCTTAAAAAATGCCAGTGGGGTCAAGCCGAAATCAAATACCTCGGATTAGTCATCAACCGCGAGGGTACGAAGCCGAATCCGGAGCGAGTGGAGGGAATTCAAAATTTTCCTCCACCCACCACCAAGAAAGGCGTTCAATCTTTTCTTGGAATGGTGAACTACTACCGTACGTACGTTCCCGCGGTGACGAGCATTCAAGCACCGTTAATCGAACTAACCAAAGAAAAAGTTCGATTCCACTGGAATGCTGAATGCCAATCTGCGTTTGAAGAACTGAAGAATTCATTAATGCGAGCAACTCTTCAGTCTCATCCAGATTTTACCCAACCTTTTCAAATAGTTACCGATGCCTCGAAAATCGGTATCGGTGGCTCAGTATACCAGCTCGACGTAAATGGAGATCCGCGTCCAATAAGCTTTTCATCAAGGACGCTACATCCGGCCGAGCAGAATTACTCAACGACAGAATTGGAATTGCTGGCGATAGTACACACGTTGACAAAAAATTTCCATCTTCTGTGTGGAAGAAAAATCGTCATCCACACAGACAACGCAGCTAACGTGTATCTAAAACGACGCGATATTCTACCGCCGAGAATCATCCGCTGGTACCTATTCCTCGAGAATTTTGACTTTGAAATTCGACATATTGCAGGAGAAAAGAACACCGTTGCAGACGCCCTATCCAGATTTCATCGAAACAACGTCCACGATGAACAAGGCGACAATCTCATTCCGAACGAGTTAACAGCAAACCTCTTCGACTATAGAGTTAGTGATACGCTGATACGTGATCTTAAAAATCTCGCGTATCATCAAGAAAACGATGCGTATCTGAAAGTTCTCCTTGCATCAAAGAAAAATTTCATCACTCGAGGAAAGAATGGAGTATTTTTCATTAAATCCCGAGATGGTATCCAGCGAAGATACGTTCCAAGTTCGTTGAGAATTCGTTTACTGAAATATTACCATTACAACTATGGCCATGTTGGAACGTCGAAACTTATTCGTTTGGTTCGACGTCACTTTGACTGGCCAGGCCTATGCAACCAGGCATATACTTTTACCATCCGTTGTTATACCTGTCAACGGATGAAGAAACTCAATACATCGCAGTGTGGACCAATGCAGGCGAATACACCAACCCGCGTCAACGAAATGGTAGCAGTGGATTATTTCGGACCCCTACCAACGGGACGAGGCCGTACGCGATACGTATTTGTGATGATAGATTTATTTAGCAAATACGTACGACTTTTTCCGATCCGTTATGCGACAACAACCGTGACGCTGAAATGCGTAAATCGCTGGATTTCGGAAAACGGAAAACCGGAAAAGATTCTGAGCGATAATGGACCGCAGTTTCGCTCAGAACTCTGGAAAAACGGTCTCACGCGATTGGAAATTCAGCCTACGTTCACTGCGACGTATACGCCTAATTCGAATGCCGCGGAGCGAATCATGGCATCAATCGCCACCATGATTCGTATTTATTGTGAAGATCGCCATTCGAAATGGGCCAACATATTAACCGATATTGAGACAAAACTCAACATCACGGAGCATTCCAGTACGGATGAAATACCGTTCGTACTGATGAAAAAGAAGCCATATTACGATCGTGTCGATAAAGCTGTCATCGATACGACGGAAAAATTCGACTATGATGCTCACGTGAGGAACGCGGTACAACGACTACAGAAAGCAGCAGAACATCGCCGCCTATATACGCAGAAGCGACACCGAACTGTGGAACTCAAACCTGGCTCCACAGTTTACATCAAGACTCATCCGCTTTCCAAGGCTGAGTCAGGTGTCGCGGCAAAACTCCAACCAGCATTCGAAGGACCGTATATTGTAGTAGAACAGAAATTTCCGAACTACTACAAACTTCGAATGGCGGAGGCACCTTCTGTAGTCAAATTCGCAAATATTCGAAACTTAAAAATTATCGCGAGATCGTGATATATCGAATTCGCGATCGTTTAAATTCCTACCCCCCTCCCGTCCCTTCTACCTGTTAGGGAAACGACGTTCGGTCATCAAGTATAGATTTATGTGTACTAAATATTAATTATATCTAAATGTGTTACAGTTTAATAATGTCGGCACATAAATCTACGCGGGAGACGGAGGAAGACGACGTCGAGTCGTCCGATAATGAAACGATAGCGCCTCTCGACGTCGATCGCGAACCCGAGCGTGAACAACGCACCGATCCCAAGCCAATCACGAGTGTAGGTTCCTTCGTCACGTCATCAGAGTACAAACGGTTGGCCCAGAGTTTGGATGTTATCGAAGCCAAAATGTGTAACGGATTCGCTCTTCTAACCGAAACCATCAGTCAGGTCCGGAAAGAAGCTCGCGGTATCCGTGACGAGGTACGACGTTATAACCATAAAGTCGAAAAAGCGCACGACACATCTGGGAGCCTCGCTGATGAAGCCGCGGTAAGAAAACCTCCCTCACCAAGGCGAAGTATCGAGCCTGTATCTTCTATTAACATCGGTGAGTTGGCTGAGGAACTGAAAAAGAAGCTCCTCAGCACGAGGGATACGAAGGAACAGACACTCGCGATAAAAGGAAGCAAATCTACACTGCCGTACGAACGTGCCGATCCCGAATCTCCATATGCAGTTGCGTCGGGATCTGGCTTATCATTTGGATCCGCTATCTCGTCGGGACAGTCAGAGGACGAAATTGGTGATGTCCGGCGACGCAGGGGTGAGGACAGGTTCCATCCTAGATGGATTGGCGACCAGCCACGCTTTAGTCCCACTCAACTTCGCGAACTGCAGGACGCTGGGTCCACAGTATACTTTTACAGACCCTATGATAGGCAGCACTCGCCGCACTACGAAAATGAGAACCCAATCATGTTCCGCCCGGAAACGCCGATTCAGATTAACGGACGGCGAGCAACTATCATTTACGATGCGAGGGTTACGAAGTCGCTGGTGTCCGCCTCAGTCTTCTGCAACGGTGCCACCATCAACCAGTATACGCGGAACCAGAACGGAAACTGGATTCCGGCGAACGTCTTCAACCAAATCCGTTGGATAACATCGCATGTTCCGAAGTATACCCAGTTCGGAACATTGCAGATAATGCTCGCGTCCGGGAAGGCGATTTCGTTGTTGGTTGATATCAACGAGAACTGGCGTATGCCGGAACCAGTCGTTATCCTAGGAAGAGATTTCGGAACGGAACATGTCCGAAGTATCGATCGAGCGGCACAAACCATTGTCCTCCAAACATCCCGAGGAGCACTCCGACGAGACGCAATGATTGTGGAGTGGATATGGTACAATTATCCAGCGGCGTGTTTCGTTAATCGTCGCTAAAATGGATAATTGTGAAAACGGGTAATGAGCAGTCGCACTCATCAGGCCGATCGGGTGGAAGGAGTTTTAAAAGAGCAATTCCTTCCATCATGGGCAATAGTACCATGAAGAAGATCGATGTTCTTCATGGGAAAATCAAATACCCGTCTTTCCACTTCACAACATTTTTACCCGATTGTGACTATTACTTACCTCGATTATGACTACTACTTACCGATTGTGACATATTCATTTCTTGTATGTATATAATTATATTGTTTGTTTTGTATTCTTGTTAGGGCGATCGAGACTTTTTGTTTTTCATACTTACCGTATATATATATATATGTTGTTTTTTCCTTTAGGCGGGGAAGGCGAACCATGTTAATATTAGCATTTTATTTTTAATTACATTATGTACGCGAGTACAACGAAGAGAAATTACGTCGCGTCATTATATTATGTTCGTTTTTTTTTATTTTCATTTCCAGTCATAAGTAAGACTGATTACCATTATTACTATTGTTATTTCTTTTCGTGTTCGCTGGTGGGCTGCTTGAAAAAAAGTTTCTAAACATAAATAAAACGAAATTTTCATTTCCAAAATTTTTTTTTGAAAAAAAAAAAAAAAAAAAAAAAAAAAAAAAAAAAAAAATTTAAAATTCAAAATTAAGAGATTTTTTTTTAAATTTAAAATTTGATGCAAAATTGAAAAAAAAGAAAAAAAAAGAAATCTGATACTCTTGGGTGACATAGATGTTGTGCAATCGTCCGGATTGATAGGAAACCTTCTATGTCACATAGACTAGGATCCACTTCCGGTCTGAAAAAATTTTATCAAATTTTTTCACCTGGAGGGGGGGAGAATATGTGGCATAAGGTTTCCCGATAACGTTACGTTAGGTAGGTCGCGACCTATTTAACTAGTTCGCGACGCCTAACGGAACGGACGAGTCAGACGCCAAGCTGTCTGGCTCAATGACGTTTCGGGAAATCCGGACGATAAAATTTTTTTTATTATTTTATTTTTTATACCTCTGTGTCACTCCAAGGAGTAACACATTACTCACTGGAAGTTCTAGAATGTTCTACCAGTGAGTAATGTATCTTTCAAGTTTCGACAAAGAGTAGTTCATTTTTGAATGTGACACATCAAACAGCTCTTCGGCAATTTTTTGGATATTTTCGCGTAATTTTTATAATTAATTTCTTCGAAAAGTGATTTTATATTTTATTTGATACCGGATACGCGCAATAAAACTCTCGCCGCGAATTTAAAAACAATCCACGGCGTCGGCCGTGATCCGTTTCATATTTTTTCGGGAACTGTGAAGACGTGCATCCGAAGATGTGAGCCGGCCAGCGGATACCAATTAATAAGATAAGTTTAGCCTTTCCCCGCTTTTATTTCTTTAATTAATATATGAACTTCTCGATCGTCATTTAAATTCGTAAAAGCGATTTTTCTTTTTCTTTTTGTTTTTACGTGTTGTTTTGTATTTTCCACCGGCGTGAGATTTCGTCGGCGTGAATAAAAGTTTTTAAAATACTCGGAGACTTATTTATTTAGTTGTCTTCGAGTTCCCGACCATCAGGTCACTAGGCCTGTGGTCAACATATTCGGTATGCCCTTAAGGCTTTTCCACTAAAAGATGATCCAACCGCTTCTGAGTGGCGGTTGGGGCCAATTAATTGTTGTGTGCATATCGGAATTAAAGTTTCCGATGTGTAGCCAAGGTTAATTGGTTAACTCTTCACCTGCATTATCTGGTATATACGACAAGTTCTATTAAGGTACAAATTGCTTTTAAAGATATCACTTTATGCAATTGCATTTTTCTCCCATAGCCGTTAAAAGGTCACATTATCCGAACGTCGGGATACCGTAAACTTTGACGCGATAAATATATTCATTTTAATATCGCTTGTATCCCTGGAAGCTTGGAAATTGTATCGAGCGTAATTTAAATTTGACAGATCGTCGTCGCGGTTTCGTAAAATCCGCGTAAAACGTTCCAAAAACGTATATTCTTTGGTGCTCTCGTTAACGATGATCGATGACGTATACTCCGTTGACGTACTCGATGTGCGTGGCGACGCGCGAAAAAATACCTTCGTTCGAACCGTATGTGAGACGTGATTTTAACCCTATGATAAATGAATTTCGCGCCACGCGTGTTTTTTATTATTTAATTTTCCACGCTGCCATATGGTCTTCAACAAGTAACCAGTGTGGACCTAGTCAGGACTACAGGTCCGGCAAAGCTTCCTCCTTTGTGTTCCTGCTACCTAATGCCTATCCCTCCTAGTATGTAGAATTTTAATACACATATTTTTCTTCAAACTTTCACCCGTTAATAGCGCCATCAATATCGTCTCTCACTGTACCCTGCACTATTTTTTCGATCATGCGCCATCAAAGGGATACCCGAAAGTTTGAATACGTGGAGAACGTTTCATAACAAAATAAAGGCTTCATCTATCGATGTTTTTATCAGCAGCGAACGTTCAATTAGACCTTTTTCCACTTCATTAACGAAAATAAATACGTGGAAAACACAACTGGATAGTAAAAACAACGCGGTAAAAAAAATGGAAAAATTAATTCTCCCAGTTAAATTTTACTAATTGAATTTGCCATTTTAAATACTAAAACAGTTATTTTGCGAATACGAAGCCGCCAAAGTTTACCTTTAATTTTCCATTGTTTTGCCGCGCCAGAAACCAGCACTAGTAGCGATGCAACTTGAGAATTGAAAAGGGCCCCGAATAAATTAATACACTTAAACGAATTCGCTAAACGCAATTCGATTTACAGTTGAACCGCTTGAAAATGGGAAAAATCCATCAATGCTGACCGAGCCGACGTTTTATTAAATTACCAACGTTTATAATTGTTTTTCTTCGACGTAATCAACTTTAGCACAGGTTTACTTTAAAAACCGTTTTACGAAATTCCGCTGGGCGCGAGCAGGCGTTTGCTTTTCTTGTATATTTGTGTGACCGAGCGTAATCGCGTTAATTTCGGCTCGCCTTTTGCGCCGCGTCGACGCAAAATTAATTAAAATTATAACAAGTTTAAGATGACGGCGACCTATACAGTGCCTTTTTAAATTAAACTTTCGAATACATTAATTACCTCGGTTACGTTTTACGACGAAAAAGTTCCTGATAAAGTACCATATGCGTATTGCGTACTCGACACATACTCGTAAGCTTACAGCCATACGAATCCAGCCTCGTGATGGGATATCGCGGAAGGTAAGTATACTATCGTGTATGCACAGCTATCACGCAACTTATTCTGAGGGGAATAAGTGTGTACCGTTGAATTTTATTTTTGAATGAGTGCTATATACTTGCGGTTGAGTGATGGCTAAGGTTTTTCCTCGTGCGTTGAAATAATTCACCGCGCCGAAAGTACGCAGGGTTAATTAGGGTAGTGAATTTTATCTCCCCTTTCCCTGTTGTCAAAATTTAAAATGCATTCCTCAGCGAATCCGATTCTGTATGGTTGTTATTACTCTGTGGAAAGTAAGTTGCATGTGTCACGTCAACAATTCCCTTATATTTGAGCAGTTCAACTGAAAGACACGTGGCATAGTAAAACTGAACTCTGTATTTACTACGTATTCTGCTATTAGACAATCGTTTTGATTGGTTAGAATTATAATGAGATTGATTTTTTGCACTTTGTTTTATTGGGTTATTTATTTTTTGTTATTTTCTTGAGATATACTTGCATCAGTATAAAGTGAGATGAGTTGATGTTGGGCACCAGCTTTCCTAATTTTGGTTTTCGACTCGAAATTATCTTCATCGTTTACGAATGTATTGATTCGTTGGTACCGTAGTCTGAATATTATCTTTTGAAAGCCGAATTCAGGCGAAGTCCTCTGGACCTCAGAGCCAGGAGCTTCCACCGCAAACCAATACAAAAAGGCAGCCGCGGCGCGAAGTGTGGCAAGGAGGCTTTTGCCATCAATTTATGCGAAGAAGGCTCCAGAAAAGACGCTGGAATGAACGACTTAAGACTAAAATCGCATAAAAAAAATAATCCAACAATCAAAGAATAATGTGAACATAATTTCTTACATAATGAGCTTCGCGCCTTCCAGTATTTTGTAGTCCCCTTCATAATATTAAGCTATGTATCATTTTCTATTCGACTCGTTTGTGAATCTTTCATTTTTAGCGGAGATCTTAACATCAAAAATATAGCAATTACAGCCCACCTGAATTGGGAGGGAACGGGAAGGGAAAGTCGGGGAGGGTGGATTTTTCAAATCTTTGCGTTTCAGACCATTTGTAATCATCTGGCAAATGTCCAACTTTTTGGTATACATATATATTTTTTCCCCCACGCGTAGCGCGGGCGGTAATTTATGAAATTTTCTCAAAACTTGATAAGAGACTCTACTTGAAAATCTAACAAAACGATATTTTTTATTTTTTCGAAAAAATTCAAAATGGCGGATCACTCAAATTTTGAGAGGTGCTGGAGAACGGGTATGTAATTCAAATTTTTTGTTTTTGATCTTATATGAAAGAATGAGTCTTGGACACTAACATATCCAAATTTCAGCTTCCTAAGTGCATATTGAGAGGAGTTGAAGCAAAAAACGCCTATTTGAGGAAGTTTTGAATTATGAAATTTCTTGAATCTTCCATATCTTTCCACTAAATCAAGTTAAAGAGGTCATACTTTGTGTGTGGGGTTAGTTGGTGACCAGAATGTGACCTCTTGAATTAGCGTCAAAATAGATTCAAAATGGCTGATTATCAAAATTTGAGTAGAGCTTGAGAAGCCTTGAGTTAATAAAAAGGTAATTAATATGAACTCATATGAACATTGGGGATAAGAAATATACTATATTCCCAATTCACCTCCATACATGTTAGGAGGGGAGAGGGAGGGGTTATCCAACTTGAAATGTGGTAGGGGTACACGAGAGTTCGAAAATTTTTTATTGCTGTGTCATATAATAAAATGAGCCTAAGTGACTAACTTATTCTGATTTTAGCTTCCCAAGTGAATTTGGAAGTGAGTTAGAGTGAAAAACGGCTTGTGAAGGGGAAATTAGGACAAGGAAGTTCGTGAATCATCCATATCTCATCACCAAATCGGCCTAAAAAAGTCAAACTTCGTGTGTAGGATTAGTTAATGACCAAAATATGAACTCTTCAATTTGAGTCAAAATGGATCTAAATGGTAGATCATCAAGATTTGAAGATAATTTGAGGATCCTCAAAAGTTATAATTTGAGAAGTATGTCTTCATATGATTATTTCATGGCAAGGAATACTACGTTTGTTCCGAATTCAACTTCTCAAGTGGTTTTGGAAGGGATAGCGTAGGGGTTTTCATACTTTGTATTGGATGTGGCCTGTAGTCATGAAGGGTTAAGCAAGGTTATTACCAAATCAAAACAAGCTCCAGTTAAAAATCCAGCTCCAGTAATGCGGCATGGCTGCTTATCTATTCGATTCTTTTGTGCGGATTTTTCATATTGTTTTGTTTTCAATTTTTATTGAACACCGTTGCAAATTTTTTGTTTATTGTTCTTTTTATTTTTAATTTGATGCGCTTGTGAATGTTTGTTTTGCTTGATTTTTTTCTCATAATAAAGTAATTCTAATTTCTATCCTTTTTGAAAATATAAAAAAATTAACACGTTGAAAAATCATAAAAAAATTATTGGTAAATTATTAGGAGTGGGAGGGGGGTGGGGGGTAGTAAAAATTTTTTGGGAAAGCGAATCTCCCAGGCGCTCATAAGGCACCTATTCATATCTCCTAACCAAATATCTAAAAAAGTCAACATTTTCATTTTTGGTCCTATATTAAAAAATGAATCGCGACGCCAATGTATTCAAATGTCAGCATCCTAATTGCCTGTATTTGAGATGAAGCTAAAGCAAAAAATCGTCTTGTAAGGAATTTTTGAGTCTTGAAATTTCTTGAATCTTCCATATCTCCTCGCCGAATTAATCTTGAAAAGTAAAAATTTTTATGTAGGGTTAATTAGAGACCAAAATATGACTTCTTAATTTTGAGTTAAAATAGATCCAAAATGGCGGATGACCTGAATTCAAGGAAATCTTGAGGAGCCTTAGATATCTAAAATTTGAAAAAATATGAGTTCTTAAGATTGCTGCGGATAAGAATCATACTGTATCCCAAATTAAATTTGAAACGTGATGTTGTAAAGGAGCAGAAATAGGAATTCCCCTCAAAATTTAGCCGGAATGATTGAAAGGGCGAAAATATTATTTGATCATTGCATCATAATATGATAATTTAAGAAAGATGACTAATATCTTTCAATTTCAGCCTTTTAAATGAAGGTCGAGAAGAGTTAAAATAAAAAAATTACTTTTTGAAAAGAAATAACAATAAGAATTTCCACGAATTCTTGATATTCCCTCACTAAATCGATCTAAAAAAGTCATAACTTGTGTATAAGGTTCGTTGGTGACCAAAATACGACTTCTTGAATTTTAATCAGAGTAGATCCAAAATATATTCCGAATAGCGGATGATTAAAATTTGAGTAAGGCTTGATGAGCCTCAAATTGTTATAATTTCAAAAATCTAGGCTCATGTGATTCTTATGTACAAAAAGTACTGCATATCCTAAATTCGACTTCTTACTGTTGGAAGTGATAGGTGGGAGGACTGGTGGGAGTTATCGAGGTCACGAGGTGTAACCTATGAGCGTGAAGAAGTCAACAACATCATCTGCAAATGTAAACAAGCTCCAATTGAAAATGAGCTCGAGTAGCGTAACATGGCTACATACGAATTTTTTAAACACTTCATCATTATTTATTCATATTTTTAACTAAATAAAACTTAATGAAAAGAATTCTTATTAGAATTTTATTGTGATTGTGAATATTTTTAAAATCTAGTTTAGGTCTTAGGGCCTTCTCCAAATCCCTAGCTTTGGGGAGATTTACCCCTTGCCACTTTCTCTCCCTGACCATGGTGAAACATGACTCCTCAAATAACTCGCAAAAAACGTGAAAAATTGCGTTGCTCAAAATTGACGGTATGCAGTACTTTTCGTAATCAGGTCATTAAAAACTAATATTTTTTTAATGGCTCTCAATCTTTTGCAATTTTGTTGAAAAAGAATTAAGTTCCATGGGTATTTTTATAAATCACTGATGAATGGGTAATTTTTCGGCTACGTGCATAATACTAGATTAATTTGAAGCATTTAGAACTCAGGTGATAAAAGAATCTGAATTTTTACCTCCATAGGGTTTCCCAAATTACAATTTTTTTTCATGGTAGAACATGGTGGAAACTAGCAATATATTATAATTTATATTATGCTCAGGCATTTATTTTACTTATCTACGTGGATTTCTCCTCCAAAATTATAAAGCATTTTTTTGGGGATTTAGGGTGGGAACATTCAATGAACACAAACACAACAAGCTTATTGTTTTTAATAATTTTTTTAACAATAATTTAATATAATAAAAATATAATTATTTTGAATTTTTGATTCGTTATATTTTTTTTTACATGCCATGTGCTGCAACTAAAGCCAGAGGTACGGGAATGATGAGGTTAGATTTTGGAGAACAGGTCATATTTTTTAAGGAAGAGGAAGACCTTTCGTGGATTGTTGCTTCAAAATAAGGTGGACGAAGGAGAAGTGAAAACGATGAGACCTTTAAACATTGCTTTAAAATGAATTTTTAGATTTTTTATTTCTTTAATAATTATGTATTTTTTTGATGCTCCTCCACTCTTCAACAATTTGAACAAATGGCGGACTACTTATAGATGTAATATGTATTTCTTGGTTATATTTAAATAAAAAAAGATATTTGCAAGAATGCATTGAAGTCTAAATACCATCGTAAGATCATTGCACCCAATTTGCTCTTCGATAATGTTCAGCTAAATGAAGACAATAAATTGTTCAAATCTATACGGTAAAAACACGCGCTCTATGGCACCTTTTAAACTTCCTATCCTCATTACGTCGAGCTCACGCAGAACTGAGAACATTATAACAATCGTATACGTTATCGTGATGTAGTGCGGCGAACAATGGTAAAAACTCGACAACAATTAGTTTGTTGCCAATTTAAAATGCTCCATTTGCCAATATTACTTCCACATAAGCTTCCAGTCTCGCAATGCTCTCCTATTTTTAATTTTATCGTTAGACGATTTCGAACTGAACCCGGTCTCGTAGCGTGCGCCAGTCGATATGACTTAATGCCTTTAGATTAATGATACGAACCACGAAATTTTGGCTACATGCGTTCATACCCCCAACCATATGCTTTTCATTCAACGTACGATGTTACGCTTTAAAAATTTATTTCCTTATCGTTACACTAAATTACAGCTTGATGTTGGCCCGCGAAGCGACCTCGCCCAGTAAAACTTTACAGGATGAGGAAAAATTTTCAATGAAATAAAAACACGCGGTAAATAACGATTTTTCGTGATTCAGGTTTCTTATAAAAAAATAAGGCATTAAAAACTTTCCGAAGTACCTAGATTGAAGAGTTGAAGTTTTGCTTGATTTCGAAATTCAACTTTTAAATTTATAAAGCGGAAAAAAAACTTCGCCGTTAGTTGCCTTTTTTGTTACTTTAATCAACATTAGTATTGATTACGGGGAACAGGTGAGAAAGAGGGAAGTATATCGTTCCATTATATATCATGGGAAAATTCGATTTGAAAAAACTGCCAAAAAATATTCGTTTTCCTCGGACGCCTGTGTAACCGTATGCGAACGTAAAATAGCACGGAAAATCGATCATTTAAGCGTTTTCTTCAGCCGAAAATATTTCTCCGTCGAACCATTTCATCGCCTTGAGATTTTAGCTTTCTCACGGGAATCGAATTTTTACAATAACAAAAACCTTCGCAATCCTCATTCCTATAACTTCCTCCAGCGAAACAAGCTACTTATTGCGGCTTTTGTTTCGAACGTTCGAAATTCCAACGTCATTGCTGCGATGGTATACACATACTATTGACAAGTATGTAATTATCGTTACCAATTTATTTCCATCGTGTTGTAAGTCTACGTTAAAAGGTAATCGATAAGTAAAAGCCCCTGTGATAAGTTCCATTTTAAGTGATCCCGTTAAATGGATTGCGATGTAGGTCAAGTGTATCTGTTTTTTCATTCTTTAACTACCTTTGTTCGTCGACTATTCGAATTAATCCAACAAGTATTAAATATTCAAGAGTCGTTACAGCGGCGCGAACGAGTCGACTAATCGAGCAGCGAAACGTATTTTTCAACCTAAATAGCTCTACGACAAAAATAAATTTAATGGTGCCGCCATTCGAGTAACGCTATAACAGGATTTTTCGAAATAAGATCAAAGATAATGAGTTCATATTTAATTAAATTTATAAGAAGCCTTTGCAGCCTTTTCGTTAGTCTGGCTTACTCCATTCGTACTTCTAGTAATTGAAAATGTTAGCAGCTTTGGATGCGACTTAGGTCTTTCAAGGAGACGGAGGACTTATGAAAATTTTTCAACTTCGTTAAAAAAATACAAAATAAAATTACTTTTCTATGAATCTGACCGGGAGTAGACTTTGAATGGTGCTGATGAAACTGAATCAGCTTTATGTCTTTGAAAAGAATTTTAAACTTGGAATAGATAAGTATTAAGATACTTCCACAGAAGTAAAGGTATCAAGTATCGTATAAGGTGATTAAATGTTTAAATATTTCTTTCCCTACAATTGAACAACTTGTAATACTTGATCCGGTGGTAGATACATTTAAGTTGTAAATCGATAAAAAGGAATATTGTCTGAGAGGAGTGGAAAAACACATATATATGAAGACCTTTCATTAAAAATTCAAAGAACAAGAAAACCATGGAAGAAAGAAAAAATTTCATTTGGCTTTTAAAATTGTTTTCTTAAATTATATATGACCTAGCTAGTCTGTAAGGTTAATGGTATACGTGGAA
This sequence comes from Phenacoccus solenopsis, assembly GCA_009761765.1. NCBI lineage: Eukaryota > Metazoa > Arthropoda > Insecta > Hemiptera > Pseudococcidae > Phenacoccus > Phenacoccus solenopsis. Next base: position 23,447,214 of record CM019755.1, on the reverse strand, counting down.
AAGTTTAAGTATTCGTTTAATGCAAGCCAGGCCGAATTATGTCATTTGACTTTACTTCATGAAAGGAAGGCTTTTTCGTGATGAATAAATTATCGTTATACGAATTAATGAGTTTATGTTTATAGCATTGAACATAATATGTTTCCTTGTTTTAGGTCCTATGTTGTTCTTAAATATATTTTCTTATGCACATTTTTCGCCTTTTATAATGTAATATATTAATGATTTAAACGAAAAAGTACAATTTTAATAATTTTATTTTGTATTATTTTATTTTATTTTATTTTTTGATGTTCAAGGAGAGTTCTTAATTTTACTTCTTTTTATTTTTATGTTTCATGTTATTTTATCAGTAATTTTTGTTTTGCTTAATTTTTAACTATTTCATCTTTCAATTTACAGTAAATCTTCACTTTTATGCTGTATTCTAATCGGTAGCACTGATGAGAGTCACGATTGAGCCTAGAGCAGAAATTATTTTTGCACCTTCCATGATGAATTTTTTTTTTGGAAATTAATTTTTTTCAGATAAGAAATAAATAAATGAATTTTAAAAAAAGTAAGCAACCAAGTCTCGTTACTGCGGCTGAGTTTCTAATGAGGGCTTCGAGATTGCCAGATAATATCATTAAGTTCTTTACACCCATATTTAGTATTGAGACTGGCTAATACCATCTATCCATTCCAAATTATCTAAAAAGTTGAATTTACGATATTAAATACTTCTTGCCCAGAGGAATGACAAAGTCCATATCTCTTCGTTTGCCATCCCTTCATACTGACTTTTCAAATTTTAAATTTTTTAGCAGATCTGGTTTATACGTATGTGAGAAAACGATGAAAATTAAACTTTTAAAAAGAAATCACATATTTGTAATCATAATATTGAAATTGAACGCTATCTGCTACATTTCTGTGGATAGGAAAAATTAAAAATCAAAACCGCGCGTTGAACGTACGTTTAGTAATAATAAGGATTAATTTTAGGCGATTTCATTAAACTTCGATCACTTTGTTTTAAAAAACGACATATATTGGTAGTTTATCAACAATTACAGCATAATTGTTCGGAAAAGATGTGAATCAGATAATTATAATAATAAATCCACTAATACCGAGGTGGAAGTAGTAGTTCTGAAATGTTTTCATATAAGGTCACAAATTGAAAATATTGACGTTTACGTCACAGTTTTACTCATTTCACCTTTTAAAAATCAATCATACCATTTTTGCTTGTAATTAGTGTCAACGTTAACAAAAGACTTAAAATTTTTAACTTGGCGAGCTCTTAAAAGACTGCAATTTGAAAATTTCGGTATTTCGAGCCTATTCTGTAAAATGAAACCATAATCGAAAATTTTCGACTCCTTGTTCCCCTATTTCTTTTTAATAAAAGTAATCTCTCCTCTTCCTCTCTAATATCATCTATGAAATTGGATTTGGAATAAAACATTCTTTTTGTCTCTGATCATCGTATGCTGATTCAATATTATCGATTTTGAGCTATTTGAGGCTCCTCAAGCTTTCCTTAAATTCCGGCAATCCACTATTTTGGATCGATTTTGACCAAAAATCATGAAGTAATATTCAGACCTACAATTAACTTCAGATAAAAAAGTTGAGATTTTTAGATTGGTCTCAAAACCATCTCAAAAACCCTTTTTCGCTCCAATTCCTTCTCAGATTCGCTTGAAACCCTATAATTGTTATGTATTCATAAATGACTTATTTTTTGAAAGCAACAATTTCTAGCTTTTATTTTCGAATTATATTATTTGTTAACTTTTTTGCTGAGTTTGCAACTTAAAAAACGGCAGCTATTACAGCCTATTTGATTTGAGAAGGGGGGGAGGGGAATCGAGAGAGGGTGGTTTCTTCACGTCATTGCATTTAAGACCATTTGTCATCATCTGGCAAATGTCTAACTTTTTAGTATACATTTTCCTCCACACGTAGCGCCGACAGGTATTCATGAAATTTGCTCAAAGCTTGTTGAGAAACTCTTCTTTAAGATGCAAAAAAGGCTCTTTTTTGTTTTTTCGATACGCTTCAAAATGGCGGATTACTTAAATTTTGAGGGGGGCTGGAGAAGGGGCAGATAACTCAAATTTTTTGTTTTTGATTTCGTATGAAAGTGTGAGTTACGGACATTAACATATCCATATTTCAACTTCCTAAGTTCATTGGGAGAAGATTTAAAGCAAAAAAGGGCTTTTTGAGGAAGTTTTTAGTTATGAAATTTCTTGATGACCAAAACACGATTTCTTGAATTTGGATCGAAATGGATCCAAGATGGTGGATGACCTGAATTTGAGGAAAGCTTGAGGAGCCTTAAGTAGCTGTAATTTGAAAAATATGTGTTCATTTATAATCGTTGCTTGGCAAGAAATATTATATTTGTACTGAATGTAACTTCTTAAGTGGTTTTGGAAGGGAAACAAGCCCCAGTTGAAAAAATCAGTTTCAGTAATGCGGCATGGCTGCTTGTTTTAATTTTTAATTTTTTAATTTTCACCTTGTTATAATTTTTTGTTTTTATAAATAAATTTATTCTCATTAACACAAACTCAAAATTTGTGCAATGATTGGGTTGTATTTGTATTATGCTGACATCTTGCCAGGCTTTCAGTCTCTACCATACTTAGCTCTTACACTTTTACTCTCTCATAAAAATTATTTTAAATTCTAAAAATGTTTTTTTCTCTTAAAAATTACGACCTGTTCTTAAAAATGTCGCTCGAATCGTTCATGTCCTTGCCTACGCGACAGCACAGCACACAGTACGTAAAAAAATCATGTTTCAGATGGAAAATTTTATTTCATTAAAATTTATGTAAGCCACAAATTGGGTAGATATCTCGTAAATTCAACCTGGAAAAGTTCGCAATTTTGACAGGTTTTGATGAAAGTATCGTCAATTTCGTTCCTTTCCTTGAACAAATATTTAATGCAATATTCATTTGAAAAAATAAATAAATCAAGCTAATATATGTAGAGAGACCTATAATTATCGCTTAATTTCTTTCCCCAAATCCAAATACTGTAAACGCTGATAAATCCCTTTCGCAGTGACTATCAATTATTTTGGATATCCATTTCGGTATTAAAATTATACGATTTGACTAGGCGAATATAAAGTTGTGGAATCGAGTAAAGGTTTTTTTCTGCTTTTATCTACATTATTCAATAGCTAGAATCGAACGTGAATGTACAAATGACAATTTAATCAATATTTTTAATTTTCGCTATTGAGTTGAATTATTTAGGCGCTATACCACCATCGGGCACCTGTCAACATTTTAGCCGTTACAGTGTTACCGTTCGCTGTCTGGCAAAATTGTTGATACATTTTTAGCATCGGTTACTACGAGTCGTTGTATTTTGCTAATTGATTTAAATTGTTTGCCAATACTATTAAAGGATCAGAGCAGCGAGGTTTTAATGCTATTTTGACGACACGAAAAAAAAACATTACGCGACGTTACCATCGTTTACATAAAAAGTTGAAGACGCTCGAGTCTGCACTCTGCAGCGCGAACGAAAATTAAAATAAAAAATGGAAAAATGAATTAAAAGCCTCGTCTAAAATTTACACCTTTCGTTCGTAGAAAAAATGAAAAAAATATTCTCGTTCGCGCTACATTACTCGCTAAAAGTTATTTTTGGCTCGATTTCAAACAGCTTATAACTCGATATTAGGTTTTTATGGTAATTTTTTTACGAAACGCAAACAGTTGGGAGATTTTTCGAGCTTAGAAAAAGTATTCGATTGTTTCCCGAGCCGAAATGGAGTTCCCGTTGCTTTTGGGCGCAGTCCGAGGAAATATCGCGCTAATCACACTTCTACAAGTTTCATCCTGCTACAGTCATGAAAATAAAAAGTACTTTAGCACTCTTAAACGTGTTCTGTTACACTCAACTTCGGTGCATAATTTATGCCCTGAAAAGTTTGCTAAATGATACATAAATAAACCACTAAACCGTACAATGAAACGGAAAAAATAACCTAAGCCGTAAAAAGATGTAGAGATATAAAAGCCAGATAACTTTGTATTATCGAATCCAAAAGTGGCGCGAAATAATTCCAACTTTTTTGTGCTATCGCTTTCTAGAAACAAAAAGTGATATTGAATAAAGCAAGTTACTTCTCGCAACAATTCTGTACCCAAGGTACTTTTGAGGCTTACATTCCATAACTTCAACCCTAATTAGAACAAACATTGTTTTGTATGTCTACGCTAATTTTGATAACGGAGTGAAAAATTTCCTACATTTCGGATTTATTGTTAGTCGTGTTATCTCGTATAGCGAAGTTATTAGCGATGTGATTAATTCAACGCGAAGGATAATTGTAGCAAAGGTTTCATAAGTTTGGTCGGTGGTTTTGTGGTCCTATCTACCTATTTTAGCATTCTTCCACACATGAAGTGACGAGTTCCTTTTTATGTTATTACCTTCTGTATTATTGAGTTAGAAGTGTTATGAAGTTTCACGCATATACCTTGTTGTTTGGAAGTTCGGAAAAAAGTTATCCAGCTTTGGTGAGTTATGAAAATGAATGGCATATTATGACAGTTGCAAATAATTTTACGCCCAAGAATCTACGAATTTTCCTCGATTTCTAGCGTAAATTAAGTTGGGTCCATTTGAATGGTGCCCAACGTGGGGCGTAGTTTGTTCGGAAGCTCGAAAATTCTTCTGGACGTTTGCAGTTACTATGAGTGTAAACTTCTTGAAACCGCTTTAGTGTGAATGAAAGAGATGAATTTCACCCCTATTTTCACTTTTGAAGTTGTAATTTATTTAAATTGTTTCTTTAAGATGGCGCTCGGCGTGGGGCTCTACTAAAAAAAAAGTTTCATAATATTTAACATTTGAACATTTAACTAGAGTTCGTCCAGGTTCTCGGCTTTAATGACCCATGAATCGATTTTCTTAGTTGTTTTTTGGGAGCTATTTTTTTTTTGTACATGAAAATATGTACACACAAAAAAGTTTCTTAACTTTTGCTTGAGGCAGTTTTGAGTTGGAAGGCCTGAAGTGGTAGTGGAAGTGATTTTTGGAGGAATATAAAAAAAAATTCGGGCATTAAAAATTTTTTTACGTTTCAAAGTCATATTTTGTCATCCAAAGACTGAGAAAAAATTCAACCGCTAATTTTTTCATAATTTAGCAGGGCTGAATAGTTACCAAATTTTTTTCAAAAAGCAACAATTTTGGTTATTTTCAAAAATGAACGGCAAATATGTAATTTATTGGTTATGTGCAAAAATTGGGCTCAATTTAGACTTTTCGAATTCAAAGGGAAAATGTGTTTGGCTTTTGTTCCTCAGGGGTTCCTGAAGTTTAATTTTTCATAGTGAACATTTATACGAAGTCATTTTGAAGCAAGAATGTGATGTTTTGGAAATCTTTGTGAGATCAAAATTAAGCATGTGTTTTCGTTTGAATTCAAGATAGCCTTAATTATGCCCACACTATTCACATGACCAATAAATTACTTATTCGTTGTCCATTTTTGAAAATAAACAAAATTTTTTCTATTTGAAAAAAAAAAACGTAAAAACGGTTTATACATAATAAATTTGAATAAAATCACCGGCTAAATTTTTCTGAATAGTCTATGGACGATAAAATATGACTTGAGAACGTAAAACATTTTTTAATTGCCGAATATTCGTTTTTTTTTTTTGAACATTTTTAAAACTTTGACTTCATTTTGGGGTTGGGTCTGAATATTGAGTTAAGAGGTTAAAATTTTTATGACATTCTTCTGAGGTCATTTAGTACCTATTGTAAACCTATCCCCTTCATTTTTTTTTTTAAAGCCGAAATTGAGCATATTCTAATGCGTTATGTTCGAAACAATATGAATCAATTGATAAATTGGCGCCCAACGTGGGGCTTTATTTATTCCAAATTATATGAGTCGAAGTTCAATTTTAAAACCTGGAAAAAGCTCCAAATAAAGTTTAAGCTCATGCAATTTTAATGATATTTAGAATTATACTTTTTGACAATTATTTTTGTGAATATAATCCTAAACTGTTGTGAAAAAAATTGAAGAAACAATTTGCCATCACAAATATGTTACATAATAACGATAATAATAAAGAATTTAAACAACCAATCTTGACAACAATGAGTAATTTGCTCTCCAAACGTTTTTTGATGGAATGAATTATTTTGTCAAATATAACGCAATTTTCAACCATACAGGTTCATTTAAACAACTCGAACAATAAGTAGAATTACATACCTTTCGTGCTTTTCGAACACCGTAATTTCTCCATTCTACCTCAGTGTCGTATAAATTTCGTTTTCGTAAAATTCTTTATAATTCATCCAACATCCAACGAAGCGAAAAGAAAAGACGAACAAAGGTGGGTATTTTATTACCGAATATTTCTTTCATTATGTTTCTCCCAGATGAGAAACGAGCGGAGGGGGGGGGGTAACTCGACCTCAGAAAATGGATGCGTTTGGCCGCGAGCTGCGAAAAATTATAGCGAAAGCGTATAAATAACGAAATGTTATTCTACATAGAATACAGAACTCGCCATCGGAAAAATATGGTTTTCCATTGGGATAAAATGTTTCGCAACGTTCGCAACACGTAAATTTCTGTACGTGGCTATAACGATAGTAAGTGTTTCTAAATCGGAAGTAATAACACCAAAGAATTATGTGACTTGTTGAAAAAATTCAGCAACAAGTGCCTGGTTTCCCCCTTACATGTAGGCAGGAAAAAACGCGTTTCGTCTAAGTTATTTACAATTCATTGTGTATTTTATTAGACGAGACAACGCTTGGCGCCTTTAATTGCCTCAACGCGGTTATTCACGTATGGTTTCGTATTTTGAACGCAGTCCAAATTTTTTTCCTTCAGTCGATTATTGCGGCGAAATTAGCGTATTCTTCGCGTCGGGAGCTTTATTAATGTTTCGAATAATATGTAGAAAGCCTGGTGACACGCTCGTTTCAAATTTGATTTGTGTATGCGGGTTATATGTTTACATAGAAGCGTTTATCTAGGTGTTAATAAAGCAAATGATTTTGCGTCCAGACATCATTTGAGAATATTACTCGATTACAAAGCATTTTCTAAAGAAACGTACTTAAGCGTTATAATTCCAAAAAGAATAGGTGCCTAGTGGTCAGTCTTAATGATTACGCAGTAGTTTCATTGCTTTCGCCGAAGTTTCTAAAATTTCAAAACTCATCTTGTTGCAAGCTCACTTAGGGCTTTTGAACTTTCCGAAATTTTAAAGGTTTAATTAATGACCTTTTCGAGTATTCCGTTCACGTAGCCACGGTTGTAAATCAAATAAATATAAAAGAGAAAAGGCTCGGTGAGCTACGAGTAGAAGAAAAAATAACTCATACGGAATAAAGTCGGAAATTCAACTCAAAAGTTGCGACATCTCGTTATCCCCGGTTTTACGGGTTGTCGTCTTATACTAATAAGATGTAAAGTACATTCGTCTTGTATTTGTTTTTATCGGCTACCCACGTTGATTTATTTCCGCTGACAACTTCATATACGATCGTATTCGCTAGAGTTGGCTAGAAAAAAAGGGTAATATTTTTCAATACTTACATTTTAACAAGATATTAAAACGGTCGTAATTTTTAATTCATTCGCGTAATAAATTTCAAGACTAGCATCTACCGGTGATATCTGGCGACTGGGGCACGAATAAAATTAAAGCTTTAGCATTTGTAAACGTGTCTCCGCTAAAAAGGTCGGTGTAATTTAAAAGCGAATCAGCAGACTTGGACTTTTATGCGCGTTTCGTGTCGAGAATACTTACCGTTATTTTATCGCGCCTCGTTTTTGTTTTAATTTTCTTCGTACCATTTTCTCGCGACGGATGTATCGAAACTTAGTCCAGACTGGACTTGTTTTGACGAGTGCTGGAAGTAATTCAAAATGCTATTTAATATGATGTTACATAAGCATAAGTTAGCGTTAGGTATTAAAAACCATTGTAGCCAGATTGTGGTATACTCGTAAAGGTGACTTCTTCTATACTACAATATGAATTAGAAACTGTTTTGATATTTTTTGATAAATCGAAAAAGAAGTATATTGATTTGAAAGAGATTACAACTACCTTCTATGTAGAAAAATTAGAACCCAAATTTTTACGCTCTTGTCTATTCTAGTGATCTAACAAGTAGACTTCTAGATTGTGAATTGATGTCGATCTTATAAAAATTGACGAAAAACTCATCATCTAGGAATCTCTCCGCAACAATTTCCCTCCAATCCTATTAATAAACATGAAAATTTTACTTGAAAAAATTCTATGATAACTTATTCCAAGATTATTGGAATCTGATCTGAAATTTAAATAAGCTCAGGTCTGTCCAACACCTTATCAACCAAAAACGGCGTTGTAAAATCCAATTTATATCGTAATGGCGAAGTGCGATTTGTTTCAGATATATATTTATGATAAAAAACAAACGATATTATTAATATACTAATTCGAAAAAAGCGTAGCTAACAAGATATTGTGATATCGTATACAGGGTGTTCCGTTTCGGGGGTACCACCCGCAAATGGAAGATAGGTCGACTCAAGTTACATACATGTATCATGGTTTGTCTGCCTAAAAATCGGAAGGGGCCGAGATATGCCAGCTTGAAAAAAAATTTGCTCACTGTGGTCATGAAATAGAAAAATTTATATCTCACGAATTATAAACGATAAAACATTGCGGCTTGCTTTGGCATGTGAGGTATACAATATGAAGTTTCTCTGATGTAAAAATGGTGGGGATAACAGAGCTAGATGAAGAGATATGAGGTAATTAGTACCGAAAAACATGCGAAAAAAAGGGCGAACTTTTTAATGTTAAGTAAATAACTTTTGAAATTGTCCTATCAAGATCACTCTTTAAAAATTCATTATTGATCAAAAGAGCGTCCCCTGCAAAATATAATAGGTGAGTACCCTTAGATAGTGTTGATGATGAGAAAAAAAATCTGAAAGAAATTCATTTTGAAAATTTTTATTTCACGAACTGCGAATGATAAGAAAACGCAGTTAGTTTCAACTCGTGAAGCATGCAGCGAAGTTTCTCTCATGTAAAAATGGTGGCGATAGGGTAGCTAGAAAAACAGATATGAGGAAATTAGTACCGAAAAACATGCCAAAAATAAGGTGATTTTTTTTTATTTTTTGAACATAACTTCTGAAATCGCTCTATCAAGGTCCCTCTTTAAAAATGTCTTATTTATGAGAAATGTGTCCCCTACAAAGAGCTAAGCAAAAATGAATTTCATGCTAATCATTATCGTGTTTTATTTTATATTTCAAAATACAAATATATTATAAACTATTTACACATTTTTGCATAAAATTTAACCCGCCAAGAAACGCATACGATTTTTGTTTCATCATTGGTCGCATCACTGTTTCTCAGACCAACGTATATAATTTTTTGTTTCATCCATAGTGGCATCACTGTCTCTCAGACCGGTGCCTTTATTTCAATGACGCGATTGGTCACATAACTGTCTCTCAGACCAGCTAATTAAGGTACTGGTCTGACAGGGGCGTGCTCACCGTGTAACGACTCAGGATAATATCCTGGGGCCCCGAGAAGTGAGTCCCTTTGGAGTGGGGCCTCTTTTAGCGTGACAAGAAGTGTAATTAAGTCGTACAATTCGGTAGAAATAAAGGTTATACTCGTAAAATAGTAAAAAAACTTCATCAAATTTATCTTAATGCATTTAATAAATTCAATTCAACTCAACTGCTTAAGTATACTTAATATTGGTAGCAGGTACCCACTCATCGGGAAATTTTTACTTATACTAAAAGCAGTGATGAAACTAGCGAAAATAAGGCGTTTATGGCTTTACAAATTTTTAATATGATGACCACATATGATTAGAAATCACATTTTGCAAAAACTTTTTAAATTTACAAGGCCGTATGCAATGCATATTACCGATTTCCTCAGCCTCCACAGGGGTTTGAACCCTTATAAACAGCTGAAAGAAAATGATTAAACATTCTTATAGGAATTTAGGGTAAATCAATTTGCTATAGGATTTATTTACTTGTGTCAGTTATTGTAAGCGAGCAAAGTTCAAAAAACTGAGTTAGGGGGTTCAAAGCCTCGTAGGGGGCTACGCATCACGGCTACATATGGGGAGTTTTAGTATTTTGTTCACTCTTATACTCTTGACCAACATCCCGAAAATCTGCTCGATAACCGCTAATATAAGTTTCTGAATAATCTTACACTTCAGTTTTTGGAGACAGGAAAAAAACAACCAAACTTTCTTGAAGAAAATTTAATGTAGATAATTTTTTTATTAGCCATTTTTTCGTATCTCTCCTTACGAGGAAGAAAAACACAAAAATCTATGCTCAAAAAATGATAAATCAGTATACTGCTTAATGCGTCTTCTTCAAGATCTCTTCACTAACTTATGATGAATTGTAGAAAAAATGTAATGCAATATTTTTACGAGAAATTTGGTGTAGAGCAATTTTGTGTGGTAAGAATTTTTTCGTATTTAGCACTCTAACCAAGAAAAATGCAAAAAACTCACTAATGTACAACAATTTAGTCATTTTGTTGTCGAACAGTGAATGATATAGAGAAAAATACGTTAGGCATAATTTGTAGGTAATTTGATCTAGATTAATTAATTATATATCTAATTTACTTGTATCAGTCATTGTGAGTGAAAAAATTCAAAAACTAGCTTTTGGGGGGTTCTAACTCCCATAGGGGGCACCGCTACATGACGGGAGTTTGAGTGTGTTGTTTGTGGTATTACTCCTGACAACTATACTAAAAATTGGCGTAATAACAATTATTGCCCAAAACGACCCAAATTATATCTAGAATGCCTGGATGCAGGAACGTACTGAAAAGAGGGATGTGGGAGGGGATGAGCTCCTCCTTGGCTTCTGAAAGCTTGGTAAATTTGGAGTTTTAGCGTAAAGTTGGTGAACTTGACCACAAGCACTAATAAGTACCTAGTATCAAAAATAAGACAGATAAATATTTCCTTAAACAAAGTATTGCAGTTATTGAAATTGCCAGCTTTTGGAATTTACCAACTTGCCAATTTTTATATGAAAGTGGAAAAAATTTCTTTCGCGCTTCGCGCGTTGTATTTCTTACAATTTTAAAAAAATTTGAAGGGGGCAAAAAATTACAAAATAGCTTAAAATACTAAAATTTAATAATATTAACCATGTGTGGAAGATAATTTATCAACTTGTATAGAAGATGAAAAAATTTCTTTCGCGCTTCGCACGATGTTTTTGTTACGATTTTAAAACATTATTTTTAATTTTTAAGGCGTTGTATTTATTTTTACCCATCATACCAGTAGGATGATGTTCTCAATAGAGTAATGTGAAGAATGACATTTCGATTGTTTTTTCTTTTAGGCGTTGTACGAGCATCATAAGAAATATCATTCAGGACCAAAGTGGTTTGACCTATAACAGGTTAAACCATTCCGGCTGGCCACCAAGAAATTTTAATAAATTTCTATTGGTTCTCCCAGCCACAAGAGTCTGAGAACAATAACCAATGAAAATAAAAAATATTTGGTTCTGAATGACGTCAATATGAGCAGCTAAATGTACACGTGGACTTATCACTTTTGCGGTGTAAGAGGGGAGATCGAAATTTTATCAATGCTCATTAAGACTGATGCCTTATTGGCTGTTGATATCATCAACTCACAGTTGCTCATATTGACGTCATCCGTAAACAATGCAGTTGAAAAAATAAAGTTGAAATTTTTCACGTGATATCAAATGGTGTAACCTGTTATAGGTCAAACCACTTTGATTCAGGACTACACCTATCGTTGAAATTTACCAAGATGATACATTTTTTTAAATACTAATTTCGTATTATCGATGAAAAATTGCCAATTTGCTGAAATCAAAACATTTTAACTTTAGAGCAAAAAAAAAAATTAAAAGTTGGCAACTTCTTGTTCCCCCCCCCCCCTCCCGCCCTGAAGAATGTCCTTAGTACGCCGCTGCTTGGATGTTGACTAACAAAAACAAAAAATTCCAAAAACAATTATTGTTTAATGAAATAGTTTAATGTTAAGTAAAAATCGATGTTATACCTATCAAAATTTTAAAAATTTTAATTCTCCATATTAAAATTTTTTGCTTCTTCGGTTAGTTTTCCAATTCACTCAAAAAAAGTTGAAAAATTTTAACGGGGGGGGGGGGGGCACGGACTCTTGAGGCCTCTTGAAGATATTTATCCTGGGGTCCCCAAATAGCTGAGCACGCCCCTGTGGTCTGAGAGACAGTGATGCGACCAATCGAGTCATTAAAAAAAATACCCCTTCAAACATCCGAAAGGCAACCACCAACGTATGTATGTGATGCTTTAATAGATTCTCAGGAACCCTGGTCTGAGAGACAGTTGTGTGTCATTAACTGGTCTGACAGACAGTCATGGCGGGTAAAGATACATTCTTCATTAGCCAGTTGTTTTGTATCTATTCTTATGAGAGAGTTTACTCGAATAACAATCCGGGCATATCCTCATCTTACTGAATACTTCATCTTCGAAGCCACTTCACTAACCAACAATGAGTGATAAAAGGAATCTAATGCGATATTTTTGCAAGAAATTTCATGCAAATAATTTTGTAGAGTACTATTGATTTTTTTATATCTGGCACTACGACAAAACAAATGCAAAAAAATAACATAATGAACAACAGTCGGGTCATTTATCAGATTAACTTCAAGTCGTTTTATGAATGAATATCAAACTGTAGAAAAAAATTCATGTAATTTATAAATAATTTGACGTAGATTAATTTATTATAGAGCTAATTTCGTCATTATAAGTGCGAAAAATTTGCTCAAACTCTCGGTGATATCCAATGTGTTTAAGGTACATATCAGTAGTTCTAGTATGTTTTTTGTGGGTTTACTCATGACCACTAAGTATGACAGAAATTAGCGTGATAACAATTATTATTTTTCGACAAATCTCTGGAATGCCTAAATGATTATTTGTTGCAGATCAAAATGTATTTTAATCATTACATACTGTTTACATTTATCACATACCTACTCTGTAGCTACATAATTACGACAGTTCTTTTGGCTCCTTCAGTGTTTGCATAAAAGCGCGAGCTATTTCGCTACCAATATGCCTAACTAAGGACTCATAGATAGGATCAAAATCTTGGAGTTGAAATTCTATCAAAAATGTGATATAATCTAGTGGAGACGCTCCTCTAATCGTTGAATCAAAAACACAGGTAATCTGAATATTCTTGACCCTGAATTTCTTATTATTCGTACGCCCTCCATCGTTAATCACGAAGCTAACAAACGCTTGTTTGTCTCCTTTATCAGCATATGTCAGTTGAATAGTGTTGTGCAGTTTCACCATAAAGAGCTTGCTATCGAAGAATTGAGTGGTTGAGTTAATCAACTCATTGTTAACAAAGTCCGGTATGCCATCCACTTTAATATCTTTGTATTGCTGCTCTACTACTTGGGAATCAACTGATTTGGTGAAATTGATCGGTACTACTTCGAAAGAGTTCAGTCCTTTAGCAGTGCTATACAAGATAACTGATTCGCTTATAGCAGACAGAATTAATTTTCTGTACGTCCTTGCGTATTCAGCATGCATTTTTATGTAGGGGTTCATATTACATTGATCACTCCGTAAGAATAGAGTTGGTAAAAAGTACTTCAATAAAGCTTCGTTGAAATGCTGAACGAAAATTTCATTCGCTTCGGTGTAACGTGGGTACGATGAATCGTAAGTGTGTAGTAATTCTTCAGTGCTAAAGCTCAACGAAAACTTTACACATCCTTTGCGTGAATATTCCGTAGAAACGCTGTCTTTCAAGGTGTATACGAAGAAGTAAGTGGAGCTGAAAATTTCGAAATTTCCAGTAAGTATAGTTACGTTTGATTTGAAGCTGAGCGTTACCTAGAAAAGAAATACCAATGAAATTCATTAGTTTCTTAAAATCGTGCATATTGTTAGCATCGAAGAAATGTAAACACAATTTTATTTATCAAATGAGTAATAACGATAAATCGTAAAGTTTATCGTATCTGTACATTATACCCATAGCTAATGGTGAATTCTTATTGCTTTATTTTATATTTCATGAAGTGTGCATAATTTCTTTGTAACAGATATTAAATAAAAAATGTGTAACCATACAGATTTGCAAAAATATTAAGAACTGTAAAATGACATTATACTTGAGAAAAGATTTTGAAGTTTGTACTTGGTGAAAATTGGTGTTTTATTTTATTTTACAATATATAATTATTGAAGGTATACGAGAACCTCATTGTTTCATATTTTGTTTAAAACTGAAAATTGACTTTATAATATTTAAATAAATTTATGAGGAATTCAATTTTTTTTTTTTTTTTTGTTTCTTTTTAAATGGAAGAGACAAGGAAAGTTTAGTAGGCAAAACTTCCAGAAAATGTAAAAAAGATTTCAGCCCAGAGTTGATGGAAACACCTGTTAAAATATTCCAATTTCAATTTTTCAGGTACTTATTAGGAATACTGGAAAGTATGGGTAAAACGATCATTATTATTATAATTGCAAAGTAGTGACTTGGCTACGTAGTAATGACCATAGCTATGCCTACTTTTTAATAAAAGCAATTCGTACAAATTTATTCATTTATAACAAAAATTAAAGCACTTTTTTAGATACCTCCATTTGCTGAGAACTGGAGCTTGCGGTCTCTATATTTGGCTGATCACCATGTTGCTTCAATCCCGGGAATGCGTATGCACTGACATTATTTATTGTTATCGAATCATTGTAATAATTAAGCAAACGTATAGGATTGGATGATAGAATTTTGGGATGTTGGAAATTTTTTTTTTCAAGGATTGAATAGAAGTGATATTCTTGCAGACCTTTATTGAATGTATTCAGGGCTTCGTATTGGATTTTACCAGCCTTATACTCTTGTATTAGATTCCTAAGATATTCCAAATACCCTTCGGGTATTCCTTTAGTATCATTTGCAATACTTCCTTCAATGTGGTTGCCGGTTCGAACGAGATCACCATCTATTGGAAAAAAGAAGCAGTGTAAAAAATTTGTCTCCATGTTATGAACGATTTATGTTCGTTTGTGTGATGTGTGCTATTCATAAATTAAATTTTAATTTCGAAAGCGTTAATTTTCAAAATGATTAATTTTTGTCGATCAGTAGTCATCTTTTAATAATAAATTCATAAGGCATAAACAGATTTTAATTCATTAACTTGACAAAATATGTTATATCAAATATATTTTACATTATTCAAATCAAATATCTGTGAAGGTACCTATGTTTTTTTTTTTTTTTTTTTTTTTTTTTTTTTTTTAAATCCAAAAACTAATAACATAGGTGCACCCGTAACTGTGGAATAATATTGGAATAATTGATAAAAATTGAAAATGAATATTTTATTATAGCTATCAAAATGGATCTAGATGTTCTCACCAATGTAAGAATATTTGCCATTGGAGGGGGGGGGGTGAGATCACTATATATACAGTATCACTACTGTGGTATGATATTTGCGTATTTAATTTGCAAGCTTTTTCCATTCTATCAAAACAAAATTTATCCCTTTTATCTTGATATGATTTTAATGAACCAAAAAGAGAATTATGTTATTTTAAATTTCGTTTTTCCCTTTTTCATGATTGATAAATTGAATGACTGATAAATTTGGCTTGATAAGCCTGATTTTTTCCTAAATTACAAGAAATGTTATATTATGGAATATAGGTATACAACTGACCTGCGCTACTTACTTCAGTTTTAGGAATAATCTCTTATTAGTCCATTTCAAATATATGCTTTAAATGAACATTGTTTACGTAAAAATTTCTTAAAAGGACTTTTCTCATAAATATGTAGAGGATAGCTTTACCAACAACAGTCACGTTCTTATGGATATATAATGTCACAATGGCACGCTGTATAATTAAATAAACTATAATGGAACACCTAAAGAGTCATATTTCAAATACCACTTACTCTTCATCTATATAAGTTGTAAGAAAACAATTCATCTTTGTTCACGATTATATATGCCTACTTAAAAAATTTTATTGAAGAGATTTTCCATACCCTTTTGCGAGATAGATTGCTCATCATCAATGGAAAGAAAATGTTTGCTCATCATCAATGGAAAGAAAATGTTTTACGACAAATTAAATGTAATTTAGTTTTAAATGTTTTTCATACAGCTATGCTTATCGTGGTAGTTTATTACCAAGTTATAATTTTGATAAATTTTTTTTCAAATCAGTGAACTAATAATTATTGCGATATAAATCGAAATGAGTTTTCTATTGAAAATGAATAAATTTAATGAATCGACAATTTATAACTTAATTATTGAAGGATGATTTAGTATATTGAAAAAAATTGATAGATACTCACCGCTGTATAAAATATTCGCAAAAAAGCAAAACAAAATCAATCTATAGTTAGGATCCATTATGACATGAACATTGAATAACATCTAATTCACGTCGAACCCTCCTCTTTATATTTATACTTGTTTTCGTTTTATCAAAAATATTCTCTTGTTTATCAAATTATTTAATTACAAATGTTAGATGTGCAATTTTTAGTGATAATTAGCAAGAATATTTTATTATAATCTATACTCTAATTAATGATAATACTCGATGATTAAAATAATTTCAATCACACAGTTACATATTGAAAATTTCGCGAAATTCAACATAGTTAATTAATTAGGAATAAATATACCTACCTATTATTAGTTGAATCAAATGTACAACTTACGAAACATTATTGATATTTCTATTCTGATACAAAATCATGTACATGCTATGTATCCAAATGATTTGAGTTCGACTAGGACAAAAATTTTGAGTTTCTTGATAACATAATAAGACCTAACTACAATTTTTAATGTGATGACCCTTAACTAAAATTATTAGTTAACTAACCATAGGTAATATACTGTGCGGACCACATAGATTCATCAACGAGCAGCGAAAACATTTTCAGTTCATTTTACATCAAGTTAATTTAGCATAAACCATTTAAAAAAAAAAAAAAATAGAGAACACATTTGAACAAAATTTAATATAGATCATTTTTTTGTAGCTAGGTCCTTATTATCTATTTTTATGAGAGAGTTAAACTTAAAAAAATATGTTTAAAAACAATGCATCCTTATTCTACTAAATGCATCTTCTTCAAAGCCACTTTACTAATCAACAATGAATGATAGAAAAAATCTAATACAGTATTTTTGAGAAAAATTTTGATGTACGTAGATTAATTTTATGTACCTAATATCGATTTATTTTTGGCTCTATGACAAAGAAAAGTACAAAAATCTAACATAATGAATTACATATATTTACATTTATCATCTATTCTGTAACTACATAATTACGTCAGATCGCTTGACTCCTTCAATGTTTGAATAATAGCGCGAGCTATTTCGTTACCAATATGCTCAACTAAAGATTCATATGTAGGATCAAAATCATGTAGTTGGAATTCCACCAAAAATTTCACGTAATCGAGTAAAGACCGTCCTCTAATAGTTGAATCCAAAACAGAGGTAATCTGAATACTCTTGACCTTGAATCTCTTACTATGTGTAAGTTCTCCGTTGTTAATCACAAAGCTAACAAAAGCTTGTTTGTCCCCTTCATCAGCATAGGTCAGTTGAATAGTGTCGTATAATTTAAATTTGGAACGCTTGTTTTCCTTCAGTGCCATGGTCGAGTTAATCAACTCATTGTTAACGAAGTTCAATATGCCATCCACTTTAATATCTTTGTATTGCTGCTCTAATACTTGCGAATCAACTGATTTGGTGAAATTGACCGGCACTACTTCGAAAGAATTCAGTCCTTTAGCGGTGCTATACAAGATAACTGATTCGCTCATAGCAGATAGAATTAATTTTCTATACGTCTTTGCGTAGTCTACGTGCATTTCCATGAAGGTTTTCATATTTGACTGATAACTCCCTGTGAATAGAGCTGGTAAAAACTTCTTCAATAAAGCTGCGTTGAAATGCTGAATGAAAATTTCATTCGCTTCGGCGTAACGTGGGTACGATGAATCGTAGGTGTGTAGTAATTCTTCAGAGCTAAATTGCAACGAAAGCTTTATACTTTCTTTATCTTTAAGCGTATTTCGAGGTACGCGTGAATATTCCCTATAAACGCCCTGCTTCAAGGTATATATGAAGAAGTAAGTGGAGTTGAAAATTTCGAAATTTCCAGTTAGTATTGTTACGTCTGATTTGAAACTGAGTGCTGCCTAGAATTGAAATACCAATGAAATTTATTAGTTTCTTAATATTGTTCATATTGTATACATCTAATTTACCAATTTTTGAAAAGTTTGGCTTCACTTTGCAACGTAAAGCGAAAATTTTCCCGATTTTTTTCGGAATATTTGGCAACTAATTTTCTTTCGACATTCCTACTTTTTGAAAAAAATTGTAATTTTGTCCACCCTCAGTCCCTTATGCATACCTAAAAAATTGACGATCTCATAATTAATATGAGGGAAGAGTGCAAAGTAACGATATTATGTAAGTTTTCAACGATGAAATGAAATTAAAATTTCAACGATTTTTCATTTTGGTAACGAATTATCTATTTTTGAATTCTTTGAAAAATTTCTTATTGCATATTTCTCATCATCAAAATAAATTTTTTCTGGAAAATTTATAATTACGAGCATTGTACGTATTATTTTTATTTATGAATTTATTATATAATTTCTGACATTTATTTTCGTAAAAAAAATGTAATCTGGAAAAAAATAGAATATAGATGCGGTCTCTGCTGTGGGAAAAAATATTCACTTGTATAGTATGTCGAAGTTAACACAATATAGGCGGTATTTTAAAATTTAGGGATGTCCACACTGCCCACAGAGTTCAAGTTGGTGAATGCATTTATGGTTACTGAAACTACTCGGTAACGTATGTGACCCTGGATAACAAATGGTATCTAAGCGTGCAAAGGCTAATTTTATAGGATATTAAAAAGAAGATTATGAATTGTTCATAATGTATACCTTACGTCCGATTGAATCCCATACAGGCAAAGCAGCAAAGTCCCTTTTATGATGCTTCAACATAATTTCATATTAACATCACTGCCTACAAAAGCGTTGTGAAAGTGGAAATCAGTGTTACCAACATGTTATATCTAATTAATTGTTGAATGAAAGAGAATTTGGCGCTTTGCCTGTATGGGATTCAATCGGACGCACGATATAACACGAGCAAGATGTTGACTTTACAGAGCAATTTTTTATTTTTTATTTTTTGTATTCTGATGATTTTCTATGAAAAAGCATATATTCAACTAGCTCAAACGACAAAAAACCTAAATAAATTTTTGTACGCCTAGGTACCTTTTCTTATCCACGGTCACATATGTATATTTCAGTTACAACTTTCCAGATACCTACGTTTTGAGGGTACTGAAAGTAGATATTGAAAAAAATTATTGTTTACATTATATTATGCAAATATGAACTAATAAAAAGTAAGGATTTAAATTTATTCATTTATAACATAAATATAAGCACTTTTTTGGATACCTTCATTTGTAAACTGGAACTTTCGGTCTCTATAATAGGTCGTTCGCCATATTGCTTCAATCCTGGGAATCCATACGCACTAACGTTCTTTATTGCTATCGAATCATTGTAATAATTGGATAAACGTATAGGATCGGATGATGGAATTTCGGGATACTTGGGATATTCATTTTCAAGAATTATAAAGAAGTAATAATCCTGCAGACCCCTCCTAAATGTATTCAGGGCTTCGTATTGGATTTTACCAGCCTTATACTCTTGTATCTGATTCTTAAGTTTTTCCAAGTACCCTTCAGGTACTCCTTCGGTATCATTTCCTCTTCCTCCTTCGAAGGAGTTGCCGTTTCGAACGAGACCACTCGCTATCGGAAAATAGGATAAGCAATCTGAAAAATTTACTTGTGTAATTAGGGATTCGTGTTTGTATACATACTGATCGTAAATTACATTATAGTTCCGAAAAGATTAGTTTTCAAAATGATTCATTTTCGTCGATCAGTAATCCTCTCTTAAGAATAAACTCGAAAGTATAAACTGATTTTAATTCATCAAGTTAGCGAAATGTTCTATATACAATTTATTTTACATTTTTCTAATCAAATATCCGTAAACGTGCCTATGTATTGTTTTAATAAAAAAAAAAAAAAAGAAAAAGAAAAAACCCAAGTTGATCCACAGCTGTTGAATAAAATTAAAAATTGATGATGAACTGCCAAGTGTTCTCATCAGCGTAAAAATATTTGCCAATAGGGAAGATAAGATCATCATACATACTCGACTCGTATTATCTCAACCATAGGATGATAGGTATTTACTTAATTTATCAGCTCGTTGGTTTACAAACAAAATTGACTTCCTTCATCTTAGTAAGTATAATTTTAATAAAGCACAATGATAATAATTTTGTTTTAGATTATTATCATTATTATTACTACCTATGTACCTATATATTGTGAGTTTGTGATAAGCGATTAAAATAACAATGCGCTTCTGATAATTTCATTTTTTGTGTCTGAATTATGATAATTCTAATATTGCTTATCTCCAGTTTTCTGATGCTTCCGTCCTTACACCGACAGAAAAAAAATTATTTCTACATGATTTTGCTAATTTTGCTCTGACCTTCAGCTTTTTATGTATGTTTCATGTAATTTTTATAAAATAATTATGCTTTGTAAAAATACACAATACGTCGAACGTTTGAGCTAAATCGGCCAATCATATAAAAATACTTTTTTTTCTATCAGTGTATCATTGTGGATTGCGAAATTAACTAAAGCTTGTTTTTCTTAATTTTCAGTATAATTATGTATGTATACGTAGAGTGACCTTGGTGAGTTTGGCTTGATAAGACTTATATCATGATAAAGAAATTTTTGGTAGAATCAATAACTAATATGTTTGATTATGTTCAATACGTATTTTACTTCTTTTTGTGCGACTGAACAACTGTCAGGAATACTATTTTTCCAGTGAAGTTGAATATGGAGTCACTTGAAACGAATTATCGCTCTTAGAGGTGGTGTAATGGAGGGAAGATTATAAAATTCATTTCACAACTATGTCAAACTCATGTAGTAAAGTACATACCATTTTTTTTTCGATCCATAACTCCGCATTCATGGGTAGTACACTAATATCTTTCTATTAAATTAAAGGAAATATTATGCGGAACCAAGGTCAGCAAAAGGGACAAATATTGTCCCCGGGACCAGTTTTGAGAGAGCTGGAGATACAATTTTTGTTTTAAAATATTTTGCGGTTTCAATTAGATTGTTTTTTTTTTTAAATTAACGTGCTATATGAAGCAGCTTGACTTAAGGTAAGTATATAATGTCTAATTCCCATAATTTTTTTCTTCCAATTTCAAATGGATTTGAAAAAAAAGAGGGCCAAAAATTAATTCTGACCAGAGGCTGATTCTGGTTCCTCCCAACCTTGTGTAAAATGCAAATATACAATATTGAACTACTTTTGTTTTGAGATGAATCCCTATCAAACCTACACCTACTTAAAAAATATTATTTGAAGGAATTTTCGATCCTCTTGGTATTCCTTGGTGCAATTCCTGAGGCTATAATGTTTGTCTTTCAAAGACTAATTTTTCATCTTTCTTTACTAACCCTATAAGTCACATAATAATTGTAATATAATTGAAATCAAGTTTCAAGACAAGGTTTTTATTGAAAGTAGATAGAAATTTAATTGGTTCAAAAATTTCAAACTTAATTATTTTTATATTAATTAATTAATTAATGAAAAGCAAATAATGGTTTAGTATATTGAAAAAATTTAAATAGTTAACTAGCTATTAAAAAGTAATCAAAAATATTTTAATATTTGAATCATTAGAATTCATATTTTAAATTTACAATGACTTATTAATTCAATAAAATAGCTCATTTTCAAAAACCAACAAAATTTAGTTTACTTCATCTTATTATTAATAAAACAAATAAATACTCACTAGTGAATAAAATATTCCCAAAGAGACAAAACAAAATCAAAGTACATTTAAGAGCCATTATGACACGAACATCGCATTAACATTTAGTTCTACAACTGTACTCTCTTATTCATATACAAATTTGTTTTTGTTTTATCAAAAATATTTTTCTCTCTTATCTCATTATTTTAATGAAAAAATTATATTTGCGGTTTTGGATTAATAATAGGCAAGTACATTTTATAATCTGTATTCTAATTAGCGATAGTATTTAATGAATAAAATAACTGATTATACTGCTGTAGGTACCTTGAAAATTTCATGAAATTTGGTCTGGGTATAAATAAATTTGTTAACATTGATATAGTCGATTTTTCATAATAGTGTTTCATCATTTTATTGAACACGTCTTATTCTTTCGTCTTCATCTGTATCGGGGTTCACAAAAAATTGAGTTTACTTCTACTCAGGTAAATCAGGTAATGAATATGGACATTAAGAGATAGTATCAGTGGCTGGCTATTGACGAAAATTTAAATTAAAATGTTAAAAGTAGTCGTAATTTTAACGATCGAGCTATATACTCCGAGTTGAATTATTAAAAAATAAAAAAATAATAAAAAAATAAAAATTGAAAATTGTATATCAACATCGAAAGATATTTATTTTGATATACTACATATAAGTTGAATGATGAATACCTACATTTGTTTAATTTTCTTTCTATTTAACTATGTTCATCAAGCCTCATCATCGTGTCACTTCGTTAATAAAAATTGGTGTTGAGAAGAAAAATGAAATTTCCTGCAACAATTTCCCCTCCAAATGCCATTTTTTGCTCCAACTCCCCTCCAAATGCACTTAGAAAGCTAAAATTAGAATAAGTTTGTCACTTGGGCTCATTTTATCACATGACCCTACAATAAAAAATCTTCGACATTTTGAGTACCCCCACATTTTGAGTTCGACAACCACCCCTCCTCCCGTCCAACACCATGTATGGAGTTGAATTGGGGATATAGTATACTTCTTACTTCCAATAATTATATGAGTTCATATTAATTACATTTTTACTAATTTGAGACTCCTCAAGCTCTACTCAAATTTTGATAATCCGCCATTTCGGATCCATTTTGATCCAAATTCAAAAGGTCATATTCTGTTCACCAACTAACCCCACACACAAAGTTTGACTTTTATAAGTTGATTTGATGAGAAGATATGAAAGATAAAAAAAATTTCACGACTCAAAACTTCCTCAAAAAGTCGTTTTTTGCTTTAATTCCCCTCAAAATGCACTTGAGAAGATGAAATATCAAAAACAAAAAATTTGAGCTATTTGCCTCCTTTCGAGCCCCCTCAAAATTTTAGTGATCCGCCATTTTGAATTTTATCGAAAAAAACAAGAAAAGTACTTTTGCGTATTTTTAAGAAGAGTACCTCACCAGATTCTGAACGAATTTTATGAAAAAAAAAATATTCACCAAAAAGTTGAACATTTGCCAGATGATTACAAATGGTTTAAAACGTAAAGATTTGAAGAGCCTACCCTCTCCTGACCCCCCCCCCATCCCATTCAGGTAATCTGTACTAGCTATCCTTTTTAAGTTAGGAACTCAGCTAAAAATTCGTATTATGAATATTAATATCAATGATTGAATTAACGAATGGCACAATTTCATCCCCGCACTCTACACTTTGAGTTAGGCATTTTTCTTACCGCCTATTTTATATCGCCCCTCAAGTGAAAGAACTAACAAAAATGATACCATTACCAAGAGCACCAACAATGCACAAGTTTTCAATCACTAGCTCCACATTTGGGGATTTGTAGAATGGAGCTAATAAAATGTTTTTGCCTCGAATATCGTCCCGAGTTTTACTTAAAAAAAATGTCCAACCTTGAGATTCGTTTCTTGTATTAAAATATCTCGAAATTCAATCTCCCTTGTCTTATATCGAAAGGTTGTTGAAATTCAAGACGAAATGGGGTTTTGAAATTTTAAAACCTTCACTCAAAAGCCTCGAAACCATAGTATAGTATTCTCATACGTCTTATCCACTATAGTCGAGAACGAAATTGGCGTATGTCTGTTCTCACCTTCCTTTTTCGATCACGTGGTTGAAGCAGCTTCACAAAATTAACTCTTAGTCGACATTTCACGCCACAGTCTAAATCAAAGCTATTATGCTCAGCGAACGGTAACAATTAAGTAGCTTAAAAATCTCATATTTCATAGCTCGAAGAAACGAGCCGAGTGAAAGTTTTCGAAATGATTTAAGCATTTAGGTGGTACTTTTATTCATACAACGTCGACTACTAATTTCACTATACCTAGATATACGTATACCCGAAACAAATACCTAGGATGGGAATATATAGCGTTAAAGTTTCTCGTTTAATCGACTAATAGCATCTGCTTAATCATTTTACAATTCTGTAAGCCGCTCGATTTAGTTATAAACACATTGAAAAGATTTTCCATCGTTAATAACTCGCTTCATATAGTTTTCCTGCCCTCATATTTTAATACAACAGTACATGTGAACTTCTCAATGTTTTTTTAACCTTTGGTTATAAATGCGCCGGCGGTTAACTACGTCACGAACGCGCAGATGCTAGAAATTGCGCGAATTTCACCAACGTATAGATATGTCGTGATGGAAAACAATACTCATTTTCTTATTCCCGTCTCGTATCTGGTGGTGTAAATCCATAAATAATTTACCTTCAGCCGTAAAACGGTGTATGAAAAATTAATGGATTATAACGTTCAGACTTCGCGCTGGTGTTTCTCGTATCGAATTCAAAAATCTCATTTATTTAAAATTACGATAGCCATAACAATCGCGAAGGCATTAAAGCGTAACATATCCATTCGGAAGTAGAGTATCGATGTGAAATTTATTCTCATATATTCCCACGCGCGTATCAGTTCTCCTGTATTTTTATTCGAAATTTATCCCAGCATTAAGTCTTTAACGTTGAACGACGTTTAGTGCGCTTCTGAACTTCTTTTTAAATATATTTTTAATATAATGTTATCGAATACACGTTTTCGAACTACCTAGCTGTGTTTCTAAAGCTCACTGGTATATTTAGATACTTTTTTCAAAGGTTTATGTTTCTACTGTAAATAGAAGTAGCTACATCCTTTTCTACCATCATGAGGAAATATATTGGTAATGAATAAGGACAGAAGATACAGTCGTTTAAAAAAACTACTTCATTATTGCTTCAAGATTACCTATATCCTACCATCGCGAGTGTATATGTATAGTTTAGCTTCAGTTTGACGACACCACACGCGGAAAAGTATTAATGGAAAGTTTTTAATTTTTCATCCCCGTCATTGATAGCCATAGGGTTGTATCATATATGAAATATATTTTTCATGTAATTACGTCCTTGTAATTTATGGCTGTTAGTGCTCCCTCGTTGTAATGGTGATATCGTGTTCGTGTTTAACGATTAGTTTATGAAATAGCCGCCCAAGTCCCGCGTATGGATTATACGGTCAAGTCGAAAGTTGTGCTTCATTTTATCGTGGCTTAATAGCTTGCGTTAGCATTCTCGTTGAACATAAGGTATACGTATTTGAGTACTTAGTAAGTGTGTCTCATTAGAATTCTTTATCGTGACTTCAACAGTGAAGAAAGACTATATGAATTTGTTTAGCTTCCATAGTAAAAAAAATGCATGGAAAGTGAGTTAATTTTTTTTTGGAAATGAAAATTTTCACTTTTCACAATCAGTCAAAATATATATTGGCAGAGGGGGATTTTTTTGAGTTAGGTGGGGGAAGTAAATTAAATTTGACTCATGCACACGGACGGAACGAGCGGGGGGTTGTGGGAGATGCTCATCCCCCCCAGAGGTTTTGCACGATCGGCAAAAGTCGGCAAATCGACATCGGTGAGAAAAATTCGACAATTCTTGTTTCACTTGTCTCAGTAACAGCGAAAATTTAACAATAAATTATTAAATCAAACAAAAAAACATATGTATTTGCGCATTGTTTTGCTCACTCTGCTCGAAGCTTTTCTATTCCCGAATTTTCGCTACGCTAGGAGTGGTAATGTCGCCATTTGAGAAGGAGATACTAAATATCGGAAATGAACGAGATTAATGAAAACTGATGTTCCATTAAAATTAATATTATTTTAGTTCAATTTCAGTAGATATTATATGGTTTAAATTTATCTCAAAATAATGCTGGAGAATTGGAAACTGGAGAAGTACTCAGTTCCTTGAGTTATAATAACTTTTTTCATTCTCAACAAAAAAAAAATCCTACTCAATATTTTTGGATTTATTATTTTTTTTATTGAACATTTTTTTAAATTTTTTATTATAACTTATTGTTTTTTCATCATTTTAAATTTTTTTTACTGTTTTGTTTTAAATTGTTGGATATTTTATCGCCTTGGTTTTATTTTTCCCTTATTTATTCGAATCTGGATTTTCTCTAGTTTTTAAGCGTTTAGGTTTTCAATTTTTTTTTCGTTATACCGGGTGACTACTTGATTCGAGCACCCAAAGAGGCAAAATTAGCTAAAGGTGAAACAATTCAATACATTTATGTGTATTTTTGACAACAAAAGTATAATTTAAAATTGTGCATTTTATTTTATGATAGACGCTTTTAAGCATTAAATAAATTTTATTTATGCCATTTATTCTTACTGATATCATTCAAATGTATAATTTATTTCTATGAGGGTAAGATTTTTGTGCTTGGGGTGCTCCAATCAAGTAATCACCCGGTATTTTAGCAATTATCTTCAGTTTGAAACATTATTCCATTTTTGTACATTTGTTTTCATCTCCATAATTTTTTCTTTTTTTCATGATATCTTTCATTGTTGCATTTTTTAGTTTTCGGAATTTTTCATTTTTAACAATATTATTGTTTAGTTTTTAGACTTCCCAACTTGTTTGCTTTCTAATTTTTTAAAAATTTTTCTATTTTATTACGTTGTTTTGTAATATGGACTTTTTTTTTTAATTTATCCATTTTCCCATCAATGTTTTCTTTAATTCTTGAATTGTTTTTTTTTAATTTGAAAAAAATCAATTTTTAGATATTCTTTATATTTTTAGTTTTGCATTTAAAAAACATTTTTGTTCTTTTCTGATTTTTGTATTATCTTAAGAAATTACTTCGTGACTTTGAAGGGTATTATGTGTGTAGCAGCTTAAAGCCATCATCCCAAATTAATGATTTATAATTTATAATAATTTTAAAAATTCAACATCTGTTTTTATTGACTAACATTCAAAATGATGCAGAATTTCCATTTTTACATTATCACAAAAATCAAACTTGTACAGTGTATCACCTTCTCAGACAGTTCGAAAAACGACAGCAGATGTTGTCTTCTTTGATTTTTTTAATTGCTTCTCTTTGTTCTTTGAATTCATAGGTAAATATAAATGTGATATTACTCGTACATCAAATTACAAATCAATCAATCGTAGTCGGAAAATTAAAAATACCAGTCGGCATTTTTAGTTTTTTACTCCCCCAGGTTGCCAAGGCTCGGCTCGTCTCTGCTCATGCATAAAAAATGTTTATAGTTGAAGTTATTCAATAAAATCT
Source organism: Phenacoccus solenopsis (assembly GCA_009761765.1). Taxonomy (NCBI): domain Eukaryota; kingdom Metazoa; phylum Arthropoda; class Insecta; order Hemiptera; family Pseudococcidae; genus Phenacoccus; species Phenacoccus solenopsis. Next base: position 23,419,530 of record CM019755.1, on the reverse strand, counting down.
GATTTTTATTTGAAAATTGTAATTTTCCATTAAATTTCCCGCATTAATATTGCGTGTACTCGTATATAATAATTAGGTATGGATGTTACCATATTCATTGCGAATCACATATTTTGTTCTATAAGTACCATATATATATATTTATATGTATAAACATAATATATCTGCTATATCGACAGCGCCGTATTTACGACCATGCGCCCCATGCACGTGCATGGGGCTCAAAATTTAAGCGCAAAAATGTAAAATTAGGTGATGAAAAAAATGTGCTATTAGATTTGAGAGTGGCCGAATTATCGTTTTGTTGTTTCCTTTCTGCTGCTCCCTTAGATTCTAAAAGAAGTATAGTGAACAGCCGTATGTTTATCGATGATGCGATAATGTATAATAAGTATCTACTTGCATGTGCTAACTGCTGACGGTTATAATTATGGTTGCGAAAATTCGAATTTTCTTTACCATCTTAACGAGTGTCGACTAACTTTTGGCGTGAAAAAATGGATGATTGCTGACACCGACGCATCATTAAAAAAAGAAAATTTACACATAATTTTTCCAAACATGGAGATTATATTTCGCATTTTTTTCATCTAAAGCTATAACGAACTGTTCTGCGAGGCGATCTTTTTCTTTATTGAAGCGTTTAAGAACTTGGTTGTGAGCTAGCATTGCAGAAAGAAACCTGAGTAGTGATTTAAAGCACGCTGACTGTGAACAATGATTTGACAAAATCTATGGATTTTGATGAATTAATTTCTGAATTTTTCCAATTTGAAAGCAAGACGAAAAATTCATATGAACATGCAAAATACTCCCTTCAAATTTTTAATCCGACTCTAATTAATTTTGAGTAAAATTTGAGCTAAGCATCTTCAGAAACTCTGAAAATGTTGTTTATGATATTAAATGATAAAATCGTGAGGAAACTTTTTATGGTGGAAGGGGAGGCTAAAAAGAGAAATCAATCATTTTGTATACCTAGTTACCAAGTTTCTAGTGACAACGTAATTGTAATTAGTTTCCAGGTGATCGCGGTTGGGTAAGGATAAAATTGATGAAAAACCTAGTTTCATATTAAGTAAAAAAACTCCGATTTTTACAATCGTATTATATTCGAAAAAAATGAATAATCTAAAAATAAGAAAAAAACAATTTATAAATTAATGAAAAATATGAGCGATTGATTATAACATAATTTCTTAGAATAAAATTGGACTTAGGTAGCAATTAAAAGGCGAGACGATATAAATGATATATTTTCGGCTCTAGTTATTTTGGGGCAGTGAAGAGGGCGTAAAAATTAATCATGTTCATCTTCCGTTGCCACTGTCTATATATGCAGAAATATTTCAGCTGTCATGATGAAGTTAGAGCTTAAAATAGGAATTCATTAGAAAAACATTTCTTGTAGAAGTTATGAATTTCTGCAGTTGCTTCTTTTCAAAAATACCACTAGTAATGACAAGTGGTTCAATGGAGAAAAGTTTGAGTGTAGCAAAAAAAAATTTTTTTCTTACTTTTGAGGTGGTGTAAGATCACAAAGTTGCCTTTTATGACCTCAAAAACGATCCTAAATATCGAAGGAAACATTTTGAAAATTTTCTAACGAGCATGATAATGTTTGAAGTTGAATATAGATTTTCCATTGAGATAATAAAAAATGAAGGTATTTCATTTCATTTGTTCCCTAAACATGCCACGAAAAAATGTAAAATAACATTTCTTTATCTTGATTCTCAGCAGCAGATTTCAGATACGAATTTCTTAAAAATAAAAATAAAAATTTTTATTTAAAGTTTGAGTACTTTTTAGGACTTTTTTGAGTTTAGATCAAAATAGACATAAGAGTTTTGAATGGTTCATATTTGATGAGGATGAACTTTTATGCAGTCACGGAGAGCACAAGAGCTCAAGAACTGGAACATGTTCCAATTTCAACTTTGTCAATGAGTTTTAGAAGTCTTAGTAGTGTGGTAAAGCGCATAACAGTGTTAACTGTTAGCGGTGAGTATGTCGAGGACTTTGACATATCCAAACTTTAGTCTCCCTAGAAGTAATGAAGGTGGAAAGAGTTTTAAAAAACATGTTAAAAAAGTTATGATATTGCATTAATTTTGTCATAGGGGTAGGGACGTACCGAGAACATTTTTTTAGAGGGGGGGGGAAGAAAACCAAAAAATTGCCAACTAGTACCATGAAATTTTACCAACTTTTTTTTTTTGCTACAAGAAAATGAGATTTACAGTCTTGTTAATCTTTAAAAAATTAAAAAATAGTTGTAATTATACTGTACGCGCGCGAAATTTTTTTTTTCATTTTTTATACAAGTTGGCAAGTTACTAAATTCCAAAAGTTGGCAATTTCAAAAACTGCAATATTTAATTTAAAAAAAAATCATCTGTCTTATTATTAACATTGTTTACTAGCGCAAGTGGTCAAGTTTACCAATTTTACGCGAAAACTCTAAATTTACCAACTTTCCAGAAACCAAGGGGAGGCAAGTTCCCCCCTCCTTCGGTACACATCCTTGCGTATGGAACATTTTTGATTTTTCACTGTTTCATATTAGTAATATTATAAAAACCAAATATCCCACATAATCATTGTTTCGTTAGCTCTGAATTTCTAATTTTGTTGATTTTCTTTTCGAAAAAATTTAAATTCCATTTTCTAAATGCAGCATATGAAGTATGAGGTTTTTGAGAATGCTCCCCGCTACATTTTGAATTTTAAAATGAAGGTTTGAAGGCTATAAGCATATGAACTAAGGTATTTTTGAGAGTGTAGGCATCTGGATCCTTTTTGCGAGAAGGAGTTTCAAATTGAAATTGTTAATCCATTAAATGATGTTTAACAGAAGCTTCAATTTTAGAAAAATTTATTCGACGAGTAGGTACTTTTAAGCAAGGTAGTACAAAAAAAATTAGGTTCCAAACAAAGGTAAGATGAGTATGAATAGAATATAATCGACTTATTAAATTTTATTTAATGAAGACACAAACATGAACCTTTTTTTTTCGATAGTCCTTATAGGCCCACCTACTTTTCCTCCTCTTTTTAATTGCATCTTTTCTTGATATTATTGTTATAGTGGAAATGAAGGGGGGAGAAGCTAGAACAATTACCAGCATCGTCTGCCGATTCGAAACCACGTAATGAAAACTCAGCTCCATTAATGCTGATGGGTGCTTACATTTCGTCCCTTTCAGATCAGGTTTATGTCATATTTTTTTACATTTTGTGGTGATTTAGTCGATGATATGAAAATTTAACCTTTTGAAAAAAAAAAGAAAAAAAAACGAATTAAAAGTTAATGATGCGCGACTAACTATCCACCAATAATAACGAGACAACAACCTCACTTGAGAAAAATTATGCCCAAATTGCGTTGTTGGAAAATTAACTTTTATGTAGTTTTTCGTTTGGTACATTGATAATGAATATAGGCGGTTCATGAAAGTATTCTTTGAAAATGAAAACTTTTTAATAATTTTTGTAACTCGTTAAGGTTGACCTAAATCTTCCATATTTTCTCGCAATGACGGAAATTCTTCGGGGAAAAAATCGCGAATATTTTTTCAAAAGATGGTAATTTTCGAAAGAAAACGCTTTTAGCTTCTAACGAATTGGATGACGATGTCGTTCGAGATTTTTAACTGTAGCCGAGTTATTTCATCTCTCAATTTTAATCCTTTGGCGACAATTTAAAGAGTGTAAAGAATGGTACCTGTGTTCTAGTGTTTTTTACATTGTTTGAGGCGTTGATTACCTCGTATTTTTTCATTTGTGATAATTTTATCTGAAAAAATTCTTCATTTTGATGCTCACATTTTGTGTGAAATAACCCCATTTAATGATAAAATGAAGTTAAAGATAAATTTATCATACCTTGAGTATTTTTGCGAACTATTTTCATCTCATAATGAAAAACAAAATGTCCAAGTCCGTCGAGAATGCGATAAATGGTGTTATACTTTTCGCAAAATTACTAGACGATGCGAGAAGTGACGATTCGTTTCAACTGTTTATTTTCACTCGTTAAATTAATTCTACATACAGTTTTAGATTTCAAGTAATTCAATCTCATCTTCCTGCCATATTGATCGATGTATAATAAAGATTAATTTGAAGTTTTAAATGATATATGCGATGAGTTCGAAAACTAAAGTCGCATATCCGTCTGAAGTCTAGACCTAGTAAAGTTTAATTACCACAGTTCGGAGACGCTTTATAATTTTTCTAAGCCCACGATGACACCAAGGGTATTTCTCTGTTGGGCATTACGCTCCAATAGCTTGATATAAATTTTTTTGATAGGTATTTCCTACATTTCGTCACAGTTCATTTCATTCTGTCGGCCCAATTTTCGCATCGTTACGGCTGGCAACTGGTAATTTATTTTTGAAACTTTAGTCTGTTCAGTGAACGTTAGTAACGATGCTAGGTTTCAGAGAACAGCTGGAAGGCTTTAGGTGTTATTTTTGAGTGATTGCTGTTTCGTGTAGGTAATAGGTGTATGCTACCTATGCTGTATTTAGTACGTTGGAGTATTGTTTATTAGAGAATGAAAAGTTCAAAATTAGGATATCAAAAGTTAATGAAGAATTTATTTTCAGTTTCAGAATTTTATATTTTAATGTAAATCGAATACATGTAGCACATAATAAGGTAGGCAGTTTTTTTTTTTGAAAAGTGGAAAGGGCGAGGAAAAGTTGTTGTTAAAAGACCTCCAGAAAATTGTTCGAAAATTTCATTCTATGAAATTTGAAGATCACACCTGCCATTCTGAAGTCAGTGTTGCCAACAAATTAAAAATTAAAAAAAAATCGATTTTCAGTCATTTTGAAATTTTAGTGATAACAAATAGTCTGAAATTCAAACATTTGAACACCCATCCCTACCCCCACGTAGGATGTAATAGCTGTCATTTTTAATTGAAAAAATCTGTAAAAAAAAATTCCAAAAAATATTTACCTTGAAAAAGGATTAAAATAAAAAAAAAAAATTATCGAAAATGTAAAATTGAAAAAAAAATAGAAATTGGGTAGTTGATAATTTTAGTATTATTTTTCAGCTCCGTAGTTGAAGAAGCTTGAATGTTAGTAATAAATAATAATTGTAGAAAAATTCTACCCGTTTTAAAAAAATTCGATCACGAATCCGTTCCTTTTGAAAGTTTCCGATCATAAAAAATTCATCCTTTTTTTTACTTTTTTTTATCGTAGGCAATGTCGTGTTTAAAAGTTTACCCAAGTATTTCTGAATTTGAGACAGAGTGATAAGGGACTCAAATAAGTTTTTCAAGCTTCGTATGATTTAATAATTATATTTAAAGCGTATTTTTTATTTACTAATCTAATAATTTTGTGCCCGAATAACGACGCTTTTCTTTTTGACTGGATTAAAAAAACAAATACCGCCGAGTAATTTTAGTTTTTATTTACACGATTTAAGCATTCCTCTATGGAATAAATAATTCACTTAATTTTTACGTCAAAGTCATCATCGTATGATACCCCTCGAAACATAGCGCGGAATTACTGTAGTAAAAATATCAACTTTGGCGTACGTGAAATGAAAAAAAAAGCATCGGAAAATAATACCGTCGCTTTCACGTCGAAGAAAAAACTTGCCTCATAACGCGCAGACGGTGAGAGAAAATAACACCGCATTTTTACAACCTATGAAATTTCCATTACACTTATCTTCGGTAATGAGAAAAAAATTCATTAAAAAAATTAACATCGCTGTTGGCATCGTAAATGAGGAAGAAAAACGACCAGTGCGGGTAGGAAATAGAAAAAGAATGCGGCATTGTTTAAAATTCACTAAGTTTTCATTTTTCATATTTCGCGACCGCCTGTATATTATCTAACGCTTTTCCTTTCGTCTTGTAAATAAAATGTTTATTAAAATACGAGATTTAATTATTTTACATTTTAATTAAAAATTAGCTTAAGTTAGAAAAAGAGGGTAATTGAATGACTACGTAATAAAAGGATTAGAGTAGGGTGACATAGAGAAAAATGTCTTCGTCTATTCTTTTCATTCGACTCGGTAGCTGAGCGAAATACCATCATATTTGAGTTTTCGGATTTTACATTCGTTGCTAATGCAACCGAGTGTAAACTGTAAACTCTTTGCAATTTGCGCATTTTTCACAATGCAGCTGAAAAAACGCACCGGAATGTATCGTCGATAATTTTATTACGAGACAGATTAAAGTATTCTTTCCATCAATGCAAAAAACGGATTTAATTGAGACCTTTTTTCTGAAAAAAAAAAGATTTTTCTAATTAAGACAAAATTTTCAAAATAGAGATAAAAAGTAAGGGTTTTCGTTGAGTGCTACGTGTGACCTGATTTTATAATGTGAAATTCGAAAAGCAATTCTGCCACGTTAAGGGTTTCGAAATAATACGCGAAAAATGTCAAAGTGCATTTCACCGAATGAGTTCGCAACGTTTTTTACGCTCGTCGAGAACTCCGTATCGCTATGCAATTACCGGATAAATTGATACTTAAAGCGTACCAGATTTAAAATACCATGAAACATTGATAAGTTGAAAGGTGGAATTTTTTTCTACGATGCAGTCATCCTGAAAAGCCTTTCTAGCCAGCGAGCGTAACGTAATATGAGAATTTATAATGAAATGAGCAACGTGTTATGTCTCAACGGTTCGAGCGTTTTAACCGCATCGCAATTTTGTTCGAAACAAATTATGCTCCAAATGAGTTGTGAATTTTATATCTAAATTATTTATTTATTTTTTCAACATTTTTAAAAATTTTTAAAAATTATTTTTAATAGCAAATAATGTTACATGGTTGTTATTACTAATACATTCCACGCTTAGCCTAGTCTATCCATCCTTTCATAAAGTTTACGACTTAGGTGATGGTAAAGTTTAAGATGGAAGTAATTTTCAGTCTATTTCCGGCACTGCAACGCGAAATATTGAAAGGATTTAAGTTTGAAACGAGTCTGCATTTCTGCAGACTGTGGAATAATTTGGTTATGTTCCCTGAAAGAGTATTTACTGAAGTGAAACGTTTTCAGTGATGGTTTTGCGTTTGAAACATTTTGTTATAAATTTTAAATTGTCTCAGTTATATTTCCAGTGAGTAAAATATTTTCAAGTTTGAGAAAAACATAAATGCATTTATTTTGTTCATGGAGATTAGCCCAAGTGCTTTCTTAAGATAGTGCTAGGCTTATGGTTAACATCATTGTAATGTAGAAGTTGTGTTCGTCTTTGTAGTCTTGAGATATTGCTGTATGAAACATTAAGCTCGATGCAGATTGTTTTGAAATTGAACTCAGTAGAATGCATATCCATTAATACTAGTCTATTATCAAAACCTTATGAATGATTTTGTTCATCTGCCTTGTACTGCAGTGAAAGAAGTGAGGGTAGCATGGGCCAGCATAAATAACTTCAATTCCCCCTTTACACCCCTTCCTTCTGTACTTCCTTCCTTCCTTCCTTCCTTCCTTCCTTCCTTCCCCTTCCTCCCTCCTTTCTCAGCCATTAATTGATGATCATTATTTCACTTTTCAGCCATGTTAGCATGAAATAAAAATCGTAATTAAATGTTTATAAGTACTTATTGCTTTTTTTTTTTGTCAATAATGTAATATGGAAACTACTTTCCATCTGATTGGTTTCTCCATTTAGGTTCTGCATTTGATCTTTGAATACAAAATTGTTATAGTACAAATTTTCATTAAAAACTCAACTAAAAATTAATCATCTTATGCAAAATGTGAAAACTCTTTGAATCAAATAGAGTGAAAGGAATTTAGATCTTTCCATGTGAAATCGATGTAGCCTAACTTTCAATTAATTTTGTTCAAATTTTGGAATTATTTCGGAGAACGGAGAGTAAAGAGGCTGAAAAATTAAGCCTGGTGCGAATCGATTCTATATTATTTTAATGTTTCAATTAAATGAACGAAAAAAAAAAATTGAACGTAAATTCTAAATTTTTTACTTAATTGAAAAAAATTAATATTGGAGTAAAGTTTTTAACTGAAATTTGACAAAAGCGTACCTCCGAGGTTTAGTCCTTTTGCTTTAACGTTTAACAAGTATTCGTCTCTTCAGTAGCCGATGAAAGAGTGTAACTTTCTTCTATATATATGAAACGTTAGTGTTCGAAGTAATTGAATGAGAAGTAAGAACCTAACATTACACTCTTTAATCCTATCGAAGTTGACATCCTTGTTATTTTCATAAATAAATTGTTCAACATTTACTTCCATATTGGTATCAATAAAGCAAAAAGATAAATATGAGAGTAAAAAAACATAATTTTTTAATGTTATTCGACGCTTGTGAAGTGGATGCTATGCCTGTTGTTAAATCAATTCATTTTGTTGATGAACAGCTTTACATTTTCTTTAATACTGCTAAGGTCTCAGTCTAGAAAGATTAGGAGTATAATGTTACAATTAAAGAGTTCAGCAAGTTTCAGCTATCGAAGTCAATATGCCGAACTTTGCTGAATTTTTCAGAAAATACGCTGGAGTTGAAATAATCGTACACTTTGTTAATAATAAGATCGTTTAAAAGTGAACTGGATTATTAATTTTTGAGGAAATAAAAATAATTTTTAGAAAAAGTAATACAATTTTTTTGGATAAAAACAGTGATGAAAATACAACATATACAAGTTTTTGAAGAAATCTATTCAATTTGCGTTATTTTTTAGTCGCAGTAAGTAAAAATCATGCATTTTTGACAAGCATATAAAAATATGTATTTTAAAAATTGGTTTGCGACTGCGCAGTTACTTGAAATAGATAATTAGTTATTTGTTGGGCCACCAATGGGACAAAATTAATATAAAAATAGATAAAAATGCATATGTAAATTGGTATGCATTTTTTATTTTTTGGTGAATGAAAAGCTGAAATTAATGTATTTTCTTTTTTTTTTTTTTTAATTTAACAAATCTAAATGTTTAATAGTACAAATAATTTGAGGGCTAATGTTTTTCAACATACTATTTGAGTCATTTTCTTGCTATTAAATGGCAAGTCCTATTCATCTTTAATTAAAACCAATTCGATTCACTCAACATAAATAAAATACCCCTTTCGTTTTCATGGAAATATATTGTTTCCACAGTCGTAACACTTTTGATTTTTTCATTTTGTATATCCCTGTACTTTCTTCTCGTTCCTCTCTAGCAAAAAAAAACTTTCGTCCCAAGTGTTTAACTATAAGAGATTCCAAATGCTATTTCAAAGAAGAGCCCTTATCATCGTTTTTATCTTTCCAATCCGCCAAAAAAAAAAAAAAACTAGAGTCGTGTTCAATTTAAGACATTCGATCTCTCTCATTTCAATCGTACACTATTCTTACGCTCTTGGCGTGCTTGACGTTGAACTGATATTCATGTGACAGTTTGGAATTTAATTGCTTTTTTATCTTGAAAGGAAATTAAAGCTATTACGAAAGACAGTGAGGAAACGCTGCGAAGCATCGAAATGACAGTGAAAAACAGAGAACTCGTAATAATACTTCGCTACTTTAATAATAGTTACAAAATTTAAAGATGGGAAATAAATGGTCAATGGACCATAATAAAAATATTTTAAGGATTTGGAAAAATTATTGTCCTATGTAAAATGTATTCGTAGTATTCTTTAATTAGTGCGCACTCCGGGTCAGTAGCCAGCCATTATTTCAGGAGGGCTAACCAAATCTTAGAGGGAGTTTTGCCTTCTTTTTTTGGTTGACTAGCATTTTCGCGTTAAATGCAAAAATTTTATTAGGAGGCCGAGCCCCTTTTGGTCCCTCTGGTTATTTACAGCATAACTAAATTCCACATTTGGATATCTGAAGTTTCGTATTTGTCGATAAATTTCATCGAAAAATTGATCATCAGATTTTCAAAATTTTTTCATCTCTCTGCTGTTTTTTCAGTGGAATGTCATAAAAAATATTGTGAATTTTCTTGAATGAAAATGAAACCTAACCTAAAAATTTATTGGAAATAATTATATTAGCAGTTTTAAAGCGTTTTAAGAAATATTGATTTGCCACTTGCTTCAACTTCTCCGAGACTCTGTGCTTGACGTTGTCATCATTTTTTGCTTACACCTACTTTACTTGGAGGAAAAAAATTATTTCGTGAAAGCGTTATTTGCTACGCTTACTTTGCTGGTGGCGGACGACAGCCTGTAGTGGAATTTTATAGGTAAAATGGCAATTATTCCTACGCGATGTTGTAACTCCTACGCTTCTTAATTAAAACCAAATTCCTTTAGCATTTAAATGAAATTCAAAACTGAATTAAATGACGTAATGAAATTTCAGTATGAATCATACGTATATATTACTGGGTTGAATCCTATAAATGAGTGCTTGCGTAATGTATCATTGGCTTCAATTATATTTCCTTCTCCATTGACATTTTATGGCATTTCATCGAATAATTAGAAACTCGTGGCTCCATGTAGATTCTGGGAAATATAGAAATTTGTTTAATTTCATTCGAAAAATCGGGTCGACGAGCACGTACGAAAATTACTAGAAGTTATTTTGTTCGAAAACAAAGAAGCGGAAACTATTTAAAGAAACGAAACTAATTTAAAATTCCGAGAATGGCTATACGAGAAAAACGAATAAACATTCGATACGTTGAGAAAGTTTTATTCGTAGGGCTAAAAATAATTGCGATAGAAATTAATTTTTTAGTAATTAGTTGGTTGATAAAAATTACGAGAATTTACTGCTAGCGTATATTCTGGTGGAAACAATTATAGGGTGAGAAAACTTTTTAAACTTTTCGGTAGGCTTTTTTATACTCGTACTTACTCGAAGAGTTGACGAACGAGCCAACTTTTTGAATAATTTGTTCCACTGTGTGAACTATACGAGCGTAATTAATTCATAAAAAATTTTTCATTCGTATGTAATTTTTTATTAACCTGAGTTAGAATCTGTCTACGAAATTTTTCTTATTTCAGCTCAGTGTGGTACTCCCTTGAATTTATGGTTTCGTTGATATTAATAAAAAAAAAAATTACAAACAACCGGTCAAATTTTACTCGTGGGGAATTGGTAGACCTAAATAATGGCGTTGGGCCAATTTTATTAGATTTACGTCGTATAGATTTTACGAGTTGTTTTGGTCTGGGTTCATTTATTCGTGTTTTACGTTTATTGAGTCGAATCGAAAATTTAATATATTTCTTATTCTACGATTGTTGATTTACCTATTTTTTTGGTGTTTTACCCTTGCCGATATTGGTAATAAATACGATATTCGACTCCAAATTAAAGTTTCAAATGCTCGCCTCAAGGATACTTGTACGAAGGTATATTGGCTTGGATAGTTTTACTCTTTGCGTTATAGCTATGACCGGATCTCGATATTTTGAAAGTTTTAGTCGTTTGAATTAACCAACGTTGCGAAAGTTTGCTATGTCTTCAGTGGATAGGCAAATGGTTGAGGCAACCATTGCAAGTTGGGTTCTTAAATTTATCAACTGAAGAAAGTTCTAATGAATTCAGTAGAGTAGGTATAGTTTTTAGTGGACTTTACATTCACGCAAAATTCATTTATGTATTTACTCTAGTTTTTTTGTTTTTATTAACAATTATCGATGTCTAACTATAACTCGAATAAAAACGAACGGGCTCCAGTATCGACAATTCAGTTTCATTTGTTGCTATGATTAAAAAAAAAAACATTTTGAAATCATCGCTGCTCTTTCGTTTATTAAACGTAATAGCAAATTATTTGAAAAATGAGTTGAAAGTAACAAATTTTTTGCAAGCATTCCACAAGAGGTTTCGAAGTTCAAAGAATAGTCGTTCACCAATAATTTAATCAAAAAAGATTTGCAATTTTTCAAACTCCATACATTGCATTTAAGATTTCGTTCTTGAGTGATTTTAGAATTTAAGTTCGGAAATTGTAAATTTATATACAGCGATTTCGTTCGTGAACGATTCAATTTCTGGGAGCGAGCTTGTTCGAAAAATTATGCCAAAATTTATAAAATGAGTTGTTCACGAACGATTCGGAGAAGAAAAGTCAACAGTAGATCATTTATATCTAAATTTAAAAATTCGTTCGCGAACGATTTGATATTAAAACGAGAGTTTCAGAGTTGAATGAATGAATCGTTCACGAACAATACAATGAAAAAAAAATTACCAATGTATAATAAAATGTTTATATTCAGAATTTTGTTTGTGAACCAGTCAGTACCTTTGAACGAGCTTTTAAAGTTCAAAAAATTCTTTCAAAATCCATAGAATGAGCCGTTCGCGATCGTTTTATTAAAAAGTATTGAATATTAATCCCGTATTTGTATTTCAAAATTCGTTTGCGAACGATTCGATCAAGGCTCGAACAACGAAACGAAACGAAAATCAAATAAGAGAACGAAACAAAAATGAAATAACGGAACAAAACGACAGTTTTTTGCAAATGGAAACGAAACAAAACGAAACGAAACGAAACAAAAACGAAACTGCAACGGCAATGAAACAAATCAAATTTTGAGTGTTTCGTTTCAGATGCAAAAAATTACCGTTATTTCATTTTTTTGTTCTGGTATTTTACCATTACTAGTAAAGACTGATGGTTAAAATAATTATACTTTTCTCGTTTCCTTCTTTTGTGGGTTGGTTATCCATATTTGTAAACACTGTAATTTTAAGGACTATAAAGTACTACAGAGGTAATAAAATTGTTGCACGTAGAATTAAAAAAAAAAAAAAAAAAAAAGCGTTCTATTTCTAAGAGCCTTGGATACGATATTTAAAAGAGTACTTCAGAATTGACAAAATAAATCATTCACGAAATGTTCATCGAAAAAAAATTAATCATGAATCTTATGTTTGTATTTAAAACCTCGTTCGTAAACCATTCACTATCTTGGAGCAAACTTTCAAAGTTCAATAAATGTTCTCAAAATCCATAGAATGAGCCCTTCACCAGCGATTCAATAGAAAGAATTGATAATCAGTCACGTTCCTAGATTAGGAAATTCGTTCACGAACGATTCGATATTTGGAAGCGTACGTTTAAAATTCAAAGAATGAATCGTTCACGAACGACTCATTGAAAAAGAATTTATAATGAATCCTACATTTGTATCCAAAACTTCGTTCGCGAATGATTCAGTATTTTGAAGCGTGATTTCAAAAATCAGAGAAGGAGTCATTATTTTATGAACGATTCCATGTTTGAGAATTAGCAAAGTACCTAGGTATCTGTACTTGGTGCTTTCGTTTGCCAATAATGTAATTAATTGAAGACTTGAAGTGCTTTAATTAGGTCATTATTGAAAGCGCTTCAGCTAGTAAAGTCCCCTCATTACCTGTAGTACATGCATCAAGTCGAGAATTGTATCTAATGTTTAATTTCATTAGCATTCGAGCACACCTTAGGGTGTATAATTTAGCTCGACGATCTCAGGTAGAATAAGTCAACGTACGTGCATCGCACTTTGCCTTAACGACTTCAAATGATGTTCCCTTGACTATTCAAATGCACCGGGCACGTCTTCAGACTCTAATTAATGCTAAAAAATAATTTTTTTCATCACCACATATACTGCTCGTTGAAAATGCTAATTCGTTTCCCATTTTTGAGTAATAAATGAAATACGCGCAGATCACGTTGCCGTGACGTATTCGCAAGGTTCGGGTAAAATATTCAAGAAAGGTGGCGGGTGTATTTGGCGCGTGTATCACTAATGCCATCATAATGTCGTTGCTAATTAATTAGTTGACGACCGCAGCAGCACGCTATTGGCTTAGAGTGTTAGCCCGAACGTGCTACCGGATTTGACCGCATAACGAAGCACGCCACCGTGATTTGCGAGCATCTAAAATGAAATAATTTTGCAGACCTCGTGTGAACGTGAGCGTTCTAATGCATTTTGGAATTATAAAGTGTTATTTTAGCAATCCGATTCAATTCAGTTACGTAAAACGGGTAATGTTGATATATTGTGGGCGTTTCAGTGTCGTTAGTGATTTCCGATTTTGGCTTGTTACAGACTGTCGAATTACTCCATCGATTGGTGGTATTGGGGTATTGGATTTGGATGCGAATGATGTGATGGATATGGTTTGAAGATTCGAAGTGGTAAGTTTGAATGTTTTTGCAAATTTCATACATGTCGGGTGTTAACACGTGAGTAACATTGCAAATGAATGAGAATACAATAATTTATAAATTCAACTAATCCTGTACGTCTATTAAATACTAAAGTGATGCATCGGATCATTTTTCTCTCTCGAATTATAAACATATTAAATACTATCGTCGTATTTGCCCATGTTTTGTAATTTCATAAGTCATTAATACGTTCTAATACGAAAATATCATAATCTCTTATTTTTCAACTATCGAATTTCTACTCCTCAGGATGGACCGTAACTAACTGCAGCAACATATTTTTAAAGAACAGTTACTTTTTTTTAAATATTGATATTGAAAAATATAATATGCAGCTACCGTACAAGTTGAATTCATTTCATCGCATCAAAATGGACGTCACATCGTACAAAATTCCAATTTATAATATCGAACGTAGAATTCAACGGAAAAGTAAAACTTTCTCTTCATATTACTTGAGAAAAGGCTTGAAATATATTTTACTTATTGAACAATCAAAACAAATATAATAGCTAGCAGTGAATACAATCGGGAATAGTATGATATGGTATTAATTGGTGTCTTCAATATGTCACTTACTGAAAATTCGCATCTACCAGTATAGAAACTAGAAAAGTATAAAGCTATCAGTGTAAAATTCGAAATATTAAAACTTGCCAAAAAATCGTAAAAACATTATGAGCGAAGAAATGCTGAACGACGAGGAAGTAGTTGATGCATATTTTAATTTTATAGAACACTATATCAATGTTATGCGAAATGACATGTATAAAAATTCATGTTTGTTGTCTTAGTCAATTCAGATGATAAAAATATAAGATGAAGCATATCAACAGTTAGCAATTAAAAAATAGTTCCATATATTCCAAAATATTATCGTGTTTTTGTGATGTAGCGATGAATTTTCTTGTTTTGTTTATTGTACCAATAAAAAATGCTCAACGTGTGGATCTTAAAGAATGTCTACTTTTTCTATAGCGAGCCAATATTCATTTTGTTCGAAAAAACTGTGGTTATGTCAATAATAGAGGTGAAATAACTTAAAAGTAAGGTATAGTTTTGGCCTCTAAAATTACTGTAAATATTCCTTTATTTTACACTTGATAAGAGCTTCACACTTACTCTCAGAAATTCATGTCTAACAAATTCGATCATGATAAACTCAAGGTACTATCTCGTCTCCTTTTTTTTTATGCTAAAACTATTTTTTTTTTTTAAATCCTTCTGGTTGTACTGACTTCAATCTGTATAAATGCAACTTCGGTTGCAAAAGCAAAGCCTAAGGACTATCGAATCTAGTATCTATCTGGCGCATCTTTAGGTTGGTCGGTATACTGTCATGGCTCACAGGGTCACTTCATTCATCACCCCTCACTTCCCCCCAACCATCATCACCCACCGCACTAAAGTAGGCAAAATTTCAGCTTTTTTTCGAAAAGTAGAGAGGTGTGTGTCCAGTAATCGTAAAATAACCTCATGCGATGAAAATTTCAGTCTTCAAATTTAAATAAGATCTTTCAAAATTAAAGTGAAATAAAGTTTTCAAAAATTCCAAAAATTGGTTTTTTGGAAAATTTCCATTTTTTTCCATAACTTATGGCCCTCTAAAACAAAAAAATTTAAGTCATGAATTGTTTCAAAATTTTGAGAGATTCAAACTTTTTTTAATTTTTTGATTTCTATTTTTTTAAAAAACATTAATTTGGTACCTATTTTATTTTATTAAATTTTAATAAAAATTTTAGAATTTTATCGAAAAAATGGCGAATCCTTAATTATAGTCCAGTCATATTATGATTATAACCCATTAAAAAAAAGAATTATTTTGAAAGTGAATGTAAAATATATTTGAACTCTTTGCTCGACGTAAGGTCCTCATCAAGCAATCCAAAAAAAACTTCGAGTAGAGTTGCGGTCCCACAAGACAACTGGATGGCTTGGTTGAAAAAAACAAAACAAAAAGTACGTTCTCGTAGTTCTTTTCAAAGTTATTCAAACTCCCCCCCCCCCTTTTATCACTCAACAGTCTATCAACCATTTCAATCGTGAACTTTCATTAGCAGCTCACAGCTGAATTGTGAAGGGAGTAACATGATTAGTGATAGGTGGCCAACTGTGAATATTTGGCTTGCTACAAATAATCGAATCTATTTGTATATAGATTTTTAATATTGCTCATTTTTTTACATTATTCGAATTAGATCGAGTTGAGAGCATTAAATGATCATTTATTATAAAATATTTTTCAGTTAAATTATTCATATTTATTCTTCGATTCCTACATGGTAGGTAGTACTAGGTACAATGTACATATTATATACCATGCGATCCGTTGAAATCCAGACAGGAGAGACACCAAATTCCCTTTTGTAGTGTTAAATTTGTCATGAACCAACTAATTGTAGCATTTATGTTTAAAATGTCCATTTCTTTCATTTTTTTTTTCATATTGAAAAAAAAATTTCAATCATGATTTATTCATAATCGAGTTGATGAAAAATTAATTTTTTTTTCAAGCTCATTAGTTTTGCATCACTGATTAGTTTTTGTGTTTTTTTTTGTGAATTAATTTATCTTTTAAATTTTTTGATATCCAGATTCAATGAAAGTCGGTTTTAGTATTATACTTTATTCACTCTATATTTCAGTGCAGGGAATTTGGCTGTTACCTTGCCCAGATTTCAATGAGTCCTACACTGTATGTGTTAGTAACTTTCAGGACATATAAAATCCCTTTCTAGAACTGTGGTTTGTTAACTTTGAAATAATATTTTATACACATAAAGTACCTGTTTTGGTGATCAGCACTGGCTAGATTAGGACAATATGACAAGACGTATAAATGGTTGATCTGTAGTGCTATATAAAGCGTAAGAGATTCGTTTTCTTCTAAAATTGGCCTAAAATTTTTTTATTACTTCTAAGGTCATTGATATGCCAGTAGAAGTTTAAAATTATTGAGCTCTTTCAACCAGGAAAATTGAAAGAAAATTCCTTTTTTTTAAATAATTTTCTTTGTAGAATCTTATGTTAATTTTGAAAGGAAACCTATTCAAGTTGATTAATAACTCCGTTCCTTCGACGTTGAGACTCTCTTAATTTTCGATTGTTAAATTCTTCATAAAATATTCATCTCTGTAATTTTTCAGCTTATATTTTCACCAAAGAAAATTTCTTAATCCATTGTAGAATGAACTGTGTACTCATATAGAAGGCTCGTTCTTGCCATCTAAACTAAGGCTCGAAACATTCTCGAAATAAAATCGAAATAGCCGTTATTCGAAATTTATTACAACAGAAAAGTATTCAGAGGTCATTAAATTAAACGGCGCTAATTCGTTACTGAATTCCGCATTCTTGATGCTTCGGTTCGTCGAATAAATCAAAAGCATTACGAGGCAGAGGCAAACGCCCTAATGCGCGATTAAAAGTTCGTTAGTCGATGAAAATTTAGCCACTACGATGAATTGAAATACGCGAGAGGTGAAATCATAATTAACTAGTAGAAGGAAAAAACCATCGCAGACTTTCAAACGAAACTTTTTCTCACTCAAAAATCCTACCACAGACGAGGGAAAAAAGCCATGTTGACTGTGAAAAACATAAAAATAGCTTTTACCCGTCCCAAAGTAAAACGAAATCATTAATGATAAAAATGTTTGATACTTTCTTTTATAGCGCTACCTTGCAAAATTGCCAAAGCGTTTTTTTTTTTTACTTTTTTTTACGGTCACCATCCATATGATTTGGTCGTTTGTGCGTTGCTTTTTCATCTGTTGTTTCGTTATTTTTCCAAATGTTACATTGTTGTTGTTTTTTCTTCCGCGTTGAAACTTGTTTGGAAAATCGTTGTTGAGCTATAAGCTGGACTTATATTTGGATTTGTCGTTTCATGCCATACCTGCTGGGTGGTTGGTTATCTCAATTCAAGTGTATCTTTTCGATATGTTGATAAACAAAATGTCGTGGTAAAGTTTATCCGAAATGATGTTTTTAGACCTTATTTCCGTTATTATTTTCATCTCGAAGTAAATTAAAAACGTATCTTTGGTGTAAGCTGAAATGCAAACTCCAAAGAAAAATTACCTCGCAGTTATCCTTTCGAACAACGAATCAAATTTTTTTTTTCTTTCTTCAAGCATTAGCTTTCATTATATTATAGCTTGGTCAAGAGCAGCATAAATACAAAGTAGTGATTGGGAAACAATAGCGTACTAGCTGGTTATAATCAATAATATATGTTATAATTAGAGTACAACTTTCACCCCACCTGGACACGAACGTGTATCGAGAACTTTCTGTAGTAGCCATTAAGTGGTATTCAAATTGTAGTATACTCCTCGACGTGTTCGGAAAGACTATTCTAGCAGCTATGTAACTTATCGTATAATGTACACATCAGCATTTTTGCTTCAGCTGTTCACTGGTACTCGGATTCGTGTTTTAGATGAAGCTGATGATAGGTTTTTTTACTTATAAATTCTCTTCAGTTTGCGGTTAATTATTTCCCCCAGAGAAATGAGATTTTTCAAAGTATACTTCTCATAGGTACCAAGATTACGCGTGTCGTTGAGCCATCAACTTTATGCCATTGCTTACGTAGTATTGTGAAACATTAAAATAAATATACAA
This sequence comes from Phenacoccus solenopsis, assembly GCA_009761765.1. Taxonomy (NCBI): domain Eukaryota; kingdom Metazoa; phylum Arthropoda; class Insecta; order Hemiptera; family Pseudococcidae; genus Phenacoccus; species Phenacoccus solenopsis. Next base: position 23,400,744 of record CM019755.1, on the reverse strand, counting down.
TTGCAACTGCACTTGCGCGCTATGTTATACTAGATTCCTGATTGGATGACAATATCGAAAACACTACATCACATCGAATCAAAACTCGAGCATGATTTTCATTTTTATTTTCACGTTTCAAAATCTAGTCTATTTTCCCGTGGCAGCAGTCCATGTACATAACGTCAATGCGTTGAGTTTGGATTTTGTATCGAACATATTAAACAATATGGATAATGATGTAATTAAATTCTGTTTACTTAACTCTAATTCTGCTTCGTTTAATTCTCGTGCAACATTGATTGCGAAGGCGCTTAATAGATTTAAACACGCCTCGTATCGCGTCATTTTAATGAATCAGACAGCTGTGACTTAGTTATAGTGGGTAGATAACTGTTTAAATGTTACTCAAGATGTAGTTATTGTTGAAGCAAATGGATATAGAATGGCATAATATATATGCGTATCGATATCGATTATCTGTCCGTTTCGGAAGAGACTTAATGAAGAGCTGTTTGAATGTGTCGAGTGCAGTATGGCTCTTTAATTTTCAGAAGCTGTAGGGATGTAGTATGTATATATATATTCATGATTGCATAAAATTTGCTCCCCAAATGACCAATTTTAATGTTACTTCTTCGCTATGTAATTACCGTTTCATTTGAAAATTAAAATCTGCATTCCTTACAAATGTTGAAGAAATCAACGAGAAAATTATTTCGATTGAATAAATTTACTCGAAATACGAGGATAAAAAATAACCAACGAAATGGCTACATTTAATAACTAACAACTTTTTTACTGATTGAAGAATTATTTTTTTCATTTTCAGACGTTTAAGAAAGATTTTTTAATTTTTTATGATTATTAATTTCAGCAACTTCCGTCAGAAACTCCTGGAAAGCAAGTGTCTCAAAAAAAGTTCTATTCTAGTACTGTAAATTTGGACTCTTATGAGAATAACCTATGATTCAGGATCAGGTTAAACTGGTGTTGTACCTTTTACAGTGGGCACTTTGTCCTTTGATTGTCTATTGTCCTCCAGCACTCATTACTGCGATTGGAGCTCATCTGATGTACCATTAGCTTAACTACTCATAATGGGGTTGTACCTCACTCACATTAAAAGACCATAAGGGATCAGAAATCGTGCCTCCTTATTTCCCCTATCTCTAAACATACACTCACTTCTGTCCTCTTCAAAGGTAAAACACTACTACTATGCGTGATCTGCTAATTCTTCTACTTTACACCATCCACAAGTAGGAGTTCTTTCTACATCAAGCAGTTTGTTTAGCTTACAGTGGCACGTTGGAACTTCAAGAAGTATTTTTAGCTTTTTTATTATTCATTTCAAGAACTTTTTCTTCGAATTTCTTGTTTGGATACTGTAAGTGATTTTTTTGCTTATTTTATACTTACGTTCCCTATCCATCGTGCGAGGTTTTGAGCTACTGCAACATATAACAAACATACTTAGCTGAGGTACTTCTACTTTTGCTGTTGCGTAGGAATTTGCTAGTTCAATTGCTTCTGTTTATGTGTACTTTCACCTTGTGATGTGTATTTTGAATTTCCTAGGCTCGTTAAACATAGTTCAAAATCTTTGATTTGCAACTACATATTAAATGATGTATGTATACTTTTTTTTCACTCTGGAACAAACTTCAGTTAGGAAACTTCATTAGAGAATAAATTGAAACTAATTAGAAATAGTACAGTAAAAAAATAAAATAGAATAATTATTAATAATGTTAAAAATGATGTGAAGGATTCAATTTGAGATAGATTGTGCCAGAGCTTATGCCATTCAAGTTTGAAGAAGACTTCAGTGCAAAATCAATTAATCAAGGAAATGAAATGTTTCAATTCAGTTTTAAATACTAAACATGCACTTATTGTAAAAAAAAAACTCTCTTGGAAAAGGCACCATGGTAAATTACATAGTAATTTTCAATAATGAAACGAGTATAAGTAGCTTAGTGTAAAAGGCACTTGTCCCTACTGACGTGAGTTGCATATGTTGTGTCGTTATTTGCGTTGTAATGAGAGGTCTAGATCGAAATAAATATCGATGTTCGATGTAAGAACGACTACAGAGTGCACGGAAAAGAAATTATATATTTTCTAAAGGAACAAAATCATTGAAATTGTTAAGTAACCATAAACAAAAATTATACTAAGTGAGTACTTTATTTTGATCCATCTCTTCGGTCTCCTGAAATCAAAATTTAGAAGCCAGTGTTAATTAAAATCAATAACAACGGTAGAGTTAGCTAAAACTTTGGCATAGAGGGAGAGAGAGATGTTCCTATAGTTCCTATGGCGAATATTCACACAAATAATACACGAATAATATACATAATTATTATTACAAACTATATACAATAACTTACTAACCATAATTGCATTTTTTTCGATGTACATCGTCAGACTTCGATTCCTTTTTTTTTATTACACCAAAAAAAAAAAAAATAACGAGATCTTTCTTCTAGTAAAGTTCTAACGATATCAAAAAATGTCCAACTTCACGGTTGCCACAATGTGGCACACTTTCGACTATGATATTCGAAATGTAATATCGATAGTCAAAGTCGAAAAGATCGATTTATCGACTCTTTTCGACAATATGTCAGTGGAATGGGGGCATAGAACGTGCCTATAAATATCATTGCGATCAAAGATATTAGGCAGTTGTTAAATAACCATCTTCGTAAACTCTAAATAAGTTTAATTTATTGTTGTGTATTTTTAGAAATTAGGTAATTTTCGTAAAAAAATTAAAATTTCATTTTTCAACTTTTTTCCATTTTGAATTTTTTTTTTGAATTGATTAAAATTATGAGACCATGAGAGAATATTTTTCATTTGAATAATTTTTTTCCAATGAATTAATTTTTTTGTACATCAAATTTTTTTCAGAATTTATTTTTGTTGGAAAACCTTGAATAAGTTGATTCTTCGATATTTTAAAACCCTTTTTAATACTTTACGTAGAACTTCATTTTCGTAACTAGACTAGAAGATATGAAAGCAAAATTTCTAAGAAAGAAATACCCCTGATTATGTAACTTAGGCTCGAGCTTATACTCTGAGAATCGTTACGCTTAGTTATACTTCGGAATTTTGTATTTACAATTTACTTGTTCCTACTGCTTGACAGTTTGTCATCAAAGAATGTCGTTGTGTCGTGGTTTGGTTTTGTTTAATGGATTTGGGTATAGTAATGATCATTGAAATACTACAGCACTACGTTGTAATTGCCTTCTTACTTCTTGACAGTTACGAATTAATGAGGCTTTACTAATAAGAAGGAAAAACATTACTCGTAAATGGTTGCTAGAGGTTGTAGAAATTTCAGAAGACATGCTTTTAAATTTAGGCTCTTTAATGTAACCAAAAATCGTAAATATATCGAGAAAAAAATTGAGAAAATAGTGAGAATTTTGGGAAAAATGTGTAATTACTCGATCTTAATTTTGAAACTCGTGACATCTTAGATTTCTAAGTTGCGTGTTTTGATTTCACAGATATTGATTGTAGAAACCTACTTACTTCTATTCCTTATTTGGTCAAAAATTGATTTTCCCCCACTCAATAAAGACTGGCGATTTTCCTGGCGAGAAAATATTCGCGTTGGCTCACCGATAAAAATATCCGCTTATCTATTTGAAAATCTCGCTTAATCTCAGTTTTCCCCCAAGATTTACTCGGGGTTTTTACCGCAGCTCATTTCTCAGGTTGGAAAAAAACTCCGAAATCGTTTATTTGCGCTTATCAATCTTTGTAAAGTTGTACAAATGTGGTTCATTAGTATTCCACGTCCGCAGAAAACCTTTTTTCTCCAGTACTTCATTTTAGGGCGAGATTTAGCGTAATTCTAGTGTTGCTTTTATTAGCGTTTCCCTGATATTGCTATCGTTATTGTTGAATCTTTATCTATTATTTTTTGTAGGATTTTGTTTTTTATCGCTTTGATTAATAAATCACCAATGAAAAATGAATCTATAACGAACGACATGATTCGGGTCACATCAAAGAATGCATTTTGTGAAGTACGTGCAGAAGTATAATGTATAAAGCAATACACACTCACAATGCATAGGAAGTATTCTCATGTAAGCGCTTCCTGTACACAGTATAGAGTTGAAAATGCAAATTGAAAGCTTGGAAATCCCGACACTATCCGGTCGTAAGAGGTTTGAAATCCGACTTACTTGATAGAGAAAGATAAAAAAAAACTCAACCGCTATATTGAAATATTAGATGACTGAACAAAAGAAACCCTCGAGAAGAGCTTAAATATCGCTGATGCGTGTTCGAAAATTAATCTCGTTTTAGCCTCGCTGTACCGTCTGTACTTTTGAGCCGTTATATAAAATATCATTTATATAGATTTCGTTCGCGAGCTCAAATTCCAAGATGGTGTAAACGCTCGTCTTATATGGCGGTTTAATTAAAACGTATAACAAATGTTGGAACGATTTAGAAGTACAGATAGCGAAATGGGTCGGAAAAACATTGCAAAATGGTATAAATAAGGGTGCTTCATCGACGATGGGATATGGGAATTTACACCTGATGGAGAATGAATGTTGAATTGCCGCATTCGCGAGAATGTTCGAACATTTTTTATGTTCGAGTTTTTCAAGATGTTTGTTTTCGTTTCTCGAATCCTCAGTGGGCGTATTACATGTAATTTTGGTGTATAAAAGCTGAAATTGTTCAAGATTTTGTATTAAAGGTAATATTTCCTTATTTACACGTGGGCCGTATTGATGGTCAGCGAACACTCGAGAAAGTATAGCCGTTAAATTAGGAAGAATGTTGGACGTTATTGTTAATGGGCTCAAAATGAAAGCCATAAGGATGTCAGTAGATACCCGCTAACTTGGCATTTATTTCTATTAGTAACAACTTCGTGTTGGACTTCTAATCTGAATATACTTATTTCTGTTTTTTACATGTTTTTTTTTTATTTATTTCGAAAAATCCTCAAATAATGATAAATCTATCTACTCTTATCTTCTCTCCATGATAACGTGCAAAATTCGAATAGAAAATATTTGTGTTCGTGACTCGACGTGGTTGCGAATATCATGGTAATTGAAAACATGAGGTATACGAAATTACGAATGCTTAAAAGAGTACCTATATTACACATTTTACTCATTTCGTGCTTTTGCTGTGTATTGAGAATAAAATGTCAATTATCACATTAGATGCGATTACATTATTATTATACTTGCATGTTATTGCTACCAACATACTAGGCGCGATTACTGCTGAGATTAATAATCTTACAGTGACATAACAACCATTTTGATGTGTAGTTATCCTGTCTGTTTTTTCATTCTGCTTATCATCCTTTCAGTTTAACTAACAGTTTATTTGACATACGCGTGATGTTTCTTATGTCAAAATCAACTATTGTAACCTTATCAGCCTTGCTCAATTCGCTATCCTATCATTTTGACCTAGTGTTATAATTTATATCAGTTTAATCTATTGTCAGTCGAACTTTTTCATTTGACCTGCAGTCATTCTATTTCTTATATCAGAATCACCCATTGTGACCCTATCAGACTCCCTTATCTATCTATCTATCTATCTCTACCTACCTCTCTACCCATCAATTATTCTTTGTATCACTTTAGTCAGTTATTATTACAACTTCTAATTAGACCTGCAGTCATCCTATCTCTTATATCAAAATCACCTATGGTGACCTTATCAGTCTTGCTCAATTTGCTACCCTATGATTCTGACCTGCAGAAATTATTTACGTTAATTTGTTCCATTGTCATTAAAACTTCTTGGTTTGACCTACAATCGTCCTGTACATTTCACCTATGAGTTGGATGAGAATGACGTATAATCACCTTATCAGTCTTATTTAATTTGCTATCCTATAAGCCTAGCCTATAGTTATCTTTTGTTTCATTTTAGCCAGTAGTTAGTCTAACTTCTTTTTTTTTGGTGGCAGTTTTAACTGCTTTGGTTATTATGCCACCTCTAGGATAGTTAGATTTCAAAGAGGAGGTCGCATCGTTGTAGAAAAGTCAAAATGTTGTGGATATTTTTCTTGATTTGATAAGATGACCTATAATCACCTTATCAGCCTTATTTAATTTGCTGTCCAATAATCACAGTTATCCTTTGTATCATTTTAGTCAGTAGTTATTCAAACTTTTTAATCTGACCTGCAGCCATTCCTTCTCTTATATCAAAATCACCTATGATGACCTTATCAGTTTTATTCAGTTTGCTGCCCTATCATTCTGATCTACAGAAACATTTATCCCATTGTCATTTAAACCTGTTGATTTGACCTACAGTCATCCTATCTCTTATATCAGCATTACCTATGATGACCGTATCAGTCTTACTTAATTTGCTATCCTGTTATTCTGACATGTAGTCATAACTTATATCAATTCAGCCTATTGTCATTTGAAATCAGGGCTGTAATAACGGACCGTATTACGTTGCGTTCCTGTTCCGGTATTCGTTCCTGGATCATACCCTTATGTCCCAACTTTGGAAATTACGTTACGTTCGGTTACGTTTCGTTCCGTTACATTCCATTCTGCTCTTAACCTCTTTTTTAGTTCGAGTTGATAAAATTATGAGTTTAAGTTTCGTCTTTCTTTCTTTCTTTTTTTTTTTGATTGATGTTAGACGAATAATCAAATTTCAATTTCATATTAAAAAAAAAACACATTGCACTGGACTTGCAGGGTACTAGGAACAATTCTGCCAGCATTCAAATTTCAAAAAAAAAATGAAAACAATGTAAAATAACGGAACACTAACAAAGCTGATCCGTTACTTTCCGTTACTGAAATCAATAAATTGCCCGTTATGTTCCGTTATTCCATTACGTTTCGTTACCATTATTACTGCCCTGTTTGAATTTATTGATTTAATCTACAGTAATCCTGTCCCTTTCACCTATAACTAAGAGGTCAGAATGACCTATGATCTTATCAACCTTATTCAGTTTGTTTTCCTATCAGTCTGTCCTACAGTTATCCTTTGTATCAATTTAATATGTATTTATTCCAATTCTTTCATCTGATGCATAGTTATTTCAGCTTGTTAATTTGACGAACAGTCTTCGTATCAACTACTCTCTAAATAAAGTTGTCAGAATGACCTATACTTCCAACCAGCTAAAAGATTTGATCAACATTTGTGCTATGATTCGATCTACTGTGATGTTTCACTTCTATTCTCATCTTCATGAAGTATTTCTTCGGGGAAAAAAGTGTTTTTAAATGTGTCGCAGTAATTTACGAAAAATTTTCTGTATCTTTTGCGTTCTCATTAGTCCATAACAAAACTTTGTAAGCTTCTCTTGATAGCTTTTATTTACGTGATAAAGACTTAGTTAAAACTTTCCATTGCTTAATTACATAAAAAGCTTCGCCATTTATCAAAAATTTGTGAGCGTAAAAATTTTGTCGTTATAAGTTTACTTATCGGAATAGAAAATTAATCGCAAACGTGAACGCCTCACGGCGAAAATTAATTTACTTTGGAGTTGATAACTGTTACATTTTTCGTTTATTTTTGTAAATATGTCAAGTGTGAAATTTTTATTGTGATTACTCGCTGCTTTTAAATTTATAATTATTGAATAAATAATTTGGCATCGCCAATAACTGAAATTTCGACTACTTTGACTTTTGTTAAAAATATTCTCAAATAAGGGATAAGTGAAGTGAGATAAGTGGGGCGATTTATCGACCAAACGGAATAACTATTAGAAATTTTGTAATTGTGAAAATTTTTCTTAACAACCGCTAAGCTTTTTCTTGGAGTGATTATTTTCAAAACTGGTAATTTAGTAATGAAATTATTGCAAGATCTTTCTGCCGAATATTTGTAATTGTAACAACCAGTGTAATAAATTAATAATGAATTATCTTTATTGGCTCGAAACCTTTCTCCGAAACATGAAAGGATGATTTCTAAGTGACCTTCGATTGGTGTGCTCGAAATGTGGAAAAGTGTGGTGAACTGTGAAAGTAAAATTACCACCTTGATGTGTCAAAACTAAACAACAAATTAATTTTTTTTTCGTTCGTTTTTGGTACTATCGATCGTCTTTTTCGAATAATAATCAACGAGTAGATACTCGAGTATTTTTAAAGTGACCAATGTAAAGTAGTCGCGATGTTGACATTAAAACAGCTTGCGAGGGTTATTTTACATTATATGTAAGTAAATACATTTTTGTACGAAGCGAAGTATTTTTCGAATATCCTTAATGTCACTTGTGTCACCGCATCATCAAACTATGTTTTTATTCGCTTGATAAAATATTGAAATTTAATTTTCATTTTGTAAGTGGTTCCCAATTTAAAATTTTATTGAAAACATATGCATGACTTACGCTAACGAATGGAGGGATTTCGAAGTATTGAGTCTAAAATATGCTATTCGCGAGTACTCCAAATGCCGAAATCATCTCGCCTTATGGATTTCTTGTAATGATGTTGATAATTTCCGGACCAAGTTCGTTATACCTGCTCACGTTTCATTCGTTAATGTGACGCCATTACTTCGCCAGCTTGAAATAAGTTCTCATTTCGCGTTTACGAAAACCATTTGAAATGGAGTTCAGTTTTTCGCAAATGTTTCACTATATCGAATGTCGAATTGGAAGCAATCTTAGTTGAGTGCTGATACTAGATAAAACTAAATGACGGGATTTTCATATTAAAGAATTTTCTGAAATAGGGTTCGCCCATAATTGGAAAATGGAAATCTTTGAAGTGTTAGTGACATGAACTTCGATTATACCCTTAGGCTTTTGGTTAGCGAGATATTTAGCATCTGAATTGTATGACAGGAATCAGGAAATTAAAAAAATATTTTTTATGATGCGAAAATTTTTTTAAATAAAAGTTTTAAATAAAGAGCAAAACTTATCTTCAATACTGGTATTATTTCAGGTGAAAAGTACCTACTATATGTACCTTACCCGCGTTAGATGAAAAGCTCACCTTTTTAATTGAATTTTTTTATTTTTGATGTTTCTATTTTGTTTCTCAGACTTTAGACAATATGCACGATAAAATTGTAAGAATCTTAATTATTCTTTTATGTGTTTAGTCTTTAATTAAAATTCATATTATGGTTACTCTAGTGCACCGTAGGTACATTGCGTCTGTATCTTTGTGATTCATTCATCCGGATGTAGTACACTTGGCTTGTAATACGAGTTGACTATATCTATCTACAGGAACTTTTTAATGATTTTTTTCTCCAAATAGCGTCGCTCTTTCCGTTTTGCAATCACTCGTGATAATTAAATGGAGGAAGTTTTCAAAGACATTTACGATGCTGGTAACATACTTATACTGTGGATTCATTATTAAAAAAAAAAAAAAAAAAAAGTCATTAAAAAGCTATACTCGAAGTCGTATACTAGTTATAAGTTTTGAAATTTTGCGTATTCGTGGTGACTAATTCGCTATTTTTTTCATCTTCATTTTATGAAATTAACTCATCTTCGGGCTCTTCAATTATTATTCAAAACTGCCTCGTCGTCATATTTGTTAAGACGAAAATAATACATCAAAAGGAGGATAATAAATCGCATTCTCGGGGGCCAGATTTAAGCCTGGCGCGTTACGTGCCAGCTTCTCGGTTCTCGGGCGCGTTAGCTTCTATTCGAATGTGATCTGATAAAACGGCTGTCAGCTTTTGTTAACAAATGATGCCCTCACGTTAACAAAACATCGTTTAAAACGATTTCCATTGGAAATACGGTACGTATTATCTTATTTCCACATAATCAACATTCCTCGAATGTTTCATTTTACGTTGTAGTCGACGATGTAATTTTGTGTCCGTGCGATGTCTCTTTTACACTTTGGGTGACCGTTGTGAGTCCGGTTAATTTTTAGGTTTCAAGTTGGGAGTTTTCGATTTGAAGCGAACAGGTGACATGGATTTTTCGAACTTAATGGGGCACCTTGGAGTTGAATTTTTTTTATTGGTCTTGAAGTAAAAAATGTTCGATGTATGGAAGGGAGGGGATGGTAATTGAAATTGTCGCGAATTTTTTCTCACAGAGACAGAGAACCATGTTAATTAATTATTGCAACTATTTATGCATTAAAAAATATTTTATTTTTAATGATGATTTTAGTTGTTAATGAAAAACTAATCTATATTGTTTTTGCTGGAGAGGGTCGTGAAGGTGCTTCGTATGCTTGCAATTATGTATAAAAATTGTTAGCAAGAGGATGTTGATTTGAGCATTTAAATTTACTCTCTCCAGATTTTTGATTCTATTCAAAATCACTGTTCACTCTGTTTCGAGGGAGATGAAGGAGCTCCTAATACATTAGATTCTTTTATCATCTCATCAGTGTACTCGAAGGAAAAGTGGCTGGGGTACCCCACAACTTTGAGATTTTATTAATAATAAAACAGTGAAAGAAAAAAATTCGTTTAGGAATACAAAAAAAAATTCAAGTTCGAATAAAAATCTTAAACACTATAAACTTATTTAAAAAACTGAGAAAAGTCGCTTCAAATTTCTTGGAGACGAACTAAAAATAAAAAAAAAAACATTTGAAAAAAATTGTGTAGATATTAATTGAAAAAAAAATCAGAACATGAAAAAAATGTATTTAAAAAATCCAAAAAATAAGAGAAAGATCTAAAAATGAGAAAAATGAAAAATGAGAACAAAAGGTCTAAAAAGTAACTTTTATTTTTTCACAACTTTTTAATGTTGTCGCCCAAGCTGTAGCTGCCGAAATCTGTCACTAGTATGAATGCCAGGACCAGTACTATAACTTATCATAATTTCGACTTTCCTAATGCGCTTGTAATGTATTAAAAGTGGGAGTAGAAGACTAAAAGTAAAACGTTTAATCGCACTATATACAAAATTGAATTTGTCAAACTGAGCTTCAGTTATGTGGTATAGCCCTAGGTTGTTTCTTTTAGATGTATTATCAGAAAAAAAATGTTAAATATAGATTGAAGTGGGCTTTTACTTTTAATTTGTTATTCATTTGATGATCGTTTTACTTTAAATTTTTGTGCTAGTCTTTTCTATAGATGATCTAATTTTAAAAAACGACGTAATTACGCAGTAAATGAGATTTCTAGTTTATAAGATTTTCTACTCTGAAAATAGGAAACCAATTAAGATTTGAAACACCGACGAATATTCTAGAAATTTTATACTCCTCGCTAAAAAAACACGGTAGCGTGCGACAAATCTTACTTTCTTATGCATTTATTTTGTTTTTCTCTTTACAACTAATTTTTCCGCACGTTTCGATGCGTACCTTTCCAATATTAAATTTCTAATTATCCTCGAACAAAGACCCATTTCGCTATTTCGCGCAGAAAAACCAACCCCGTAATGAGTAAACTTACGAAAATGTCGCTTCAATCGGGAAACCCACAGCATGTCGGCAGAACGGTGAAATTCCTTTTAATTTGGAATTTGGTTTTCTATAATCAACGATTAATTAGTTTTCGAAGCTTTGCTTTCGAGCGAAGATATCGATCTCGCTGACACGTTTCATGTTCGCGTAGGTGTTTTTTCCCCTTTTTATGTTAGATACTTTTTTGTACTTATTTGGATTTGCCTTTTTCTCGGCTTTTTGCTTTATTTTATCCTTATCGACATGAGATTGCCTTGTGTTTCGTTTTGAAATTCAATGTTTATGATGTGAACGTATGTAATAGAAAAAGTAAAAAACTTGTGGATTCTTATTAGATTATGTTTGTTTTTCTTGAAGTTGCTCCTTTTTCCGTAATATTTGATTGGATCATAATTTGTTTTTTATTTCTGTGTTATTTCTTTAAAAAAATAAATATTTATAAATATGATTAAGCTTATGAGTCAGTCTGAGATGAATTACTATTTTTTTGAAAAGTGAAAGAGGAAAGAAAAAGTTGTTGCCAGACATCCGGAAAACATGGAAAAATTTTGGTCCTCAAATTTAAAGGGAGCACCTGCCAGAATGAGATGAACATTTTCAAAAATATAAATTTGATGAATTTCAGACAATCCTAATCACATGAAGAGACCACTCTTATTCTTGAGATCTACTGGTCTAGCTCCCCTCATTTAAACTAACCTCAGAAATGTGTGCCTCTAGTCCCTGTGGCTGTAAACGACACGTGAAATTAGTAAAAATAAAAAAATTTCAAAGTAGTAGCTCTCAACGTTTTTAATGTTTTTGAGAATGACCAAATTCATAATTATATTTTGAAAAATCAATATTGAATGATAATTTTTTTACAGACCATGTACCTTACTATGACTGGGCTCAAGCTACAAAATATCTCAATTTTCATCTCACAAGGGTTTTCAAAGTATGACTTATTTCATGGTGAAACGTTAAAATGATTTAATTTTGAAGCATTGTGAGGATACCTGATGTAGGAAACCATGTGGTGTAATGATTGGACATATTTCATCTCCTGAGTATTTTAAGACTTCACATCAAACTCATACGTACTATACACATGACCTTTATAATACTCATGCATTATTTATTTTTAACGATAAACGATAAAAAAAAAAAAAAATGAAAAAAAACAAGATCTCAAAATTCTGTAAAAAGTGTTTATTAAACATTTTTTTTGTTTTGAAACCATGAAATGCAACTTTTGGGTATAAAAATAATTTCAGTAACCCAAAGATCAAATTTTTGAAATTTAAAAATGGTAACCTTATTTTGGTAGGTATTCTCTTCAACTTTAAATACCACAGGATTTTTTTTCATGTAATTTTTTGAAAAATCATCGGTCCACTTCATTTCATAATCTTTGATTTCAGTATTTTCGAAACTTTCGTTTCATACTCGATGTCGTTCTACTTTCCCGGAAAGAAAAAAAAAACAAATTTGCAGAATTGAAAAAATTCCAATTGTCCTATTCTAAGAGAATTCTTCGATGCAGCTGGTTGCAGTAATATATGTAAATTGGGTCGAAAGCAGAATAGAACTTGGTCGAACTCGCTACATCTTTTTATTCGACCACTTAAACCGACAAAGCTTTTCGTACATTTTATAAAATGCAAAAACCTAGAAAAGAAGGTTCGTTGAAATCATACTCTCCTTGTAGAGCTTAAAGAGAGGATTTTCTTCGCAGTATATCGAAACAAATAAAGATAGAAATTCGCTACTCTCGATTGGCGTGTTTCTTTATTGTTAAAAACAATAAATGAGAAAGCCGAGCACGATTCTAATTTCCTATTAAAACTTGGTTCGAGTTTTTCGATGAAAAATTGCCAATATCGGCGGGGTCTTTAAATAATCGAAATTTTTATTATAAAATAAATTTCGCGCCGTTATTCGAAACCCGACTGAAGTACGTTCTAAGCCACCGGAGAATACTGTTGGAGATATTTTTTACGTTCACGTGGATAAAACTTTATCCGAATACTTTGGAAAGTTGGCCGACTTCTTTGAAACGTGATCAAATCGTGTAGCTGTATGTTGATGGGACGTAAAATTATTTAACTAGTGAGATCAGAATTTTATTGGAAAATTATTTATGTAATGCCTGAAGAGAAGGAGAAAGGAGAAGTTGTATTTAAGCTTTTTTTAATCTCAAGCACGTGTTTGATTTTTTTTTGAGTGGAATTTTTTTTTTTTTTTTAATAAGTTGTTATGGAGGCGTTTGTAACTACCATGGTGTTTACGCCACTCTCGTAGGAAAGTCAAGTTCAGATGAGATGAAAAGGTTGTTTCTTTTGAGCGAGGTGAGGACTGTATGAATGTACTAAAGATCGTCATTAATGGGGGTAGGACAGTTAGGAAGTTTCAAGGAGTACCGAATGTCTCGAAAAGAAGGGCACTCAAAAAGTAAATGTGCAACTGACATAGGAGAGTCATCACAGAACTGACAATTCCCACGTTCACGAATACCCAGTGATGGGATATTCAAATCACAGTTTTTCACATATTTCAACCTGCAATTTCCCTTAATTTCCCACAGAAAATCAGAAATTTCTCTTTTTTTCCCCTCTAATTTTTTGTAGAGTTTAATAAACTACATTATTGATCTGTCCACGAACGTGTAGAGCACGCTACAGTTACCACGAAAAAAAAAAACTAAGACAGTCTAAAATTGAAAATAGGATAACATTCAAGAAAATACATTGGCTCTTTGGGAGCATTTTCATTTTTCACGTTTTACGCAAAAATAAAGGGATTTTTCGAAATTTTAGTTATATAATTATTTATGAAGAATTTTATGCTCTTTCCAACCACGTATTTTTGACAGCTGTAGCGTTTATATGCGAAAATATTCAATTTTAAAGAACTGCACTTTTGATAAAAATCAACTGTTTACATTTTAAAAGCAGTTTTTCTGGATAACTTGATTACTCCCCGCAGTAATGTTTACATAAACGCCATGATGTTGAACTTAATTTCGAATTTCGTGTTGAAGAATCATTTTTTCTTGGTTCAAATGTAAATTATGATTTCATAAAAAATGAATATTTTTGTGAGTTTAAGTGCTACAATCATCAAAAATACATCGTTGGAAAGAGCATAAAAATCTCTGTAAATAATTACATTACTAAAATTTCAAAAAATCGCTTTGTTTTAGCGTATAACGTGAAAAATGAAAATGCTCCCATAAGAGCCAATGTATCTTTTCAAATGTTATCCTATTTTCAATAGTTCCTACATTCGCTACCAGATATCATCCATTTAAAATGGACAAGTCTATTCATGAAAAAAAAATGTAAAATCCAAATTTTCCAAAGTTTCTCCTCAATAAAAAAATTTTCCCACATTTTTCCCTCTCTAAATAAAATATTTCCCAAATTTTCCTTTTTATGGACAAAATTTCCCATAATTTCCCTTTTCCCCTTGCTTTCCTTTTTCACTTAAAAAATCCCACAATATAGGAAATTTCCCTCAATATTCCATCACTGTGAATACCGACCTGAAAAAATGACTGTGTGTGACTTTTGTATGGCTGATTCGAACTCTGGTTATAACGACTTGTTCTTGTCTGTAATTTTTTTTTTAATTTCATACATACATGTTTGAATTATATGGAATTGATTAAGTAGAAAAAAATTTAAATATTCCACAATGTTTTAGGAAAAGGAATAAGATTCTGTTGATTGTACTAATTTTTCAAATGAGATCGAGTATTTATTTCGTTTTTGTTTTTTTTTTTTTACTAGATAAAAAAAAAAAATTTATAATTTTTCCCTTTTTCATTCGGCTTTATAAATAATGTCAACAGATGTTGAACGAATGTAGCATACCTAATCCCTTCTCGAAATGATAAATGGGGATAAAGACCGATATGACATTGCTTAATCGCCTCGATGTTACCACGAGAGTTGGTCATTTCGTCAGTTCTTTCGTTTCAATTGAATTTACCTCGATCAGCTTCCCCAGGGTTAGGAACGGCGGAAGATGTTCCTTTCGCGCGCAAATTACCGCCGCCATAACTCACCGCTTTACCACCCAAAGTAAACGACCAGAGTAATGGGCATTGTTAAAGTGCCTACGTTCAGTATTTGGTACATTAATTTTCTTTCTTATCAACAAATCTAACGAAAGATCTAATTTCCCGGCTCCGTATTGTTCTGCTTTAAAACTAGAAAATTACAGGCTCCCTGTTATTTCCTGCGTGCGGCCAGTTTTTCAAAACTTTACAATCCTTAGGAAGTTAGGCGACTTACGAGATACAAGCACGGTGAAAAGAATTGAACATTTATGAATATCGTTAATCTTCATTTTAAACTTACGCGAATACAATGAACGCGTCATTTTGTACGTGTCAGAGAGCTTATTCGTGGATGGCGAAAAAATCGCCGAGTTGGAAGAAATTTCTATATTTTCATCGCGAACGAGTTAACACGTGTTTTTTTTTTGAAAATTCCACTAATTCTCTACGATGGTGTAATGTAAATACAAGTTTATTCGGATGAACTATAATCAATTCGCGTATTTTTATTTCAACCCTTTGCTCGAAATTAATCCAGATAACGAGAAGCGTCTCCAAATATTAAACTAGGCTCCTTCGTATCTTAATTATAATCGGGTATTAATGAGAATGAGTACTTGTAGCAGAAAATTAAAGCAAAACAGAACCCCTATATAATGGTCTGAAGGGCTCTAAAATTCAATACAATTTCATCGAATTACCGTTTCAATCTTCAGTACTAAGGTGCACCTAGATATATCTCATTTCATTTACCTTTATATCATCTACGTAAGTTCGTAGCTACAATTTTCATAGTCTTAAAATTTAATTTATTAGAAAAAGCATCTATATCTTTGGCTTGTAAGCATTTGGTTATAGCGTACGACTCCTATTTTGAAACTTTTCTTTTTCACCACCTCCCATACCTCTCCGTTCTCTTTTAGTTGAAAAAGCGTATTTAGAAACGAATGCAAATGTATTACAAAACCCTACGAGTTTCGAAGTATACGCTAAACTTGCGAGTTTTAAGTGATGTAGAATTAATCGTATTTCCATTTCCATTTTTCTCGCAAACGTTAATACATTCGTTTACATATACCTAAGGTAACTTATTTCGTTGTCTGTACTTGAAATAAGTATACCATATGCAAAGAAAAGTAATAAAATTGTCATTCGCATTTGCAAGTTATGAACGAAAGTCTATTCTTTATTCGTTTTTTTTCCTTGAATGAAATAAAATCAGTGCGGTAAGTACTAACTCGATTTTCTGAAGATAGAGGGATCACGATTTCACAAATTTAATTTTTTTTTTTGTAATTTTTTGCTAGAAAATGGAAAACCATCATTACTTGCACCACTTGAGGAGCATTAATGTATGGTGCAAAATTACGTATTAAAGTTCAATGAGTTATAATTTCAAACTCGAAGCATTTTAAATTTTTCTTTTAATCTCATCACGGAAATCTTCAACTTAGAACTAGACTTATATTATTAAGATGGGCCTATATATATATTTTTTTTTTTCAAAATGTAAAGATCAGAAAAAGGAATTGATATAAATGACCCTTGAGAAAACATGAGAAAAGTTTCAGTTCCTAAAGTTGATGAGAGCTGTGCGAGAATAAAGCTGAAGGTTTCAAAAAAAAAAAAAAAAAAAATGATTTTTAGATGATTCGAATTTTTTGTTGTTTGAAAAGTACCTTTTGTTCTTTAAAAATTAAGAACTTTTTTTTTAACATTTTGCTACCTACGCTACGTTAGAAATGAATACTGAATGGATAATACATTAGTTTCTTGCATAGAATGGCATTTTTTTTTTTTTTTTATTTATTTATTGTGCCATATTATACTGCAACTCGGACCAGAGGCACATTTGCTGGAGAGAAATGTCTATATTTTTTTGAACAATTTTGTCTGTTTGAGGAAGATGAATAGGGACATGATATGGTGATTATTGCTGAGATTCGAGATTTTAGGACTAAATTGTGAAAATATCTCCAATTTTGACCTTACAGGAATTTCTGAATTTTGAATTACTTCGTATTAAAACGTTTAAATGATGTCTATTTGAAGTAATGTGATGATACTTTGGGAATGATTTTTATATAAAAATCGGACAAAATTTATTTGTTTTCCTTAATCCTGTGGGGCTAGGGACTTCGAATCATGCTCATACCAAAGTGGAATAAAGTGTAAAAATACAGGTTACCTCGCTCCACATCGATTCTAAATTTCTTACTTCGTTTACACTTCATAAAGAAAGATTACACTCAGACGCAAGTGTAAAATCATATGAGAGTTTTTTTGGGAGGTTACAAAAGAAGAATTTTCTGTTCTTTAATTAGTTCTCCTTTGAGATCATACTGTACAAGTGCAAAATGCACATTTATAATTCATCTTTGAAAATACACAATTTTTTTTTTTCGAAAAAATAAAAAATGATCAAACCCTTCTGAAATCTTAATTTTGGCTAAAATTTTTTCAATCTTCTTGGACAACAAAATTTTACTAATGAACTGAAAAAATTTCAAATTGCCTAAGAATTAATTTGTTTGAAGGGAATCGCTGTGACAGTGCTAGAGTGAAGACGTGTTCCGTGCGTTCATCGTTATCGTTACCTCTTTATTCTGGTGATTTATCACTTTCGTGTATTATAGTAACATACATATGCTATTGAACAATTCAGTTACGAGTACTGTAAGTCTTATCTTATCGTTCTATACGTAAAACATATCGCCACTTTGCTACGGTAAAGGCCTAGCCTTTACCTAGCCTCACGATGGATTTTCAAAATAGTGATTTTCCACCGCTGAATGCATCTACTTCAAATGTAATAGTAACCCCCACAACTCAAACCAATACCAAATCATCTGAAATAATTTTTAAACCTAAGAACAAAGCTAGTTATGCTAACCGAACAAGTCGCATAGACCGGAATAAACAAGCAATTGTTTTCCTAGCACAAGATAATATAACACTACAGTCTTATATTAAAGCACTGGGCGCCACCATCGGACCAAGTAAAATCATATATGCATCTAAAATATCGAATAACCGAATATGTATTTATCTCGACAGCGAAGCAACAGTGCAGCATTTCTTGAATGAACTCTCCGGCGAAATAAAACTTAATAATAGAACAGTCAAAGCCAGAAAATTAATGCAACCTTCGAAACGACTTCTAATCTCCAATGCATTTCCGGATATCTCAAATGAATGTATTCAAGAAGCGCTTACTTTTCTCGGCATAAAAACCCTTTCCAAAGTCACCGAATTGAAAGTATCAGTAGACGATAACCAGTACAAAGTTTACAGCTTTCGTCGACAAGTCTATGTTAGTGAAGAAACGAATAACATCCCCTCCTCAATACAAATCGATTTTGATGATGAAGTATTTCGAATCTTCTTAACGATAGATGAAGCGAAATGCTTCGTATGTAAAGAAACTGGTCATATCTCTTCTCAATGTAAATACAGCCAAACGATCGATCAAACCATTCAAAACACCGCAAGCGAAACGTGTGAATCCGAAAATTTTTACTCAGATGATGATATTGGCGATGAAGCCACCGGCGATCTGAATGACTCACTAATGTTAACATATGATAACTCGAACATTGAAAACACATTATCACCATTACCTACTGTAACCTACGATACATCCACAACCAACCACCCACATCAGCTCAAAATACAGAAAAGACCACTATCAGCCTCGAGCACTTCAACTCAACAAAGTCAACCTGCCAACACCCCAAAATCTCCACGTAAAAACAAGAAGAAAAGAAGCGATCCTCAAGAAGCAACCCTGATATCCGAAGAAAATGAGAATACACCTAATACTAAGAATATTATTCCATTTGTAACTATCTTAAGTAGCGTTAAAGAATTCTTTAACCCTGATGATAATAATGGTAGCCTAAACTTTGATCAAGTAACGCTCTTTTTAGAGGAAACTAGAAAATCTCTAAAACCTAATGAAGTTGCCCAAAAAATGAATCTTGATACTCAAGAATTAATCACAATTCTAAAATTCATACACCCCCACCTTCCTAGTTCCTCGACAAAAATTCGATTTACTAAAATAATTAACGCTCTGAAAGACAATAACACTCTCAGTTCTTCCTTTTCTGACTGGCCAACCACCATGTCAGATACCGAAAACTAAAATTAATTATCCTACCATTCTCAACTGGAATTGTAATGGGCTTTTCGCCCATTACGAAGATTTCCAAATCCTACTCAATACGTACAACCCTTCCATTCTAATGCTACAGGAAACTAATCTTCGCAAACAACAGAAATTACAGATTAAAAACTTCTCAATTTTCAGACATGAACTTGATAATATGACACACGCCCATGGCGGTATAGTCCTTGCAATTAAAAACACTCTCTTTCATGAAGTAATCAACCTTCATACAAATTTGCAAGCCTTAGCCTTAAAAGTCTCATCCGTGAAGTCTAAATCCATTACAGTATGTTGCCTCTATTTACCTCCCAACCTTATTATCGAAAAACAAGACATCCAAAATATTATTGACCAACTACCTACTCCAGCTATTCTTGCTGGTGACCTCAACTCTCACAGTCCCCTGTGGGGTTGCACCAATTCTAACGCTAAAGGAAAAATTATCGAAGATATAATCGATGTAAATAATTTCGTCTTATTCAATATACCAGAACCAACTCATTTCAGTCCTTCATATAATACATGGTCCACTATTGACCTTATCATCGGATCACCTACCCTGAGTGATGAAATCTCAGTATTTCATCATAGCGACCTTTCTGGAAGCGACCACATTCCACAATTTATCCAAATAAATTCTATGAACTCCCCAAAACCTATCGCCTCTCCCAAATGGAACTTTAAACACGCAAATTGGGACAAATATCAAGAATTATGCTCAAGACCTTTTCTTACAGACTTTAATCAAAACATCGACACTATTCTATCCACTTTCTGCGATTTTATTATAGATTGTGCTTCCCAGTCCATTCCTAAAACCAAGACCTCTCACAGAAAAACAGTTCCTTGGTGGAACGAAAACTGTAATATAGCTATTCGTAATCGTAGAAAAGCGCTAAAAACTCTTAAAGCAAATCCATCCACGCTTAACTTGATCAATTACCGACATTTACGAGCAATAGCTCAGAGAACCATCAAACAAGCCAAAAAGAAATCGTGGCAAGATTTCGTCTCTGGTATCAACATTAACACCAAAACATCACAACTTTGGTCCGCTATCCAAAAACTAGGTTTCAAGTCTCGAACCACCTTCCCAGAAAGTATCCTTATCAACGACGAAATTATTAACAACCCCAATGACATTTCCGAGGCCTTCGCATCTCACCTAAGTGCTATCTCAGGCGATTGTTCCCACCAACCCCAATTTTTAGATTTCAAATCCTTAAACGAGTCGTCCTTAAACCTTAATGAACCCGACCTCAATCACCATATAACTGCAATCTCACCATTCAAGAATTGAGCCGCGCTATCTGCAACGCAAAAAACTCTTCACCTGGCTCGGATCAAATGTATGTTCAATTCTTAAAAAACGCTCCCGATAAGGTTATCGAAAAACTTCTCCAGATATTTAACAATATATGGACTAATCATACCTTTCCTTCCAACTGGAAATCAGCTATCATCCTTCCCTTCTTAAAACCAGGCAAGAATCCCTTCAAGGTTGACAGTTACCGCCCAATATCACTAACATCCAACCTATGTAAAATCTTCGAAAAAATTGTAAACCAACGACTACTCTGGCTATTAGAAAAGGAACACAGGCTTTCCCCTAACCAATGTGGTTTCCGTTCCTCTAGATCCACTATGAATCAGTTAATGTTCATCAACTCTCGTATAAATGAAGCATTTCTCAACAAAGATCACTTACTCGCTGTCTTTTTCGATATCACGAAAGCATTCGATACCGTATGGAAATACAAAATAGTGAAAACACTCCACCACTGGAATATTCGTGGCAACATCTTATACTTCATAAAAAACTTCCTCAGCAACAGAAAGTTCATGGTTCGTATAGGTAATACACTCTCCAATTCCTATCATCTAGAAAACGGAGTACCTCAGGGCACAGTCCTCAGCCCCACCCTCTTCAATATTGCCATAAATGATCTTCCGCAAACAATTCCACCACTGGTATCAAAGTCTTTATTCGCCGACGATCTATGTATCTTTATTAGGTGCAAAGATCCTACAGTAGGTGAAAAACTTCTTCAGCAAGCTGTAAATCAGATCCATCTCTGGTCACTCACCAATGGACTTAACTTTTCATATGCAAAATCTACTGCAGTTCACTTTTGCAGACACTATAGATGCCCCAAAACCACAGAAGTTAAGCTAGGCAATCTACCTATCCCATCTTCAGAAACAGCAAAATATCTAGGACTGACGTTTGACAACAAACTTACATGGAAACCTCATATACAAGGTATTCGACATAGATGTTTTCTAAAAATGAATATTCTCAAGAAACTCACACATACCAAATTCGGCTCCAGCAGCCCCACCCTCTTAAAACTATATCGAACCTTAATAAGACCAACTATAGACTACGGCTCAGCAATATATAATTTCGCTAGTCCAACCCACTTAAATTCTTTAAATACCATCCATAACACCTGCTTAAGACTCGCAACTGGAGCATTCCGCACTACACCTACTCCTAGCCTTCTCTGTGAAGCAGGTGAACCTCCGCTAGATATACGTAGGCAGTATATCTCAGCCACTACAATAATAAATCTATTAGCTAATCCTACTTTCAAAGCTCCGCTAAATCTCCTAATCCCCACGAAAACCACATCTACAGAACTTCATTCTCTGCTGAAATCCATAGTTACCGATAACATGAAAATCCTCCACCATACCATAAATATCATCCAGCCATGGAACACTTTCCAACCCTCCATCGACCTTTCACTTACAAAATTTCGCAAAAAATCTACCAGCTCAGAAACCTATCTTAACAATATATCAGACCTATTTACCCGTTATCCAGACCATGAACACATTTACACAGATGGCTCCAAGCATCTCAACCGAACAGGTTGCTCCTTGGTTCACAGAGATGACAGAATTCTATACCCGTTACCCCAACATTTTTCAACCCTATCTACTGAACTGTTTGCAATTAAATTGGCCCTCATCTATGCTCATGAGTTTTCTATCCAAAAAACCTTAATCATTTCAGATTCTCTATCAGCTCTATTGACTATCCAAAACTATCATTCCAAAAAACAGCACCCCATTTCACAAGATATCGCCCACTTCCTTGCAATAAATTCCGAAAAATCCATAACACTGTGTTGGTCCCCTTCACACAAAAACATACCGTTAAACGAATTGGCAGATTTATCCGCAAAACAATCCCTTCACCTCTCTCCCATTCCCAACATTCCCATTCCACTGCCTGACATTAAAATATCTATAAAAAACATATCCGAAACACTCTTCCAACATTACTGGTCTCAAATTCCCAATTCAAACAAACTAAAATCTATCCGTCACTCCATAGAACCATGGAATTATCCTTCGTCCCTCTCCCGAAGAGACGAAGTAATCCTCACTCGCATACATACCGGGCACTCTCTCCTAACCCATGGACATCTCCTCTCTAGACAGCCCTCTCCTGTCTGTGACACTTGCAACGTTCCTGTAACCGTTCACCACATCCTGACCGATTGTACCAAATACCGCTCTCCAAGACACCTATACTTTCCTAATCCAGATCCGCCATGCATCCATCAGAACAACCCCAATCAAATAACAAAGCTCCTAAAATTTCTACACTCCACGTCCCTATACAACCTCATATAATCCCAAACCATGTAAAATAATAAAAAAGAAACGCCTCTAGCCTAGGGCTGTACATGGCGTAATTTGATATAAAAAAAAAAAAAAAAAAAAAAAAATTTGTTTGAAAATTTTGGTAAATTTTGACCTCGTGGTAGGTGTTTTCTAAAGTGAGTCAAATTTTTTTTCATCGAATATGAAGAAGGCAGGATCACATCGTGGCTGAATGACCTCAAAACGCGATTTTTATAACTCCCGAAATCAAGTCAAGATCTTAACTAATTTCAAGTTCTCGAAAAAACAAATTATTTTGAAACTCAGAAAAATTTCATCCGCCAATTTTTTTTTTGAATTTTTGAGATCTAAATGAGGTTTAGATTTTTTTCAAAAAGCACAAATTTTCGTCGTTTTCAAAAATGAACTACAAATGGTTAATTTATCGGTCGTGTGCACAATACGAGCTTTATTTAGACTTTTTAAAACCGAAAAGGCAGGATTGCTCGACTTTGGTTCTTCTGTGGTTCATCGAGTCTAACCTTTTCGATGCCAAACATCTATACGAAATCATTTTGAAGCAATAATGTGATATTTTGAAAAGCTTTGTCATTTTCTACCTTAAATCCAAAATAGTCTAAATTAAGCTTCTACTACACCTAACTAATAAATTATCCATTTGTTGTTAATTTTTGAAAAAAAAAAATTAAAATTGATGCTTTTTGAAAAACATTTTATAAACTGTTTAGACCTATTGAATTTTCAAAAAAAGGTGCAACTAGTTTATTTTAGTCCTTGAACTCCAAAATGTAACTTCGGAAGGTTAAAAATTGTTAGTTGCTTGAAAATACTTTTTTTTAATTTTTGAAAATTTGACTTTACTTCAGGGATCTGAAAATGGAGTAAAGCGCTGAAATTTTTATGATGGCCTTTCAAGCCCATTTAAAAGCTATTGTGGTCGTTTCCTTTCATTTCTGAAAAAAAAGTTGGACTATTCTAGTGTTCTCATTTACTTAGAACATTTTCTAACGATGCTAGCTTTGCTAGATGTAGTACATGGCACGTTAATGGAAACAAGTAAAAGTAAAAAGGTAGTAGAGTTAGTAGTCTGCCTTAACAATTTTAAATGGATGTTTCATTTGTTGCTGAACTCTGCTTTAACATGGTTTTACGAATGATAAGAGTAAGTTGAAGCACTTTCGAGAGTAGCTTCTCATGTGTCCCTATATTAATCAATATATCAACCTTCGGCTAGATACAAAAAATCAGCGTGATTACGATTATATCAAAATTTTTGGTAAAAATGAATCTTCGATTTGAAAAGCTTGGTTATTCATTTGAATGAAAGAATTTAAATTAGATTATTTACTACATTTTTTCTCATACTTGCATTTTTAATATTACAATTTTTCAACACTTACACAATGCACCGACCTGCAAAATAACAGGTACTGTTTGCTAATGTTGATTTGATTCCATAGATTAATTCCCAACTATAATCTCTCCTACGCTGTTCACGTGCCTCTGGGCACTCGACTGTGCAAAACACGGTTAGTAAAAAAAAAAATTTTTTTTGGTCATAAACAGTATTTTTCCCCTTTTGACAGAGAATTAAGATTGAATGTGTCAAAACGTCTCTTTTTTTCTCATCAGTTAAACCCTAGAAAAGAGCGGAAAGCTTGATTAAAAAAAAAAATAAACACTTTCAATAAATATGGTATTTGATTTTACACTAGTTACCATAGCAACACTTGTATACTAAGTACAGCTGAAAAAAAATCTCATCATGTTATACCCTCAAAAACAAAATTATCTTTAGTAGGTTGGTACATTAATTAATGCATCGGTGGGAATCGATTTATAAAGGTATAAAGTACAGTATGAAGTAAATTCATCGACTCGACGCTAGTTTCCGCAACATCGGCAACGTCGAGTGGAATTAGAACATAATTAGTTTTAATTTGAAAAAGGAAACTCGCAAGTTTGGCGGTTCGTTTTAGCTGATGTTGTTTTACTTACAGATGATGCGAAATGGCGCGAAATTACGAAACTTTAAAACACGTATATTGTGAAACGTAAAACATTCGAACTGACAAAAGCCTTTTCATCCATCACGACTACTTGAAAGTGCGCAGAAATTTTTGGTAAATACAATACACCCATCAACCTTAACAAATATTATGGAGAAAAGTTTTAAAGTGTGGAGTCTGCTTAGCGCCTACTGACAAACTTAATCTGCATACCATACCACCACGTTACAGACGTATTCGTGGGATGTGTAACAAATAAAGCATTGGCATCAGTTGGGTTTAAATTAAATATGACACATCTCACAGCGAGTTGCCTATTTTTTCCGTCGACGAAATAAGATTTGAATATGATTTCGTATTCATTTATGGGCCTATTTACATTCAAAAATATCTATTCGTTTACTTTTAAAAATATCTATTCGTTTTTAACCAATTTATTAGGTAATGGAAAAAATTCAATAAATATAAAATTTTTCATCCGGTAATCGAATAGAGATATTTTATTTGTTACTCGCATATAAAATAAATTCGGTTGTTTAGATACGTATATCTTATGCGTAAACACACTATTTTTCTATCGTCCTCGCGCACTACGTTTCTTTCGTCGAAATATGATTCTTCGATCAATTTATCGGTGAACGAAATTTCTACCCTGTGTTTACTTAACAAAAATACTACTCCCGTATTTTATATGATAGCTCTACGTCTACGCTGTACCTTGCATGCGCAAGCGTTTCGGCAACATTCGTTGAATAATTAATTAATTGGATGAGTTTGGAGTAGTTGCTGTAGCGAAAGGTATTTTGATTATACGTTTTCTTGTGGCAATACCCATACATCCGGCCATGCGTATATGTACCTTTAATTTACTAAATTACCCTTTTTGTCCTTGAACGTAAACATAAATTCTAACGGCTTTGGTAGATAAAACACCTCGTGTTATTAAAGGATAGGGGTGTCCGGTGTCCACTATTCAATAGCGTATCTAAGGTTTGTCGTCTGTGCTATGCGGAAAGCAGCATTTTCCATGTTAATGATGTGTTGACAAGAAATCCTTAAAGAAAGAAACGAGGTAAGGGTTTGAAAGGAAGAAAACACGATGTCTCTGAAGTCATACTCGGTTATTTTACTGAATAACTAAGTCTCATAGGACGCATCTTCTAAATTAATTTTATTGAAGTAAAATTATTTTTATTTTCGTTTCATTTGAATTTAATTAGAATAATTTTTTATTTTAGATAATTCGGGTTTTTGTGCGAGTGGTTAAATTCTAACTTTTATATTTTTTCAATTTTTTTGTATCTTATGAATTTCAATTTTTTTTTCATTTGGATTAATCATATTTTTTATTCGAATTAATTTTATAACAGATTCTTTTTATCTCAAAATTTTTATCTGACTTATTTTTGTGGTTTTGGGAGGTGACAATGAAAAAAAAAATTGAGAGCTGAGTTTTTAATTTCTACAGCTTCAGAATGGCAGATAATGGTGTTCATTATTTTAATCTTACCGCGACTCTTGATATTTACCAAATCAAGGCTGAGTGACAAAAGGGGGTTGTTATGAGTTGATCACTTCGTCATTGGTTTTTCAGTATGCTCAAAATGTGTCTGAAAAGTTAAAATTGTGATGACTTTTAGCTTTTGACCTCAATAAAAATATGAGTCCAACTCTATGCTCATAAAACCTGAGCACTTTGGACATATGCATCATTTGGGTATATTTCGACCCCTTACGAGTTCATATTCAAGTTTTCAACTGATCAAGTTTGAGCTTCATTGGTGCATTTGATGTAAAAGCGTTGTGGAATCAAGAAATTTCAATACTCAAATAATTTACCCAGAATTTTTTTTTAAATGACTTTTCAATGAATTACTCTTATCCTCCACTAGGGAAGCTAAAAGTAGAATTTTTTTGTGTCCTCGACTCAGTCTATTACATGAGACTATAATCGAAAATTTTGAGGTTTTGGGAGCCCTTTCAGCCTCTTTTGAAATTTGAGTGAACCGCCATTTTGAGTCGCATCAAATGAGGATCTATATGGATTTGCTGATCCTTGGCTAAATTCAGTTGATCGTTTCGGCGTTGTATTATGCAGGGTGTTTCACGTCAATATAAGTTCCTTCATACCTCATATAAGGCTACTCTTATGACACTTATATATGAAGATTTGCCAACCCTATTTGCTGAAGGGGCTGAAATACTAGAGTATGAGAATTTCTTTTCTTCTTCTGATGATGATTGTTATTCAAGGCAGATAGAGTTATGCTGTTTGCGCCAAAATGTTGTTTATACAATATAGTATTACTGAAAAAAAATTGGTCAAATTTTTTCTTTAGTTTTTTATTCTTTTGCTTTATGGATTCTTCGCACGTATTAATTCCACTACCACCAATTTTTTGTCAATGATATTACATTCCATACTCCGCAATTTAGTGTGAGTTCCATATTTTTACATAGCTTGAATATTGAGATAAAAATTTCAAAAAAAAAATCAGAAAAATTTAATAAAAAAAATCCCTGCATTTGGAGGCACTCGGGATATGAGGGTTGAAAGTTTGAAATATAAGGTCAACAGCACATTTTTCAATCTTATTTGCAAAAATTATGAAAAAATGGTAAATTTTTTCCATAGTTTTCTTTATTTTTTTCATTATAGCTCCCCACCTTCTCTCTCCGCTGAGACCAATTTTTTGTCAATATTATTACATTGTATACACTATATTTTGGCACAAACACTCTGCTTTTAATAATGAATTAAAAAATTTCGAAGTTGATCCACATTAGAGTAAGGAACCCCATCACACGTGAGTGTCATTTGAGTAGCCCTACATGTGGTATGAAGGAACTCAAATTGAGGTGAAATACCCTGCATATGCGTATTTTTAAATAACTAATCAAACCCCTCCTCTCCCCTCCGAACCAAAATATGCTACTATTGGGAATTTGTGGTCTGATGTATCAACTACAATTCAGCGTTCGACATAATGAAAATGATAATTTTTGTATTCCCTTGGAGGTCATTTGAAAGAAAAAAAAAACTGGTATTTGCTCAACTTGTGAGGAGTAGATACAAGGAAAAAAAGTTTTTGTTGAAAATTTTTTTGCAAAAATCCATTTAATTTTTGTGATTTTGTTTTCATCGTGTCAAAAATGAAAAAAAAATGCCCTAAGAAATACTATGAAATTAAAAAAATTGGAAAGGAAATCCCTACCATTATAAACTGATGTAAAGAATTGAAAAAAGTAGCTTCAAATTTTGTAAAATATACGATTACTACGATTGAAAAAAGTAACTATAAAGATGATATTGTAGATATCTATAATGGTTTCCTTGAATTATAAAAGAAAACAAATAAAAAAACAAATGAAGAAATCAAAAGATGAGAAAATAATCCAAAAGTAAAAATGAGAGAAAAAATATCCAAAAAATGAATTAAATATTTTTCATTATTTTTTGGATAAATGCTTCGATATAATGTACCACCTAAGACGGTGAGTTCTTTCCATTGCAAGATAAGCAATTCTAAAAAGTATCTATCTCATAATTTCCCTACTCCGAGCATAACTAACGGTGCAATGATAAAATTCTCTATATGGAAAGTATGCATGCAGAATTACATTATTGTATTTTTGTTCCATGTTTGAGAAAAAACTTACCAACATGTATACTTTTACTTTAGCCAAATACAAAGCTCTTAACGAGCTTGTACTCGAGATTCAAGTCGTACAAAAATACTCGGGCGCGGTAAAAAATTTTCGTATATTTTTTTCTACTCGCCCTTTCGATTCCTAATGCAGCAAGAGAATAAAAAATTCCATCGTCGCGTACAATACAATCTCATTCGAGGCATAAAAAAATGGCAATTCGTTCGTCTCTCGTAAATATTCGTGGAATTGTACGAAAAAGGGTAAGAAAAAAATTGTAAAGTAGCTAAGAATTTATTGTAATAACGTGTACATAAGCGAAATATTTGAACAGACGAATATAGGGGAAAACGAGGTTATTTTTTAACGTAAGTCAGAACGTTGTTACGACAGAGGTAGAGAAGGATAAATTCAGTTAAGTATTAAAGTTATGCTTTCATTATCAGGATTAAGGTGAAATATTAGCGTCACCGTTAATCCTCCAGAGTATAGCTTCTTATAAGTTATAAGATTCGATATTATAATAGATTTTATTGCGGATCACGTTTGATACATAGGGTACCTAGTCTGTAATAGGTACACACTGGGGGATTGTTTTACCTAGTTAAAAATTTCTCGCAGCTTATTGCGAAAACATTTTGAAATTGAAGCGAACGTGAAAGCTGTTCAGGGTTGTCGTGTTATATAGAAATTTGTTATGAAAGTTAAAGGTCCTTAGTAATTTTTTTCTATGATGGTATTATTTAAGTTTTAGTTTTTCAAAAAACTATATACGTAGTGTCTATGGTTACCGACTATTTATGACGTCAAGGTACATTTCAATGTCGATATTTTAGAATATATTTGACTATTTCAAACCATTCGGTATCGGTATAGGCACTGTATTGTAATTAGGTTATAATTTGAAATTGAAATATCCCTAGTCGATATTTCTTTTTGACGCGCCCTACCGAAGAATTAATGAGGAAGGCGTGACGTACTTGACATATGGGGCTTGAAATGAAAAAAATCACGAATAAGCTCCTCAGTTGAATTTTTATTTAGTGACCTCGATTTCTTTGATACCATCGAACTTACAAAACTTGGTAGATGGTAGGTATGGATTAGGTTCGTATTCTTTTTCAAGTGTGTTTCAAATTTTACCCCGCTTACCGATTTCATCTTATGAAATGATTTATTATGTTATAGAGGCATTATTTTTTCACCCTTCGAGAGGTTTCAAGTTGAAAATAAAAATTAATTTTTTATTTTCAAATCGATGGGCGTTGAGTTATGCCTCCTGCTGATTTGTCTTAGGCGTTAAAATTTCAATAAAATCTATCCTTTAGATGTACACGTTTAAATGTTCAAGTTGCCGGTTAACCATTCATAAGGCAGTATAGCAACGGACTTATTTCGAATGCAGAAGCATAATGTCACGTAGTATCGAGGTTGACTAAACATTACGACCGTTTTGAATACGCGATCGGATAAAGTTTAATCTTTACGTGGCAAAAATTCTTCTCGTGGACGTTGCTGTCTCCATGGAGAAGGGAAAATAGGGGGAGAGGAAGGAAAACCATTCGTCGTGATCATCGGACAGAAAGAAATATGCTGAAATTCTTTATTGTCGTGAATTATTTTTACAATGAGAAAAAGAAAGGTTTACGAGAAGTTTTCAAGTAATTGTTTGTGTGAGTATAATGGTGAAAAATTAAAATAATTTCACGGTTAAAACTTTGACACCTATTGGAAATTCGTTTGTCAAAGAATTTATTAAATACCGCTTATTTGCATCAATTTAGAAACTTAATATCTACCCTTAGTCAAATAACTACATACACTATACAGGGTGTTTCACTTTGAGCAAAACAATTGTGTATGATTAGTAGAGTCATTCAATCACATATGCCGTGATGGATTTAGGTACAGACTCTATTAAGTCCAGGCTTGGGTAGTAAAATTTTGGGAGTAGCAAATTATTTCGAGGTAATTATTAAAAAAAAATGGAGTAGGGGAAAATGTAATTTTTAGACATTTTTTTTCTTGTTTTTAATTTCATGTTTGAATTTTTTTAGTACATTGTTCAATACGTTTTAGATTTTTTCCAATTTTTAAAATGATAATTTTTGTTTTCTCTTGAAAATCATTAGAATAAAGAACAAAAATTGAAAAAATGGAAGAAAAAATTATTTTCAAAAATAGTAAAAAATTTCAAAAACAAAAAAAAAATACCAAACATAAACTTACCAGTATTTAAGAAAGGTACCTACTTATCAAGATTATTTTTATTTTTGTAATACTTTTTATTGTAATAATTGTGTATTTCGCCTTTTGCGTCTTGCATATACCTGTGTTTTTAAAAATTACCTCCAAAAATTTGAAGCAATTTTTCTTAATTTCTTAAATACTGGTAAGTTTATGTTTGGTATTTTTTTGTTTTTTGAAATTTTTGAAAATATTTTTTTTTTTAATTTTTTTTTTTTTGTTCTTTACTCTAATAATTTCCAAGAGAAAACAAATACGACCGTAATACTTGTCCCAGAGCTATGAGAGGTTAGAACATACCAATTTTGTCTGCATGTGATATACCTAATAAAGTATTATTATTAAAAAAAATTTGGCTGTAGAAAAGTTAGAAAAGAAAAAAGGTAAATGAGTGCTGAAAAATGTTGCGAAAAATAATGAAATTATAGTTAATCGCCAATAACTTTTGGAACTACTTTATTAAAGACTTTTTTGAATTGCTCCACAGCTATGATGAGGATAAGAGGTGTGTCCTCACAAAATAAGGTAAGTAAGCATCTTCCTGGTAGAAGAGATATGTGAGAAAAAAATTACAAATACAACCTTTTTTTTTTTAGGTTTTTACTTTGTATAATTTTTTCAAAAAAAAAAAAAAAAAAAAGATATAAATTCAAACTCAGAATTGAATTTTTTATTAAATAAATAAATAGTAAAATATGTTGGAAATTAAGTAAAAAGCCTATCGAAGAAATGAATATAATAATTGAAGATTTATTCATTATTAAAATTGTTAGAGAGTTTCTATAATAAAAATTTTATTAATAATTGTTCAAAATCCATTATTTCTCAGCCCATTCAAGTTTTTGATGTGTTAGAACATGATAAACGTGTATAATTTCATTTTGAAGAGCAACATCTTGTATAGTGTACAGTGTATACTTATTACAATTCTAGAAGATTACAAATAAATTAACCTTTCCCAGCGAAGTATGAAATATTATTTTCAAAAATAAAAAATTGTGAAAAGTGTAAAAAAATTATCTAATAGAGGAGATAATCGAATTTCAAATAACTTTGAAGATTGCTGCATTGAAAACTATTTTTAAGAATTGCATAGCGATAAGTAATGTGTCCTTACAAAATGCTGTAGGTAAGAGTGCTCTAGTAGCACAGGTAATCCAGAAAAAAATTGGATTCATTAGCTTTTGTTTCAAATCTGTACTTGGGATAATTTATCAAAATAAAATCTAGTATATCTTGGCTCCTACAAATTTGGTATAGGCATAACACTACGTTAATGTGCAATTTCATCTGATTTGCTCAACATATGCATTAGTATTTTTTAAACTAAACACTATCTAGTAAGATTGAATAAACATTTTTTTTTCTCATTTTCAATCGAAGTTGTAATTGGAAGTTCTTTTCTATGTCCATAAAGAACTATCAATTTTTAAGATTTTTTTTTTTCGTAATTATAAGTATTGGTTTTTAAAAAATCCAAAATTCCATTCTTTCTGCGTCACCATTTGAAAAATAATTTTAATTTTATTTTAAAATGTATTCAAAGATCGAATAATGAAATATTATGAGGTGAAATTTTATATAATTTACGTTTTTTTTTCTCTTTGTTAAAATAATAGAGAATGAAAATTTTTAATTTTTTCTCATAATTATAATTGCAGTGTAATGCTTTGAGCATGAATTGTTTTATTTGCAAAATTTCATTATTTTTTATTGAAAATATAGGTACGTTTTGTGAGCTAAAAATACATTTTCTCATTAGAACTGTCTTAAAAAAAAAAAAAAAAAAAAAAAATAGTTTTGTTCCATCTTACTATATTGTACATGTATAAAGATAGGGAAAAATTACAAAAATTACAAAAAATTAATTTTACGCGTCACAGTGTGCTATACATTACTTCCTAGCATGAGAAGTTGTGATATAAAATTAAAAAAAAAAAAAATTGAACAATAATTAAATTTTGAGTACATACCTGAAAGAAAAAGTTGAATGTTTTTTTTTTTAAATCTTTGAATAAGTAAAAAAACATATACATTAAAAAAAATTAAAACCATGAAAAAAATAATAAGCAGTTATATAAAATGATTTAATCCTCTAAAAAGACATTATGTCAATCACTTATTGATTTTAAGGAGAAAAAAACTAACAAAAGAAGTGAAATTTGTTTTCTTCTTATCTCATCCCCTTGGAGAGCACATCATCAAACTTCTGACTAATTTTCAACTACGTCAAAAATTTTTGAGACTTCTACGACGAGCATTAATCTTCGATATCTTCCAAGACGCGAGGTTTATTAAAAGTCGGTATCTTTTTACGATTATTTGTAACGAGCTCGTTATCGTGAATAAGATTTCGATATCTACCCATCGACGATGAAGCGATACCGACGAAGGGGAATGACTCATTTTTCAAATTACCCGCTAACAGTTCCTCTATTCTCTGGCAATAAACAAAAAGAAAAAAAATGATAAATGATGCGCGTAGAAAAACACGTTGCTTGTTAAGTTCCAACGGCGTTTTCATTTGAGCTTACATTAACGAGATGATGGTTGTTTTTCACGTAACCGACTAGCTCGTAGGATAACAAAAACGCTCATGAAAGTTAAATACGTATGCTAGATGTTTCGATGGTTACGTAGGACTGTTCTCGATTACACGTATAAACTTACTCGTTGAGATGAACGTGAAATTAACTTAGAAAAGGGAATATATTCTTACGCTGTGGAGGACTCGGTGAATTTTAACGTGGATGCTGTCTTTGGTATGGAAATGGAAATTTTTTATGTAGAGCAAAATTTATGTGAATTTTATAAACGGTATTTTACTTTTCCATAGACTTGTACCCTTTGCGTAATATTACAAATGATCTTCCTTCAGTTATGAGGACTGATACTGAAGTTAATGGATACCCTATTTGACCAAAAAAAAAGGGCTACTACTTATTACATACCTATATGTTTTGATGAGTGAAAACTTTGAGTGAATTTTGTTGGTTGTTCATTTAATTTTAAATACATCTGTATTTTGACCTTCGACCCTTCAAATTGGAAGTTAGATTAATTTTGTTTCCAAATAATAAAGTATTGCTTCGTTTTCTATATACCTTTATTTCTATAAGTACGTGATATATAAGTAACTATTGTAAATAAGCAATACGTAGCATGTTATACGGGTA
Organism: Phenacoccus solenopsis; assembly: GCA_009761765.1. Lineage (NCBI taxonomy): Eukaryota > Metazoa > Arthropoda > Insecta > Hemiptera > Pseudococcidae > Phenacoccus > Phenacoccus solenopsis. The sequence continues at coordinate 23,366,407 of CM019755.1, read as the reverse complement.
CCGGAAGAAAATGCGAAATGGATTCATCTTATACTTTGAAATTTTCAATTTCAATAAATACCATTTATAAAGATTCCAGAGGCTTTTCATTCGATTCTACCACTATATCTCTACTCTTATTTTTTTTTTCATTTACTTATCAATAAATGTTGATTCGAGCGAAATTTCTTCTTTTTTTCAACCGTATTTTCGCAAAATCTTGTCTGGAGTAGATGAAAAAAAAATCGTTCTGGCTATATTGCTCTTTTGTAAACAGAAGTTTTTCGCTGGTGCGAAAATTTAATAAAAACGTTGTTCATATTTTTTCGAATTTTGGCATACTAGGTACATCTCGATATCATTGGTTTACTTATGTCGGTCGATCGTGTATGGTTAGTAATCGCACGAAATACCGGAATCTATTTTCGGTCATCTAATTACACGCGCCTTCGGTGATGTTAATAATTCAATTTTCAATCGTTTCGCTAAAACTTTTTCCACCCTTTGTCGAATAACGCTGAGAAATTCCTAACAAAAGACCGCTGACGTGTTTCTAATTGGTTTCCTTTGACCGAAATTGAAAATGACAAACAGTCTATTATTATTGCGTTCCGAATTTATTATATTTCATTTCTTCGTATTTTTTTGCTTTGCTTTACGAGAAGTTACCACGTTTTGGCAAATCGGAGATTTTAGAGTTGAGCAGAATGTTAAGATTTGCTATGTTGGTTGATATAATTACGTGAAATAGGTAAATTCCACGTGTTTCAGTTTGGCCTACTTACGAACCTTCAGAATGACCTTACTCTGATATCACTATTATATTAGTTCTAAAATCGATCAAAAATATAACTATATTTACATCGGTTAAATATCATTAAAATAAATGATATAGCGAGTTTAACTGCTAAATTAGATATCCAGCGGTATTATGAAAGTTTTTTGGAAAAAATGTCTCTCCCATTAAAATACGAAAACTTTATGTTAATTCTAAAAGTGATCGAAAATAGGCAGTATTGGTGAATTATCATTGAAATAAAGTGTTTAACATGGTTCAGCTGCCTAAACTGATATCCAAACAATTCAGGAACTTTTTTTCAAAAAAACGTCTGTACCTCTTCACCCCCTCCCCCTCATCATCAAAATACTTCTACCATGAGTTAATTTAAAATCTATCGAAAACAGTTAACATTCGGTGAAATACGTTTGGGGTGAAGTTTTAGCAGGCCATAGCAGCCAAATTTTATATTTATCTATTTTCGAAATTTTTTTCAAAAAATGAATTCCTGCTGCTCGCTTCCTTTTTCTTTCCTCTTTGTGACATTTATCTATATAAGTTTGTTCGGTGGGGAGGAGGGCGATTAAACTGTGATGAAGGATGCTTGTACAGAACATATTATTGGCTAGAATATCATCAATGGAAAGAGTTTTGAAAATTATTTTCCGAACATTCGTTTTGCCGGTCTAGAGCCTGGGTAGGAGGGGGGGAGAGGGGGATTTTTTTAACGGGCGTAAATTAGTCTAATGCACAAAAAAATATGAATGTCTTAAGTGAGCACTTCGAATAGATTCTTTGTTGCCGAAAATTTAAAAATCGGTTTAAAGTGTTGCTACTTTTTCACTAGAGTGCATTTAACTTAAATCTTCAAATTATGTAGGTGATGAACTTTTTTGAGAAAAGTATTCATAATTTTATTTTTCGACAAGAAACTTTCATTCAAAATTTCTTCAACATTATTTGTTTTCGAATTATAAGCTTATTAATTAATATTTTATCGTAGAAAATTAATCAAAAAGTTGACATAAGCTGGTTTGTTTTTTTTTATCCCTTCGAGGATTTTTGAATTGCTTGTCTAAGCCCTACGACTGTAAGTTATTTCATTAGATTTCATTCAAATCCAGTTTTTTTTTTCGAAGTTTTTTTTATTCAAATATTTCAAGTTAATTTTCGCGATCTTCTGGTTCAAAGTTCGACCCACATAAAAAGTGAAATAAATTGAAGGAAGAATAAAAATCCCACCAGCTCCAAGTACAGCGAACCACGAGTATAATATAATTCGAAAATAAAAAGAAAACCCACTCGACCGATTTCAATTCTGTAGCAATAAGGTTGAAAATAATATCGAGTTCTTAAACGCGATACCGTCGAGCCGCGGGAAAAGCTAAAAAACGAAAAAAGGAAAAATTCGCCAGACGAAGAAAGATAATTTATTAGCGAACGAGCGCGTATATTCGTTACTAAAAGCGTACGCGGAAAAACAAAACGCTTTTTAAATGTCAAAATCAAAAACAAAACGAGACGGTAATTTAAATGAGAGTAATTTTATCATTCTTCTATTCGAGTAATTCACCTTGACTTCAGAATCTTATTGGGCGTAATTTAATTTACGTTAATTTTATCAAGAGTTGTGTCTGGTTGAAATTTTTTATAATGCTGCCGAGCATAAACGTACCTCGTATGTCTTTGGCGGCGCGATGACGAGTTTAAAATCGCGACGTGAGGAATGAAGTGATGGAAATTTGAATAATTGAAATAGCACGTTACAAACATCAACTGGAATTTCAAGTTACGAAGTTTTGGGTAACTTTGTCGATAGATGCCACAAGATAAACGTAACTTTAATATAAATACAATACTCGAAACTCCGTTGTTTGGATACACATAGAATGTGTCAAAGATGTCTACGCGATTTCCTCGTCCATTAACTTTAGCAATTTACGTGTTACTAGAACAGGTCGATTTTCTATACCTATAGTCTACTTTAATTGATAAAGGAGCTATGAAAGTGGAAAACTTGTAAGCAGATATGCAGTATTGATGAAGCTGAGTTTTACGAAAGCTTGATTAGACTTGCAGACGATGTAGTTGAATTTTCCATTTTTAATTCATTTTGAACAAAATTGGAAGCATCATACTGTAGTTTTCAAAAAACCCTGAATACAAAGTTAGGGATTTCCAAGTCAGTTTAGTTAGCAGGTCCCTCGATCCCCCCTCAAAATTAGGACGAAAATTCATTTTGAGTTGAATCAAAAATTCAAAAGTAAATACTCATCGAGATTTACATTTTGAGCGATTTTCGTCTAACCTCCTTTATGCTGTAAAAAGGGGAAGAGGTGTATTTATAATAATTGTGTATTATGTAAATTGAAGTCATCGATTTTTGTGGGGGCATCATTTTTTTTTTCAATTGTTGTAGCGATATGAAATTTGGAGCATTCAAAAGGTATATCATGGTTGGTTGTGTGTTCAATTACCAGCATTGGGAAGAAGAACATGAGCAAAAATTACGTAGTAGGGGTTGTTTTGTGTAAAATCTAAAATAATGTTTTGCAGATTTTTGATTTAATTCAAAGTGGTCGTTCATTCTACATATTATGTTTTTATTTTGGTGTTGTATGGTAAAATGAAACAAGGACATCCTCATATTCACATTTCACCTTCCTAAATGAATTTGAGAGTTGAAGCAAAAAACGAAGTTTTTATGAATTTTTGAGTCATGAAACTTATTGAATCGTCTATATTTCTTCACCATATCCACATAGACTTTTTGAATTTGGGTTGAAATGAGTACAAAATGTTGGATGGTTAGAATGTAAAAACGTTAGCAGTCATATCTCATTTAATGGAGCTGAGTACAGGGCAAACCCAGAACCAAGTCTGAAAACCCCTATTCTATCCCTTCTAAAATCACTTAAGAAGTTAAATTTAGAACAAACGTAGTATATTTTCTAGCCATGAAATAATCATATGAACAGATATTTATCAAATTATGACTTCTTGAGCTTCCTCAAATTATCTTCATATTGCTAAGATTTGCAACAATTAACTCTACACACGAAGTTTGATCTCTCTAAGTCAATTTGGTGACGAGATATGGAAGATTCATGAAATTTCCTGCAGCAATTTCCCCTCCAAAAGCGGTTTTTTGCTCCAACTCCCCTCCAAATTTACTTGGGAAGGTAAAAGTTAGTCACTTATGGGCTCATTTCAAAATATGACACCGCAATAAAAAAAATTTGACCTCTCGTGTACCCCCACATTTTGAAGTCCATAACCCCTCCTTCTCCCCTCCAACATAATGTGTGAAGATGAATTTGGGATATAGTATACTTCTTATACCTAATAATCATATGAGTTCATAATAATTACATGCTTACCAATTTGAGGTTTCTCAAGCTCTACTCAAATTTTAATAATACGCCATTTTGCATCCATTTTGACCCAAATTCAAGAGATTGTATTCTGGTTCCTAACTAACCCCATCCACAAAATTTGACTGTTGTAGGTTGATTTGATGAGGAGATAGGGACAATTCAATAAAAAATTTCATAACTCAAAAATTCCTCAAAAAACTGTTTTTTGCTCTAACTCTCCTCAAAACTCACTTAGGAAGCTGAGATTTGGTTTTGTTGGTGTCCTTTACTCACTTCTCTATATGAAATCAAAAATAATAAATTTGAGTTATTTCCCCTTTCTCCAGTATCTCTCAAAATTTGAGCGATCCGCCATTTTGAAATTTATCGAAAAAACAAAAAACTAATTTTGTTGCATTTTTAAGAAGAGCCTCTCACCAAATTTTGAGCGAATTTCATATATACCCACCAGCGCTACGTTTTAGGGGAAAATAAATATATATCAAAAAGTTTTACATTTGCCAAATGATTACAAATATGTAGTCTGAAACGCAAAGATTTGAAAACCGCTCTCTCCCCTGACCTCCCCTTCACAAATCTGGTTGGCTGTAATAACTATCGTTTTCAAATCAAAGACTCAGCTAAGAAGGCTTAGAGTAACTTCTATATCTCAGACATCATAGGTTTATCATCCTCAAAATGTGGTTAAGGTAAACTTAAATTCAGTAATTTTCGATTAATGTATGGCTTTGATAAAGTGAGTTCAAATTACCAATTTGTTTAAATTTCAGATTCTCAGTGAATTTAGATTTTTTCCACCAAAATTTCTGTGTACTTAACAAGATTTTATTAGGTTGCAAAGATTTCAAAATGATTTAAATGGCAAAAATTTCTATTAAAATTCTATTTTTGAATTAACGGTTGCAATTTTCGTTTCATTACATGAACTTTCATCATTTTGCAAAACGAGAGATAGCAAATTTTTGCATTTAGGGGCGTGGTACCTAATGAAATGCGTCTTATGATAGTCCCTTGAAAAGGCTTAAATGGGTGAGAATAATTTTCAGAAATTTCAAATCCAATTTATTATCTGTATTAATAGAAATGTATTATTGATTTAATTTGGTTCTGATTCTGCTTCTGGTTCTTCGTTCCAAGGTGCTAGTGTTGCAGCTTGCATTATATTAACATAAATAAAAAATTTTAAATTCATACGCAATTACAAAATTGCTTCCATTGAAAAAGTAATGAAATATTCTGAAATTATAGGAGAAAAATTACAATTAGAAATGAGATATACTTACCACTACTGAACACATTTAGAAAAATACATAAAAAAATTTAGTGCGTTATGTGAGTTCAGTTTTTTTGGATCTTGTTTTTCGTATGTGAAAATTTTTTTCATTTTTTTTAATAACATCATCGATTTGGAAAACGAGGAAAATAAAATTGGATATTTAAGCAGAAGAGAAGAATTCCTACCAAGAGTAATATCCTAAAGTAAGGTAAAGGAAGATCCGTATTGAAAGGAGCCAGAGTTGCTCACGTATGTATTTTTATGTAAAGAAAATAGTTTGGCATTTATCATATGACTATAAATGTTCTGAAATGCTAAGAAATAAACATCCTCTGCCAGATATCTTCTCGAATTAGGTAGACTACTATAATAGCTATTGTTTTTATTTGAAACTCAGCTAAAAAGCTTTCTGCGGGGATAGCGTGTTCAAAAAGAAGGTCTCATTTATCACAAGTATTGCGTAAACTTCACCATTAAGGTTTTATAAAATTGCATAGGGTGAGATGGTGAAATGAGATTTCAGTCAGCAGGGTATAAAGTAACTCGTTCACCGATCAAAATTCACGGAAATTATTCTCGCCCAAATCCCAGTAAATGTACTTGCGGTGTAGAGATTAATTTCTAAACGTGACAAAATTATGGTAATAGCATCGTACAGTAAATAAGCGTCAATTATCTGATAAAAATTTTCTTTAACGGAAAAAATAATTACCTCGTATGACTTACACGTAACTATGTCGTGCGATTTTACTTTTACCTCGACGCGATAAAAAATATTTGTGTACTTTCGGCTAACTTGTGTTTTCATTTAAATTGCCAAGTGGCCCGTGCTCGAAACCATTAGCTTAATTTTTACGTTCGATACTGTCACTGATATTTGCGCGTAGACAAAGCTCGTGAAAGCTACTAGCTACGTGTACGTGTGGGCGATCGGTAACGGCTACGCTTTTATTTATTCAATAAAAGGTTATTGTCCTTGTGTGAATACTATTTGTGAATTATCAATATTAAATTAATCGCATAGTTTACCAGCATGATGAAATATCTGCTGACAAGCATAATTATCTTCTACGAATCCCTGAAGCTGCAAACGCTTTTTAAATGCCCGAGTGGGCTTTTAATTTTAAATTCATTCTTAATTGTATTCGACAGGATCACCTTATTAAAAGCTCGTCATCGAAGTTGTTTACGCTGCGTTTTAAAATGACCGACGATAGGTCGATGGGTAATGTAAATTTTTCAGAAGATATTTATGATTGATGATTGTCGCTGTTTTACACACCCTATGTTGCGGAGTGATGCGCGAGATGGTGCAAGAAATAGTACGAGTATAATACATATTGTACTACCTTGCACTAGACAGCGTTGAATTCGGAAAATTCACTCGTATCTTTATTCAACGTTCATCGAATTACCATTAGCAGGTCGATTGCATGTTGTCGAACCCGCCAATACCCTAAACAAAGAACACGCGATATTGAATAAATATTCCTTTATCGTTATATTCCACGTTTTATGAATTGTAATACTCTAGCCAGACCTTTACCAAATTCGCCTCCTTTTTGAGTAATGAAATGGATTACCTACTTTGTTTCATTAATTATTTATCGAAAGCAGTAGGCTTTACGTTGGTAAACAATTTGATTTTGAATAAAGAAAACCTTCGAATTTTTTATGATTTTATGGAAGGTACGCATTTTTTCAATATTACACTTTTCCAGCGTGGTTGTAAAAAAAAATAAATAATCAAATTAGTTTTTTCTAGGCCAACAGAATAGTTAAGCCATATTATTGCTTTTTAATCGGATAAATTGAGGATTTATTTCAATACCTACCGAAGTATTGATGAAAGATTTTCTGTACAGTGGTGTGGAACAAAATTGGCTCGAATTTTTTTTTCGTATTTTTAATGTATTCCATAATAAAAAGAGGTATTTTGTGACCCTAGAAATATTCAAATAGTTTAAAAAAATTTACTGCTTGAAATCAACTTTTGAGAGTAGTAAAAAATTTTACCATTAGTTTTTTCCTTTAAAATATGCTCAAGAACCATGCAGCATTTTTTTTTCAATTCTGGCTCGTCTTCAAGTCCACAAAATTCAGTTTTCTATTCTACACTTACTGAAAAGTATGAAAAAAATTTTTTCCTTCCATATCTGTTTCATGTTTAATTTAAAAGGGCAGCTATTACTGTCTCTATGTAATTATAAAGGAAAGGTTGCGTTAAGTTTTTTTCCCCCATTTTTTAATAATATTATGATAATTTTAGTGATACGACTGGTGAAATTGAGTGTATGTAAAAATAAGTGAATTTTATTGAGCTTGTAGCATCAAAAGTAGTGCTGCTACAAGAAATACATAGGAATCTAGTCTTTGGTACATGTTTAGCTAAAAGTACATCAACCGTGAGGTTAAATTCTAGAAGAAATATTCCGATGAAACAATTCGTTATTATGTCCCGTAAAATTAGGTAATGAATATATTGCAGCCATAAGGTTATATACTACAGTATGCCACAGTTTATCAGCGAGTAGTACCAATGTATGAGTTCTACTTCACTGATAGATTACTGGCGTAAGCATATGTTGCTATGAAATAAATTATTTCATTACTCCTAGTCATATTGAATCTGAATGATGTTTTTTATTTTTTTATTCTATTTTACGTTTAATTTGAAAAAAATTTTCTGGTGTGCAGTGTGCACCTCTATGCATGTATTGGTACTGTAGCTTCTGACCTCAGTAAATGGCAAAATTATATGAGAATTAAAACTTTTTTTTCTAAGGATAAATAAACTTATTATATAGAGTGTTTCAGCTCAATCTGAGTTCCTTCGTACCATAGATAGACAAATTATGTCACGCTCATGCATAATCGTTTGCCTACCTTAAGTCTGAAGGGATCCAAATACAGGAGTTCGAAAATTTTCTTTGTCTCCATAAATATCATGTCTCAAAATGTTTATTTCAGCATTTAAGAAGGATAAAAATAATTATGTTGCTTGCGTCAAAATGTATAGAATATAGTACGGTACTGATGAAAAATTGGGAGCAGAAGAAGGAATAGGTGTGGAGAAATGATATAAAATGTGTGAACAGCAATGTGAAAAATTGATTAATTTTTACCATTTTTTGGAGATAAATCCGAAAAGTGTTTTATTCAACCCATAGTTTAAATAGTTTCTTTTGATATTTGTTGATTCGCCTCAAAATAGTAGTTTACTCAAATTTTGAGAGATGCTGGAGGAGGTCAAATGACTTGAAAGTTTTCTTTTCGACCTCTTATAAAAGAATGAGTTAGGAACAAGAACATATTTAAAGTTCAGTCCACTAAGTGTATTTAGAAGAGAATTAGAGCATAAAACGGCTTTTTTAGGAAGTTTTGAGTCATGAAATTTTTCATTGAAATGTCCATATCTCCTCACCAAATCAACCTACAATAGTCAAACTTTGTGGATGGAGTTAGTTAGTGACCAAAATATAATCTTTTGAATTTGGGTCACTCAGCATATCAATGTATAAAGGTCAACTTTTGTATGTGGGATTAATTGAATATCAGAATATGCGCCCTTGAATTTGGATTAGAATGGATTAAAAGAGGCGAATCTTCAAAATTTTGAAGAATATGTGCTCAGATGATTTCTTGACATAAATATTATGCTGAATGTCAAATTCCTTTTTACACATGATCTAGGGAGAAAAGAGGAGAAGTTGTTGTCTTCAAAATGTAGTGGGAATGAAGGAAACTTAAGATTTTCTAATTGTAGTGCCTTATGATAAAATAAGTTCAAATGACTAATATTTTGTAATTTTTGCCTCTTGAATGAGTTTGGAGTGGGGTTATTGCAAAAAACGTCTATTGGAGGGGAAGCCTTTCGATAGGAAGTTTCATAATCCTTTATATCTCTTCACAAAATTGACTTAGATTGATCAAACTATGTATGTAGGGTTAATTAGCAATCATAATATGGCCTCTTAAATTTTGGTCAAAATATGAGGGATGGTCAAAATTGAAGGAAAACTTGAGGAGCTTCAAATAGCTATAAAGTTTGAAAAATATGGGGGCCTAAGATTATTTTAGGCAATAAATATTCAGTACTTATTATTCTAAATTCTATTTGTTATGTGAGTTTGGAAGAATGGATTTGGAAGGGATAGAGTGGGATTTTCCAGACTCGATACTGGTTGAATTGGTAAGCATGAAGGTATTAGCAACTTCATATCCGAGCCTGAATAAGCTTCAATTAAAAATTCAATTCCAGGAATTTGGGATGGTTGCTTACGTTTTTTCCCCTTTGCATAGTTTTTTTTATCAATATCTCACGAAGGAATGCTTTCAAGATATAGAAATTGTTAGGGTAAAAATATTCCACCATCGATTTCAAGTGAATTAACTCTTTACGTATTGTTTTCGAAGATTGAATAGGAACTCCAAAAAGTTCGCTTTTCGTCTCATTTTCAGTACAGAAAACTAGATGAAATTGCCGCATCATCATGAAACAACCAAATTTAGTGGAAAGGAGAAATTAGTAAATTTAATTATTGTACATAAGAAAACATGGAACATCGAGCTTTATAGATCATTCATCATTCGAGATGATTGATCAGTTTCTTATTCTCATCCAGCTCGAGGGAATTGATATTCGATGTAGCGTCAACTTAGCCTAAACTCCTGATTAACGTAATGAGCAGGCTTTTTTCCACAGCCAAGTTTTACTCGTATTATGCTACTATCGCATGATATCCGTTATATTATAACGTCAATCAAAAGTCAACGCTTTCTTCCCTTCGTAAGTTCATATACCTATTCGGGTTACCGAATCGACGATAAAGTTTCAGTATTTAGTTGTTATTTTTGAGTGGCGTGATTTAAAATAAAACTTCACAGCTCGTAATAAAAACCGTACAGATAAATGAAAAACTAACACACAACCGGAAATACTCTTCTAACCTTTTAGAGATAAAAGCCTTTTTGTAACGAGCGTTTTTCAAAAGCACAAAGTTGCAGCTAAATTGTATCGCTGCAAAAATTTTGCATTTTCTCCTCGTCCTTCTCTTTTCAATCGTAGAATAAAATTTTCTCTTTCATGTAGCTACCTATCATCCGTGAACGATCGAAACCTGCTGAAGAGAAACTCAGCATTTACTGTTAACTGGCTTCGTTTTGAAAAATAAGGTTTCCATTTACCTTTTTTTTTATTACAGTTTGCTTTTCATGCGAGATAATATGGATAATTTTGCGGAGAAATGATCGCATCGAGTTACGCAGTTTCGGTGAGTAGTTAAGTATGTTGTTATTATAGTTACATTGCCATAATAGCCTGGAGTATCAAAAATGAAATGTGGGAAGTCGTCGAAAATGGGTGTTTTTCGGCGGAAATAGAATTTTACGATTTTTTTTCCCGCCCGTATATTATTAGTGCGAATTAGATTCCGTACGAAAAGCCCATAAAGTGCAATATAGGTGTAGATTTTCTCATAAAATACTCCATACGAGTAGGCCACTTCGATGATTTATTTGGAGAACTTGAAGTGTAATTTTGATTAACGACAAATTTTATAACCCTACTTAATGTAAAATGGGTATAAAGTTCTTAGCGAGTGCCTAAACTTTATTCGATGTTTTGCCAGTTGAGTGATTTTTTACATTTTACTTTTTTTTCTTTCTTCGTTTTACATTATATGGTGTGTTCCTGATATATAGTTTTAGTATTTCATTCATAAGTTATTTAGTAAAAGAATTATATCATTAAAAAACATTAAATTGAAAACTGAAGCATTAGAAAAATGTTGTTAAGCTGCACACGGACTAGTCGCATAGGAGATAATGAAATTTCTTTGTATATATGACGTACGTATTCATAGAAGTATGATAAATCACAAACCTCTATTAAATGATTTCAACACAACTAATTCTGTTAAATTAAGAATTACTTTCTTGTCGAGATCTGCTTCTAATGAGAAAGCTTTCCTAAGGTTTTATTTACCAGCACTTTTGGGCACCAAAAAACTCAAAAAGTATATTCAGTAAAATATGAAATTGAGATTAGGAAAAAATAATACAGAGTATGTGAAGGAGTAGGGAGCTCAGCACCAATCAGAGAGCAGAACATGAAAAAGGAGCGTGGTGTATTGTTAACATAAGGAGGTGCGGGATGAAAAATGCTTCAGTCTTAAATGTGATGTTGTGCAGTTAAGTTGAAGATTGGTGTAGTTTATTTAATATATTGCAATGAAATTTTTTTGCGTTTGTTTAGAATACTTCGCATAATTTTTATTTTTATAAAATTTTTGGAAATTTGCGTTTTACAGTAGAGCCGATTTATTAATTATTTTTGTGGTTTTGCACTTTGTGGTAAAATTTTTAAGAAGGGTATTACAGTAGAGCCGATTTAATGAAGCCGATTTATTAATTATTACAAAAATTTTTTGTGGTTAATTTGTTGCGGTTTTTATATTAATACTTTGGTAGTATGGGTATAATTTTTTTTTTTAATTTACAATTTAAAAAAAAAAAGAAAAATAAACTAATAAAAGCTATTGAGCTTATAATTCAACTATAGATTTAATCTTTTTTCTTAAATTTATTTAATTAATAAATTAATAAATTTACGATAGTGCCGGTTTATGATGCAATATCATTTTTTGCATTTTGTGCAATATTTTATATTTTGCATATTAATACTTATTTAGAATACTTTGCATGATTTTATTACGGTGAAGCCGATTTTTGTGGTTTTTGTAATAATATCTTGGTGGTTAGGGTACTGTATAAGATGGTGCTGGTTAATGATGCAATATACCGGGTGATTACTTGATTCAAGCACCCCAAGCGCAAAAATCTTTCTCTCATAGAAGTAAATTACATATTTGAATGATATTAAGAACAATAAATGGCATAAATAATATTTATTTAATGCTTAAAAGTGTTTATCAATGAAATACACAATTTTAATTATACTTTCATTGTCAAAAATACATATATGTTTTGAATTTATTCACCTTTTAGCTACTTTTTTCGCTTGGGTGCTCGAATCAAGTAGTCACCCGGTATAGTACAGGGAAATAAGCTCATTTTTTGACCGAGCCTGGAAAAAAATTGTAGTGAGCTAAATGTCACATTATATGTGCAGAATGGTGTTCTTAACAAGGTATAAAAAGTTGTCACCCCTATGGGGTGAGCTAACCTCAGGAGGGGGCTAAAACCTTTTGCTAATATCTTCGAAAAAAAGGGTTTTACACCAAAATAGGTTATATAAAAAAATGTTCCCTATTAAATGTCCTACAGAATGAGTAGGACAGTTTTCTCAAAAAGTCATTAGTAAGCCCAAAATGGGGAGGTCAAAATGTACCCATTTTTAGAATTCTCTTTCGAAAATCAGTTTTTTATTTATGTCTTCTATACGGTACGTCCTATGCAAAAATTGTTAATATTGAAAAATATTCCCCGTTCAATTTTCTATAAGGTACATGAAAAACTTTTCGCAAAAAAGTCATAGAAGAGCCCAAAATGAGGGGTCCAAAATACATTAATTTTGGAAAAATTTATTCATATGTGTTCATATCTATTATCAGGTGACCTATGTAAGTGATAAAGATGAACAAATAATTTTTACTGATGATTCCCCCTCCCCTTCCTCCTCCCTCCTTTTGAAATCCTTCTCCAGATTTAAATTATAGTACAAAAAAAATTACAGATATATTTTGAAATATTTGTTTCAATTCGGTTCGGGATCATCTATTCCCTCTTCATCACTCATTTCCACCTCCATACTATTCGTGCAATCAGCTCCACAACAATGACCACACAGCTTCGAACATTTTAGTCTTGAAATAACAGAAAATTAGGTGGTGCAAAATGTTTTTGTAATGTTAACTTGAAAGTTATTAGCTTTCAACCTGTTTTGCTGCATGTGCAAGCAGAATAGCCTTTCTAATAGCAACAATACCTCGTTCTTGCACAGTTGCAACAGCTGCTCCATCGGATAACGAATTGTTGCAAATGCTGTTAGCTACTCGTAAAGGAAAATTCTTTGGATAAACTCGAAAAATATGTTTGAGAAAAGCTTTAAAAGGCCACTTTACCGAAATATCGAGTAATGATATCAAGGTTACTTCGAAACACTAAGAAAGTAAAGGGAAACTCGCGATAAAGGAAATTACCGTAACATAAGACATCAGCTCCAGAAAGCGAAAGCATTCTTATTCGACGTCATTTTTCGACTATAAATCATAAACTAGTGACATTACATCTCTCAAACGTTCCGAATATTTCTCAACCCCGAAAGTCGCCTGCAAGTAATCTCAAACAAAATGTAAATTGCGCGAAGAATTCATTTCACGATAATGGTACGTGTGACGTAGAACAGCTTCATCGCTACATCGAGTTTGTACTTGCCAATTTGAAAATTTCCAACAAGAATTTAATTACGCGTATCATAGGCATAGAAAGGTTGTTTCGAGAAAGGAAATTCTCCTCTGAGGTATTTTGGAAAAGGCGCGAAAGTGACAAAAATGATTTATAATTGCAGTCGCACCCGTCGCACCAGCTATACGACTATTTTAAAACGGCTTGATGGTTGCGGTGAGATGAAAAATGTTTCTTTTTTATTAGGTAATTTTTCAAATTTGCTCGAACCAAGGCGTAAGTATTTCAAATGGAAGGTAGTGCCTTCTGCATGAGGTTTATAACGAAAATAGAATATTTACTACGCACTTTTTTTCGTATGCTGGGAAATACCTTAGTGAATTTTTTTCGTTTTTATTTTTTAACCTGCGTATGTGTAAGTGTCGTAGATGCATGTTGCTAACCACTCTTTCTAGATAGGTATGAATTTTTCAAAACTCGCGAAATATCTATTGACTTTTGGTACGAATATGTCGCTTTTTCGAGCTTGTGTAGTACACCAAATGACAGGCTTTGAATGATGAGATGAAAAAGGAAAACAGTCGTATGCTCGCTGAAAATCTCTCAAATCTTCGTATTTTAGGAAAAATTATTAAAGAAATATTTTCACAGTTATATAACATTTTCTCTTTTTTTTTTTTAATTTAAATTTTGAATTAATAAAGATAAAACAAAATAATGAAAATGACGATGTTAATGAAAAAACTAAATTCAACGGTTTAACGAAAAGCTTTATTTTCGGCGTCAAATTCGAGCATTAATTTACGCCGAGGAAAAAATGAAATTCGTTGGCCAGTCGTTTATTATGTTAATTTCGTCGGTTCGGGTGAAGCGCTGGACATTTTAGGTGCTTTACATAATAGGTGACATTTATTAGGCGGTGAAATGCGTACACCTATACAACGGTTACACCTATTGTTTATTTAGATTTATTTGAATTCGGATTTACCCAAATACCTAGATTAGCGGATTTGAGCTCGGATTAGGGCAACTATCGCAAATCCTGTCGATTGGTTTTCCGTTCGTCTTTATTTCTGTCATGGAATTTTTCTGACGACCATTTTCTTTCTCTGTTCGTGACTAGAACGAGCAAAGGTTAGTTATGAAATTCGTTCACTCGACACGTACTGCAGATATTTCGTATATAACGAAGAAAAATAAATAACTATTTACAATCTTCAATCAACGAACGGTCGCGCACCCCTGCATCTTGATATGTTGTGTCGAGTTTTTTTTGCGCACATCTATCGCCGCATCAATCACTTTACACGAAACGTGCCGGTATTCGATTACCGATAAACATCTTTATCATGCTGAAATTGTTCAACTTCGATGTTTTCCTCTCCTTAGATTCGCCAACAATGCCAAATGTAATATCTTCGATGTAATGTATATCAATTTTCATTGCTCCTGTTTTCTTTCCACCGGTAGTGGCGTTCTGCGTCAAATTTAACGACGATAAGGGTAAATGGAGTGGTAAAGAAATATTTGGTTGTTGAGTTAGCTGTGTAAGGTGATATCACTGCTATCGGGACAAAAAATTACTTCGGTGAGCGAAACAAAATCTTAATTTTCTTGGATTTAAGAGTGGTATTTTGTTCCAAAACAATGGAGTTTTTTGACATGGAGTGGTGAAGAATGGTTCCCAAATAACCTCAAAAAGATGTGCAACGTAGAGATTTATTTGTAAACATTTTTTTGCTTTTGGATATGAGAATATCATATTTCACTATGAAAGGAGGGGAAGGGGGTCAGCGAGAAAATAAATCTATTTCTACCAGTTTCAGAATTTTTACCAATGGATTCCAGGTTGTCCAATCAAATTGCGATTAAAAAAATTTGATAACTGGGACTAATTAAATGGTAGCCAATAGCATTCCTAACAACCCCTCAATTTCGGCAAAAAATGCTACCGTTGCTTCTTCCCAAACCAGTTTTTCGCCGATAACACGCGTCCTAATTTAGATACAGAAAAGATGTCTAGTTAAAAAATGAAGTTGATTAGATTTCCAACAAAAAATATTATCATACATTTTTTCCCCAAGTTGATAAAAACGACCTTAAAACGTGCCACCTTCATCACACATAGTACTATAGCGCGACTCTTGACGTACGCCATCACGTTACGCGCTATTTTATATTCTTATTTTGTAAATGATAACTAGGGTGGAAGGAATTTTGTTTTTTTTTTTCGAAAATAAATCTGGTATAGCGATTGATAGTTACGAAATTAACTCAAAAGCGCGCCCAAAAAATTTTATCCTTCCAAGTTGATATTTAATACCGTGCATAATTGGGTTAAAGTTTGAAAATTTTATGATGTTTCAAAAAATATTCATAAAAATTAGTTTTCGAAAATTTGAAAATATTTTGTGTCCAAGGGCGATGTTTCACTTTCTAAACATCAGAAAAATAATTATTTATCTATTTTTTCAATATTCAGATGCTTTCAAACTGTTTTAAATATTTACGTGAAAAACTCTCATTTCCTGTATCTGTTGCATTATTTTCGATACTAATCATAAGTGGATAATTAATTACTCGTATTATATTAAATTCTACATCTCTTCAGGGCTACCAAAAAAGTTACAATAAATTTAAGTTTTCATTGGTTCTCAAAATAGCTGGTAATTATGGAAGAAAAATTATGAAATACTGTAAAATTTATCGAGTTTTGAATTTAACATTTAACAAAACATCATATGTCAATTTGTAGCCGAGTTTTTAACTTGAAAACGATAGCTATTATAGCCTACCTGATTTGCGAAGGGCAGATCGGGGAAGGGTGTGGTCTTCAAATCTTTACTTTTCAGACCGCATAATTACCTAGAAAATGTCCAACTTTTTAGTATATATATTTTTTCTCTCACGCGTAGCACCGGCAGGTATTTATAACATTGGCTCAAAATTTGGTGAGAGACTCTTCCTAAAAATGAACAAAGGTCTTTTTTTTATTTTTCTATAAACCTCAAAATGGGGGGAATTACTCAAATTTTGAGGGAGTTTGGAGATAGAGCAAGCAAATTGCTCAAATTTTTTGTTTTTGATCTCATATAAAAGAGTAAGTTACGGACATTAACGTATCCAAATTTCAGCTTCATAAATGCATTTGAAAGGTAGTTAGTGCAAAAAACAGCTCTTTGAGGAAGTTTTGAGTCATGAAATTTCTTGAATCTTCCATTTCTTCTCATCAAATCAACCTAGAAAAGTCAAACCTTGTGTGTGAAATTAGTTAGTGACTAGAATATGACCTTTTGATTTGAATCAAAATGGATCCAAAATGGCGGATTATCAAAATTTGAGTAGAGTTTGAGGAGCTTCAAATTAGTAAATATGTAATTAATATGAACTCATATGATTATTGGGTAAAAGAAGTATACTATATCCCAAATTCATCTTCACACATGATGTTGGAGAGCAGAAGGAGGGATTATCAATCTCAAAATGTGGTAGGGGTACATGAAAGGTCGAAAATTTTTTATGGCGATATTATATAATAAAATGAGCCCAAGTGACTAACTTATTTTGATTTTAGCTCCCAAAGTGAATTTGGAGAGGAGTTAGAGCAGAAAACCGCTTTTGGAGGGGAATTTGCTGCAGGAAATTTCATGAATCTTCCATTTCTCCTCCCTAAAGCAACCTAGAAAAGTCAAACCTTGTGTTTGTAGGTTTAGTTAGTGACCAGAATGTGACCTCTTCAATTCAGGTCGAAATGGATTCAAAATGGTTGATGAAAAAAATTTGAAGATAATTTGAGGATCCTCAAGTAGTTATAATTTGAAAAATATCTGTTCATATGGTGATTGTGTGACCAGAAATACTATATTTCCTAAGTGGTTTTGGGAGGGATAGGGTAGGTTTTTCATACTTTGTATTGGGAGTGGCATGCAGTCATGAAGAGTTTATTACCAAAGTTGTTTCCAAATGTGAACACGCTCCAAAAACTCAGCCGCAGTAATGCGGCATGGCTGCTTACGTTCTTCTTCCCATCTGTACAATTATCTGTATATTTCATTTGTCGACAGCTCAGTTTAACATATAACAGGCGTATTGTATGACTCATTGATATAGTGCCGAATACATTTAAAATAAAGGATTTATCTGTTTTAGAGCGTTGAAAATAACGATTAATAATAACCTCTCATATACCTCGTACCTTAATCAATACAAGTTATTTTGTTTTAATTTTCGTCCAACTGTTGTTCCGTTTTTGGAAATAGTCCACATCGATAAACAACAAACGCGTTAATAATGGATACTCTAACGGCCACGTTGAACTACTCTAGTGCACAGATACTGAAGTGCGGTATAGCAAAAATAATAGGTATTCGGCTACTCTATTAAATATTCCTTTAGCGAGTTCATTAATTTTTCACAATAGGGAACGATTTTTATGACGACAGGAAATTTATGGTAAAAAGAGTAATCTTCGTTGATATCGTATCGTAGTCTCGGTACTCAACGAAATAATGATTTTGTAGCTCTTTCGGGACGAATTTGGCGCGATAAAAATGGCACGTGTGAGAGAATAACGGAGAGTTAGAATTTTTTCAACAATGCCATTCTTTTTTGGACATCAATCGGTGTTCACTTTCGCAAAGAAATGGAATTTTTCGTGATACTTACCACGTTGACCTGTGTTATCGAAATGTTTTTTTTTTTTTTTTTGTCTGTTTTTTTGAAAACAGCAACCAAAACAATTTTGAAAATTTATAGCTCCGTGTCAATAGCATTTCTGTCACTTCGATGGTATACCTTTAACGGTTGCTCGCGTTCTTTTTAACGTTGAAATTCCAAATTTCTATCCTGTCATAGTATTTACCGAAATAAAATCCTTCGGAATTATATTGCTTAATATTTCACTACGTGGATACTGGATTCGTTGTATGGCGTCGAAACTTGAATGAGAGATCGACGAAAGGAGAGAAAAAAGCTCCGAAAATATTTTTTTTCATTCACACCGTAATAGAATTTCAAATGAACTGAAATAAAATTTCGGTTGATATTCAAACAACCCTCTTGTTTATTACGTTAGATCGTGTAGAGCTATGTGGTATTTACCTGAAATCACAATGTATGGATATTGGATACATATGGTCAGAGTATAGAATAACAAACAAAAACACTTGTGTAGCAAATATACGAAGAAACTGGTACGTTCGAATTTTCAGCGCCAATACCACTATATGCAAACTGACCGTAAAATTGATGGTACTTCGCTGAAAGTATTTTAAATTTTATATTTCTTTCGTTTTATACGAGCCAATGGTGTGGAGGTGTTTTCAAATGATAAAATATAAAATATCTTTTCTTCAAGGTATTCCTATTTTCCATTAAAAATTCTCCGTATTGTGCTCGTAAAATTTATCTTGAGCGAAGGACGTAAAATAATACGTTTTCTTTCCGAATCGATAGCGAAAATGATAATTAAACGTATTTGATGGATGCGACGAGATGAATATTTAACTCAATGGTATGATTATGTTTTGGTATAACTTCGTGATAATATAAATGAACTGTATTCCTCTGAAGGTGAATGGAGACAACCGAAATTTTCCCAAAGTCGAGCTTATAGCATAACGGAGTCGAGGCATGAATTTAACATTTTTTTTTTCAAATTGAAAAAAATATTTACGCTGACGTTTCAGCCGTCTCTGTTTTAACCTCAAGAAAGACTCCTTTTTCTCTTTTATGTAATAAAGCTAGCGAGAAATTTGAAACGACTACTGGGTCAAGTATCCTTTGCGAAGTTTTCCGAAATTTCGAACGTGTCGTAATTCTACTCGCTGACGGTAACGTTTCGAGTATGCTTTTAATTTGAATTTCAAAAGCATTTAAAAAGGGATGAGTGCGTTTTAATTTCAATACGAAGAGAGTCAGGCGTTTGAGTTTATTGTGGTTTTAAATGTGATGAAAACTTTCACACCTTTTTCTTGAGTATAGTGATTGCCGAAGGCAAGACTTTCATATTTAACAAAAATTTATAGCTTTATTCATTTGTAACAAATTTCTCGCGCAGTCAATCGACTGCTTGATGTCAACATTTGCACATTTGTATCGTAATGGAAAGTGCTAGATCATGTGAGTAATTCATGGCTAGATCGATTACAAATAGTTTGAAACGTAAACATTTGAGGTCTCCCCTCCCCCCTTATTTCAGAATGAGGGAAGCTGTATTAGCTTAATTATTCATTGAAACTCGGCTAAAAAATATTCTACATAGCCGTTGAAAAATATTTATTAGGACATACTAAAACTAGGACATTAGCAAATTTTAACGTTTGAACTAATTTGTGCATTATGAAGCATCGATATATGAAGGGGGTTAGCAATAACGTTATTTACGAACTTGAACATGCCCCAGTTCAAAACTTCAGCTCCAGTAATGTAGCATAGTTGGTACTTTTTTTTTTGTTTAATAATTTTTTATTACTGTCTTTTAAAATTCTTATTATTTTCTTATCATTTTTTTTCAACTTTTTTTTACCTTCATTAATTTTTTTCACTTCTATTATTTTTTTTTTTACTTTTATTATTTTTAAATCTTCATTTTTTCAAAAAAATTTTCAAAATATCATTTATTGCACTGCATGTCCGTCTGTACTTTAAATTTCTCAATTGGGGCTCATTTGTTAATCAAATAGCATCGTAAAACATTGGTGACGATGAAACATCCTTCAAAATCTCGATATATAGTTTCCTCTCAAACGAAATTTCAATTTTCCTTACTAGACCAGATTTTCAATTCGACGACGAAATAAAACGAAAATCGTCCTTCGGTGGTTTCCTTCTTCCACTTCCGCGTCTCGTATTTAATTAAAGAAGAAGAAAAAGAAGAAGTGGAGGAAGTAGTAGAAAAAAAGAATTCCCGAAATAAAAGCTCTCGCGAGCCACAAATTTTCGAGGTCAAGTTCGAAGTCGAATTGCCTAAATTTGCGGCTCTCTAAATAACGATACCGCGCCACTCGCGAAACTTAAGTGGCCTCAAGATAGTAATCAAGCACGAGATTTATACTACATCGGCGTTACACGGTTCTTACATAAAAAATAACGACCACCAGTTCGCGTATACGTACAGTCGTCTTTTTTCCTGCTGTATGTAACAAATTGAAACAATTTTATGGGTAATTTTTCTCGCGCCAAATCGAAGCACGGAGAGTTAGCCATCTATTTGGTGTCAAATTTTATTCATTTGCTGTAGTTCTTTTTGGTGAGAAGTGAGTAACAGTGTACGTGAAAATCGCTCGTTAATATCGCATTATTTTGGTATAACGATCGTTGAACAATGCGGATGGTTAGTTTTATGTTTTAAGAGCATTTTTGCGTGCTTTTTGTAATCTAATGTGAGTAATTTGTGATAATAATAGCAATGAACTGGCGTCGTGTAAAATACTAGGTACAGGATTTTCATTTTTTTGATCAAATGGAGATACTGGCGTACCAGGTATTGCCAGTGGTCGTGTCGTGTGTACATGAAATAATCTTAAAGCGTTATCAGAGTATTTACATCTAAAATATGAATTATGTTCACTTTTTATCCATCTCTTATTTTTAATTACTCAAAATATATGTATCATTGAGATAATACCTTCATTAGAATGAGAGAAAAATTGTAGATAATTCTAATGTAGCGCTAATACAATGCAACACAACACAACACGAGTGCATCTTGAGTACAAGAATGTCACATTAGTGCAATGAGACACAAGGCGAAGCATCATTATTGGTGTACCAAGAGTACAACACATTGCAATACAAGATAACGCAATATAACACAACACAACACGAGTGCAACACAAGTACTATGTAATGGAATACTAGTGCTACACGATTACCAGTGTTATCAGATTCAAATATTAAAAAATGCCAGTTTTCTTACAAACAGATGCTAAATGGGTGCTAGATTAATTTTTGAAAAAAAAAAATTAAGTTAAATTCGAACATATAACTGGTATATCTCGACTACTATAATTATTTTTATTCCTTATTACGAATTTAATTATTATTAAATTGATTGAATCATATAATTAGGAAGTTTCCAAACAATATTGTTGGTTATCATTTAAAAAAATTTAAATAAAACTTTTTCTCGATCAGTTTTCAAGTTTATTTAATGCTATTACACAAATAGGTTTATAACGAAGAAAAAAAAATACAAGTGCAAATACGATTCGGATTTTTGATTAATTATTTCAGACTTCAGAGTGGAGTTTTTGCATGTATGAAAGGCCTCCATCGATATAGCTCAACATAAAAAAAAAATAGTTTTCTAATTTTTCTCAATTTTTGCTTTATTGTGCATTTTCAAAGGATTAACAAATAAAATAAAAGAAATCTAGATCAAATTTGTTCAAACTTCATCAAGATAAAAGGGATGTAAGTTGACTTGAAAACACGAATATCCTTTAACAAAAGGAATAACACTGAAAATTTCAAATTGCGATTTTCAATTATGAAATATGGAAGTAGAATATGTTCATGTGTATGTGTTATGCTGTTGCCTTATTTGGGCTGTAAACATATTTAGATAGACAAAAAGAAATGCAAAATTTTCCGAAAGATTTCATTTTATTTTTAAATGATAATGTTAAGAATGCCATATTCTGAATTCCAATTTTTATTAACCATTTTTCTCTGCTTATTTCTCATTGGATGACTGTTTAAACCAATTAAAGTTGCTTATCTCTCATTGGATGACTATTTAAACCAATTAAGGTTGCCTATATCTCATTGGATGGCTGTTTAAACCAATTAACGTTGCTTATTTCTCATTGATTCAATGTTTCAACCATTTTTTCTTGCTTATTTCTCATTGGATGACTGTTTAAACCAATTAACGCTGCTTATTTCTCATTGGATGGCTACTTAAACCAATTAACGTTGCTTATTTCTCATTGGTTCAACGTTTGTACCCTTTTCTTCTGCCCATTTCTCATTGGATGGCTCTTTAAACCAATTAACGCTGCTTATTTCTCATTGGTTCAATGTTTTAACCCTTTTTCCTTGCTTATTTCTCATTGGATAGCTGTTAAAACCAATAAACGTTGCCTATTTCTCATTGGATACCTGTATAAACCAATTAGCGTTGCCTACTTCTCATTGGATCAACGTTTGAACCGTTTTATTTGCTTTTTCTCATTAGATGGCTGTTTAAACCCATTAACGCTGCTTATTGCTCATTGGATCGCTGTTTAAACCAATTAACGCTACTTATTTCTCATTGGTTGGCTATTTAAACCAATTAAGGTCGCTTATTTCTCATTGGTTCAACGTTTGAACCCTTTTCCTTTCCCTGTTTCTCATTGGATGGCTGTTTAAACCAATTAACACTACTTATTTTTCATTGGTTCAATGTTTTAACCCTTTTTCCTTGCTTATTTCTAATTGGATGGCTGTTTAAACCAATTAAAGTTGCTTATTTCTCATTGGATGCCTGTTTAAACCAATTAACGTTGCTTATTCTCCATTGGATCGCTGTTTAAACCAATTAACGCTGCTTATTTCTCATTGGATCGCTGTTTAAACCAATTAAACTTGCTTATTTCCCATTGGATGGCTGTTTAAACCAATTAACGTTGCTTATTTCTCATTGGATCGCTGTTTAAACCAATTAATGTTGCTTATTTCTCATCGGATGGCTGTTTAAACCAATTAACGCTGCTTATTTCTCATTGGTTGGCTATTTAAACCAATTAACTTTGCTTATTTCTCATTGGTTCAACGTTTGAACCCTTTTCCTTTGCCTATTTCTCATTGGATGGCTCTTTAAACCAGTTAACGCTACTTATTTTTCATTGGTTCAATGTTTTAACCCTTTTTCCTTGCTTATTTCTAATTGGATGGCTGTTTAAACCAATTAAAGTTGCTTATTTCTCATTGGATGCCTGTTTAAACCAATTAACGTTGCTTATTCTCCATTGGATCGCTGTTTAAACCAATTAACGCTGCTTATTTCTCATTGGATCGCTGTTTAAACCAATTAAACTTGCTTATTTCCCATTGGATGGCTGTTTAAACCAATTAACGTTGCTTATTTCTCATTGGATCGCTGTTTAAACCAATTAATGTTGCTTATTTCTCATCGGATGGCTGTTTAAACCAATTAACGCTGCTTATTTCTCATTGGTTGGCTATTTAAACCAATTAACTTTGCTTATTTCTCATTGGTTCAACGTTTGAACCCTTTTCCTTTGCCTATTTCTCATTGGATGGCTCTTTAAACCAGTTAACGCTACTTATTTTCATTGGTTCAATGTTTTAACCCTTTTTCCTTGCTTATTTATCATTGGATGACTGTTTATACCAATTAAAATTGCTTTTTTCTCATTGGATGCCTGTTTAAACCAATTAAGGTTGCTTATTTTCTCATTGGATGGCTGTTTAAACCAATTAAAGTTGCTTATTTCTCATTGGATGACTATTTAAACCAATTAAGGTTGCCTATATCTCATTGGATGGCTGTTTAAACCAATTAACGTTGCTTATTTCTCATTGATTCAATGTTTGCAACCATTTTTTCTTGCTTATTTCTCATTGGATGACTGTTTAAACCAATTAACGCTGCTTATTTCTCATTGGATGGCTACTTAAACCAATTAACGTTGCTTATTTCTCATTGGTTCAACGTTTGTACCCTTTTCTTCTGCCCATTTCTCATTGGATGGCTCTTTAAACCAATTAACGCTGCTTATTTCTCATTGGTTCAATGTTTTAACCCTTTTTCCTTGCTTATTTCTCATTGGATAGCTGTTAAAACCAATAAACGTTGCCTATTTCTCATTGGATACCTGTATAAACCAATTAGCGTTGCCTACTTCTCATTGGATCAACGTTTGAACCGTTTTTATTTGCTTTTTTCTCATTAGATGGCTGTTTAAACCCATTAACGCTGCTTATTGCTCATTGGATCGCTGTTTAAACCAATTAACGCTACTTATTTCTCATTGATTCAATGTTTCAACCATTTTTTCTTGCTTATTTCTCATTGGATGACTGTTTAAACCAATTAACGCTGCTTATTTCTCATTGGATGGCTACTTAAACCAATTAACGTTGCTTATTTCTCATTGGTTCAACGTTTGTACCCTTTTCTTCTGCCCATTTCTCATTGGATGGCTCTTTAAACCAATTAACGCTGCTTATTTCTCATTGGTTCAATGTTTTAACCCTTTTTCCTTGCTTATTTCTCATTGGATAGCTGTTAAAACCAATAAACGTTGCCTATTTCTCATTGGATACCTGTATAAACCAATTAGCGTTGCCTACTTCTCATTGGATCAACGTTTGAAACGTTTTTATTTGCTTTTTTCTCATTAGATGGCTGTTTAAACCCATTAACGCTGCTTATTGCTCATTGGATCGCTGTTTAAACCAATTAACGCTACTTATTTCTCATTGGTTGGCTATTTAAACCAATTAAGGTCGCTTATTTCTCATTGGTTCAACGTTTGAACCCTTTTCCTTTCCCTGTTTCTCATTGGATGGCTGTTTAAACCAATTAACACTACTTATTTTTCATTGGTTCAATGTTTTAACCCTTTTTCCTTGCTTATTTCTAATTGGATGGCTGTTTAAACCAATTAAAGTTGCTTATTTCTCATTGGATGCCTGTTTAAACCAATTAACGTTGCTTATTCTCCATTGGATCGCTGTTTAAACCAATTAACGCTGCTTATTTCTCATTGGATCGCTGTTTAAACCAATTAAACTTGCTTATTTCCCATTGGATGGCTGTTTAAACCAATTAACGTTGCTTATTTCTCATTGGATCGCTGTTTAAACCAATTAATGTTGCTTATTTCTCATCGGATGGCTGTTTAAACCAATTAACGCTGCTTATTTCTCATTGGTTGGCTATTTAAACCAATTAACTTTGCTTATTTCTCATTGGTTCAACGTTTGAACCCTTTTCCTTTGCCTATTTCTCATTGGATGGCTCTTTAAACCAGTTAACGCTACTTATTTTTCATTGGTTCAATGTTTTAACCCTTTTTCCTTGCTTATTTATCATTGGATGACTGTTTATACCAATTAAAATTGCTTTTTTCTCATTGGATGCCTGTTTAAACCAATTAAGGTTGCTTATTTTCTCATTGGATGGCTGTTTAAACCAATTAAAGTTGCTTATTTCTCATTGGATGACTATTTAAACCAATTAAGGTTGCCTATATCTCATTGGATGGCTGTTTAAACCAATTAACGTTGCTTATTTCTCATTGATTCAATGTTTCAACCATTTTTTCTTGCTTATTTCTCATTGGATGACTGTTTAAACCAATTAACGCTGCTTATTTCTCATTGGATGGCTACTTAAACCAATTAACGTTGCTTATTTCTCATTGGTTCAACGTTTGTACCCTTTTCTTCTGCCCATTTCTCATTGGATGGCTCTTTAAACCAATTAACGCTGTTTATTTCTCATTGGTTCAATGTTTTAACCCTTTTTCCTTGCTTATTTCTCATTGGATAGCTGTTAAAACCAATAAACGTTGCCTATTTCTCATTGGATACCTGTATAAACCAATTAGCGTTGCCTACTTCTCATTGGATCAACGTTTGAACCGTTTTTATTTGCTTTTTCTCATTAGATGGCTGTTTAAACCCATTAACGCTGCTTATTGCTCATTGGATCGCTGTTTAAACCAATTAACGCTACTTATTTCTCATTGGTTGGCTATTTAAACCAATTAAGGTCGCTTATTTCTCATTGGTTCAACGTTTGAACCCTTTTCCTTTCCCTGTTTCTCATTGGATGGCTGTTTAAACCAATTAACACTACTTATTTTTCATTGGTTCAATGTTTTAACCCTTTTTCCTTGCTTATTTCTAATTGGATGGCTGTTTAAACCAATTAAACTTGCTTATTTCCCATTGGATGGGTGTTTAAACCAATTAACGTTGCTTATTTCTCATTGGATCGCTGTTTAAACCAATTAATGTTGCTTATTTCTCATCGGATGGCTGTTTAAACCAATTAACGCTGCTTATTTCTCATTGGTTGGCTATTTAAACCAATTAACTTTGCTTATTTCTCATTGGTTCAACGTTTGAACCCTTTTCCTTTGCCTATTTCTCATTGGATGGCTCTTTAAACCAATTAACGCTGCTTATTTCTCATTGGTTCAATGTTTTAACCCTTTTTCCTTGCTTATTTCTCATTGGATAGCTGTTAAAACCAATAAACGTTGCCTATTTCTCATTGGATACCTGTATAAACCAATTAGCGTTGCCTACTTCTCATTGGATCAACGTTTGAACCGTTTTTATTTGCTTTTTTCTCATTAGATGGCTGTTTAAACCCATTAACGCTGCTTATTGCTCATTGGATCGCTGTTTAAACCAATTAACGCTACTTATTTCTCATTGGATGGCTGTTTAAACCAATTAACGTTGCTTATTTCTCATTGGATCGCTGTTTAAACCAATTAAACTTGCTTATTTCCCATTGGATGGCTGTTTAAACCAATTAACGTTGCTTATTTCTCATTGGATCGCTGTTTAAACCAATTAATGTTGCTTATTTCTCATCAGATGGCTGTTTAAACCAATTAATGCTGCTTATTTCTCATTGGTTGGCTATTTAAACCAATTAACTTTGCTTATTTCTCATTGGTTCAACGTTTGAACCCTTTTCCTTTGCCTATTTCTCATTGGATGGCTCTTTAAACCAGTTAACGCTACTTATTTTTCATTGGTTCAATGTTTTAACCCTTTTTCCTTGCTTATTTATCATTGGATGACTGTTTATACCAATTAAAATTGCTTTTTTCTCATTGGATGCCTGTTTAAACCAATTAAGGTTGCTTATTTTCTCATTGGATGGCTGTTTAAACCAATTAAAGTTGCTTATTTCTCATTGGATGACTATTTAAACCAATTAAGGTTGCCTATATCTCATTGGATGGCTGTTTAAACCAATTAACGTTGCTTATTTCTCATTGATTCAATGTTTCAACCATTTTTTCTTGCTTATTTCTCATTGGATGACTGTTTAAACCAATTAACGCTGCTTATTTCTCATTGGATGGCTACTTAAACCAATTAACGTTGCTTATTTCTCATTGGTTCAACGTTTGTACCCTTTTCATCTGCCCATTTCTCATTGGATGGCTCTTTAAACCAATTAACGCTGTTTATTTCTCATTGGTTCAATGTTTTAACCCTTTTTCCTTGCTTATTTCTCATTGGATAGCTGTTAAAACCAATAAACGTTGCCTATTTCTCATTGGATACCTATATAAACCAATTAGCGTTGCCTACTTCTCATTGGATCAACGTTTGAACCGTTTTTATTTGCTTTTTTCTCATTAGATGGCTGTTTAAACCCATTAACGCTGCTTATTGCTCATTGGATCGCTGTTTAAACCAATTAACGCTACTTATTTCTCATTGGTTGGCTATTTAAACCAATTAAGGTCGCTTATTTCTCATTGGTTCAACGTTTGAACCCTTTTCCTTTCCCTGTTTCTCATTGGATGGCTGTTTAAACCAATTAACACTACTTATTTTTCATTGGTTCAATGTTTTAACCCTTTTTCCTTGCTTATTTTTTAATTGGATGGCTGTTTAAACCAATTAAAGTTGCTTATTTCTCATTGGATGCCTGTTTAAACCAATTAACGTTGCTTATTCTCCATTGGATCGCTGTTTAAACCAATTAACGCTGCTTATTTCTCATTGGATCGCTGTTTAAACCAATTAAACTTGCTTATTTCCCATTGGATGGCTGTTTAAACCAATTAACGTTGCTTATTTCTCATTGGATCGCTGTTTAAACCAATTAATGTTGCTTATTTCTCATCGGATGGCTGTTTAAACCAATTAACGCTGCTTATTTCTCATTGGTTGGCTATTTAAACCAATTAACTTTGCTTATTTCTCATTGGTTCAACGTTTGAACCCTTTTCCTTTGCCTATTTCTCATTGGATGGCTCTTTAAACCAGTTAACGCTACTTATTTTTCATTGGTTCAATGTTTTAACCCTTTTTCCTTGCTTATTTATCATTGGATGACTGTTTATACCAATTAAAATTGCTTTTTTCTCATTGGATGCCTGTTTAAACCAATTAAGGTTGCTTATTTCTCATTGGATGGCTGTTTAAACCAATTAAAGTTGCTTATTTCTCATTAGATGGCTGTTTAAACCAATTAACGTTGGTTATTTCTCATTGGATACCTGTATAAACCAATGAGCGTTGCCTACTTCTCATTGGATCAACGTTTGAACCCTATTCATTTGCTTTTTTCTCATTGGATGGCTGTTTAAACCAATTAAAGTTGCTTATTTCTTATTGGATCGCTGTTTAAACCAATTAAAGTTGCTTATTTCTCATTGGATGGCTGTTTAAACCAATTAGCGTTGCTTATTTCTCATTGGATCGCTGTTTAAACCAATTAAACTTGCTTATTTCCCATTGGATGGCTTAAAAACAATTAACGCTGCTTATTTCTCATTGGTTGGCTATTTAAACCAATTAACTTTGCTTATTTCTCATTTGTTCAACGTTTGAACCCTTTTCCTTTGCCTATTTCTCATTGGATGGCTCTTTAAACCAATTAACGCTGCTTATTTCTCATTGGTTCAATGTTTTAACCCTTTTTCTTTGCTTATTTCTCATTGGATGGCTTTAAAACAAATAAACATTGCCTATTTCTCATTGGATACCTGTATAAACCAATTAGCGGTGCCTACTTCTCATTGGATCAACGTTTGAACCCTATTTATTTGCTTTTTTCTCATTGGATGGCTGTTTAAACCAATTAACGTTGTTTATTTCTCATTGGATTGCTGTTTAAACCAATTAAAGTTGCTTATTTCTCATTGGATGGCTATTTAAACCAATTAACTTTGCTTATTTCTCATTGGTTCAACGTTTGAACCCTTTTCTTTTGCCTATTTTTCATTGGATGACTCTTTAAACCAATTAACGCTGCTTATTTCTCATTGGTTCAATGTTTTAACCCTTTTTCCTTGTTTATTTTCTCATTGGATGGCTTTAAAACAAATAAACATTGCCTATTTCTCATTGGATACCTGTATAAACCAATTGGCGTTGCCTACTTCTCATTGGATCAACGTTTGAACCCTATTTATTTGCTTTTTTCTCATTGGATGGCTGTTTAAACCAATTAACGTTGTTTATTTCTCATTGGATCGCGATTTAAACCAATTAACGCTGCTTATTGCTCATTGGATCGCTGTTTAAATCAATTAAAGTTGCTTATTTCTCATCGGATGGCTGTTTAAACCAATTAACGCTACTTATTTCTCATTGATTCAATGTTTCAACCATTTTTTCTTGCTTATTTCTCATTGGATGACTGTTTAAACCAATTAACGCTGCTTATTTCTCATTGGATGGCTACTTAAACCAATTAACGTTGCTTATTTCTCATTGGTTCAACGTTTGTACCCTTTTCTTCTGCCCATTTCTCATTGGATGGCTCTTTAAACCAATTAACGCTGCTTATTTCTCATTGGTTCAATGTTTTAACCCTTTTTCCTTGCTTATTTCTCATTGGATAGCTGTTAAAACCAATAAACGTTGCCTATTTCTCATTGGATACCTGTATAAACCAATTAGCGTTGCCTACTTCTCATTGGATCAACGTTTGAACCGTTTTTATTTGCTTTTTTCTCATTAGATGGCTGTTTAAACCCATTAACGCTGCTTATTGCTCATTGGATCGCTGTTTAAACCAATTAACGCTACTTATTTCTCATTGGTTGGCTATTTAAACCAATTAAGGTCGCTTATTTCTCATTGGTTCAACGTTTGAACCCTTTTCCTTTCCCTGTTTCTCATTGGATGGCTGTTTAAACCAATTAACACTACTTATTTTTCATTGGTTCAATGTTTTAACCCTTTTTCCTTGCTTATTTCTAATTGGATGGCTGTTTAAACCAATTAAAGTTGCTTATTTCTCATTGGATGCCTGTTTAAACCAATTAACGTTGCTTATTCTCCATTGGATCGCTGTTTAAACCAATTAACGCTGCTTATTTCTCATTGGATCGCTGTTTAAACCAATTAAACTTGCTTATTTCCCATTGGATGGCTGTTTAAACCAATTAACGTTGCTTATTTCTCATTGGATCGCTGTTTAAACCAATTAATGTTGCTTATTTCTCATCGGATGGCTGTTTAA
The DNA here is from genome assembly GCA_009761765.1 of Phenacoccus solenopsis. Lineage (NCBI taxonomy): Eukaryota > Metazoa > Arthropoda > Insecta > Hemiptera > Pseudococcidae > Phenacoccus > Phenacoccus solenopsis. Next base: position 23,335,442 of record CM019755.1, on the reverse strand, counting down.
ACCAATTAACGCTGCTTATTTCTCATTGGTTGGCTATTTAAACCAATTAACTTTGCTTATTTCTCATTGGTTCAACGTTTGAACCCTTTTCCTTTGCCTATTTCTCATTGGATGGCTCTTTAAACCAGTTAACGCTACTTATTTTTCATTGGTTCAATGTTTTAACCCTTTTTCCTTGCTTATTTATCATTGGATGACTGTTTATACCAATTAAAATTGCTTTTTTCTCATTGGATGCCTGTTTAAACCAATTAAGGTTGCTTATTTTCTCATTGGATGGCTGTTTAAACCAATTAAAGTTGCTTATTTCTCATTGGATGACTATTTAAACCAATTAAGGTTGCCTATATCTCATTGGATGGCTGTTTAAACCAATTAACGTTGCTTATTTCTCATTGATTCAATGTTTCAACCATTTTTTCTTGCTTATTTCTCATTGGATGACTGTTTAAACCAATTAACGCTGCTTATTTCTCATTGGATGGCTACTTAAACCAATTAACGTTGCTTATTTCTCATTGGTTCAACGTTTGTACCCTTTTCTTCTGCCCATTTCTCATTGGATGGCTCTTTAAACCAATTAACGCTGTTTATTTCTCATTGGTTCAATGTTTTAACCCTTTTTCCTTGCTTATTTCTCATTGGATAGCTGTTAAAACCAATAAACGTTGCCTATTTCTCATTGGATACCTGTATAAACCAATTAGCGTTGCCTACTTCTCATTGGATCAACGTTTGAACCGTTTTTATTTGCTTTTTTCTCATTAGATGGCTGTTTAAACCCATTAACGCTGCTTATTGCTCATTGGATCGCTGTTTAAACCAATTAACGCTACTTATTTCTCATTGGTTGGCTATTTAAACCAATTAAGGTCGCTTATTTCTCATTGGTTCAACGTTTGAACCCTTTTCCTTTCCCTGTTTCTCATTGGATGGCTGTTTAAACCAATTAACACTACTTATTTTTCATTGGTTCAATGTTTTAACCCTTTTTCCTTGCTTATTTCTAATTGGATGGCTGTTTAAACCAATTAAACTTGCTTATTTCCCATTGGATGGGTGTTTAAACCAATTAACGTTGCTTATTTCTCATTGGATCGCTGTTTAAACCAATTAATGTTGCTTATTTCTCATCGGATGGCTGTTTAAACCAATTAACGCTGCTTATTTCTCATTGGTTGGCTATTTAAACCAATTAACTTTGCTTATTTCTCATTGGTTCAACGTTTGAACCCTTTTCCTTTGCCTATTTCTCATTGGATGGCTCTTTAAACCAATTAACGCTGCTTATTTCTCATTGGTTCAATGTTTTAACCCTTTTTCCTTGCTTATTTCTCATTGGATAGCTGTTAAAACCAATAAACGTTGCCTATTTCTCATTGGATACCTGTATAAACCAATTAGCGTTGCCTACTTCTCATTGGATCAACGTTTGAACCGTTTTTATTTGCTTTTTTCTCATTAGATGGCTGTTTAAACCCATTAACGCTGCTTATTGCTCATTGGATCGCTGTTTAAACCAATTAACGCTACTTATTTCTCATTGGATGGCTGTTTAAACCAATTAACGTTGCTTATTTCTCATTGGATCGCTGTTTAAACCAATTAAACTTGCTTATTTCCCATTGGATGGCTGTTTAAACCAATTAACGTTGCTTATTTCTCATCGGATGGCTGTTTAAACCAATTAATGCTGCTTATTTCTCATTGGTTGGCTATTTAAACCAATTAACTTTGCTTATTTCTCATTGGTTCAACGTTTGAACCCTTTTCCTTTGCCTATTTCTCATTGGATGGCTCTTTAAACCAGTTAACGCTACTTATTTTTCATTGGTTCAATGTTTTAACCCTTTTTCCTTGCTTATTTATCATTGGATGACTGTTTATACCAATTAAAATTGCTTTTTTCTCATTGGATGCCTGTTTAAACCAATTAAGGTTGCTTATTTCTCATTGGATGGCTGTTTAAACCAATTAAAGTTGCTTATTTCTCATTAGATGGCTGTTTAAACCAATTAACGTTGCTTATTTCTCATTGGATCGCTGTTTAAACCAATTAAAGTTGCTTATTTCTCATTGGATGGCTGTTTAAACCAATTAACGTTGCTTATTTCTCATTGGATCGCTGTTTAAACCAATTAAACTTGCTTATTTCCCATTGGATGGCTGTTTAAACCAATTAACGTTGCTTATTTCTCATTGGATCGCTGTTTAAACCAATTAATGTTGCTTATTTCTCATCGGATGGCTGTTTAAACCAATTAATGCTGCTTATTTCTCATTGGTTGGCTATTTAAACCAATTAACTTTGCTTATTTCTCATTGGTTCAACGTTTGAACCCTTTTCCTTTGCCTATTTCTCATTGGATGGCTCTTTAAACCAGTTAACGCTACTTATTTTTCATTGGTTCAATGTTTTAACCCTTTTTCCTTGCTTATTTATCATTGGATGACTGTTTATACCAATTAAAATTGCTTTTTTCTCATTGGATGCCTGTTTAAACCAATTAAGGTTGCTTATTTTCTCATTGGATGGCTGTTTAAACCAATTAAAGTTGCTTATTTCTCATTGGATGACTATTTAAACCAATTAAGGTTGCCTATATCTCATTGGATGGCTGTTTAAACCAATTAACGTTGCTTATTTCTCATTGATTCAATGTTTCAACCATTTTTTCTTGCTTATTTCTCATTGGATGACTGTTTTAACCAATTAACGCTGCTTATTTCTCATTGGATGGCTACTTAAACCAATTAACGTTGCTTATTTCTCATTGGTTCAACGTTTGTACCCTTTTCATCTGCCCATTTCTCATTGGATGGCTCTTTAAACCAATTAACGCTGTTTATTTCTCATTGGTTCAATGTTTTAACCCTTTTTCCTTGCTTATTTCTCATTGGATAGCTGTTAAAACCAATAAACGTTGCCTATTTCTCATTGGATACCTATATAAACCAATTAGCGTTGCCTACTTCTCATTGGATCAACGTTTGAACCGTTTTTATTTGCTTTTTTCTCATTAGATGGCTGTTTAAACCCATTAACGCTGCTTATTGCTCATTGGATCGCTGTTTAAACCAATTAACGCTACTTATTTCTCATTGGTTGGCTATTTAAACCAATTAAGGTCGCTTATTTCTCATTGGTTCAACGTTTGAACCCTTTTCCTTTCCCTGTTTCTCATTGGATGGCTGTTTAAACCAATTAACACTACTTATTTTTCATTGGTTCAATGTTTTAACCCTTTTTCCTTGCTTATTTTTTAATTGGATGGCTGTTTAAACCAATTAACGTTGCTTATTCTCCATTGGATCGCTGTTTAAACCAATTAACGCTGCTTATTTCTCATTGGATCGCTGTTTAAACCAATTAAACTTGCTTATTTCCCATTGGATGGCTGTTTAAACCAATTAACGTTGCTTATTTCTCATTGGATCGCTGTTTAAACCAATTAATGTTGCTTATTTCTCATCGGATGGCTGTTTAAACCAATTAACGCTGCTTATTTCTCATTGGTTGGCTATTTAAACCAATTAACTTTGCTTATTTCTCATTGGTTCAACGTTTGAACCCTTTTCCTTTGCCTATTTCTCATTGGATGGCTCTTTAAACCAGTTAACGCTACTTATTTTTCATTGGTTCAATGTTTTAACCCTTTTTCCTTGCTTATTTATCATTGGATGACTGTTTATACCAATTAAAATTGCTTTTTTCTCATTGGATGCCTGTTTAAACCAATTAAGGTTGCTTATTTCTCATTTGATGGCTGTTTAAACCAATTAAAGTTGCTTATTTCTCATTAGATGGCTGTTTAAACCAATTAACGTTGGTTATTTCTCATTGGATACCTGTATAAACCAATGAGCGTTGCCTACTTCTCATTGGATCAACGTTTGAACCCTATTCATTTGCTTTTTTCTCATTGGATGGCTGTTTAAACCAATTAAAGTTGCTTATTTCTTATTGGATCGCTGTTTAAACCAATTAAAGTTGCTTATTTCTCATTGGATGGCTGTTTAAACCAATTAACGTTGCTTATTTCTCATTGGATCGCTGTTTAAACCAATTAAACTTGCTTATTTCCCATTGGATGGCTTAAAAACAATTAACGCTGCTTATTTCTCATTGGTTGGCTATTTAAACCAATTAACTTTGCTTATTTCTCATTTGTTCAACGTTTGAACCCTTTTCCTTTGCCTATTTCTCATTGGATGGCTCTTTAAACCAATTAACGCTGCTTATTTCTCATTGGTTCAATGTTTTAACCCTTTTTCTTTGCTTATTTCTCATTGGATGGCTTTAAAACAAATAAACATTGCCTATTTCTCATTGGATACCTGTATAAACCAATTAGCGGTGCCTACTTCTCATTGGATCAACGTTTGAACCCTATTTATTTGCTTTTTTCTCATTGGATGGCTGTTTAAACCAATTAACGTTGTTTATTTCTCATTGGATTGCTGTTTAAACCAATTAAAGTTGCTTATTTCTCATTGGATGGCTATTTAAACCAATTAACTTTGCTTATTTCTCATTGGTTCAACGTTTGAACCCTTTTCTTTTGCCTTTTTTTCATTGGATGACTCTTTAAACCAATTAACGCTGCTTATTTCTCATTGGTTCAATGTTTTAACCCTTTTTCCTTGTTTATTTTCTCATTGGATGGCTTTAAAACAAATAAACATTGCCTATTTCTCATTGGATACCTGTATAAACCAATTAGCGTTGCCTACTTCTCATTGGATCAACGTTTGAACCCTATTTATTTGCTTTTTTCTCATTGGATGGCTGTTTAAACCAATTAACGTTGTTTATTTCTCATTGGATCGCGATTTAAACCAATTAACGCTGCTTATTGCTCATTGGATCGCTGTTTAAATCAATTAAAGTTGCTTATTTCTCATCGGATGGCTGTTTAAACCAATTAACGCTGCTTATTTCTCATTGGTTGGCTATTTAAACCAATTAAGGTCGCTTATTTCTCATTGGTTCAACGTTTGAACCCTTTTCCTTTGCCTATTTCTCATTGGATGGCTCTTTAAACCAATTAACGCTACTTATTTTTCATTGGTTCAATGTTTTAACCCTTTTTCCTTGCTTATTTCTAATTGCATGGCTGTTTAAACCAATTAAAGTTGCTTATTTCTCATTGGATGCCTGTTTAAACCAATTAAGGTTGCTTATTTCTCATTGGATGGCTGTTTAAACCAATTAAAGTTGCTTATTTCTCATTAGATGGCTGTTTAAACCAATTAACGCTGCTTATTTCTCATTGGATCGCTGTTTAAACCAATTAAAGTTGCCTACTTCTCATTGGATCACCGTTTGAACCCTTTTTATTCGCTTTTTTCTCATTAGATGGCTGTTTAAACCAAATAAAGTTGCTTATTTCTCATTGTTTCAACACTTTAAGTTAAACATCTATTTATATGCTAAAAATGGCATCCGGGATGCTAAAATGGCAACGCTCTCGATTACAATGTAAGGCAATGTAACATGATTGCAATATTAGTACAACGTAATGAAACAGGAGTAAAAGACAATTATTTCTCATTGGATGGCTGTTTAAACCAATAAACGTTGCCTATTTCTCATTGGATACCTGTTTAAACCAATTAACGTTGCCTACTTCTCATTGGATCAACGTTTGAAACCTTTTTATTTGCTTATTTCTCATTGGATGACTGTTTAAACCAAAAGGATCAAAGAGCTCTCTTTCAGCTTTTAAAGAACTGGGAATGGTATGAAATATGTATTTGTGTATATATTTGTTTTTTGATTAAAAACTTTTTTTTAGTTTGATAACTTTTTCTCAAATACCACAGCTTCCTGTGATGGGGTATATAAAGCGCGTATTCAATTTATCATATTTCCTGAATACACATGTAAATGTGATATGTGATACTCACGAATGAAGACCAGTTATACATGATTAAGCACTTTTACATTATTATGCTATAGCTATTTGAAAAAGAGGTACCCAATGAAAAATGAAACTCTTAGTTGGAATGAAATTTTGTCTTATTTTCTGTAGAAAGCAATAAAAATTATTTTTATAGCTAACAACATAATTAGGGACCACATCACTTAAACTTGAGGAAATACGCTCTTCTTCGCAAGATTTGGAGAAGCATCCAAAACTTTATAAGTTAAGGTATACAAAGTGCGGGTGTTGCTTGTTGGCACAATAGGGGTAAACTTGAAGCGCATTTTTTAAGATGTCTTTCAAATCATTGAAAAAAGCATGGAGAACTGACTTATGTGAAATTGAGAGTAGAATATTTTTCATCCGAGATATTTTTACGCTAGAAGTCCTCTTTCATGAAATATTTTCCCTCTTCATCTCCGAAAGAAGGAAGCAACGAGCAAAACGTTCTTGACTTTTCGGTTTAGAACCCACTTCTGAAAATTTTAGATCATTTCCAGCTTACTGGTAAGATTTTTTCTCATCACTATGTATCTTGCACTTTCTTCATAAGTATTTTTGAAGGATTAATAAATTAAAAAAAAAAATTAAATTCATAGAACTAGTATTGTTCCTTATGAAATTTTGTTTTATGAATTTTTTTGTTTTTTTTTTTCTTGGGTAAATCATAGATTTTTGATAATAAATAAATTAATCCTTTGAAAACGCTTGTGAGGGAAGTGCGAGATACATGGTGATGAAGTTGATGATAACCTCACAAAAAATAAAAAATAAAATAAGAGATGCCCGAAAGACTGTAAAAAAAAAAAATTAAAATTGCGGATAGTAGTTACGATACAAATTTTAGTTTCGCAATTCAACAAAAACCTGACTGGATAGAATACGAGTTACCCGGCTATATTTCATAGATTCGAGAAACCACCACTATATAGAGGCTTAGCGGCTTGATTTCGGTTTAAAATTAATGTAGCGCCAAGGATTTAGATTTGCAGCACGTTTAAGCTAGACCCGAACTGGAAACTTTATCGAATTACCTTTACACCGCTAATGACACACATAACCGCACACCAACGATTGTATTTCGCAGGCCACGAGTCTTCAAGGCTCACACCGAATACTGTATTGAACCATCTCTACCATCGGTGTACTTTCAATTAAAATCTAGACTGTATTACTTTATTCGCAAGCGTGTTTTGGATAATGCAACGTGTCTGGTTTCGCTGGCAGTGTTTTTTTTTCGGTTGTTTCTCGTTAATGACGTTAAAACGAAATGTTAATGTGGCTGTAAATTTTAAGCGGCAAGCTAAAGGTCGCTTCGAATCGAAACTCAATTGTTCCCATCGAAGGAAAATTCCCGCCCCTCGTGTACGAGCAATCCTAAATATGTAAACACGAGCTGCTTAAAAACCAATTGAGCGGAAATTCACTACAACGTGTTTCCTTTTTGGCATTAATTCACTTCCTAAAGCTCGCTGCTACGCTGACAAGATTAATGGAGACGATTTAGTTATTTTTCCAGCGCGCCTGTACAACAATGCCGGTGCATCCCCGGGTCTGTGCATAGCGTGTACGAGTATATCGTGTTTGTCGACTATTTTTCCACGTTTCGAAATTAAAGTGCAATTTTTAAACGAAGGTCGCCGGCTGCGAGGACGCCAATCGTGGAATTCGCGGTAATAAATTTGCTTATCGAGGGTAAAATATGATAGAAAGGATATTTATTTTAAAGATTTACTCCAAACCGTGCTCCAGCGTAAGACGTTTTGACTGATTTTCGTACTTATCTCATTATAAAGCTGATACGTAGAATATACTTTCAGCTGGTTCGTTATACTTGGGAATCGAGACCGAAAAAATACGCGAGGGAACGAAATACGATTTCTTACGCATAGTGATTTTCGTATAGAGGAAGAATACCGTATAAAGGTATCGGCTTAACCGACAGTATCGTTTTAGAGCAGAGAGCTTCTCTTTTTTTTTACAAGTAGATTGAAATTTATTTGAGCGTTTACAACGTTACAACGTTACGTGTTTGATGCAAACATCGCGACATATATGGCTTTAGCGAAATTGAAAGTAAACAAAGATTTCGACGCTTTCGTCTCTAGCATTAACCTCAACGTAAGCAAGATAAATGCTTTTTGTAGGTCGATGATATAGGTTCTCATCAGAGATCCAGAATTTCTATACAACCTGTGTGAGTTAATCGAAAACCTATCAAGGCGCGGATGAAGGGGGGCAAGGGGGGCTGTGTACCCGAGACTTTACATTTCAGCGTCCTGCTTTGAGTTCAGATTTTTTTTTTATTTGAGTAAGAATAACGAAAAAATTCAAGTTGTAATACATTTCAACATCAAACAAAAATTGTACAAATTTTCGTAGACATGTGGAATAATTTATATTTATGAAAAAATTTTGTTAGTATCGAGCTAGTAGAAGTGGATAGTCAATATAATATAACATGATGAGTAATAATTGCTATTTTAAAGTAAGATGTATGATGGAACCCCACTATACTTCTTTGCTTTGCATTTTTCCGTAAAACTCAGTAAAAATTTTGAATTAATTAAGTAGGGCAATTTTGAATATTATAATTTTTTCGTGATTGAATTATTTGAAAGAAGGGGCCTCAAACTTTTATTCGTATGATTTTTTTTCACGCTTCAGCGTTTATATTTTTTGCCAATTTTTGAAACAATAGGAAAGAAGGAGACGCGTATTCTCCATCGTACTGGTCATCAGTTACTCATCGATTAGGTTAGAAATTGATCGTGAAATTTTTAAACCTTAAAAAGTGATATTTTGTCCCGCCCCTTTCCGTTCCTGAAAAAAAGAACGAATGTATTAAGAAGAAAATTGACGTAAAGAGGTCTACCTTTGTATGCGAGGTCAGTTAACCACCAGAATGATCCCTAGAATTTGAGCAAAATTGATACAAAATACTGGATAGTCAAAATTTTAGAAAGGCTTGAGGAGCCTCAAATGGCTTAAATTTTCAAAATATGGACTCATATGATTATTATGGGCAAGCAGTAATATATATCTCATATTCAACTTCTTAGATGATTTTAGAAAAGATAAGGTGGGTAGTTTTCGGAAGCATGAAGGAGTAAGTAACATTATATGTAAATTAGAATAAGCCCCAATTATAAGCTCAGCTTCAGTAATGCGGCATGGCTGCTTGTATTTTTCTCCGCTAATTTTTTGAATTTATTCAAAGTTTTATAAGTATTTTTTAGAATAAATGTTCATTGATTTTGTTTTCGAAAACGAAAATATAATATACTTGAATTTTAGAAATTTTTTTATTATTATTTCAAACACTTACTGTATCAAAAATTATTTAGAAAACAGATTTCTTAGTGATATGATAATAAAGGGGAAACATATCGGTTTTCGCTGAAAACTTATACTAGCAATGAGTGATATGTTGACCTATATTGAATAATACGAGAGTAATTATCCGATCCACAAATATTAAAAGAATCGAAAAAGTTTCCTAGTTTCATGTATTCAAACTATGAACCGCTCTTCGTAATATTTGGCGAGTTACTGTTGCGAATTTAGTTTGCAGTCGAAACGATAAAAAATATCTAGAAAAATTTCTATTCATTGACAATTGCCCGGTGAAGTACGAATCAGCGATAACATTCATTTACGCAAATGCACGTCATTCAGAATCGCTCAGATACCCGTACACGTTCACCCAAATATACAGACTGCTGAATTCGCTAATGGTTAAAGCGGAACCATCGAGCAACTCTTTTAAAGCTAGATACGACGAAAAATACGATTATAATCGGCAAAACGAACAAATTTATAAAGTTGAAATGCATTTGAACGCAGTCATCATTCATCAAAAAAGTTTAAAATTCTAATAAATCAACTAATTATCGGTATGCTATCCGTTTTATCGCCAGGTAAGCGTATTCGATACCGGAGTACCTATCTAAATATTAATACGAAAAAAAGAAATTCTCATATTTAGATATCCAAGGGTTTTCCGTTTTGCGGAAAAACACTATTACCTTTCGCATAAATTTTATTCTCTGTAGGTGGCGTGTAATTAGAAAATAAAACCTTAGTTTTGAAACGTTGGTAATTTATTACCAACTATTATGCTCCGGTTATCTACCTTTCGACTTTTTTCGCACGAGGAAAAAATTAATTTTCATACGAGCCAGCTTGTATTTTTTAATCAACTGATGACGATGATTGGATGAAAAGAGTAAGCTTGGCTAATTTTTACACCTGTCTGAAATTGGAATTAATTCGGGTAACATTTTTTTAAAAGCAAATGACGATAAAAAATTAAGAATGGGTGTGACTGTTCTATTTTTTAATGCCTTTATCTACTGGCTTGCATTTATAAATTAGTAATGGACTAAGTACTTATTGAGTATGTTGAAGTTGTACATTGATTATAAATTATATAATTTGAAGTTTTAATAATAAATGAAAAAAAAGTTCGACATTTGCCATATAATCACAAATGATCTGAAACGCAAAGATTTGAAGACCCCACCCTACTCCGACCCTCCTATCACAAATCAGGTAGGCTGTGGAGCCTGGGTATCAGCCCACTATGTGAAGATATGTGTACAGCACAGATAAGGCCGATGATAGCAACTGGCACTGAAACCCACCAGAGGGGAGTATGGTGCCAGAACGAAGGATGAAGCGATGGCTGAACTTCCGATGTAGTGAAACTTAGGTGGGAGCGCACACCCGCCCAAGGAAAACTCAAAGGAGATGTAGGCAAGTTGTCAAGGTGCCCCTGCTTGGCTGGAAGTAATGTCACAAGCAGTTCCCCGCCAAGTAGCGTCGTGTGTGGTAGAAGAGATTCCCGCAAAAAAAAAGCTGTGGAGCCGGATGCCTTCCATCTCAGCAAAAGATGCGAAAAAAGGCAGAAAAGAGCTCACCCCCAGCTTCCGAGTTTTTTAAAAGCTGAAAGAGAGGTCTTTGATTCTTAAAATGAACCAATCAATTATTAAAATTTTTAAAGACTTCACCTGTGACTGCATATAAAATTGTTGGCCCATCTCGTAACAGTATTGTACAAACACAAGAATCGCTTTTATTTTTTTCAATCTAAAACTCGTGTTGTGTTGCATCGTGTCATGTTGTACTCATGTTACGTTGCTAGTGTAGCAGTCATGTTATGTTGCATTGTTTCGTACTCGTGTTGCAGTCATGTTGTGTTGCATTGCTTTGTACTCGCGTTCCACTAATGTTGCGTGACGTCGTGTTGTCTTTTACTCATGTTTCGTTGCGTTGTGAGCCCCTGAAGTCGTGCCGAATCAACGTCCCTAGTAAAGGGACGTTGATGCCGAATGGCGGTTCCAGGGGTTCTCCGCCAGTTGGGAGATAATAAAAAAAAGGCTTTAATAGCTCTCGTTATTATGTTAAAAACTCAGTTAAAAATATTAAGATTAAAATAATATCATGCCCTATTGGAGTTGGGTTCTCAGTGGTGGTTTGTTCTCTTTACAACCAGTTTCGAAACTCCAAACCCTCACTTAAACCCTTCAAAGGTACCTAAAAAGTTGAAGACATTCTTCAAAAATCCATTTATCATCTTCCAGCTCCCGTCCCAATTTGAAAATTGAATATGTTTGTATTCTCATACCAAGGTCAACAATTTTTAAGATCTGGGCTGTTCATGAAATTCGGCTCACCTCAGTAATACTTATAATTTTACTTATTCAAAGATACTTCACGATTATTATGAATATCTTTATGGATCAATGTTAGTGTTCTTTGCCTGTATTTTTCTTTTCGAAATAATTTGATCGAAATTCTCATTTTCAATTCATATTATTAATTGTTTGAGAAGATAAAATTATGATCTGAAAATTGTAGCATAACCAAAAACACGAGCACTCTATACTGACTACGTAGGTTCAAATGAAATTACCAAACGAATCGTTTGAAGGAGAGAAAAAAATACGAGAAAAGTACGCTATCAATGCTCGCGGGACTAGGTAGAAGATAAAACGCTGAAATTAAGGGAGTAAAAGACTATACATGTAATAAGAAAAAGTATGAGATCGGAGGTAGGGCAACTTCATTCTTCGTAGCGGAATTAAATTACCAAGCAATAGAAATAGAATCTAATCAGACGGCTAACAAATCGAATAAGTATTAAATTTAACATTAAGAACGTGGTGGCGGCGTTTTGCTGTTTAGTATGTAAATAAGCGTTTTATAATTTCACTCGGCTCGTTGTGAAATTAAGAGCTGAAGAAAAATGATTATAAGTTGAGAAAACCTAATCAAGCTTGGATAATCAAGATGATGAACTTTTCCAAGAGGTTGGAATTTTACGGTCTGTTGCGAGAACGTTACACTGTGTCCAATTTTATTATGTGGTATGTAGGCGTTCTAGCGTCTGGGTTTTTCATTTCCTACGCGTCACCGGTTGTGGCATAGGTGGTAAAATATTACCACTATAGGGAAAAGATAAAGAGAAACGCGCAGGCGGGTAAAAGCTTCATTATTTTTATTACGAATAATATCACTAGGGACTCTATGATGGATAGCGAGAAAATGTATACGGGACATAGTCGTGTACACTATGGGTTTTCTGCGTTTCGTGTGTATTCATTCATATTACGGGTAGGCGTACAACGTATAGTCGTATATTGTAATTCAATAAAACCTAACCAAGTCGAGCAATTTTTTTCCCGGCCAATGGTTCCATCAAGAATTTGCTATTTTATACGACGGGAATGTATAGTCGATAAATAACCCGCGGTTCGCTTTGTTTATATGGAATTCTATGAATGTGGTTACTGATCGTATTTACATATTTGCGGATTTAAATATTTCCACGAACGAATGTTGCGATAAAAATGCTTTTAAATGACCCCTCTACAGATGGAGCTAGCTCTCCGGGGTGTAATAAAGGATATTGGAAAAATTTTTTTCATCGAATGTGTTTATTTTTGGAATTACCGTATAAAATAGGAGAGATGTAAAACGAAATTGTACATTTTAGTTTCATAATCAGTCATACGTGCATCGTTCGTATTATGGAGGCGAAATAAAAGCGCGGATTTTATTACCAAAGCTATAAAAAACCAGTCGTCAAAATACAAATGGATATATCTCGGATTGAAAAAAATTGCGAAAATATTCGTTCACGTGTTTCAACTACGGTCATAGGATGTTTTCCACCAACTTGTTTATTGAAGTTGATGGCTCACTCTACAAACATAATGTTGTTTTTTAAAAGCTCGAAGAAATTGGATTGCTCGAGTAAGCTCTTTGACTCATCTTCTTTTCATTTATAAACGTATAGTCATTTTTTATTCAAATCGAGCTGTCAGAATAGCTTTGAGGAATAACCGAAAGTGTTTAAAAACGAAGACGTAATTATTTTGTTTTTTATTGCTATTCTATTTACATAACTTTTGGCTTTAAATCCATATACGTTGGCGCTACATGGGGCGAGATCTGGTCTCAGAACTATTAACTTTCGTAACTTCGTTTAGAATAGAATGAACTCGTCACGCTATCTAGCCACATGAAACGAAGTTCAAGTTTAAAGTTTTGACTGAAACAGTAACCAGCTTTGAAAGTTCGGTGATAGAGCGTGCTGTGAGTATTATTATTGAAGCACTAACAGTAATCTGAAAATTTGAAATTTCTATCGACAAGATGAGACATGACCTATATAACTGTTGATGGTATACTCGTATTATACATTCGGGATGCTTTCTTTGGTGTAACTAAACTTTGCAGGCACTTTATGTAATTCTTATGGGAGGCAAAATTTAGAGCACTAAAATTATAGTATTTTTTTACTCTTCATCAGACAATTTTTATTCAGTGTGTTTTTTTTCAAACATATTTATTTATTCGAAAGGATTTTGTATATGATTTTTTTTAAATTATTGTTTTACCTAGCGACTTCACATTTTGGATACATGGCGTCCTTACACTTAAAACTTGACATTTTTCTGTGAAAAAATTGTAATAATTTCGTACAAAAATGAAACCATTTTTTTTTTTTATTGATTCTTCCTCCTGCAATAAATAAAAATTAATACCGTACTAGTGTTATAAAATTTTTTAATTTTAAAGTAACCGCAGAAATTGGAAGAAATGAATTATTAATAACAAACTGAAAAAAAAATATAAAATTGGTACAGAAAAAAAATAGCATTTTGAAATTTTTAAATAGCTAGAAAAGCTAGAAAATAGTTGAGTTGGAAACGCTGTTTGTAATATTATAATTTAGATCTACTACTGGACAAAAATTTGGCCATGATTCAGTATCATTCTCAATCAAAAATAAAAATTACTCCTCCGCCAACTTGAAACATAATATTTCTATCCCCCTCCCTGAAGACCCACAACTCTCCCCTCTAGCTCGAAAGCCACCCACTTCAGATTGAAAATATCAATTTTTTGACCTCATATAATCATTTCATTGAAATTAAAATTTCTTTGAAATGTTGTTTCGTCAAGGTCATATCCAGAGTATTGTGTGTCAGAAACCCCCTCCCCCTCCACTCATGATCTCATTTCCTTGAATATTTAAATATTGTTAAATCGTATAATTTTTCTATATGAACAGTCGTATAAATTTATACTAAAATACGTAGATTTCTTGAATTACAAAAAATTAATATTTTTCATACTTACTTGATTATAAACTAGTTCAGCTGCTATGAATCATTACAAAACATTTTTCATCTTTGTAAATTATGTCCTTGAGTACATTCATAAATTTCGTGTGCATTAAAAAAATAGCTGTATACTTGCAAAAAGTATGATTCGAAAATAATTTTCAAAACCTCTCTCACTGATATATCTTGGCTGCGGCCCTGAGTTTCGTAATATACTTTGGTGCTACATTTTAGATGCAAAATATCCTGTGTATTCTAAAATTTAGTCTGAGAACAATGAGAATAGGAGGTCATTTTTACCAATATTTACTACCCTCTTAATATAATGGCATCAAAAAACTTAATTTTTTGTAGTTTCAGAGTTTTACAGGTTTCAGAGGGTGGGAAGGAAGGGAACTAAATATTGCGATATGTTTGAGAAGGCTTGATATAGGTTGGTTTCTTGTTCGTAAATCTCTAAATGTTTTTAAAAAAATGGTACGGAAACTTCGATTGCGGTTCAAACATCTAGAGAGGTGATATTTTCGATCACCGATCTGAGAATTTCGATATTATTATATTAGGCAAATTTCAACAAATTTTAGAAATGTTGAAAAAATGATTTATTTTACATGTTAAATGAAATTAATTGAAATGAAAGAATAGATCATTTTGAACCACCTCCTTTCTGAAAATTCTTTGTAGAATTTTTATTATTTTTTTTTTGCATTCTACTTTTCGAATTGGAAGCTTTCTGATTAAATTAGTTGTTTAATATTATGTTTTTGAGGGTTAGAAATAGAAACCTCTCCTAGAATAACCTTCACTCGCAGGGGTGTAATTTTTAATATCATACATGTTTCTCGGATTATTGTATTTGAATTTTAAATGATGCAAAAATCACCATACTACCCATTATTCTAGGCTGGCCTTCAATTTGAGATCATTTAAATGGAATTAAATTTTTTGGATAATTTTTTAACTATATATATATTTTTAATATGAATCTAAATCAAATATTGCTTTTTTGCTGTTGCAGGTGGTAACGTGAAAATGACGTAAATCGAAATTGTTTTGGGCATCGGGTAATCGCGCGTATTATCGAGATGTCCGGTATCGCGAGCCATTCGTCGCCGACGATCCCGGATTTCGCGACCACTCCGGGTTACTACGATAGCAGCGACGAGACCTCCAGTTTGCTGACGAAGCCTTCAAGCAACACGGTAAAACCGGTTCTCATCCGTCAAGACTGCACAACATCTCTCCTCTCGCCGTCCGTAACTCCGGTACTCGGTACACCCGGAGTGATGGGCACCAGCGACGAGAGCACCGGAACCAACATAGGCATCGAAGACAGCGGTGTCCGTTCGGTACCGGATCTGGAAATGCAGCATTACCGGAGCTCGTCATCTGCTGGAGGTATTCGTTACTCGACCGCTTCTGTTACTAGTTACCTTATGCCCTCGTCCGCGAATCGATGCTCGTGCGAAAGACGTCAATCGCATTCGTTGGGACGATCGGCGTCCCGAGAGAGTGTTCGGTCCTCGCAACCACCACCCACTGTGTTATTAACTACATCCCCATCTTCCAGAATCATACGTCAGAGCTCGCAGCCGGAGACTACGTGTCAGGGCCATTGCTGCCATCATTTGCATCATCACAGCAGTAGTACCCCCGGACCTAGCTCGTCGCTGAGGCAGTTACGCGATCCCGTTGATGGGATTGCAGGTATTGCCGCCGATTCACTCAGGATTAATGGGGCCATTCGACAGTTTAAACAGGTAAACATCGAGATAAATAGACGTATGAGATGCGACACAGAAGAAAAAAACGTAGGGTATTTCGACCTATGATTGGATTTTCACACAACTCTTTTCTTTTGTAGCGTGAAAAAGGACGCGATAAAATGTAAATGTTTCGTTTCTCCGGTGGTAAAAAAAACGCCAACTCGTCATTTCAGTGTTGTCACATGAGCGATGAAATTCTTCCCATTTATTTTCCTCTATGACTCTCGCACATGAACTGTTCCGAATTTTCGAGCTTTCGTATTTTTTCCTTTGTTTATAACGTGCTTCCAAGATGGCCCGTATTTTTCTCATTCCGTTGTATTGGAAAATTGAAGTCGACCTTTTTTTAGTAATATAAGTTTTTTAATAAAGGTAGTTTTTCCATTTTTATTTTATTACTTCGCGCTATCTTCTTTTTTGCTGTGTATTTTTATACCTATCTTACACGAAAATATTGCATTTTTCGGGGCTAAACAACTTTTATTTATTTTTCAATCTCATAGAGAAAATAAACTTCATTCGATTTTTATGGTGTAAGTCGACAGTTTTATTTCCTTCAAAATTATTCGCTCGAAATGGATCTGACAACACTGATTTGGTAGATAGAAAAAGTGAAAAGCTACTTTTCAATCGAATAAAAAAAATCAAATTCATAAAAGGATTGTTTTTGTGTAATGAATGTGCAAAAAATATTTCAGTCATCTTTCTCTATTACAAAGTAAGGGTAACAAGATAAGAAGGCATCTGCTCTTTGAAAAAAAGCAAATTAAATGTTTTTCAGATGCTCAGTTCAAAATTTCTGAAAAAGGTTACCGTACCATTTTATTATTACCATTTATTAGGTATGCTAATCGTTTAAATTCATCAAAATATGATCCATTTATGAAAAAAAAAAATGGAATGGAAAAATTTTCACAGATAAAGCAAGTTAAAAAATGAGAAAACAAAAATTTTTGCAAGACCCAAAATGAAACAAAAATTGATTTAAATGGGAAAAAGTCAAAAAATCCAATAATGAAAAAAAAGATTCAAAATGTTGAGAAATACATAAAAATAAAATTGAAAATTTTTCAAATGAAAATAATCAATTGCTAGCGCCAACAAAAATGGAATGAAAACTAAATACTCAAAAAACGAGAATAAAATGGGAAAACGAATTTCAAAAGTGGGAAAAAAACTTTAAATAAAATAAAAGTTTGAAAATGAGATATTGAATCATAAAAAAAAAAAACAAAAAATTTTAAAATTTCATAGTTGCGGCCCTGCTGCTATCTATCACAATTAATGTAAAACTAAAAGTGAGCTGTCTATCTTAAATATGCATGTATACATATATATAATGAAAGAGTAACCATCTTAAGTACATTTTTTTTAAACCACTGGATATTTTTGTTTAAATGTTGCGAAATCATAGGAAATTTGTACGCTGTTAGAGGCCAATTGTCGAGTTGAAGCTTTCTTTATTTTTGGTGAACTTACGCTTCAGATTATGTATTTTGATGTAGAGTCATTTCTCTAAAACAGTCTGAAATCCGGTGGATATCAGCTTTGGCAACTTAAACTCGCTGAACCTTTTCATCCTGATGATATATTTCGAACGATTTTCAAATTAACACTCCGTAATGGTGTTACATAAGGAGTATTTTTCGAGACAAAATCCATGCACTTTCTATCGATCTTTATTCAGTTAGAATTTATGATTCACAGTTTGTAATGTTCCTATTTTAGAATGAAAAACCTTTGGTGGTCCACCTACTATTATAGTGAGCCTTGGCTCTTCCTTGATTCTTCACTTTGGAAATGAAATATCATTCCTGAAGTATTAGATAAAATACAGTATGTGTAGAATGTAGATACACAACTGGCTCAAACACACGCATGATGTATGTGTTTTATCTATGAAATAATTTCATTCTTGTATTGTCAAATTTTAATTTTTTTAGCTTTTTTTTTCTTTCCCCTTTCACTATATATTTTTCGTATGTAAATATATATCTATTTTAGACTCAAGTAAATTACTATTGTATCAACTTTAATAAGGTGGTCTCTTTTTCTTCTCTTCGAGATTGAAAAACTATAAAGATTTCCTATTAAAACAGCAAAAAAAAGAAATGTTGATGAAATTTGGAAATTAAAAATACGAGGAATTATCAGTATAAATCAGCATTTTTATGAAAATAAAAAATAAATAATAAACTTTTTCGGGTTTCAAGGACTACCCAAGATATTGGTGATCAACGTAACCCATCGTTTTTAGGGTATTACTGGAGCACACAAGCAACCTATAAGTTGCCACGAATGATCTCACTTATGATTGGCTAATGCTGACTACTTTTTTGTAGCGAATTAAAAACGGACTTAATTTTTATTTTAAAAATGAAAATTCAACCCTTTGTTTTTGAGACGTCGCTTGATTATTGCGCGATTTTGTTTCGCCGACCTAATTTATTCGAATGGCGAAATATGCTAAACACTTCCCCCACTCGATTCGCATAAAGGCAAATTAGAAAGACACCTTCATTACACGAATTCAATCGAAGCAGACTTTATTTTTTGAATATCGCCGAAAGGAGGGGAAACAGAAAACGAAAAAACCGGAGGAGCTGAATTAATTAAAATTTCCGGCAACGTGGAAGTTTGTTCGAAATGACTTAATTACTTTCAAATTGTACTGTACCAATCCAGCGGCGTAACTTTTTCCTAACGTAGTTTTGGAAAAAAACCGCGTCGTCGTGGTTTTAAAATTGTAATTTTATTCCATACGTACGATTTAATGTAACTTTATTAAATTCTCGGTGTAAAAATCGTTTCTACGAGTTGGCAGAATTTAATTTCGAACGAAGACCGAACTCTGTGTATAAATGGCACGAACGAAAATGGGTACGTTGCGCTTATGAATTCGAAAAATATTAAAATTTATTTTTTTTTCGCTTTAAAATGGTAATACTGTTGGAAGTTATGAGAAATACTATTGGTTTTTTGGAGTGTAGCAGAGAACGGGCGATTTATTACGTCTCTTTTTGTTTAGATGCGAGTCGGCGTTTTTCTTCTGTGTACGCCGAGTTGTTATGATTTAAGCTGTTGTTAGGATTTCGTTACTTAAGTAGGAAAATTTTAGGCATAGTTGAATGAAATAAATTGTTTAGACTGTTTGAAGCGAGAACAGGCTCTGTAATTAAATGCAATCGTTAAACTAGTCGAAATATTTGTTTAACGTGAAAAATGTAGCACTTAGCTCTTGTCTGGCCTTATACGCTTCTTTAGGGTTAGGTTGTTTAGGATGGTAATTTATAAAGGTCTTTGTAAGTGACATATGGTAATGCTATGTTAATATTCGACTCCGAGTAGCGTTATATTTGTATAAGGTATCCGGGTCATGTGCGTTGGAGAAAAGTAAAAAATAAATTTCACACCTCAACAAATGGCCTCATGTTGTATGGTTTTTTGCCCGTTGGCGAGATCAATTCAAGATTAACCGTTCCTTGTTTCGTGTACACCCGTAGTATCCGATTATTATACGCTGAATAGTGGCTAATTTGCGAAATTTACCCTTCGAAGGTGTAGAGCGCTTTTTAAAATACGAATGAAGTCGATGCGAGGCAAGTACACTCGAAATGTGGGTATTTTCATGCCATAAAAGCGGAATATATTCGATACTTGACACCTTTTAACCTGCGTTTCGGTATTAAAATTCATAGCCGAGTGCCCGAATTGTAGAATTTCATGATGCGCAGAGCGAAACTGTCGAAATAAATTTGCTGTTTGGTGCGTCGCGAAATTTTTATGTAGAGCGGCGCCAGTAAGGGCAGCATCTTTTGGACGAAATATTTACCGCATTACGTTAGCGCGAAGCTTTTGTATAATTGAATTTAAGTTATGCGGAAAGTTTTTCGGATATACCGGGGTAGTTTAATTTTAGTGGCGGAATTTTTTTTCGGACTTACTTTTTGGCACACGTTGTACTAACAATTTCGGAAGAGGAATTTTTTTCTACTTTTGCAATTTCCGTCGTATGTACAGCTCGATGAAGAAAAAACTTTACGATTAGATAGGGAAAATGGCGTTTTTTTCACATCTCTGGGAAATTGGTGTCGTAATTTTTCGAGTGTACTCAGGTATTAAATCAAATTTTCGGTATAGATAATGACTTTTTTTCAGCGAAGCGATCATGTGATTAGCTGTTCGTAAAGGTTTAGATTTCGCTATACTTAGGTAAAATATAGGCTTTAGTTACGCTGTATTTATACGAATTAATATATAATTAAATTTATCTAATGTTTAGAATGAGCGGGCGTGAATTTAGCTTTGTAAAATCGCATATTATTGGCTGGGTGTTAATATAGGGTGGTATCCTGCTATGTCCTCAAACGTTGGCGCAGTCAAGACGCTCCCGTCTGCGAAGAGCATTCACAGACGCTACAAACGAAACTGTTTCTTTTGTGAAAACGGTAGAGACGTCATTTAATATTATTTACACGCTATTATCACCTGCCCGATCACCTTTGGTACCTTTTTCATAATTAAACACATTTGGTTGACACTGCTTTTTTTAAAAACTCCATCATCTTGTGAGATATCAGATCAGATATTCGGGCTAGAGGGATTGCGGAGCAGAGTGACTTGGTTAAGAAGTAGGTACGTGTACGTTATTACTTATGAAGTTATGAATTAAAGAAAAGGTGTTTAAATTTAGACTTTTGTTTTCTTTAAAATGCTGAATTTTAAGAGGTATGAGGATGAATGTATGACATTAATCACACTTGCACATACTTTAAGATTACACCTTGACGAGCACAACAACACAACTGTACCATCGTGCGTCATGTTTAGGAATGAATGTAAACTGAAGAAGTTACGTTTTAAGCAGTGTTACCAAAATGAAAAATTTGCTGCTTTTTATTAAACAAGTTTTACATTCAAACTATAATTACTTTTAAAACATTTTCTCCGATTCTAATCTCTCTTTCTCAGCTGAAAATCTTCACGGCTTGAAAATACTCGCATGAAAAATGCCAGAGCATGAGAACGAAATTTTTATTTCGTCCCTTTGAAAAAAAAAATGATTCTTTCATCCAAATCGCTCATCACCTTATTTACTATTGTTCGGCTTCAATCGTTCTGTTTCGTTCTTTCGAAATACTTCCCACGTTTTGTTCTCATTCAATCTCATCTTACATCACTCATACTAGTTTCATTCGTTTCTATTTTGTTCCTTTTGATTTCGTTCTCATCCGTTTTGTTCCTTTCTATTTTCGTTTTTTTTTTCTTTCTCCTCCCTTGTATGGATTTAAGATTCGTTCCTATAAAATATGATTCTTCATCATTTTGCTCCGTTTTGTATCACTCTTACGTTCTAAGTAAAACATTTTGTTCCATTCCGTTTCGTTCTTCTTGAATCGTTTAGTTCCATCGGTTTGGTTTCATTCCTAATGTTCTCATCTCACAAGGTCTGATTAGT
Source organism: Phenacoccus solenopsis (assembly GCA_009761765.1). Taxonomy (NCBI): domain Eukaryota; kingdom Metazoa; phylum Arthropoda; class Insecta; order Hemiptera; family Pseudococcidae; genus Phenacoccus; species Phenacoccus solenopsis. The sequence continues at coordinate 23,313,655 of CM019755.1, read as the reverse complement.
TTTCATCTCTTCATTTTCTCTTTCTATTTGTTCTCATTCGTTCCTATAAAATATGGTTCTTCATCGTTTTGCTCCGTTCTGTATCACTCTTATGTTCTAAGTAAAACATTTTGTTCTGTTCTGTTTCGCTCTTCCATGAATCGTTTCTTTCCATCCCTTACGTTCCATTCCTAACTTTCTCTCCTCAAGCTCTGAAAAATGATTAATCTTGGAATTTTTAAATTTCAGTTTTTTCAACGTCATTGTTCATTATTTTATTAATTAATTTTTTTCATTTCATATTTGTTTAGTATCAAAAAAAATGACAATGAATGTTCAAGTTATGTTTTCTTTGAACATAGGTACTTATCTTTTCAATGACAACCTATCCCATCTATCGTACCTATCAAACCCGTCTATTTTTTTCTTCTGCGCATTGATCCAAAAAATATTCCCGGCAGTTTGCTCTCATCAGAACTAAATAAGTAGGGATGCCATTACTTTATCATTTACCCAGGTTCCCTCCCTTCTCACATAATCTCTCTGAAATAAGCATTCATTGCAAAACATCTAAAACAATAACGCAGCACTTGTCTTTGCCTAAGGGACAGTGCAGTGCAGCTTCACAAAAAAAAAAGTAAGCAACCATACCGCATTACTGGAGCTGAATTTTTAATGGTAGCTTGTTCAGATTTGCAGACAATATTGTTAACCTCTTCATAATGGAACTCTTGAAGCCCAACGTGAATCTTGATGATTCATCGTTTATGATCCATTTTGATTCAAATTTAAGAGGTCAGATTGGAATATTTGACCCAAAATCTCCTCTAGAAGCAATTTTCAGCTCTAACTCCAATCCAAATTGATTTAGTTGGCTTAAATTTCAATGCGTTGGTTTCTGTAGTTTAATTATTCAAATAATAGCAAAATAAAAAAGTTTTATGCTAGGGAATCTCTCTAGTTTCCTACAAAATTTGAATAAATGGTCATTCTAAGGTGAATCAAAATTTTGAAAAAAGTGCTTTTGTATCTTAATAAGAACAACAAGAGTGAATCGAAAATCATTTCTTTTTTAATATTGTATGATTAACGGCAATGGGTTCTGAAAAGTTGTCATAAGACTAGAACTCATCATTTGTGAAAAATGTTTTGAAATTGTCCAATATGTTGAAGTTACCTCACCCTTCACCTTCGTAATTCTATAAGATAAATTCAAATGGGAAAATTGATGGCGAAAGTGTTGAAAATTTCATAGTGGTGTAAGAACTTCATACTCTCTCTCTCTTCTCAAAGAATTGCTTAATCACAAAAATTTGATTATTTTGATTAGCTAAGAAGGCAGCAAGATTTTAAGAAATTATAGAAAATTATTCTTAGCTGGAGTTCATACGTAATATTATGACACAAGCAGAACATTACTGCATTGGTTTTCAAATTTTTGTCCAAGAGGAGGGTAAAACTTCAAGATATTGAGTGATTTGATTATATATATATACATATTGTAAAGATTTTTTGGCCGCTATAAGAACTTTAAGAACTCTTCGTTTTCCATTTTCGAGGAAAATAAACTGATTTCCGACCCACCTTGATGTTTATTTTATGACCTTTTTCGAAAATCATTTCTTCATCGTAGTTTTTCTTTCGTTGCGTTAATACCATAAATATACACAAATGTTCCTCATGCGATACTGTGAACCTATCACATACATTTCCATCGTAAATTATATGCGCATTAGTACCTAAATACCCCTCGTCCGTACGAAATATTTTGTTGCCGCATTAAAAAAAATACTGTAAATGTGATGACCTGCATTATGTTAAAAATGAAAGCAATATCCACCATTTCACGTTCAAATGTGTAGGTAGGTAGAATAGGAAATGGATGACTAAAGTATAATTTCATTTTGTATTATCACCATTACACCGAAGTGCCTTTAAATGAGTGGTATTTTTCATACATTATCAAAGGTATCCATCCATCCGTAAGCTCTATAGTTCTGAATTAGTTATAGTCTTAGCGATTAATTTACTTAGAAATGGTGAAATAATAATCTCAAGGGTTAAGTACATATAAGGTATATGGTTGAGTTTACAAAATTATATAGATGTTTTCACGTTGCAACCTGTGATGTGTCTGTGCGATCACCGAAGTGGCTCGAGATATGCTCCGCAATCGATACCCATTCAATGACTGATCTGTTCGCTTGAAAACTCACGCTGCGTAGTTGTTCCCCGTGATCGGTAAAGTGGTTCGATGAAAATAATCGCATTTGTGTAGAAATATGGTGATCTAAATGCGCGGTAATTAGATGCTATGTGTCCGTTTTAAAGTTTCGAGAATATAAAATTCGTAGATTCAAAGCCGCCTCTTACACATTCTCATCATGTGCACCAAATTGTATCTATTGTTGTCATCGTGTAGTTCGCTATTGATAGTTATGTTTAGAAAATTAGCACCAATAGAATGTAGTAATTTTTTTTTTTCAAACTTTTGATATAACAGGTAAATAATTGAAAGTATGTAATTCAAGCGAGAATAGAATGTCAGCAATACTTTCGAAATTGTAAACGAAAAATTGAAATTGATATGCGAACCTCTCACGTATAAAAAGGATGCGGTGTCTTATCCGGCCTAGCGTATTTTTGTTTTCAATTACATAAGAAGAGTTCGTATCTACAGACATACGCTACCTAGATGAAATTAAACGTAACAGGAACCAATCTAATATTTTGCAATCATTCAACACTAAGGAGGAAATGTAATTACGTTATTACCGGGGCGCATGTTGCCATCGATTTTTCCTTTCCACAGTTCTAATGTACCTTGCATCGATCCATCATTAGGCTTGGGTTTTCTGCCCCGCTTTGAGACTAAATTGTTTTTATGATATCCATATACGTTTGTTAACGTTCATGAAATTTTAATCGCTTTTCCCTTTTTCGAGTTTTATTGCGCCAAAGTATATTCCCTTTGCGTGTTGAATTTTACAGAACATACGCCAACAACAATTAATCCTCATAAGGGTTGACAAATAGATGAAATTTTAAAAGCCAAATTCTATAAGATGGTCTCCAAACGGCCAATTTTCATTATTTATCAGACTATAAGCTGCTATTATTTAATGCGTTTCGCAAACTTTTCAGGTTACGAAATACGAATGCGAAGAATAATAGAAAAATTTTGTGTGAAAATGAACGCAAGCATTCGTGTTTTAACGCGTTTTCAGTAGATTATCTTTGTGTTTTGATTGTGTAGGTACAGAGGGAATTCGCCGAGTGGTGACAAGAGATTTTTGTTGTGTTGAACAAATTCTTTGTGCTGTGAATACCTGTATTTCGCGTGTTATTACTTTTTACCAAGTTTTCAAGTATTTTTGGTGTTAATTGGATTGCCTTTTTACGCTGTAGTCGTACAAAGAATATGAATGCAGTGTTGTTTCTGAATTTTCATTATTGTTCGTTATTTCATGATGAAAAATTCACTTGAAAAACATAAAATTTGCTATTCAACTTATTTACATAGGTATACCTATTAATTCAATGTTACTTTTTTGAAAGCCATGTAGGGTTAATATTCGGGGAATTGAATAAATTTTCAATGGACTCCGTAGTTTTTGTTTATTTGTTAATTTAAACAACAAAAAAATCAATTAGTAGTCCCTAGAACGTGTGAAATTAATGTATCATTCATGGAAAAAAACTGCGTTCGGTTTGAAGTAGTGTAAATTTTTAAGATTAAATACCTATATTTTGATGTAGGTATCAAAAAATGTGAACATATAGACCCGCCATCATAATATACTAGCACCTCTGAAGCTCTTAAAATAACTACAATCATCTAAAACTCTTAAGAATACTTATATTGACTTTGTGTGGCACGAACATGGCAGAAGGTTGCATGCTGGAAGTGGGGTGGTTTCCTCTCCTTACTTCTCTGCAAATAGTATGACTATAAACGTTTATGAAAGCCGACAGGTTATAATCTTCTGTTGCGCTAAAAAATTAGAGGTTAGTCGAAGAAATGGTATCTTCTGTGAATGAAAACCACCCCACTTCCTGCATGCATCCTCCACTTATCATTCCGCTGCCATACACTGGTTCTATGATGATGTACGTATTCTTAAGCGTTTCAGTTATTTTAAGAGCCTCTCATGTCTCATGTCACACACTTCATAATGTGCCAATGTATCAACATTAGTTCAGTTCTTAATTTTTCTTTTTTTTTTTCTACTGTGAAAGGTAAAACTCATTGTGACTTCTAATGGGTTTTTTTTTTATGTAAAATGAAGGGAAAACTGAACAAATCTTCTTAGTTTAATATTGAAAGTTGATATAATTTTCAGAATATTTGCTATAGGGGGATGGGGATGGAAATAATGATTGTAATAAATCAATAATGAAGTACTTAATACATGGTGTTTCTGTGCTACTCAAGTAATTATTTGCATCGGAGCTAGAAAGGTGCAAGTTCATTGGTCAACTAAACTTTGAATCTTTTTTTGACTAAAATGAAGGGCACAATGGGCTATAAATGGCCAAAGTGCATGGTGCTTGCATCACCCAGTTGAACCTGAATCTGAACTTGACTACAATGAACTGAGCTTGAAATTTTGTGAACAATATGTTTGCTTACAAATTCTTTTTTTCATTTAGGATTTAAATAATTCAAATTTTCTTCATTTTTATGAAGATCATTATTCTCCATTTTTCATTTGAATTCCCATATATGTACCTACTGTACCTATAACTGCTTGCATAATATTGTATGTATATTGTATATGGATGTTAAGGTACGTTTTTTCCATGTGAATTTTTTCGTGAATTGAATTTGTATCCTTCTTTATTACCTCTTATCTGAACCGAGCTATCACAAATATTAGATATCGTGAAGCCATTATTTCATATTAGACCTATGTCTGTCAGTATCTTATGTAATTATGATAATATTATTTTTTCGGCTTTAAAAGTTCACCTACTGTATGATGTATTAATACGAATATTGATGGCCACGATTTGGGATCGATTATTATTAAACACGCATCGCATTAATTAACGAGTGTCAAAATATATAAACAAAATTACGAAATTTCCGTACGCTAGCGATTAATTTTTAATTAGCGCGGTGATTGATTACCGTCAAAAATAAGATGGTTTTTTCCCCACACAGAATAATTAAGGACGTCGGTATGGCTCAATTTTGTACTTTTATTCGTTACTGCTGAATTGTTAATTCTTCTCAAATCAATAACGGTGAAGTTTACGTAGTTTAATACGCTTGAAAATAAAGGTATTTATCGATATAGCGAGCAGCTAAATGGTGGATATGAATGATGCGGTTTTTTCAAGCATGGTTATTTTTTTAAAAAGGGGATTTCGTTTGGGTTCGTTAATTCTAGGTTTTATGCGCTTAGTTGGTTAACAAAAAATCGTCATTTCCGTGTTCCAATTCTATTATGGCTTCGATTAAAGGAAATTTTTAAATGGCGAAATTAAGTCCATTTATTATCGCGATGTTAACATGAATTATAATGATTGGGTTTAGTATAGCATTGAAATGAACGACGACCGAATTTATTTTTGCCTCGTATAGCCACCCAGCATATTCTGTACAATTCTCTTTATTTGGAAAAAGCACAAGTGATTCTGTTCATTTGTCGACGTATTTCAGAATGCAGGTTGGATTTTATTTTGATGAATGTCAAATGAAGTAATATGGAGTATTGAAGGATGTAACCATTTTACCGCATTATCCGATAAATTACTTGTAAATTGAGAGTTTGATATCAGTTCGAGGGTACGATATGTCGATCAATATGACATATAACCGATGTATTTTGAAAATTAGTCCTTTTCCTGTCTTCGATCTGCTCTACAATGACTACTCACCTATTCGTTCCAACATTATAAGAAATTGAAACTGTGTGAGCAAAGGAAATTTTTGAGGAATTCCCGTATGATTAAGCGAAGAAAATTTGCATGAAACATCTCATCATTTGGCGTGGAAAAATAAAAATAAGGTCAAATGAGGACATTGGTCGCTTGAATCGCGGGGAACGTCCTAATTAATAAATTGACACGAACTGTCATGTCGATCGACGATGGCGAATGCGAAATATATTTGACGAAGCCGTGAATATTGAAAACACCGGGAGTAACGCGTTGTTCGCCGACATATGAATGTGAAAAAGTGAATCGATAGTAATGAGATTGAATGGCGATGCTCGTTATCAATAATTCAAACTACACCCGTACAGGCGCTAATACAAATAAACGCGAATCTAGCGTATTATCACCCCAGCCCGATGGTCGTTTTGTAGGCGAGTTCCGAACGCCACGGTAAAGGATTAATCCGCAATCGCGAACCAATTCCAAAATTAATGTATGCCAGATAATAATTCTTTCGGGCCAAACTCACACGGCTGGATTACTCGACCGTAAAAATGAATGTGTTTTTTGTTTTCTTTGATTTTTATTTTTACGCCATACATGTACGGGCACGCATAGGAATGAAATGTTTATCTAAAAGGTATCAAGTAAATACGCCGAAACACTTTCTCACGTGTTTAGGTTACATGTTGTTTGTAGATTTAACGAAGTAGAATTTCGTAAGTTTTTTCCACGACTGGGCAAATTTTACATTCGAATTGATTTCATCGCAGGTCATATTTTCGTGCATTGTTTGGGTTCACTAGGCGGCGACGATGGCTCATTAGTATGCTGAATTTTCCCCCTTCCTTCGCTTTTTCACGAATATACTTTGTTAGTGTAATAACATCTATAATTTATCGGCTCGATCAAATTTTTCACGCACGCGAGTACCATTTGCATGGTGCAGTTGTTGGAAGAAGCGGTACACTTTTATGTTCATACCTATTACCTTCTAAAGGAGGAAATTTAATGATTTTAGTCACTTTATGTGGTTTTACCTAATATGTAACTTTTTGCAAGGAAACAGGGACATATCCAATATCTAAATATAATCTTACCTGATTTGTGTGCTACTACAATTTTTCATTCAGTTTCCTACTTGCCTTTTTTTTTTTTTTTGATTTTATCTTTCTTCTGTTATGACTGTTCTGAACTTTATTGCGTTCCGTTGTTGATTTAAAATAATATTGTTTTGACTCTGAAGAAATTTGGTCAAGGCTTATACTGCTCTTCATGAGTCTGTGCTTAGATATGGCATCATTCATTAGGGTAACGCTCCTTGATGATATTCGGATTCGATTCGTGTATTTAAAAAAAAATGCAATTAGGACCGTTACAGGTATAACAGCGAGAGACGACACTATGGAATGGTTAAATGAATTGAATTCTTAATCCACAATGCTTGCTGTTATGTACACCTGAGAAAAGTTGAATTTGTTATCCATAGTCGACCAAGAGCGACTAAAACTGATAATGATTTTCTCAAATGGAATATATGACTATTTAGACTACCAAAATTGTCATTCTGAATAATACCAAAGAATTTCAGAAAACTTGGTATCACTAATTTTATCTAAATATTATTTTAAAAATTTCAAAACAAATTGTGTTTTGCCACAGCTTGGAGGACCAGCAACTATCGTGGCGGAAGGGTGTTACGCTGAGTATCCATTTTGTACAAGAGCAACTTGAAACCTTGAAGAGTATTTGTAAAAATTTTTATGGTCCCTTATACCGGGTGACTACTTGATTCGAGTACCCAAGCGACAAAATTAGCTAAAAGGTGAATAAATTTAATACATGTGTATTTTTGAAAACGAAAATAGGTAAAATTTAAAATTTTGTGTTCCACTGATAGATGCTTTTAAGCAATAAATAAATTTTATTTATGCTATTTGTTCTTGCTAATACCATTTAAATATATAGTTTATTTCTATGAGGGAAAGATTTTTGCGATTGGGGTACTCGAATTAAGTAGTCACTCAGTATACTTGAATAACATGGGGTTTATTGAATAATAATCGTAAAAGTATCTTTTTTTTCAATAAGAATCTTTAAAAAAAAAACTAACTCTTAAGAAAAACCTGACTAAACAAAATGTTCAAAAAAATAAAGACAAAAACCATGCCTTATAAATTTTTAAATTTAAGTTTGTACCTAGTCATCAAAATTTTATGAATACTAGATGAAGTGAGGGGGAGGAAGATATGGATAAAACTTTGACTATATACCATATGGACCCAACTAGGTAATGAGAAATACGACCACAGAACGGTTGAACATAAATTTCCTAGGTTCACTTCTGCGCATGCGTCAATTGATGAAAGATTGTGTGTGTTTTTAAAATAGGTAAGAGACAAGCAGGGATGTTTACATCCATGCAAGCGAGTAGCGAAATAATCCTGATAACAAGACTTCGTGCATACGCAAAATTGCGCGTCGAAAATTTATGTTCAACCGCGATGTTTCTACATGTAGTGCGGTCCATATACTATTTAGTCAATGGATAAAACATGGATGACTCATAACAGGCCAAACCTTGCGCCCAACAACACAAAGCTCGCTTCTGCGCATGCGTCAATTGATGAAAGATTGTGTTTTTAAAAAGGATGAGAGACAAGCAGGGATGTTTACTTTACACCCGTGTAAACAAGTAACGAAATAATCCTGATAACAAGACTCCGCGCATGCGCAGAATTGCGCGTCGGAAATTTATGTTCAACCGCGATGTTTGTACATATAGTGCGGTCCATATAGTATATAGTCAAAGAATAAAACTTGGATAACTCGAATAACAGGCCGAACCTCGCGTCAAACAACACAAGCTCGTAACATCGAATTAACTGATCTATCATTTATGGTAGCCCCACGTGCGTCTTTGAAAGACTCTTTGATGATGTGAACGCAAATGTAAACTTGAACACATACGGACTCACCATTTCGTGTTTATACTCTTACGTTGTTGCCAATAATTCAATTGTTCGGCTTGTTATTCGAGTCGACCGTAGATAAAACGTTAAAATTTTTTCTGCAAATGGTGTTTTAAAGTCATATGGTAATTTATGCATAAAAAATTACTAATTTTAGTAGAAAGTTTTTACGTAAAATTCAGAGGACCATCCGCAATACTTTTTCAAAAAAAAAAAAGAGTAAAAATTCTTGTCATTATTTTTTTTTTTTAGTTTTAGTTGAATTTTCAATTTTTTTTCGAATTTCTATCCCTTCCAACCATTTTCCCACTGTTTGGTCAATTTTTCCCCCTCTTGAGATACTCTTCGGGCTACTTCATATAGTAACATCCAATCCCAAATAAATATTTATCTATTTCAGAATTATATTTACTCGAATAGAGCATTGAATGAGGTACCCACCGCTAGGTGGAGAGTGAAATATAGGGTATAATTTTCAACCAGCTCTAAATTTGCTCCATAGGTACACACCGAACCGACTACACCAGGAATAATATCCGGCACAAGGATACGCGAATAAACCCTCGGCGACATACCGTCTTGAAACGCTGGGTAATCGGGTTCGCGGTCCGAGAGTTAATTTAATTAGACCTACGCGGCGGTATCGTCGTTCATTACATAACTTACTAGAGATGGTATACAGATAACGCGTGATTTAATACTTTCGAAAAACCAGTAGGCATATTCCGGCTCGACTGTAATTTTAATTTGTTTAGTAAATGTTACCCTTGTAATTGGAAAGTGTAAATTGGGTATCAGGTAATGGGCGCGGTACGATTATAAATCTTGACGAAATTTCGTTCAGCTTCTAGACGCGTTCTAATGGCATACCAAGTTGGAATAGTACCTCTGAGCCGTGGAAAACAGTCGCATCGGTGGCGCCATCAGTAGCTTCGACATAGTCGAGTATCCTCTATTCGATTTTACTTAATTCTACGATGTAACTTTGATATTACTGTAGCGTATTGTACTTGCTTGCGGATACTCGATCAGTAATGCGCCTTAACCGTTGTGTATGGGCCAGCGCCAAAATCCGATAGCGAAATAAACCCTAGTGCATTAACGTTAATGGGTAACCATGTGAACACTGAACACTGTACGTACCTCCGCGTTGTGAGCAAGATAATAGTCAATGGTGTAAGTATACTTTTTTACTCGGTATATCCGTTTATCGTTCTTCGTATTATTCTTGCATTTGGTATGCGAATTCCAAAGACTATGACGAATGTGTTTCATTGGCAATAGGCCTAAAAGGGGAGTGTGAGAAAAATTAACGACCGAAGACAAAGTAACGACTCGAGGTTGAAATTAAATTAAAAATAGTTCGACAAATCTTTTCGGTTGCTGTTGAGGAATCGGCAACGACAGCCTACGATGTTGACCTAAAAGGCGAAGCTTTCATTCGCTTTTAATCGATTAATTGTATTAGTTCTAAGATTCGCCTCAAGCGATGTCCCATATAGCAGATTTTCACGTTACTTTGAAGAAATGCGGAACGACTTATCTCCGATTTCGTTGATAGATTGTAATTGGTCTTGATTCGAATGGCGTGTAATTTTCGAGACGATTTCTTTTTTGATAAGCTCTCTCCGGTGACACGTGGTGTAGGATTTTTCTCATCCTCTCGTGAACTCTCTTGGGTCGCGGTAACGACCAACTTTAGGGCTTCTAATTAGTTGCGGTTGATTTAATAGAAAATTAGCAGAAAGGCAGAGGTAAATGGAAGAGAAAATATTTGTGAAATTTACCGCTTCCATTTGTCTCTATTGAAACAGTGCGGTTGTTTTGTAAGGCTAATGTTACCGTGTTACCGAATGCGTTGCGCGTTGCTTTGACGTTTACCAGACGTTTAATGGCTTCGGTGCCTGTGCTCGAGAATTCCACTTATGCTTACCTCCATACCGCCGTTTCCATTTTCGTCTTCGTTGCCTGGCGTATTTTTCATCGACTGTGTGCGAAATTCTATCCCCATAATGCGGGCTTCTAGGTTGAAAAATGACAATAAGCGCCAACTGCTAGGTATACCGGAACGCCGAATTATCGGTTTTCAGCTCCTTCCAGTATTATCTATTAATTTATCAACTCTTTAGTCTAAAAAATATTCAATATTTCATATAAAGATATGTTACGATCGCGTGTCGGACAGTGTAACAGGTACTCCTTTCAAGGGGTACATCTTTTCGCGCAATACGCCGTATAAATTCATCGATAGACCGAGATTATAATTTGAATTTCGTGCTACACATATAAATAAAAAGCCACCGGCGTGTAAACCTTTTCGATTAGGCGTACGGTGGAAAAACGTGTATCATCGTGGTTTATCGTGCATCGTCGCTATCCTCGAACACGCTACGGAAATAATTTTTAATTTTGTTTTAATCATTATTATTTAGATAGGTAAACTTGTTGCGACGACAAACGAGGATGAATTTTTTATGGTGTTTTCAACTTGCGACTTCATTTCGCAGCGGCGTAGTGTTGTTTTCTCGAATGACCTAAATAGTTTAGTATAGGTTTGCTCGCATATATCAAAAAGCTCGCGTTTGCCACTCGCTCTGTACAAAAGCTTGGTGTATTTTTTAGAACTATACGGCTTGACGTACTTCTCAGATGTCGTGAAGTTTTTTCCGTCTTTTATAATTAACTGATGTGAAGGATATAAGAGAAGTTGTAATTCTTTTTTTTTTCGAGCTCACGAAAATTTTCCATCGCATGTAGAGTAAGAATTTCGTTTTTAAAATGGCGAGAAAAAACGGCAAACGAGAGAATATGTGACAGTGATATGAAAACTTTGTTGTAATTTATGAATAGACCTTTGAAAATAAATTCGGAATCTTATTTTATTTCATCTTATTACAGAATAGAGGGGAGTGGCAGGAAATTCAATTTGAATTGAGTTCCTCTAAAAATACAGAAACATCCTTTAAAAGAAAAGAACAATCGTTTATCATGTTATTTTCTTTTCCACTGTCATTATTTTTTTTTTTTTTGAGAATTGTTTCGTTTCATGTAATTTCAGTATTGACAATTTATAGAAGAATCAGTATGGTGAAATGACCTTGAAAAAAAGGAGTAAAAGTAATCATGAAATTTATTAATACCTATATTTTTCAAAAATCTTGGAAATTCAATTTTTGGTATAGATATAAGAATCTTTTGACGTTTCAATATTGAAAAAAATTTTTCATCTGTACCGTGCTTGGTTTCAATAATTACTATTCATTGCTAATTTAATTTGAGCCATTTTGAGCAATGACGATGGTAAGTGGGGTAGCATGAGTATTATTAAATTTACACAACATTAAAATGGGGTCATTTTACTTCTTTGAAGTACAATGAAACTGTATTCAATCCTCTCAACCCTTTACTCCAAAAGGCATGCTCTACATATTATTGATTTCTCATTTTCTATTCCCTCCCCCCTCGAAGTACTTTTCGCAGGCACTGAGTTTGAGCTATTGAAGCTTTTCTTGAATTTTTAAAATCTGTAATTTTTCATTTTTTTCTTACGCCAACTTGAACAGTCCTATTGTAATATTCAGCTTATTATAACTACGAAGTTTGAGCTTCGTTTGAGCTTCGTAAGTATATTTGATAAAGAGAACCATGGCAATTCAGGAATTTCCATATCTTCATTTACACCTCAAAAGCAGTATACGCTTTGCAAAAACGTGTACCGAGATTCCATTTTTCGGCTCTAAAACTCATAATTTCTCGTATTTTTTTCCTATTGTAAAACTACATACAGGGATGTAATTTTTTTCACCCAGTTCATTATTTCAAAAGTTGGTTATCTCTCTATATATTAAAATCAAAATGAAATCGGTTTTGAGATGCGCGCGCATCCTTGTTTTGAATAGCAGGTATTAAAGGTATATAAAGAATAGCACGTATACAAAGGAAAAAAAGGTACTAAATTTTAGTAAAAGCCTTGTACATGCACAAGAGTAAGTCATAAAATTGTTTTGAGTAGCAGCAGGTATAAAAAGTATAAAGGATAGCAGGTATACAAAAGGAAAAAAATGTGATAAACCTGAATAAAAGCATTGTACATAGGCAAGAGTAATGTTAAAGTTATAAAATTGTTTGAAATGGGGGAGCCCATCCTGAAAGGAATAATTTTTGGTGAGGGTAACAAATAAGAATAAATTGAGTTGTGCAGTTCGTAATATAGCAGTACTTGTCTGATAAAATAACTTTTTTTTCTTCATTTAATTTTTATTGCGAGCCCTAAAGGGACGAGGAGGCACTAGTTTTTTTGAAAAACCATTAAAATGTGTGTTTTATTTAAATTTTTTTTTTTTAAATTATAATAATTCATGAAAGAAAAATACGGTGTGTGGGCTACACATTTAAAGTAAAAAATCGCGTAATTCATACCCTTTAACGGGTTTGAAGGTGTTGGTTTGCACATAAAAAATGTAGCATATTGACGGGAGTATTCAAGATGGAACATGTTTATTGTTTACCTCGTGTATCTCGCGCCTAGCGAAAGGAGATCGAAACAAAAATGTCCTACAGGGCGATTGTCATTTACAAACGTTGAACATTTTCAAATTTGTAACTCGCGATTACAACCTTATTTTCGGTTGGTTCTTTTTGAAATTTTTACACATTTTTATTGTTGTTATTTTCAACGCGTTGGTTAAAAAAAAAAATTAAATTGAAAAGAAGAAAAAACACAGAAATTTTGATTTTTCTTTTCCCTCTCCCCTAAATATAGTCAAAAACTATGAAAAAAAGTTCTCAGACATGCCAAGAATTTTAAAAACTTGAAAAATCACTTTAAACATTATTTATCATAATATGGAAAATATCTCGAAAATCCAGTTGAACTGGTGTGGTAATTGTAGAAAAACAGAATATCTCGCTAAAAACTTGAATCAACCGCTTACTTCAAGTAAAAAACTCAATTTAATGGTCAAGATAACCAGTCAAAGTGGTATGATGATTATTAGAAACCGGTTAAACTGGTATGATAACTGTAGAAAGTGTAATATCTCCTTAAAAACTTGAATCAAAAGTTTACCTCATATAAAAAACTCGATTTAATCGTTAAGATAACCAGTCAGACTGGTATGATGGTTATTAAAAACTGGTCAAACTGGTATGATAACTGTAGAAAACGTGATATCTCCTTAAAAACTTGAATCAAAAGCTTACCTCATGTAAAAAACTCGATTTAATGGTCAAGATAACCAGTCAAACCGGTATGATGGTTATTAAAAACCGGTTTAACTGGTATGATAACTGTAGAAAACGTAATATCTCCTTAAAAACTTGAATCAAAAGCTTACCTCATGTAAAAAACTCGATTTAATGGTCAAGATAACCAGTCAGATAGGTATGATAGTTATGAAGAACTGGTTAAATTAGTATGATATTTGTAAAAACCAGTATACTGGTCAATAATAGTAGAAATAGAGCTATAACTTTTAGACGTCTCTTCTGGACTCTTCTAAACCATTACATAATTGTATGAATCATTGAACCTAAATGATTAAATTTCTTAACGAAGGCATCACTTACCAGCAATGGTTTTTGATTATGAATCACTTCACTTTTCTCCATTATTGTATTTTATTTTTCAATTTTCAATTAAGTCAGTTTGATGGTTGTGAAAAAGCAATGAAACTGGCATGATAGCCTCAATTGTCTCTTCAACTACAAATGATCTCAAGCTCAATAGCATGAGGTCCGTCGTTTTCGGCATCTCATTACGATATCAGGTGGGTTATAATGGCTTAATTTTTTCCAAAGAAATTCAGCTTAAATATCTTTGAATGAACTTATGATTGGGGAGAAGATAACTGTAAATTGAAAATTAATAAATCCTTTTTTTAGACCTGCCAAAATCATTTACTGTATAATTTATCTCTTAATAGACAGGTAATAATTTTCCTTTTTCTCTCTACGAAATCATCAATGATTATTTTTCTGTAAAAAAAAAATCATCCGACCTTGCGCATAAGTAAGCTTATACTTTTTCATTTGATGAATTAGGCGGCGCAAATATTTAAGTGTATTTATTAAAAATAATTTTTTCAAGGGCTTTCGAAAATTAAAAGAAGCTTTCTTAATTTTTACCGCTATATTATAAAGAAAAAGATTTTTTAAAAGCGGGGGAAAAATGCGAAAAAGATAGAAATAAGAGGACTTGAAAAAAAGTTATTCGAGTGAACTTGAAAGTCTAATACCCTTCGAAGTTGTATAATTGAAATGTATTTTTTTCTCATAATGAAAAACTTTCTTAAAAGCTCGTGTACAAAGAAGGTAATATAATCATTCACACGCGCCATACAATATTAATGAACGAGCGAATTAATAATTCTCGAGGATATCGGCATTCGAAGACGTTAATTTGGTCGATTTTATTCCCCGGTCGAAGAGGGAAAAAAAAGTAAATTTTCCTCACGGCGGAATTTTCATAAACGGAAGCGCGGCAACACTGTTTACGCGGTACAGTTTTCTAAAGACGATTCAAACGAAGCTTCACAGTCTGATTTCTGTTGCTTTTCTAACAGGGTGACGTGGTCTCTTTAAATTCATCCTAAATTGAGAATTTGAATGAGAACAATTTTCTAGATTTGCGATTACCGTCGCCGGTCGCGAACGCGATTTTTGTTTTCGTAATTTTCGACGCGAATTTTTTATTTCGTTGGGACGCGGACCTTTGATGATGAGATATTAATTTTCGCGATATGTGAACGTTCGTCGGTATATCGCGATCGCTTCGTGTACGGGTTTTTACGCGCGATCGGCTTATTTTTCGGTGATTAAAATGCGATGGATAAATCGCTGAGTGATACCGGTCCAAGAAAGAACTGGATGCGAGATCGATATGAATTTTGATATGTTGGCCGATTTTTTATTGCGTTCATCATGCTTTGACGGTGGTCCATGCTTGTCTGTTTTGTGGCCCGTCGGTTTGATCCTCCAAAGGTAATTATTTGGAATTTATTTTTTAATCTTCTTCAGTCAAAGTGATGGTGGTCATCTAATCATAGCTATAGATTGAGGATTGTTTTGATAGCGTATGTTTGCTAAATTATAGTCGATGGTATGTCATGTAATGGAATTCAAATTTTTGCAAATTTTCTCAAGTCAACTAATTTGATGTTTTCTTAAATTTTTCGGTACCATATGAATTTTATATACATATATTTTTTTCAATGAACTTGCTCATATATTATTTTGAATTTTTTTCTTTAAAAATATTAGGAATTTTGCCTTGGTTCAAAAATGGTTTTTTAGTTAATCATTTTTTTCTGAAGAAGGAAGGAAGGGGAGTTGGGTTCAGCGAAGATATTTTATGTATAAGCTATGTGATCTAAAGATTTATTTCGTATATTTCTTCCTTAAATAATTTTATTAAATAATTAAGTACGCCTAAATTTTCACGCCTAGTTGACTGAAATTTCTTTTAAAAAAAATGCTCAATTATTGAAACTCTTAATTTTTATTAAAAATTAAAAAAGTGTTTTTTATAGGTAGGAATAAAATGTTATTTATCGTCGAGTTGTTCGGAAACCTATTGAGAATTTTTCATAGTTCAAAATTGTAAAGTGTATGTCGATATTTCATATGATCATGATTCCTTACATCATTTTATTTTTCCTTCCTTTTCAATATTGTGAGGTACACCATTCAATTATTCAATTTTTTTTTATTCCATTTCAATTTTTTTTTATTATAAATTTATGTCGACCATAAGCATACAGATTTGTTCATTCACGAAATACGTGAAGAAAATCACAAGCCTCCTGAGGTATGTGTTTTCTATTATGAATAACGATCGCCTCGAACTCTTTGGCTATTTCGAATGTGAAAAATGTTTCAACTCAGAAAACGGTTTATTTCATGAAGAAATCTTATTTATACTCGAATCATCTAAGGTACGGAGAAAAAAACGTTTCCATTTAAGAAATAGGTTGCGGCCATCGTTTAAGCATAGTCGTGTGCGCCTTTATACGCAAATCGAATTCACGTCAAGCGATAATAGGGCGGAAAATGCGGTCGGATAACAATAAAAAGGAAAATACCATTTCAAATAGATGACGGCGTGCGCGAAAAATACGATATAGCGAACTTCTCTTCCTTTCACCCCCGTTCGAAGTACTCGAATCAGAACGCGAGTGAAACGCATAAATGCAAATTGTATACACTTTTAATCAAACTTTCGAAAGCTTTCGAGTAATTGAAAAATCAAGTGGCGCGTCCTCGTCTCCTGGTGAGATTGAAAGAAATCGCAATTATAATGGTGAATTATGAAACTGGAATGGAACACGTCGAAGAAGAATACGAATGGGAGCGAAGTTTAAGCTTCGATTACGATATTTTTGTAACTTTCCAAGCGATGAAAAAATTCCCGTCATAATCAGAGCCACCGAGCTGTGTCCGTTATCAGAACTCTGTGTATGACATGAGGCCTCCTTTTTCGGATCACGTTAAAATGGCGTTTAAAAAAATGTGATCTGTGAGGCAAAAGCGTTGTCGATATGACGCACAAGATGGATGTGGGATTGAGATAGCAAATGAATTATATTTTAATGTCGTTTTTAACTTATAAAATCGTACTTTTGCCATTCAAGTTGGTGATATGGGAAAAAATATCGTCTGTTTTTCGATCAATACCTACGCTGCGGTTGAATATGAATTTATACAATAAAAAATAGCCTTTCTGCCCAACCCAGTATGCTACACCTTGCTCTCGATTGATGGAAAGGTCGTTGAGGGAAAAAACTGAGGTACATAGTTGATTAAAACTTCGCTCTAACGTTGCAGTTAAGTAACGAAACAAACGCACTAAAACGCGCCGCTAAATTAAACTCGCCTCGCTTAAAGTTGAACAAATTTAAACACTCTACTGCGGTTGAAACGATACAAAATAAAGTACTTGTTTGTTAATTAACCATCAAAATAACCAACTCATTTATAAAGTTTAACATTAAAACGGAAAAGTACCTATAGCGTAGGCAGCTAGATCTTTATAAGTACGTGTGTTTGCTGTATGGCCGTCGGTAACTTTCTTGCGAAGTTTTGCTTCGTTCAAGCTTGACCATTAGGACTTGGTTGAGTGGAAACGCTTATTTTTCGGATAAACGAGATTATCCATTATAAATTATCGAGGCTTTTAAATCACGTCTCTAACGTGTTCTGACACTTTGGTCAAGATGATCGATGCTCTGCATCATTTTGATGGAAAGTTCTTTCTGGGAACGAACTTGAAGTTGTCTTTACTGCCGGTGACTTTTTGCTCCATACTGTCATCCATAGTTTCTGTATTTATGCTTGTAAACTTGTACTGTCTGTCAAAAATAACTTGACACTTTTTAGCAGGACAAGGATAGACAACAATTCGTGCATGGTTACTCAAAATGTGGATTATATTACAAAGTAGGTTAATGTTTTATTACCTATCAGTTCATCGAATTTAACTGGAAACGTATTCACCGTGCATGTTTGTGCTTTACTATTTCGACTATTTGGCCAGCATTTTCAATTTGAAAACATTTTGGGAAGTAATGAAATCGTGAAAATTGTCGCGCTTTTTGCCTATCCTTGTCCTGCTAAAAAGTGTCAAGTTATTTTTGACAGACAGTAAGCGTGATTTGTGTCTTAAAAAAATTAAATTTCATTTTTTTGTGGATGCTCTAGCCCTTTTGATATCAACCCCTAATTTTTGCAGAAATAAATTAATTTAAAATACAAAGGTTTTTAGAATGTGAAGTTCGAGAATGTCATTGACAATTTTGCGACCATTGAAAGTGGAAAAATGCTCTTATGAAAGTCTGACGATCTGTTACTCTTCATTTTCGTTATATGTATATCAGGGACGTAGTTATGGAAGGTAGGTTTTGGGCCCGGACCCACCAATCCCCTTATTGGTTCAGCAAAAAATACCCATTTTCTGAATTATAACTACTTGTTTAACTACAAACAAAAACTGGCTACGTGATAGATAAGCTGTTATATTATTCGTGTCATTCTGCCTCATGTTTCTATGGTGTTCGTTCTTGCGTTGGCGTTTTCTGTTCAAGCTGAATTTCAATTGAGCTCAGGTTTGCAAATAATATTGCTATTCTTTTCATGTTTTCAGACCACACCCAATACCAAGTCTGAAAACTCCTACTCTATACCTTCGAAAACCACTTAAGAATTCAAATTTAGAACAAATGTATTATTTCTTGCCATGCAATAATCATAATTGTCATGAATACATATGCTTTCAAATTATTACTATTTGAGGTTCCTCAAATTATCCTCAAGTTCTTACAAACCGCCATTTTGAATCCGTTTTGACTCGAATTTGAGGTCATATTCTGGTCATCAACTTATCCTGCTTACAAAGCTTGACCTTCCAAGGTCGATTTGGTGGGAAAATATGGAGGATTCATGAAATTTCCTATAGCAAGTACCTCTTCCAAAGACCATTACAACTCTAACCCCCCTTCAAATTCACTTGAAAACGTAAAATCAGAATAGGTTTGCCACTTTTAGTCATTTTATCATGTAATACCACAATAAAAAATTTTCATTCTTTCATATATTCCTTCCTCATTTTGAGATCGATAACTCCTCCTTCTCCCCTTCAGTATCATGTATGGAGATGAATTAGGAATATAGTATATTTCTAATCCGCAATAATCATATGAGTTCATATTAATTACATTTTTACTAATTTGAGGCTTCTTAAGCTCTACTCAAATTTTAATAATCCGCCATTTTATATCCATTTTGACCACAATTCAAGAGGTGATATTCTGGTCACTAATTAACCCCACCCACAAAATTTGACCTTTCTATATTGGAAGATTCAATAAGAAATTTTGTAACTCAAAACTTTCTCAAAAAACCGTTTTTTGCTCTCTCTTTCAAATGCACTTAGAAAGCGAATGTTTAGGTATCATGTTGTCTGTGACTCACTCTTTTATATGAAATCAAAAACAAAAAGTTTTATTAATTTTCCCCTTCTCCAGCTCCTCCCAAAATTTGAGTGATCCGCCATTTTGAGATATATCGAAAAAATAAAAAAAGTTAGAGTCTCTCACCAAATTTTCAGTGAATTTCATGAATATCTTATGTATACCAAAAAGTTGTACATTTGCCAGATGATTACTTGTGGTCTGAAACGCAAAAATTTTAAAAACCCCTCCTTCCTTCTCGAATCAGGTAGGCTACTGTAATAGCTATCCTTTTCATTTGAAACTCAACTGAAATGGCGTCACTTTCGTATGTAAAATTAGTTTGTTTCACAGTATGATACCTCAAAGTTTGAGTGAATGATAGATCCATAGGGGGCATCTTGAAGCGGGAGAACAATTTTGCTCAGATATGATATTGCGAGCACAGACTGTGATAAGAGTGAGGTTAGCACGGTCAACTCCATTGCATGCAAATCTAAACATTCATATAAGATATACTAAGCTCTGAGATCTAATGATGCAACATAGGACATGGCTTCGTACATTTTTTTAAATGCTTTTTTTTTGCTTATTAGCGAAAGAAGAAAAAAAAACTGGAAAAATATTGTTTTTTTTAGGGTCAAAATGATTCTTAGGTTCCCTATCTTTTAAAAATTAAAGAATAGACTTGGCACCTCGAAAAATCAAATTTTCTGTCAAATTAATTATTATACCACATTTTGTATGCTCTTAAATCACTTTTGAAGAGTTTCAGAAACTATATCATAGTTATGCATTTGGTATTTTAGTTTGCTATAATCTGAAATCTAATGAAAAATATTAATAAATAAGAAATAACAACGTTAATATGAAACAAAATTAATGAAAACATTTACCATGAATAATCTGCTGTTTCGAATGAACGCGTTGCCCAGTTTTGAATAGGCGTTGATTTCATCGATCATACTAGAAAGCTGGAAAAATTGGCGATATGAAAGAGCCGACGAAGAATTTATTAGGTTACGTTTTCTGCTGGGAATACTCGCGAGATATCTAGTTAATTTCCGGTCGTTGTTATATTTTTATCGGAAAAGCGAGAATTTTTGGACTTGAGCCGGAGGGTTGGAAATTTTTAAAATATAGAGGAAATTCACGAAATGGAATTTTTTCCCTATGTACCAACATTAACATAATGTTGTTCTGATACTGCGTAAAATATTTTCCAAATTATAATGTCAACCTGGTGGCGAAGAAAGGAGCAGCCTATTTGAGGTACTATCACAAGTGCAGAGGTCGTGAGTAGATATATAATGTATTTTCTGTGTTACATATGGTGAAATCTTCATCACAAAAATAAAAGATTTTTCAAGATGTATTACAATATTTAAAAATGAGAGAAAAAATGAAAAAATGATAGGTGACGCAGAAAGATTTCATAAAGTGAATTCTGCGTACTACGTCCTTAACCTTTTAGGTAGAATCATCTTAGAAAAATGTAAGAAAATGTACGTTAGTTCATGGATACAAGTTGGTTATAAAAATTTAGAAGTTTCGAAACATGTTGAAATAAAAAAATTGAGAAAAAAATATTGATATTTGCTTTAAAATGGTTGAAAATTGAATGTAAAAATTTAGGGAATTTTGCAATTTTCTCAAAAACTTAAAAACTGAGATTGACGTAGAGAAAAAACCTGATGGTGCAGGGTGACGCAGAACATACATCACATTTCTACTGTCGTGCATGAAATAGGCTATCTAGACGAAGGTCGTCTGTTTAAGGAAACGAGGTCGTTGGAAATATTACGCACGAAGTATCGATAATCTAGTCTCCCTCGAAAATATTCCATCGATTTGTACTCGAGTATTGCTGACTATTTGGTTAAATCTGAACTTTTTGAACGCATTACAGCAGCTAACAACGTCTCTGTGGTTCTCTAAAGGCGAATTTTAATTAAGAATGTAGAAAAGTTGTATATTTACAAAGCTCGCACCCATAAAAATATCGGTACGGGAAACGATAGAGTGGACACGCGCACAGGATGTGGTAAAAGCTGTTGAAAAATTAAACGAAATCGATTCCCAAGTTGCGTGCCGAAAATGAACGACGGCCGGCTACTTTCATTGAGAAACTATGGAAAACTGTATCGGCTATTCGACGACATATAGTCCCTTGAAAGGTTCCATCGCGCGTTTAATTCGTTTTCAAATTGATAAACACGTCCGCCGATTGAATCTTGAAAAGCGTTACACCCGCGAACAGATGTCTCCGCTGAAAATATACATTCATTTCGACCTTCGCGTTGTACGTGGGTAGATTACAAGGATTTTTTCGAGTTTATTACGATTTTTAATTAAACTCGCCGTTTCACAGTGCTTTTTCAAAGGTTCACCACGAATGTCAACGATTTACTGGCTAGAGCCACGTTAGGTGTATAAATATCGTTTCTTCATTAATGCGTAATTTAAATATTATTTTTAGTCGAATCGTGGGCTCACCTGATAACCGCATTCAGCATGGTATCGGCCAGCCTTGCGAAAGTTACGCTTGGTTGTGTGAAATGTGTTTACTACCTTATGAATGGTGCAACAGACACTTCACGTTTCGATTACTGTTTCAAGTGCTTCTTTACATTTTAGCAATTCTGACATCTCGATATCTGAATGATTAAACGTTTGTTTTAACGTTAAATAATGACTTTTTCTTTTCGATAACCGTTGTACTATAATGGGTTGCGTGGGGAAAATTTTCTTGCTTTAAAGGGTTAGTTTAACACGAAGTGATATTCGATACAATTTCTATTCGGTGATTTTTTTCTTCTGTCAGTTTGATAAGTACTTACTCAAGGGTTATAGACAGTTTACGAAAATTTGTAGAAGAAATGTTATTAATAAAAAAATATATATACATATGAAAATAATATATTTGACGCAGAAAGGGAAAAAATATATATATTTCAAACAAACAAACAATATAATAAAAAAAAAATGCTAATAAAAATTTCTTATAATTTTCTACTGAGAAAAGAACAATTCAGAGAACTAAATCCCATTGTTAGTATGAAAATTACGAAATATAAATTTCTAGAAACAAATGTGCCCTTGTTTAGGCGCCAATTTAGGAGTTTAGCATAGAAAACCAGAAACATTAATGCAAAATAACGTCATTAAAAAACTATATTAGTTTCCTGAAAAAATAAAGTTGCAAAACCAAAAAACTTGCTTTGATAGCTAACAAAAACTGATCAAACTGGTATAATAACCATAGAAAACTGGTCAAACCGGTATAATAGCTCGGAAAACTGGTCAAACTGGTACGACAGCCTCGGAAAACTGGTCAAACCAGTGCAGTAATGGTAGAAAACCAGAAGAGTAGGGAATAAAACAAGAATGTACTATAGTTTTCGATCTATTTTCAGGGCATTTCTATGTAATTACATTGCTCATAATTATTGCAAATAAAGCAATTTTACGTTAGATTTTTATCTTTTAAAGCTAAAAGACAATATTATCCCTGAGATAAAACAAGATGCCTGAAAGTACGCACGGGCACGCTCTAAATAAATGATTTATGTTAGTGTATGGAGGAAGACAATGTAGTATTTGCAGTATACATTACACATATACTATGTTCGTATTCGTAACGCATGATTAAGTTACTCGGCGCGGCGTTACAATACTGTATAGGAACGATATACCGCAGGGATTCCATTCAGCTTACATACAGAGGAACTCGGCGACTGGAACAAAACAGCTTACGCGCTTATTTGACTTATATACAGTGTTGCCAGGTTGGGCGATTTTTCCCAAAATGGGCGACTTCCAACATGATTTTTGCGATCGAAAATATGGAATGGCGACTACTCGCACATTGGGCGATTTCTTACTATGCCAAAATATATAACAAATTCATTCAATATCACCCTTCTGACCAGTTTCATTTTTAGACATTTTTTGTTTTCGTGAGTTTTGTACGAATCAATGAATCATCAATTATTAATAACTCCAAAGAACTGGATTTCCCATCGTTCAATTCAAATTTAGATGATCGTAGAAATTGCTCAGGGTTTATTTATAAGTTTGAGCGATTTGGGCGAGTTGAGTCGACGAAACTTGCGACTTCAACCATGATAAACCTGGTAACACTGCTTATATACAACAACGTTAACGTCAAGTCGGAATTGGCAGGCCTGCATAGTGAGTCGCATCGAACATTGCCGTCGATTATTTTTAACGCGCTGGTAGAGTTGACGTAAGAAGCGGGAAAAGGACGTTGGCGATTTTTAAATTCAAATCGCATATCTGATGCGAAGGCGAGAAAGGTGAATTAATATAGCATCTTCTCTAGCAAGTCTGTGTGTCCGCTTTCACATGGGAAATTATCGTTGCCGCAATTTCTCGCAATATGCGAACTTTATTTTTCCATTTGACACTGACCTACTATATCAGGTAAGCGAACTAAGGGCGAGTTGTGGGTATGCAAAACACGTTGATACGGAGCAATCGCATGCTAGACTGTTTCACGGATTTCGTGACATGTAAAGAATCCGTTTTTCTTATCGCCATTGTAAATCGGTCTCGTTTATTCAGTTTATTAGTCGGAGTCGTTCCGAAGGGAGATAGAGAGCTCAGTTGTATTTACTATCGCATGACATTTTTCGTGCAACTTTGGTTTCTCAAGTCGCCACCAAATTGGATGATGCGGGGATGTAATTCAATCGATCGCTGGTAGGTCATTAGCGCGAGAGCTTAATTTCGCCTCTGGCTCAGTGCCATCGCCGATTGTGTACACTCGCAATTTTATGTAATTTTATTATCACTATATTTGCATAAGCGTGTACATACCTGATTGAAGATTCGACCACATAGTCTGATTCGATGCTCCGGTGCCCAATCGATAAGTTCCACGATTAATAATGGAATGTCAAAACATTGAAAGTGAACAATGTGTTTGTATGTTAATAGAACCGAACGTCGTCTCGAGACGAGATTTTAAAAATTAGCGATCGTGACATTTTTTAGGTGACGGCATTTAAACTCGACCTTCGTTAACGCGCTGGAAAGCGGCCAATATGTTATTTTGTTACGACTACGAATGAGTTTCGCGCCGCCGGGCGGTAAAAATAATCGAATTAATTTAGTTTTAATGAATAAGGAAAATAATTAGCGGCTCGAGCTAACCTGGAAATCGGTTAGCCTTTAAGGGCGGCTGACGAAACGCGGCATAATTAAAGGAAAATAACTTACAATAATACGAGGTTCCGGTTACGCGAGATTTACCCAAAGTAAAGGTTATTTTATGTTTGCGAAGCATCGGTGCGTGAAATTTCTGACCATATTTGGTGCTAAAGGCCGCTTCTCGGCTGCCAAGTGGTTCGTTGTAATTGCATGGTCCATCGTTTCGCGAGCTCGGCTAAGTTTTATGCAAAGTTTGGCATTACCGGAGTCGTTATTTCGCTTATCGTGTGCGAATTTTTTCCGCTTCCTGTGTTCGCATATATGGCCGGGCGAAAAAACCGCCGCAAAAAGTTTACCGCCCGTAGTTACCTCGTTATCTTCATTATTTACCAACCTGCGGTGTTTTATACGCGACCGCCTCTCGTAAAGTATTTTTTAATGTTGGCTCCGGCCAGTGAATTTTTATACGTGGACCGCGTGTACTCGTTACCACATCCTTCTATATTTCCTGGTCACGTTTTTTCGATAGAGCCGAGAAAAGCTGATTAACTGACGGGCTTCCGCTACTCGTAAAGAAGAGACCGGAATTTTATACCCGCTTAGATCCATTAAAAGATACTGATATTACAATACAGCCCGATCTCGTATTAAAATGTTAAACTATTCGCAGATGCGTATTTCGAAACGCCTGAAAAGTAAAAGTTTGCAGAAACAACGATAAAGTTGTATCTCGTGCCTTCCGTACTTTTCTGCGAACGAATTGATTTTTCCCCAAAAAAGTTTCTCAAACGATGAAATAAATGTATTTTAAATGTAGGCTTTAAAATTCTCGTACTTTTTTCGACGTAGTTTCAAAGCACGGATACTGATTAAATTTATTCAGCCGGTAGGATACCTGCACGATGAAGTGTACCGGATGAAAATATCTACGAGATGATTGATTAACTCAGATGTACGAAGTTCGTTTTAAATTTAAAATTAAATTGAATTTTCGACAAGGCGAGCAAATTAAGTCGAAGAACGAAAGCGTATTTAGTGAGAATGCGTTGTTTTTCGGGCAGAATTGCTACTTGTATTTGTACTCATTTATACTGTGAAAATGAATAACGAATAATTTAAAATAACTTCCTTCAAACTGGACAGCTGATAAATGTTCCATCTAAATGATCTGTAAGAATGGAAATGTAGTGAATATTTAAATGGCTTTGAATCTATTAATAGTGCTTCCATCATTCGAAGTACAATTCTGAACTGGGAGATTCAAAGTTTATTGAATATGAAATTTTTGCTCAAGTTATTTCCTAAAATTACCATATTTGGTACCTTTCAATTTCTTTAGACCTTGAGATATTTCATGCATCAGTTTTTTAGCACTAGGGTTCAAAATATAATTTGTAAACAATTTTAGGAGTAGTTCAACATAGGCTGAAATAAATTTCGTTTTTTTTCTTTCTTTCTTCAAAAAATGAAATGGCGTAGTCACAATAATTGCTAAATGACCCCAAAATACATCATAAAAATTTCGTATCTTTAATTCAATTTTTAAACTCTACAAATTAGGTCAAAGTTTAAACATTTAAATTGTTTTTACACTATTTCAAAAAACACCAATTCTAATCATTTTCAAAATGAATGACATGTGGGTAATTTATTTATGACATTTTTTGGGATCATTTAGCAATTATTGTAACTACGCCATTTCACTTTTTGCAAAAAAAAAAAAAAAAAAAAAACGAAATTTGTCCACCCTATGTAGAATCTTAGAATGTTGAACTACTCCTAAAATTGTTTACAAATTATGTTTCAAACCCCAGTGTTAAGAAACAGATGCATGAAATATCTCAAGTTCTAAAGGAGCTGAAAGGTTCCAAATATAGATTTTAGGAATAGTTCAACATTCTTAGATTCTGCCTATGATAGACTAAATTTCGTTTTTTTTTGTTTTTTTTTTTTTTTCAAAAAGTGAAATGGCGTAGTCACAATAATTGCTAAATGATCTCAAAAAACATCATAAAAATTTATTTTCTTTGATTCAGTTTTTAAACCCTCAGTTCATTTTTGAAAATAACGAAAACTGGTGCTTTCTGAAAAAAATTTAAAATATTTTAGGCTTCATTAAATGTAAAAAAATTGGTGGCTAGAATTTTTTTCAGTCTTTGGA
The DNA here is from genome assembly GCA_009761765.1 of Phenacoccus solenopsis. NCBI lineage: Eukaryota > Metazoa > Arthropoda > Insecta > Hemiptera > Pseudococcidae > Phenacoccus > Phenacoccus solenopsis. The sequence goes on along the minus strand of CM019755.1, from coordinate 23,286,539 downwards.
TGACAAAATATACCTTTGGGAGGTAAACAGTTATCATTTGGATAAAAACTGTTTTTTTTTTTGAAAATTTGAAAATTTGTAAAATTTTGCTTCATTTAGTTGGGGGGGGGGACGGGGTCTAAAATTGGAGTAGGGAGCTGAAATCTTTATGACGCTTTTTTAAGATCATTCAGCAATTATTGTAACCAGCCCGGACCACCTCCTTCTCACCTTTTGAAAAAAACTTAAATTCCGCCCATCCAATTCTACATTCTCCCTCCTCTTCAACAATTTTAGAGCACAGATATAAAATTAAATTTGTGAACTGATGAATTCTCGTGATTCTGAAGCTCTCTGAAGAAAATGAAAATATCATTTCAGGAAAATTTTTCGATCATTGAAAATTTCAAGTATTTATCTACTCAATTTGATAAAATACAATAGTATGTTTAGGCAAATAAATACACGACTAATCAAAAAAAATCGTTTCGGGTATACCTAGTTTTAAACTCGACAAATAGCTTTTCCAGATCTAAATCTACGTCTTTCAAATGGAAAAAGTGTTAAAATTTAATTATTACATCATTCAAAGGATTCATTTATTTACAAATGATCTCGTAAATTAAAATTTATTTACTTCCAAAGTTTTTTATTTGCTGGATTTGCTATAAGCAATGAGGAAAAATCGTGTTATCAAATAGTTCAAATTTCTCACATTTTAGGTTGCCAGTCCCTTCTTTCCCTCTGTTCTGAAACGAAAAAATGTTACTTCTATTCTTATATCAGTCGTAATTTCTAAAAAAAAAAAAAACATGAATTATATCACCATTTAAATGTTTTTGAAATTCATTTTAACTCGGCTGTATTTTGGAAATATTTTTTTTAATTTGATAGTTCCTCTTTTTGGGAATTATGAGTTTTTCTTTGCTAAACTCGTTTTTTGTTTTGTGTGTGTGTTTTTTTTTTCAATAAGATTTTTGTAGATTTTTTTCATCTGGAAGGGGACAATCTGAAAAAAGTATAATCATTACTTTGGATTATTAATCGAAGAGTATTTATTGTTCTATAAATTCAATTTATTGATTTGAAACTATTCAACTTTTCCCCATTAACCATGATTTGAAAGTTTTTTCTTATAATAAATATATATTTCTTATTGGTGTGTGAATAAGATGCCTAATCTAACTCCCTACCTAGTAAGAGTGATTGACAACCAAGTTTTTTCGAAAACCCACAGACCTCGATCTGGTGTTCTAATATAGTTGCCAAAGAACTTGAAAACACCATTCCTTAAAAAAAAATGTGAAATCATGCAATGTTTAAAGTTTTAATTTCTTTTCGAAAATTCTAATCCATAAGCGCATACTCAAACTTGAAAAATAATGAAGCGCGGGTCTTGAAAATTTTGTAAAGATTTAGGAACTCTGCCTCTGCCCAATATAAATCTTCAATTATCTGTCTAGATTTTTGATATTTTATCTCACTGTTCTAAATTTAAATATTTTATGTAATAAGGTACAACCCTACAATTTTTTTTTTGGTGCTGGAATTTTTAGTGGCTAACAAGCTTGCATTACTTTCTCTTTATCAGTTTTCCAACTATAAGTTTTACCTATTAATAAATTCCCAAAGGAGAAATGAGGCGTCAGATGTTGAAAATTTTCAAAAAATTTTGTTTAAGAATGCAAGTTGTCAGTTTTTGATTTTTTTTTTTTGTAATAAAAACAGAGCTTTTTAAGATTTTTTTTGGTTGGAAAAAAACGTACGCAGTACCGCAAACACAAGTATATTTCTCATTTCCGCAAATCGTCGTTAATTTTACGTTTAATGAAAAAGGTCTATAAGAGCGATTGAATGTGTATCTTATGGGGTGGAAAACAAGTTGAAGAATGACTATAAGTGGTCGAACGAGACGCGTTGATGCTTTAGGGGCGAGAAACCAGGTCGCTTCAATCGGTATAATGAAATGCCATCTCCATAAGCTGGGAAACGATCAATGGACTGAAAAAGTACATCCATTAAATCCGGACGACAAGACGAATAAACGCGCTAAACGAAAAGGAGAAATCATTTAATTAATTAAACGATGCTTTTTCGAAAACAGCTTTTCAGCCGAATGATAAATGGAGAACGATATCCGAAAAGCCCGATATAAATGAAGATGTTAACGCGATAAAAGCTGTAAAATTTCATAAACGCTCAAAATTATCCGGTAAAGTTTAGCTTGATTAATTCGCCGATTCTGCGTCTCTCATAGATTACGTATACATTGGAAACTGCATTCGAGCAAATTACCATCGTCCAGATAAAATTTTTTGGAACGCGTCCAAAATCGAAGAGAAATATCTCACTATTTTTGGAAAATAGAACGATAGAGATGCGCGGTAAGAGCGACGACGGTACGAATATAAGACTTTATCTTAACCTATAAAAGCAATATTGTTTATTCGAATACATTTGCTAGGGATATTTGCCCGAACCAATGTAGAATCGATAATAATAACCCTAGCGTCGAATCGAATTTCGTCGTTGCCGGATGAAAATTTCGTCGTCGATCGGATTTTTCGCCGTTGTCCGTTTCATTTGTTTTCCCATTACATGGCGGACACGTGTATCCGATATATTTTTAATTTACACGCCAACTATTGATGATTTTTCGTCGAAGTACTTGGCGCGTCAAGACGAACACGGGTGATTGGGAAAGTAGTAAAATTCGAACATTAATTGGCATGCGACGATATATCGGAAGCTATCGAAAGACTATTGTAACGTACTAAATTAAAACGCCGTGAAAAACCACCCAGAAGCGATTACTATGATCCTGTTGTGAAGTAACGTGACCCGTAAAGCCCTTTGAAAAATTCGAAATTGCCAGCATTTCTCTGACACTTCTTTCGCTACGTTTTCTTTCTTTTTCCACCGAAACGAGCTCGTTAACTATTAAAATTCAAATCAGGCGACCAATCCTATCCGGCAGCTTGCGAAATTATTTACGAAGAAAATTAAATTCAAACAAAGAATAACTTCCTGACCGCCGGCAGAAAATTAATTTTTTATAATACCAAAACAAAAAAGCGGCTTATTTAAATAAAAAATTCGTGCATAAATTATAACAGCGGCTGATCTCTTCTCAGTTGAAAAAGTTAGGCGCTCGGTCACGTGTTCGCGTAAAATTAGCACATTTTTACCAAGAATCGAAGCCGGAGGTAAATTGATTGAAAAGTTGATTGATTGACGTATTGATGATTTGCCAAATTGGCGGACCGCATATGAGGTGGATATATCTATCATATTCGTCGAAAATTTCGTTTAATATCGTTTTGGCATTTGGCGCGAACCAGAAGCAATTTCGATGGCGTAAGCTGGGCTAAAATTATAGGAGATTAATAGCGGCTGAGTTTGATATTTGGGTTTACAAAGCTCGTTCCTTGTTCCTGGATTCTATAAAAGTAAATCACTCCATCCGAATATTTTGAAAAGCCAAGAAATCCTAAATTATATTAAAAAAAGGTGAATTAAATTCTTAAAAGATTAATGAAAAAAATAAATACTTTTTTCATAACTTACGTGGCCTCTACAGCTACAGAGGCTGGAAACACGCTTCATGGGTGAGTGAGAGCTGCTTAAAAAGGCCAGAGGAGCTGAGATGGGAGAAAACTGTCTGTATCATGTTATTTTCTAGTAAGTCGTGAAAAAACTGCATCAATCCGAGCCTTTGTCTGTGGTGTTTATATTGTGGGAAATTAAAATTAAAAGAAGTTCATGAAAGAAAAAGCGCTCAAATATTTTATGAGTCAAAACATTGAAAAATATGCAAGAAGCCTAAAAATTAGAAGCTCACAACAGAAAAAACAAATTGCATGATTATAAAGGTAAAAAAAACTAGAAATTTGTCAATATAGAATACAGTCTGAAATTTAGAGAGGGAAAAAGTCTAGTCATAAAAAAATATCCGAAAAAAAAACAATATGAAAATTAAAAGATACTTGAAATACAAAAAACTAAAAAATTAAAAAATTCCTCAAAAATAAATAAAATACAAATATTCAAAATTTCATGGATGGTGAGAAGAAAGTTAAAAAATAAAAAATTGTTCACAGAAGAAAACGTATTTGATATCGGAAATTAAAAATGCGTAAAAAAATATTAAAAAAACAAAAAATTGCTTTCAAAAATGGATGAAACATGCAAAAGCAAAGAAATTTTAGAATAATAATATTGAAAAATATCAACAAATATTCTCAAAATTTCAGGAATTTGAAAATGCTTCACCCGTCCCTCCCCGACCCCCCCCCCTCCAAAAAAAGAGAAATATTTTGTAATTTTAAAGTCATTGAATTGCAGTGAATCCTTCATTTCCTCTAAACATCCTAAATTCATGTGCGAAAAATTGAAAGATATCCGAACATCCCTAAATCTGCAAGAAAGAACTACGTGTTTCCAATTAACAAATGTGATACTAAAAATACTCAAAATGTTTCAAATTAAAAAAAAAAAAAAAAAGAAAGAAAAAAGATTAGCAGCCATGTCGCATTACTGAAGCTGAGTTTTTAACCGGGGTTTGTTCAGGTTTGCAAATAACCATGTCTACAAGTCACGCCTAATAATCAGTCTAAAAACCCCCAACCTATCCCTTCCATGTGTAGTATTCCTTGTCATGCAACAATCATTTATGAACACCTATTATGTCTACTTGAGGCTCCTCAAATTATCAAGATCTGCCATTTTGGATCCATTTTGACCCAAATTGAAGAGGTCATATTCTAGTCATCAACCAACTTTACACATGAAGTTTGACTTTTCTAGGTCGATTTGGTGACGAGATATGGAATATTTATAAAATTTCTTGCGCTATTTCCCTCCGAAAGCCATTTTTTGCTCCAACTCCCCTCTAAATGTACTTAGGAAGCTAAAATTAAAACAGTTTAGTCACTTGCGCTCATTTCATCATATTACACCGCGATAAAAAATTTTTGACCTCGCGTGTACCCCACCATATTTTTAAGTTGATAACGCCTCCTTCTCCCCTCCAACGTCATGTATGAAGGTGAGTTGGGGTTATAGTGTATTTCATATTTTCAATAATCATATGAGTTCATATTATTAATATTTTTACCAATTTGAGGCTCCTCAATCTCTACTCAAATGTTGATAATCCGCCATTTTGTATCCATTTTGATCCAAATTCAAGAAATAAAATTGTAGTCATTAATAAACTCTATACAAAAATTTTGACTTTTCTAGGTTGATTTGGTGAGGAGATTTGGTAGATAAAGAAAATTTCACGACTCAAAACCGCCTCGAAAAACCATTTTTTACTCTAACTCCCTACAAAATACACTTAGGAAGCTAAAAGTTGGATATTTTCGTGTCCGTGACTCACTCTTCTATATGAAATCAAAAACAAAAAATTTGAGCTATTTTCGCTCTTTCCGCTTCCTCTCAAAATTTAAGTGTTCCGCCATTTTGAATTTTTTTGAAAAAACAAAAAAGTGCTTTTGTCACATTTTTAAAAAGATATCAAGTTTTGAGCAAATTTCATGGATACCCGCCGGCGCTCCGCGTGGGGGACAAAAAACAACATTTCCTCAAAGAATCGGAGGGCGTCTCAGTAAGATAACACCTTATACCGGGTCTAATATCGTTAAAATTTGTATAATTATAAACATTTATACATATAATGCACTCCTAAAAATCCGAGACCCAAGCAAAGATTCGCTAAATGATTCCTGGGCATGCAACTTGCAAAGGAATGACCTCTAACATGGTAAAACAATCCGAGACCTGAAACGAGCCTCATGATTGTCAAAACGGGTCTCGGATTGATATTAGCATATTCAACATTGGGACTGCCTTTATTACAGTACACCTCTATATGTATATATATCAAAAAGTTGGGCATTTGCCAGATGATTACAAATGGTCTGAAACGCAAAGATTTGAAAATCACGCCCCCTTCCTCGACCCTCGCCTCCCAAATCAGGTAGGCTGTAATAGCTATCGTTTCAAAGTTAGAAACTTAGCTAAAAACGAAAATATATGAGAGTATCTTTGCATAGTAAAAAGTTTCACAAGAGCTTCAAAAATCAGTCTTGCCCTAGGCTCAATGTAAAGTTAATAGTGAAAATTTTAGTTTCACTGAGTTCAATGAAAGTTGAAATGTTACTGCATAAAGTCTAAAATATCTCTTCATTACAAGAAAAATACCAGGTAAAACTGGTTTAATTTTTTTTTTTTAAATTCCTGTCTATTGTAATAACACTTCATTCTCGCCTATTTGATTTTAAAGTGAGTTTTCCTAGTTTTCCTTTTCACACAATACAGAAATAACACAATTTAGTCGATCAACAGAAAATTATTTTTCTTTATACACACTACGAAAATCCAATATTACTCCCGCTCGACTACCTACGAAAATGAACGATTTCAAACAAGTATTACTTTTCATCTTAGTATGACGAAAAGTTATTACTTTTCATCACAGTATGACGAAAAGTATGATTCTTTAGTTCTTTACATCACACTACCTCTTTATCATACCTTACCACCACACTCGTTACCAATTCTGGCTGCAGGTTCGTGAGATTAGGTTTAATTGATGAAGTGAAAATTAGTTATGATTATACCTCATTTGATATTTAATTTTATATTCTACTGTTTCATAGTGTGTATAAAGAAAAATATCTTACAATGCAGGAGGCGAAGTGAATATTTTTTGTCTTGTGCAATTGGCTTCACTCACCTTCGGCTCGTTCCGCCAACATTCGCACTCGACAAAAAAACATCACTTTCGCCTCCTGTATAGTAATATACTATTGTACGATTATCGCTAAAAATGGTCTAAATGTGATCTCTTTCCTTCAAAATTATCTGAAAATTAAAATTTTATTTTGTCACCAAGTCTTTGCTGAAAAAACCAACAATTTCATTACTTCGAAGAATATCTATCCATCTTCATTCAATTTAGGTACTCCTTCTCATTCTGTCATAGATTTCGAATCGTCTAATTCGATGTGTTCTTTGCACTCGATGGAATTATCCGAATGTGAATCGAAAATGCTCTTATAACGGAAAGAAGAAAAAACTTTATAATTCTATCTCAAAAAAGCACCATTGCGAGAATTTCGAATACGGCTTTGTGCCAAAAAAGCTGAAAATAATCCCGGCGACAACTCCATTCTAGACTTTAATTCCGGCCGGCGGCGATTTTAAATATTCTCGAATTTTTAGGGTTTTTTTAGACAACAGCTCGGATTATGGCTTGACGTTAGCCCTAAATTCGTAGATAGGCTTAAAATGCGCTACAAAAGAGGGCGCAGCGAGACAAGGATAATTATTATAGCGTATCAAATTTCCACCGATAAGGGTTTGGTCGGTACTCGGAGAGCGGAAGAGTGGTAATTTTCCGGATTTTAATTAATGTTGATATTTTTTCGTCGCGGTGCGGTAAGACTTTCTGGTACAATAAATTCTTTAATAGGGCTTTCGGTTAAATGGTAAAACATAGTGGATTTTTTGATATGGTTGCTTTATGATCAGGTCTTTGCCATTTACTATGCAATTTATATGTTACTTTATTATCTTATGAACTTTTCGAAAACAAGTAAGTAGCCAAAAAATAAAACCGATTGGAATAATTTTTGAAATAACATACTCGTGGTACCTCGCACCCATAACTCACTAGCTGCGATATAGAATACAGAATGGAACTCTGTACAAAAGATATTTAGGTAAATAACGATGTTTTTTAAAGGAGCTACATTGTTTAACGTGGTCTTTAATTTGTTTCCGGTAAATTGTGCAATTTCATTCGTTATCTTCATGTAGCGGAAAAATCGCGTTATGTACCCTTCGGGCACCGTAATCAAATTGCTTTCATTGTTTGAAAATTTATATTAACATTTGAGCGGAAACGCGGTCTCGGGATAATCGATGCGATTAATTGGTTGTTTGAAGATGTAAAGAATTTTTTTTTCACGCTGCTAATTAAAATTCATACTTAGGGTTTGATACGTTGAAGTGTACGCGAAACGAGCTTTTAATCGCCTATTTTACGCAATACGTTAATTCCATTAAACGTATGTTTTATACGCTGTAATATCATGGTACCCGTAGAAAGCGGAAATAATAAAGAGTCGTGTTTTGCAAATTTCCTCCATCTTTACTTGTGTACTCGTTCTCTTGTTTACTTTGCGTTCGCGTTTTCGCGCGTCCCAAGTTATTGAGGTTTGCTAGTTGATACGACAAACTCGTGCCAAGACATGAAGAGATTTAGAGGGTTTTTGAATTGATTTTTCAATCGGTGCTTGGTTGTTATAAATATTATTCCAGTGTTAGGTATGTCCTAATTTTACAATCTCATAGGTGTTCAGTTCACGTTCGTAGGGATTATATTTGAGCTTCATTCGTTCTTTGTAGAATGATATAGTTTTTTAAATCTAAATGACAAAACTCCATACATTATGTTCATTTCTATTTCAACATTTTTTTGACAACAAACAAACATTCTACTTCATTACACATCAAGTTTTATGTATAGTAAAAATTTTTCTCGAATATGTGCTCGTATAAATGTTTCTACGTCAGAATACAAAAGCATTAGCTATTCGGAAGGAAAACCTAATACGTGAAAAATTACTAATTTTTTTCGTCCGACTAGTAAAGCTGGTACATTAAGATTTCATTTCCGTATTTCTATTTACTTAATGTATTCGCTTTTGTATACGATGAAAAATGGTTGACGAGTATGAAAACCGTATTTCCTACGAATTCATGATTCTTACCTAATGAATGAGATTTATCTGACATTAACATTCGTAGAAATACTTTTACGAAATCTTCCAAGACACTTCGCGTTAGCATTGGCCTTATTGCTTTACTCATTCATGATTTTATATTCATTCATAAATTTTTAAAATATATTTTACATTTACTGAAAAAAATCTGTGTGGATGTACATGAAGGATCCATCTTTTATTTATTTATTTATTTATTTATTTATTCTTGGTTTTATAATTCGATTTCACATTGATTTAATTGAATTCTTATGAAAAATTGTCTTTCCTTTTATATTTAATTATTTAATATTATTTTTATGCTTTATTTTATTGTAATTTTTTTATTTTTTTTTTATTCAATTACAACGACTTATAATATTAAAAACGTTAAAAAACCCTAGTCCCCTAGAATTTTGTACCTTTCCTCCCAAATGATACGTTGGTTAGGAGCATGCTTTTAGTACTTACCTTTATCCCCAGTCACAAATAACTGTCCTTGAATGTTTACCAAGCAACCTTGATTTCAAGACTTTCACGTTTTATCTTTGTACAGACACATCATCAAATTCGGAGAAAATAGGTACACGACAGTAAAATTCGCAGTAATTAAACCAACTCGGTGATACGGTAATGGTTTTTTCTCATGTAAACACATGTTTTTTACATAGGTGCGTCAATAAAATGAATATTCAATAAACACTAACAAACTAGTGCTTTTCCGTTTGAAAATGTTTGCTGCCAAATAACTAGGAATATTTAATTACGTCGAGAAATACCTAACGAAAGGCGTTGGAATGAACGAAATGAAAAAAAAAGTCCCAAAAATTTGGATTTTCGTATCCAATACACGTTCGTGAAACTTAGCATCCAAAAGGGAAACAAAGGCGTAATGAAGTCGACCATTAACTTGGAGGAAATTTTTTTCGCGCACGTATTTTCGTCGGTGAAATAACTTTATATCGTTTATTTTTCTGTGAGCTAAAAGGTCGCAATTGCGATTTATTTCGACTTCATTGGCATTTCAGGTATTTGTACCAATGGCGATATCGAAATATAAAATTGAACCTATTCACAAAACGATAATGATGCTTGTATAGACACCTAATTATAATACTTCTGCATCGTCTATTATTCGTGTTTCGCATAAAATATATTCTAGCGACAGATACGTGTATCGAATAAGTCCATGTGAGACAATTGCTCGTTGATGTTGGAGTGTAAATAGAAGCTGTGGCAGTTATGGAAGAAAAACTCTTGAAATAGTAATTGCTTTTACAAGTACACGTTATCAAAAAATGAGTTCACCAGTTGAAACGTTCAGATTATCAAAACTCTAAGCGGTAGCAAAAGTATAGGATCCAAGCCAAGTATGTTTGTTCTAAATTACAGAGATGAAAGAATCCTTTGTGAATGAGCTGCAGCTCAAACCAGAGCACTGTAGAGTAAATGTTGTCATGAGACAGACGAGAAATGACTTGTATAATCCAAATAAGAAATTTGAGAGGAATATTTTGGAACTCGACAAGAGGACACAGAAAATGGTCCTTGAAGTTTGAGAAGAGCACCGAGGGCTAAACCAACGACCAAAACCTGCACAGCTTTTTTTAGTCGATAATACAAAATGGAAGGAGAAATATGGATCTCTCGTTACGATATATATGATGCAAATTGACCTATCAGCTAAACATTGAACCTGAGTTGATACGCATTTTATCGAAGAAGACGACAAGTATTAGACGCAGCTAATTATAGAATGAAAGTGGTAAAAATAACTTTGAATGCAGAATTTAGATCGAATCAATTACGATATTTTGTTGAGTGTTAACTACAAGAAGCTAATATGATACAGTCCTGATGCTAGATGGCAAGAACATGGGTATCAAGAATTGTAAGTGGGTCTTGAGTAAATTACCTAGTTTTATAAAAGTATTAAGTAATTTAAATGTTTAAAAAAAAAGAAAGAAAAAAGAAACAGGCAACTGAAATAAAAGAAAAGATGATGAAAAAAGTTCGAAAAAAAAAGACAAAACGTTAGTAGAAAAGTAATGAAATGGCCCAATAACCTTTACATGGATGTATGTAACCATGGTAACATGCTTTCCAGAGAGTACGCTGGTTTTGTCGGCGTATTTCTGTTTTTCGAGTATATGATAGGTAGTGGACATATTATCTTGCGATATACCGTCACCGCGTGTATAGATATATCTAACCAGCGTATTTATTGTATCGGCTTATTTTTAGGTTATATCGTCATATATCATGGAAAGGCCGACATATGCGTTCGATTTAATTCCGGCGAACGAGGCCGACTCCTTTGTTGATATTGTATATTTTTTATTACGAGTGGTATTATGCATTATTCACGTATCGATGAGTATTTATTGAGGAATGATGTAGCAATGGACATTAATCAAAATCGAATTCGACATTTCAAAGCATCATGAGACGAAATCGATTTGATCTTGGGCGAAAAGAGGTGGACATTTTCGTTCGCCTTTGAACGACCAATGTGCGGTGTAACGACCTCGGTAAATAATTCTTTTGAACGCGACCCAGAAATTAATTGCTTCTTGCTGGTCGCGAGAACGATCGCGAAGGGGGAAAATGTAATTTCATAAAAACGACAAAACTCGCTTCGTATTTCGAATTAAACTTTTTCGTTTTTTTGTCTCCAGTATATACGAGTCCAGCGAACTGTCAATGTAATTTATTTGCCCAAAGAAAGCGAGTTTTCGACGACCACTGGCGCGCGATGATTTTCCACGCGGAGCTTTTTCATTATTCCGGCGAACATTAAATTTCAATACTAGAAATTTCAACATGACCATATCTCGCGACGTTGTCCCTTAGTAACGGGGCTTTTTCCAAGTTTAATTAAACTTTGGTATTGTCCTCTAGTCGCGTAAAACAAATTGTTATTGAAATAATCTTGTCAAGATGTCGACGAACAAATGCACGAGGAAATGCTGACGTAGTGGCTTGATTAACGTAATTGAAAGCTTATACAGCCATTTGAGCCGAAGCGATCTTTATTTGAACGATGTTTGAAAATCATTCGGATGGTAATTGCGCGTTAGCGCTTGTTTCAAATTATGTATTGATTAGGTGAATGGAAAATTTGATGAAAATGCGCATTCATTGGAGCCAATTTTCATCCGGAACGAACACGAGTAGTTTTGACGCTAACGAATGTATATGAGGTTTATCGCTGCCGGTATATTCGACATTTCGTATTCCATGTTGAATTGTTGATCGGTACGCTGTTATAGGCGCGTAGTTCGTCTGATGTTTTACACTCGAAATTTAGTATGTAAGCAAAACAGCTTTGAAAAGGCTAATAATTCGTGCCTACGAATCAGTCAGTCGTAGTATAAAAATCGGAGTAAGTATACATACCTATCAAATGAAGAATACTGTGTAGTTTATTCACGCTGAAAGACAATTTACTAATTTTTTACCATGATTACATGATTTTCAACTTTTACTTTAAATGTGCTAATTCATCGATGTTTATTGAAAATGGGGCAGTTTACCAAACACCGATATTTACTAATTTAACATTGATTACGTGGTGTGGTAATTAAGTTCTGAGACTTTCTTTCTCTACTGCTCCTGAATTATATTTATTGAAAAATGATTTTGAAGCCTTTTTACAACTGTCATACCCAACTCAAAACGCTTTTCAAAAATCTTCTCAAGATCGTCCAGAGTAAGATCCTTTATATTGGAGCTTACAGCTTTTTCAATCCTCGACATGGCACTTCAATTTGGCACACGGAACCTTATCAGAAATACAAAAGAGTTGAAGTTTCACTTTCATGGATCAAGTATTGCCTAAACTGACGAATAGCTTCAGCGAAAGCATTACTTGGGTAGAGATACAGCTTGTGACCTCACTTTGAACATTCTGTTCTTCACCCTCTCTAGACCTTCTTGATGGAACATTTTGTTCACGGTATGGCCTCTAGGAAGATTTTTGCATTGTGGAACACTCTTTAATATCGAAGGAAACCAGGAGAATTGTTAATTTCGACTCCAGTTTATTTGCTTTTCATGTAGGTACTACAAGCCTTCTTTTCTGATCCACAATGATATTAAAATACCCACGATTTAACTCCCATGATAATAGAATTCATTTAGTCTTTTTCTTGGATATCAGTAAAAATACGGTACGAAACTCCAACTTGTCATTTTTGTAATGCCTTGGCAAAAGTTCTACGAAATAAGAATAAATCATACTAGATCCTATCTTGAAACTTGGCCTGTTATAAGTTGAAGATTCTCTTTTTTTGATTTTGCGAACGACAACTCTCCTACCTTACAAACGTGGAATGTGAAACTTAATTATCACATCTCTTATTATTAAATATAAATTTATAATTATACCATATTTACTGTAAATATGCTGATTTAGCGATATTGATGGTAAATGTACTCATAGTAATTCAAACCTTTCATTTGCTGCGAAGAAATTAATTTACCATATTTACCATAAATACTGTAATATACCGACATTTAATGTGAATACGACAATTTTCCAAAAATTAACGGTGAATACATTAATTTATGGTAATCTACTGGTCAATGCAATAATTTGCGGTAATATACTGGTGAATACAATAATTTTTGCTAACGTATTGAAAAATACCGTGATTTACCGGTAAATACAGAAATTCCCCGTGATATACGGGTAAATGTGGTAATTTACCGGTAATTACAGTAATTTATGGTAATTACAGTAATTTACAGTAATTACAATAGTGATGGTGATTACAATAATTTATGGTAATTTCAGTAAATCATGGTAATTACAGTAATTTTTGGTAATTTCAGTAAATCTTGGTAATTACAGTAATTTTTGGTAATTTCAGTAAATCATGGTAATTACAGTAATTTTTGATTATTACAGTAATTAATGGTGATTACGATAATTTATGATAATTTGCTAGTGAATACATCAATTTATCGTTATTCACTAGTAAATACAGCACTTCATTTGTATGCGTAATAAACCGTAATTTATTTGTAAATACCATAATTCTGTACCGCAGGGCACCTCGTAACATCAAGATGATGAGCCCTATATTTAAAGTGAACATGGTTATCAGTATTTACCGTAAATACCGTAATTTTTATCGATATTTTTTGCGGATTTTGTAATTTACTGCTATACTTGGTATGGATATAAAAATGTACTAATATTGGCCATCAGTGTTCAGAATTTATCGATACTGGTTTCAAGATTTGATAACATTCACCATAAATACAGCGATTTACCATCAACTCCAAAAATTTGTAATTTAAACCCTTTTTTTGCAAACTGATTTTATGTAGGTTAATGAAACGTCGGTACTTTTATTTTACCACCTTTGGTACGAACTCAAAGCATCTTCTTTGCCAACCTTCACGTACATCTCATAAAGGTAATTTAGTAATCTAAAATTATGAGGAATGTCCTTGATGAAAAAAAAAAAAAAGTAAAAAACGAACTCAAGTTCAAAGAACTCGAATCTTTTTCATGGTAAAAAAAAAATAAAATCAGAAACACATCACCAGAATTATAACGAACGAGAAAACCGACACGACGCCGGTGACAACGAGTACCTACTCAACTACTTAAAATTCTACTTTGGCCTTTTTCAAAGGTTTCGCCACTTCGTCAACAATTCGTTTGAAAGTTAATCAACACTCGAATAGGTTAGTTCCCGCGACCCTTCTTTTTTAGTAGTCGTTATACATAAAGATATTAAACCGCGTCGCTTGGTCGAGATACTTGATACGACACGAAATGGTACTCGTTAACTATCGACTTTATGATTGCATTAAAAGAGCCCGGCTTTATGGGAAATAATTGCGACTCGAAACTGCAGAAAACAGCGAAATGCAAATCGCCGCGTAGAATGTCGATCGCGTAAACTCTGGTGTTTCGTGTGCGAGAATATTTTTATTTTGTTTTCGTTCACGATTCTCAAAAAGTTCGATATTATGGAGACCTCGATGGGAAGGAAATAAGTGGAAAAAATGGTCCAGCGTTTCGAAAGTAGATACCAAAAATACTAATGAGATTAGCGCCGAGATAGGCAAAGAAGAAGCCATCAAAACGAAAATCCTTTATTACAAAAGGCGGAATTCAACTTGGTAATTTTTTTGGTTCGGCGGAACGTCGCCGAAAAGCTTTAAAGGCTCGGCAAACTCGTCGATAGTTGAGTAAAAAGTTTCACAATAGGCGGGCTTGTCTCGTGGACGAAAAATGAGCCGAGAAATAATTTTCGATAACAAAGTGCGGAAAGTACATCCAGGCGAGATAAAGTTTTCGCGAAACTTTTCCATTGTAATAAATAAAAATTGCGTGGCGCGCGAACGAGAAACGTGGCACGTTACCGCGAACGAGTAACATCATGTGACAAACATCGAGCGCATGAAGTGGCAATCAAATTTCCAATCTGTATGTTCCTTGAGCCGAATATCGTGATAAGAATACGGTACGGTGGAAAATAAAATTTACTTCGTACCGTTTTCAAGTACATCAGGGAAGACTTTCTCCTTTGCCAATCGAAGCGATACGATTCGTGCGCGCTTCGCATTTAAAAAGAATCCAGGCCAGCATAAAAATTGGATTGAAATTTGAATCGATGCTGCGGCAAAATACCAATGTAAACACACCCATATCGTACCCAGAAGTAATAAATTTTAAACACGAAACAGTAAATACCCGTTGCCGTGTTTCTGTTCTCCAATGAATAATAAATAACGAAAAGAATTAAAACAATTCATCCGCGGCCAAGGGATTTGATAAAATCATAGCAGGTCCTGGAACTCATTTTGCTAACCAAAGACTAAAGTAAAATTTTCAATTTCTTGTATTACAAGGGGAAAGCGCGAACTAGATGTAAGATAAACCGAGGAAAAATGAAAATGATTACTCGAATAAAATATTACCTTATAACTTGGCAGCCAGCACAGGAATAAATGACTGAATATAAAACCATGGAATACGTAGTTTCAACTTTATGGTTACTCACGTCTAATGGAAACTGGTAGGAAAACGTAATGAAAGTATGAAGGCGATAGTTACCTCTAATGAAAAAAATAAAGCTTGGAAGTTTCGAGCTGGGGAAAAACATCATCTCGGTTATTTATTTACTCTGGTAAGTTATTTACCAGGATCGCAAATGATGTCGATAATGAGTTTCTTGTTTCCTCAATTTTCAGCAGCTAAAAATAATTCCTCACGTTAATTCTAGAGTTTTAAATTAATTTAATTTTTTCCATTATAGTTGATGAGAAATCGATTCGCGTTTTTCGACTCGATAGAAAATTTCTCTTAATAACTTAGTTAAATCAAACGAACAGCAACAGTTGAGTTTCAACAAATTTATATTGAATCATTTCAGAATTTTCGTAATCGTTTTCATCCTATTTCAGTTTTCAAATTCAAGCATTCGTGCTATTAATGACGTAGAATTCAAAAGCTTCTTAAATCAGCTTTATTGAGTTTTATGATGTAAACTTTACCAATTCATTGTTAGAGAGTGGCATGAGGTACATATACCCTAGGATAGGCGGAATTTTGGATTGTTTTCGAAAAATTTGTGGTGAAGGAAAAAAAAAAGTAGTTGGTGAAAAAATTTCCTTACTCGGTTGATATGAACGCCAGTGCAAATGAGGTCAACTTTTTCAAAAAATCGATATTTCGAAATTTCAAGAGCTTAGACCATTTTATTTTCTTGGAATAAGTACCAAATTTTGTGTATTTTAAAAAAGGCCATTAATTGAGTGATTTATTGGTGACTTACTGCAGTATGTGTTTGAAGTTTTTAGGACTTCGGAGATGAATATTCAATTGTTATCTCTCTGGGGCTCCCAAAGTATGATCATTTTGTGATGAAACATGTAAATGATATCATTTCTAAGAAAATTGTTATTTATTTCAAAAATTCACTGATTTCCTATTTTTTCTTTTCAACAAAATTGATAGAAGTTGGGACCTAAATTTAAAGAAAAAATGAAAAAGTGTAATTACATTTTGAATGCAAAAAAATTTTAATTGTCCAAAATTATTATTTTTTTTTGAATTTTAAAATTATTGAAAACTCATTTTTAGTTGATGCTTTTATATTTAATTCGTGAGTATGATTCCAATTTCCAACAGTATAATTTTTTTTAGAAAAAAAGTATAAAAATACAAGTATGAATATCTACATTATAAATATATGTAAGATGGATGATTTTGATTTTATTTTGAAATAAAAAAAAAAAAATGGTATTAAAAAAAAATTGAAAAAAAATCAATATAGCATAAATTATATTAATTTTTCTAAAAATTTCAATGTTTCCTATTTCTTGATTTATAATTTATGATATAATTCCAAATCCTGGTAGAATAAAAATATATACTTCAAATACTATACAAAGACTTTCCGACCTCCCAGTCAATATTTATCTTTGCCATTTGAAAATGAAGCTGATTTTTTTCAAATCCAAAAATTTGATTTAAAAAAATTCAAAATTTTTTTAAAGTGTTGAATCATTTTCTACTGTTCAGAGAAAAATCTAGATGCCAATTTTTTATTTATTTTAGTTGTCTAAAATTTTTTATATCATTGTGAAAAGTAAAAATGATAGTGAAATTCGCCCTGTATTGTTGAGGTATGATATTAGGTATGCGAATGTATGATTTGTACAATTTTGTATTTTAGGTGATCTTACTGCTTTTCATATTCCAACCACAATTGTCAGAAATTAGGCATTTTACTCAATTTTTGCAATGAAATGAAATACTTTAATAATACCCTGAAAACAAAAAATAGGCATGAATCTCTTGAGTAAGATAAGTTAGGAAGTAATTCCTTAGTATACCCGTTTAGCGTTTGATAGCTGCGAAATTACCTCAAAAATATGCCCAAATAATTTCAACCATTTAAGCTAATATTATTTTACACCCTTCATTATTGGATCAAATTTTGAAAAATCTTATGATAATTCAAAAAATTAAAAAAAAAAATAGTTTTTAGAAATTTGAGAATTTTTTGTGCTTAAGAACCTTATTTCGTCTTCGGAACTCTAAGATATAAGTATTGATTTTGGAAACTGATATATTTGGTCATACTTTTGTGGTCATTTTGCAATTATTAAGCACTTAACCAGATGAGTTTTCAAAAAAACCAATATTCTTTCATCTTAGTAAGTACCTATACAGTATACACCTAAAAAATAAATGATCTATATTTTTCACAATTTCTTGAAATATGCGAAATATTCTATTTTCCAGTAAATTATAATAAAAAATTAAAACTACTTAAAAATGAAAAAAAAAAACAAAAAAACTCTCAGACAATCCTGAACGAATAACTAACCTTTTTAACTCTTCTGGCTTACCCAAATTGATATAGCCATTACAACCGTGCCTTTTACCATAGCTGCTGTACACGACACGTAAAAAAAACTTTTTGAGTGTCAAAATATATCTTCTAGATGGAAATGTATTTAAATTTTTCGAAACTGAATTTTTTAGGATTCTTCATATGTATATATATATATTATATATATAAAAAAAAGGTTAATGTTCAAAATTTGTCGTCAGTTTAGAAGAAATGCATATAGATTTCTATCCTTGACTGTTGACATTTTTTGAACATACTATTGAGATAATTTCACTGCTATTTTCATGCATCAATCAAAGGTTTTCGAGAGAAAAAAATTCACTCAACTCAGAATGGAATTAATTTAAATGATATAATTACCGATAAAAAATAAACATTTCAAATATTTTGATTATTAAAATATCAATATTAATAGCTTTACTGCATTGTTGCCAGAGAAATATTAGAAAAAAAATTTCAAAATCATGAATTCCGAACAACTGATTAACGGGTATATATTCATGAATTTCCCTGCACAAAAAAAAAAACTAATAAAATTTGTATATCCATTTTCAATATTGAAGGGACTAGATGATTCATATGCTCGGATTTTGATTTCATTTTCTTTTCTGTAAACTATAGGGGAATACAGCAAACAGCAAATGAGGGAAAAAAGGTGGAGCAGGGTGGAGTGATTCACTGTCTATAATTTCAATTTTTGAATAAAAAATAAGGGAAAATTAATTTTAAAAGACATACCATATCAGTTCCTGTTTTAACGCAGTTTCACGAATTGATTCGTACTCACGATTGAGATATGATTAATTTTTTGCAACTACCGTAACGAAAATAACGAGAACCAAAGGTTGATATTTCCATCGTTACTTAACGTACTAGTCAAATGTCACCAACAATTATCTCATATAGGTCATCGTAATGAAAAAAATTCCGAACGCAGATGTTATTTTCGCATTTTGTCCTAGTGCTGGTTATAGCATCACAAAATGGATAGAAAAGAGTTTCCCGCTACGTTAACGTAATATTTTTTCGTTGAAAAAAAAATATAGGATTTTGCGGCCAATTTAGCTCGGTATATCTGCGAAGTACAACGTGTGTACGTGTGACTGCCACGTAACCAACGCCGACGTAGTACATACGCCAACACATTTGTCGAAAAGTCGACTCACTATAATGCGTGCTCGCCAACGCAATAAAAATCGTTTTTACTTGGCCTTAACCTTTGAGTGTAATTATACGATGTACAAATATCTTGAGGGAAATATACCTAATATGTGTCTTCGTCGATTATATACTCGAAGTTTAATAGGCTCAGCTTCGATTGGCTTATCGATATTGAAATATGACGCCGGAATAAAGTTTTCTCGGTCGGTTCTATCGAAACAGCTTGTACGTGCGAAGATTGACCAAAAGTAATGAGGTCTAACACGAATAAAAGTGGCGGAAACAGTTGGAACACCTGTTGCCTTTCAGCGCAGAATGCTTTGTGGAGTAGCGAATTAATGGCGAAAACGTATTGAATGGCGTGGTAACCCTCGGTAAAATGGTTTTTCGGGGGCGTTTTATCGGACAAAATATGGTACAATTTAACAATACGTTCGGCATTAGTTTACCATCCGCTGTGAAAATGAAAAGTTCTAATTAAGTAGTATTTTGTGTACCGCTGGTAATCCTGTCTAAACTGTACCATAGCGTAATTGGTTTATTAAAGTGGAAACGTCAAATTCTTGTATAAAAATAACTTAACGCTGTCGAAAAGCCGCATTTAACGATGATAGACTCGGCGATTAATTTATAACCATCGAATTAGGTGTTTTCTTTTCACCGTTCAGTAAACGCTTTAACAACATAAAATGTAACCAGAGTTTTGAAAAATTGCAGGAAAGATTTTTCTGATCGCTTTGAGTAATTAGTCGATTGATTGCGTGTAGTGGTGACGTATGTTTGTCTTCATGTCCGCCAGCCAAGTCACGCATTACCTTTATAGCTTTGACCCGTTATAACAATAACTCGAATACACCTCCGTTGCATTATTGTAGTATCCTTGGTATTTGTAGATGCGTACACAGCCTCCAGCTATCACTATTTGAACCAACAAAATCACCCTTAGATTAGAACGCTTCCTACAATCAAATGTAGATTATCATAAACTCAGTTTTATAACGTTACGTCATCGTATAGATCAGAGTTTTAACGTTATTTGCATTTTGTTCGATAGCTCCGGAAGCCGGTGTCCACATTGTCGATTCCGGGTGCTATGAAGGCAGTCGGAGGAGCAACAGGGTCCGGCAGCGAAGAAGCGGCCATTGCTTTAGTCGGAGTGAAATCGGGTGAATGCGGCACCAGGTACTCTGGAACTGTGGAAGAGCGCACCCTTTGTAAAGGCAACAGTGTCGGGTCTAGCGGCAACGTCGGTTCCGGAGGGCCTCCTGGTAAACATAAGCCGAACGTCGGGTATCGTCTCGGCCGACGAAAAGCCCTGTTCGAGAAAAGGAAGAGAATCAGCGATTACGCGTTGGTCATGGGCATGTTTGGCATCATCATCATGGTGATAGAAAACGAACTGTCGAGCGCTGGAGTCTACACCAAAGTAAGTTTTTTTTTTTTTTTTAATTTCATGATCATTGAGAATCTCAAGTTGCAAAATTTGCTGCTGGGATCGAGAAGTTTCTAAGTAACTGATATCCCATGAACTTATTAATTTAAATTTAATAGATATTTTTAAATCTTGTAGACCTGGAAAAATAACGTAATTTAGAAAATTTTTAATCTGGAAATATCATGTATGCAGGTGAAAAAATTTCAAAGTTGATTTCAGAAAAATTGAGAAAATATGTGCGGAATGATTCTAGAATATTTTTAAGATACCCATGCGAAACTTGGAAATTCCGTATTGAAAAAATTTCAAATTGTTTGGAAATATAAAATCTAAAAGATCCTAAATCATCTAAGAGAATCCAAAAATTCATGTAATTTTGTGCCTTTGAAAAATTCCCCTCTTTGGAAAAAAGTTTCAAAGAATCTTAAATGAATCGGATTTTGTATATAATGAGATACTGTTGTCAGTAAGTGAGAAACTGTAGTCACTAAAAGTCTCCTGCCTAATATGATAATAAACTATAAATAAAATCATAAAATAAAATAAATAAGTAAAATAAAGAAAAACTGAAAAAATCCCAAATTTGAAATATTTTTATACTTTCATGATTTCTAACCTAAGAAAAGACAATTTACTAAATTTTTTAACTTAAGAAGAAAATTTTATGCTGTAAAAGGGGGCGGGGAATACCCCATTGTAAAAGCCCCTTATTCCAAGTTGGGGGCCTCTTGTAGAAGCCTCCTACTGACATCACCACGTCATCATGGTGGGGTAGACCGAGCTGCCTATAAAAGACCATGTTGTTCCAGTAGTCGAGCATTAGTTGTTGAGAGTTCTTCGGAGATTATACTCCAGTTTATTGCCACGAATATTACAAAGTGGTTTTTATACACGTTTATTACCACGAATATTAGCATGTGATTTTTCAACTGAATTTTCAAATGATTTTTCTCAAGTGATTTTTACAATACTAAAGATTTCTAAAAATTAGAACTTGATTCACTCTGTTGGTAAAGGACTATTTCAATTTTGAAAGTTTATTGCATCTCAATATCCATGTCCATCTTTCGGATTCATGCCCTTTCAGAAAACTTCACGCAGCTGACAAATGATCCAAAATTTGGTCACATGACCTCCTTCCGCGCCGCTCGATCTGAAGAAGTTGCCCTCTGCCGCCTTCGCATTGGCCATGCAAAATTCTCCCACTCCTACCTTCTTTCTAAATCTCTGCCTCCTTCCTGTGACCTCTGCTCATGTCCTGTCACAGTCCAACACTTCCTCGTTGAATGTCCTAAATTCGCACCCCAGCGTTCTCTTCTGTCTTTACCACCTACTCTGCACCAACTTCTTGCTGACGATGAGTCATCCATCACAAATCTCATGAAGTTCCTCAGACTCTCAGGCATCTTTCCTCAAATCTAACCAGTAAAGTCCTTACCGTGCCTCTGGCCATAGCAGCAGTATAGGGCACGTTAATTAAACAAGTAAACAAGTAAAGTAATACCTAACTAAAAACAAATTCTACATTAAAAAAAAAATGATAAATAATGCCCAGCCTTTGTATGAGACATCTTTTGAAAACAAGGAGAGCTAAGTCTCTTAGCTGACTTCCTATCAATCCATGCACAATGAAATTCTTATACCTTTTTTCCAAGTGATTATGCCTCTGTTTACAGGCTGTGCAATTTAGTTTTCTAAATATGCAGACAAATTTGAAAATAATTGCGAGAATGAAATATTCTGATTTGCAAAACTTCTAAGAAATTCAAATATTTTAAAATGTTATTTTCATGTCTTGAAAAATTTCAAACGTTCAAAAAGCTCTTGAAATTCACACATTTTTTTCATTTTTGAAAATTTTTTCCAGAATAATTATTTTTGATTTTCGGTATTTATTTCTTATTTAAACAATCTTTAATTTTACTCGTGTTTGCACTTCTTTTTTTTTCAAGTAAAAATTTTGGATCATTGAGTATTCTTAAAATGTCTTCAGTTTTTCTTTGAAATTAAAAAAGACTAAAAATATAAAATTCCTAAATGTGTCGTGGAATAAGGTTTAGGTGTTAGTGACGAGAATCACTTTTTCGAGAAAAACGCGTTCAAAATTTTGGTGTTGAGTTTTTTTTAAATTGGAGTAGTCAACTTTTATAGGGTTTGACTTTTTTTGGAGCAAGATAGGGGTCTAGGAGCGTGATTTTTGAACGTTTGAGACTTTTTTTACATAAAAATCCGAAAAAAGCAATAATTTATGGCGTTTTATTGTAACAGTTATATTTTATCAATAAAAATTTTTTAGTCTAACATGGCTAACAACGCCAACAGTGAACTAAATCAATTTCTTAATTACAAAAATAATTTCTTAGTCGCATACCTATACGATTGCTTAGGTGTTTACTTGAAAAATTATTTTTTTTAGGAATTTAATGGACAGTTCAATTTGAAATTTGAAATATTGGCTCATTACTAATATTAACTAAAAATTATCGCAAGATTATTTTATTAAATTAATATTGCTGGAAATATATATGAAAAAAATTATTAATGAAGAGATCGTGATTCACTACCAATATATTTATAAATTGAATTATACTATGTGTTTTTTAATTAATTTTTTCACAAATGAAAAGAAAGAAAACTAGAAGATTCGTTTTCTTTTCTAGTTTTTTTCAACTAATTTTTCAGAAAAAAAATTTTTTTTTTCATTTTTTTTCATAAAAATATTTTTTTAAATAATAAAACTCCAAAAGATTCATTACCAAAATTTGATTTTGTATCACTTTGTTCACCCCCCCCCCCTTCACTCTTTTAACAATATTTCTCCACTACATACCATATTACGTGTAATTATTAAACAATAAAATTCCTTTGTTATCTTTCCCTCTCATAGCCTCTCTATTCCCTTCAGTCGTTTTAATGTAATATCATAAAAGCCATGAAAAAAGAGGTTTAAAACAAGTTATGAGCTACACGCTCATTGCAAAAGGGTTTCGCTTTTTGTAAATCCTTGAAGTTGAAAAATGTATTTTAAAAACAAACACTAATTTTATCGTTGAATAAATCTTAAAAAAAAAAAAAAAATTATAAAATTATTTACTGTTCAGTGAACATATTTGTCTTATCACTAACAAATTAATTAAAGAACAAAAAACAAAAAATCTATTCCCAATGTAATCTAGTTTTTGGTTTCTAAAAACGATGTTCGCTGATTGGCTCTCTGGATATAATAATTCGCTGATTGGCTACTCGATGAAAAATGTGATGAAGAATAAAAGGATGCAATAAGATTGCGATGTTGCTCTGAAATCGAAACGCTGAAAAGATCTCGTGTAACGATTGGTCTCACTATACCGCTACGACTATTCGTGCGAGTGTGATACGCGTATAAAAATCGACAACTTTAGTTTACTTTAATTTAGTGATATTTCAATGATAGGTTCATTGATGCATAATATTTTGTCTATTTCGCTCAAAAAAGCAGTTGTATGTAGATTCATGAATGTAGGCTGTATGAAAAAAAAAAAATAATAAAGGAACAAAATATCAAAAATGCTATACTTTGATAAGCATCAACCATTTCTCCTTTCAAGTTCCGTTATCACATCAGAAGATGGAGTCTTTTGCCAAATAAAGGCAAAAAATGAAAAAGGTGAAATTTTTTATTTATTTGAAGTTCCGTCAATTTCCTAGTCAGTTTGTGTCTTTTCGAATTATTTTGACCATTCATCTCTCGCCTCTGTTCCGATAAAACTGCTGTCTACTACGCTTTGCTTGTGATTTCCTTTTTCCACAACCTTGAAGAGGGTTTCGACAGTCTTTGAAGTGAACTTCGAACCCCGAAAAATTTTTCTTTCAGAATTTACATTCCGATTCGATTAACAGACTGATAACCAGGTATTGTAAAATTACCGCAATAAAATTGGTTCCTAAAATAACGTTTCTTCGAAGAATCGAAATTTAATTTTCCAGCTTATAATTGAAATAACGCTGATTACGTAAAAGGGTAAACGCTGTTTTTAACTCTCTTTGTATTTAAGAGTCACGGCGGTTTAGTTATGCAATATAATTAACATCGCCGATGAACGGGTCACCAGTCAATGCTACGAATAAATTAAGCTATTTTCTTTGAACAATACCGAACGATCAATCTTCGTGCTGCGAAGTAACGACGTTTCGGCTAAAAGCTTTTTAATTTCATTAAAACCGGAGCTTTGTAAATAATCGCTTTGAAGTCGTTTTCGTTTTTAATGAAATAATCGCGACGATATGCAAATACCTGGGTGAAATTCGAAGGATTAGTTTCATTAGTGGGCTTCATTCGACGTTCTTTTGAGATGTATTCGATTCAACCTAAACGTATGACGTGTATTCGACGCTATAAAGTAGGTAGTCGGAAAGAAATTGGGTTTGTGGATGTTCGCTGAAATACCCTAACCGCGTAATTGAAAAGCAAAATGGTGAATAATGTAAAGGAAAAACGTCCTAGTTTCCGAGCCGAAGAACAGTCGAAATCACAAATTACCAAAAGAATTTCCTGTATTGGAAATGCCGTCGCCGGTGTACCAAAGTACGAAAACTAAATCAAGCGAATGACTGTAATCTCATTTCCATGCAACTTTTATGTACGTATAGAAAAAAAGATCCAAGTCTGAAATGGAGAAGCTAAGTTGTAAAAATAGCCTGCTTAAATTTCGTG
The DNA here is from genome assembly GCA_009761765.1 of Phenacoccus solenopsis. Classification (NCBI taxonomy): domain Eukaryota; kingdom Metazoa; phylum Arthropoda; class Insecta; order Hemiptera; family Pseudococcidae; genus Phenacoccus; species Phenacoccus solenopsis. The sequence continues at coordinate 23,261,111 of CM019755.1, read as the reverse complement.
CGGTTTTCTTTCACGCTCGATTACGTCGAGATGGTATTCGTACATTTGCGGACTTTTTTAGCGAAATTATTTTGCTTGGCGTGTTTTGCACTCGACGCAATGGTATTCTATATAAGGGCAGCCTTGTCGAGACTCGAGAGGCGAGCACTCGAGCTCAGATTCGTGCCTTGGTATTGCCTTCATTACGTATTTATTGTTTATTTTCTTTTGGAACACTTTTCGCCAAATGATTTAGGGTTTGAAAAGTTTTTATTTCCGCCGCGTATACAATTTATAGGGCAAAACGTTTCGAGCAGATTATGAGTGTACACTTTTTACAATTGTTAGGGATAGTTTTATCCGTTTTATGGGTGCTGAGAAGGTATACGGAGCGCGTTTTTCTTATATGTTCGGATTGGTTTTATGTTTTTATTTTCTTTTAATGGCGCCGGTAACATCCACCTTAATGCACGACGCGAGGCGAATTTTTCGTAATGCGCGAATTCAAATCGTCTGTATACGAAATACCGCGAACCGCACTAACTGCTGTTGAGATTGGTAAATGGTGTACGGTCGGACGGACGATACGAGATGGTGCTTTATTTACGTGATTTATCGCCTATAAAACATTATCATTTCAACATTCACTCGTTTTAGCGATTTTATTAGCGCCACCGAGCGTCCGTTATCTTTTATAGCGGTGTCGATGCGTGATGGAAATTTTTGATGAAATGGTGGGAATTTCGATTGAATCGATGGATGGACGATAACGAATCGAATCAATACCACTAAGGTGTTCTTTAAGTTGGCGTGGAATTTTCCTTGTTGCCAAAATTCTTTGTGTTTTCATCTTAAGATTTGCGGAATTTCGAAAAATTCTGGTCAAGGATATTGCGAAGGATACATTTATATATTAATCTGATTTGTCTTCATAATTCCCTTTTAAAGACTGCCCTTTTTCGATTTCTAGAATACTCTCTCTCGGTTGGTGCTTATTTGAAATTAATAGCGCTTTGAAATTGAAAGATTTAGATTCCGATTAGAGTTCTGGTTTATATCATTGTCATAAGAGTGAACGTAGCAGAAGTGAACAGAATGCTAGAGTACAGCTTTTTATAAAATCGGAAACGAAAAGAAATATGGTGGACTAAAATTTGAGAATGAAGAGCGAAAATACTACTGCAAATGACAACTCCAAATTGCTGAAAAATAGGATCGAAAAGAATTGATTTTTTCTATCGTTCTTTCTATTTTTATTTTATTTTTATTTACGTATGTCAATAATATTGTATCAGTAGATGATATTTTTCAAAGAACGTTGTTCAGTTTTAAGAGCGAAAAACCATAATTCGAATGCTTGACCTTGCTCGTTTTTATATAGCACTGGTTTATAACGTTAAAATTCTGATCATAGACTTCATTTAACCAATTTTACCATGCTTTATATTTTTGGTGCAATTTTTGGTTTATCATTTTGCTTTCTGTTCATGTGGTTCTGGTTTGCTGTTTTGGCTATAGATTTATGTTAATTTCACAATTTTAGAAATAACAAGAATTTTCCAAACTTCTGGTTGATTGATTAAAAAAAACGTAAGAAGCCATGCCGCATTACTGGAGCTGAGTTTTTAATTGGGGCTGTTCAGTTTTCAAATTACATTGCTAACCCCTCCATATGTACAGGTCACACGTAGAGTAATTATGAAAAGGAGGTAGAGGAAGAAGCCATATTGATTCATAGAAAATAATTTTCGAAGTTCGTAAAAAATTTAATTTGAAAGGAATTGAAAAAAAAATACAGCAATATAATCAGAAAGATTATATTTTTCGAGTAGGCACGTCAAAAATAACCTACGCTATATTTATATGATTTTATTTAATTGAATTTTTGAAAATTCTAGTTATTTTCCTGAACCAGTATGGCGACTTTCTCTACTCGTCTTTCATAGGTGCCTTAGTCACACCAATACAAAGTTCTATACTATTTCCACTGTAAGAAATACAATCATCATCGATGAAATTTGGGTGAAATCAACAATTTGGTTCTGAGACGCGCAAAAGCATATGCACGCATAATTATACTTGGTTTCTACCCTGCTTCACATTGCTCGATAATGTGATTGTTTATATTTTCCTTCACCCCCTGCATCAAAATTGTCCATAAATAATCATGACGTATTGCATTTTTTGTAGTGGAAATAATATAAAATCATTTAAGAAGTTGAATTTGGAACAAATGTAGTATTTCTTGTCACACAATATTCATATGAACAAATATTTTTTAAGTTACAGTTAATTGAGGCTCCTTAAGTTATCCTCAAATTTTTACGATCCGCCATTTTGGTTCCATTTTGAGCTAAATTTAAAAAGTCATATTGTGGCCTCCAACTAAGCCCGCATACGAAATTTGACTTTTCTGGGTCCGTTTGGTGAGGAGATATGGGAGATTCATAAAATTTCATGTAATGCAATTTCCCCTCCAAAAGCCACTTGTTGCTATAACTCCCCCCCAAATTTACTTGATAAGGAAAAATCAGAATAGGTTAGTCACTTGGGCTCGTTTTATCATATATGGCAGCACAATAATAAATTTTCGTTCTCTCGTGTACCCCTACTATATTTTCAAGTCGATAACCCCTCCCCCTCCCCACCAACATCATGTGGGGAAGTGAATTTGGAATATAATGTACTTCTCATTGCCAACAATCATATGAGTTCATATTAATTACAGTTTTACTCATTTGAGGCCCTTCAAGCTCTACTCAAATTTTGATAATCCGCCATTTTGGTTCTATTTTGATCCAAATTCAAGAATTCGTATTCTTATCACCATTTGAACCAACCTACAAAGTTTGATTTTTCTAGGCTCATTTAGTGAGAAGATATGGAAGATTCTAGAAATTTCGTGACTCAAAACTTCCTCAAAAAGCTGTTTTTTGCTATAACTCCCCTTCAAAGACTTTTAAGAAGCTGAAATTTAGAAACCTCGGTGCCCGTGACCTACTCTTTCGTATGAAATGAAAAACCAAAAATTTGAGATATTTGCTTCTTCTCCAGCTCTCTTCAAAATTTGAATTAGCAGCTATTTTAAGATGTATCGAAAAAACAAAAAGTACCATTTTTTTGCATTTTCAAAAAGAGTCTCTCATCAAATTTTGAGCGAATTTTATGAATACCCAGACATCACGCATGGGAAAAATATAATTATATGTTCCAAGAAGTTGGACACTTATTTGATGATTACAAATGGTTTGAAACACAATGATTTAAATACCCCCCTTCATCGAACTCTATTTCCCAAATCCGGTACGTAATACCTATCGTTTGTATTAAAATCGCAACTAAAAAAAAAATTATAATAATTATGATTCTACATCACATTTAAAAAATTAAATTTTTTGTTTTTAATATAATGGCTTTTAAGCTCTATAGTAATGCCGGTTTTAGGATCGCTGCTTGCGGAGGGGGGGTTTCAGTTCCATAAAGTCATGTGGAAAGGATAGTAAATTGTTTAAATTAGCAAAAAGTTGATTTGAACGCCTAAAAAAAAAAAAAAAAAAATAAAAAAAGAAGCTCTTGATGGTGGTGGTGGTTAGACAACTACCCCCCCCCCACTTAAAACCGGCTATGTTCTGTAGTTTCATGTTTGAAACTCCATTTTACAGGTTTTTTCACAGTTTTAGTCTAAAATTTATTTCATTTTCACATGTTTAGAATGAACCACAAATTTAGATGTATCTGGTTTGAAATCCAAAAAAAAAATTTGTCGAGTTGAAAAATGAGACTTTTGATTCTAGTAATGGTGGTCTTTAAGGTTCTAGTTTCCATTTCCAAACTTCTTTTTTCGCGTTTTTCGTTGTTTTAATTGTAAATTTGCTACAGTTTCACAACATTGGTAACAATCAGAATTCTTAATGGTTCCAGGCTGAAAAGTTAACAAAGTAAAAATAAATCGTAATTTTTTTGACAAGTTGAATTATTAATTTTTTTTCATTTCAATTATAATGATGATCTTTGAGTTCTGGATGCAATTTTGAAATTTAATTTTTCACGATTTTCCTAGTTCTCGTTCTAGATTTATCATACTTTCGTAATGTTGGAAATTACCAGAGTTCTCGATCATTCTGGATTGAAAAACAAACGAATGAATTGTAACTTTGTTGACAAGTTGAAATATTAATTTTCTCGATCGTAATTTTGAAAATTAATTTTTAACAATTTTAATACTTTTGATTCCACATTTATTCTAGTATCATAGTCATGGAATTGGTCAGAATTCTTTTTTGTTTTGGGTTGAAAAGCACAAAAAAATAATTGTTATTTTGTTAATAAGTTCGAAATTAATTTTTTTGGTCCTGGTTACAATTTTTTTAATAATAATTTTATTAATTAAAATAGAATTATTTTATTTATATGATTTAAAATTAAAATATTAATTTGTGAAATTAAAAATAATATATTTATATTTATAAATAAATTTTATTCTGATTCTAAATTGATTTTAGTGTCATAATCTTGGAAATAACCAGAATTTGTGATGGTTCTGAATTAAAAAGCGAAAAAAAAAACGAATTGTTGTTTTGTTGATAAGTAGAAAAATGTTTTCACGATTTTCCTACTTTTAATTTCAAATACTTCTCGATCTTACAACTTTTTAAATAATTGGAAACAAATGCTTGATAAACGCATGAGAGATCAATCATTCCCGTTGATAAGATCTCGGCAAACCCATTACCAAACTTTTTTCTTTCTTGGAGTCAGGAGAAGAATAATCGCTTGTTGCAACTTATAGGCTCGTTATAAAATTGATCTCAATTCCTTAACATAGAACTATAAACGAGAGCGAATTCGAGTTGATATAAAATTCGATAAACTTATCGCTATTTTAATCCCCACGAGTACATTTTCGTGGTATTTTCGTTTTCAAAATGGCTTCCATAGTCTTCTGGTATACGCGTGAATTCGCTACGTTGCCATTTTAACAACCCCTTGCCATAGTACGAAATAAAATATAGAATAAGTTTCGCCGTAGAGTCCGCGACTTTATTACCGTCTTATTTTTCGAGCATCGCCAGCGATTCTGGAATACATATAATAAAGTTTGTTGGTTGTGATCAATTAATATTTTTAAAGATATTGCCGCCGAACTATTCCCAATGGTAAATAAGAAATAGCTGGTGTTTTACGCTGCGTTACGGCGGTAATTTCCATCGTAGATTATATTGTCATTGGAACAAATGGCGCTCGAGATACGTACGAAATTCTTTAAGTACTTCGTAAAATAGCTCTTAATCCGGTACTAAATTATTTCCAGATGTAATTTTCGCGCAAAATCGCGCTCGTTTTCAATTTCCTTTTAGGTAACTACTATTTGGAATGGGTTGCGGTTTTGATGTTTTTTTCGCAGTTGCTACGCTTGCTTTCAGAAATCCGAAAGGATTAGGATATTCGTTCTAAAATTAATACAGTCTATACAGCTGAAAGATTGAATTTATGATTACTAGTTTATTGCGAAGTTTTTTTTGCTGATGTGAGCTTCAAGGCTCATCCATTTAACTTTGAAAATTGCCAAGTACAAACAATTCTAATCTCCTAATATGAGTCTACTGTAGTCTACAATTTACAGTAAATATCTTCAACTGTATCAAGAGCAAAAGCAATCTCGGTGTAGCGCTATTGCTTCTCAAGGTAACCGCATGCAGTTAAATGGCGAACTAAAAAGCGTCGAAAGCGTATAAAAGCCGGATGAAAGTTCTCGGTTACCAGTAAACGGCTGTTTTCGCGGGGTAATTACTTTAGCGTGCAAAATGTCACACAATGTACGATAAGGAAAAGCCTAATTGACTAGCTAACAGTGTATCGGCGAATTTATATAGTTTTTTCAGTTCGCCTACGAAGCTTATCGCGAACAATCGAATAACACGACCCAACGAATTATTGTTATCTGAGAACGCAGCCTCGAAATTAAAACTATAAAAAGTCAAGGTTTACGGTAACGTCGATGGCGAAACTTTCGCTAACGAAACGTTCTCAGGGTTTGGGTTTATGCAATTTGTCGACTGGTAAAATTTCAGCGTAACTTTTTCCTTCGTATGCGTCTTTATGGCAATATGTAGGGTACGATTGATCATCCCTGGAGGATTGCCGAGTACGTCGTATTTACTACTTTCGATACGATTCGTTGGTTACCCAATGTAATTTAAGGCGTAAAATAACAATAGTTGGAGGCTAGTGTGATGGATAGTGTATGATTCGTGTATTCGAGTCGGTGTAACTTGGGAGACCGAGATGGATATAAAAAGTTGAGCTTAAATTTGAGTTGCTGCCAAGTTTTTATTTTAGCTTGTTTTGTGAAAGCACAAATTTGAAATTTTTTTCATATCGAAATGATTTGAAGAATTAAAATTGAATGTTCTTGCCTGCTTAATTTCAATACTTCAAATTTAATAAATTTATTTTTGCAACTTTGATTAAAATTGAAAAAATTTATTTTAAAAATATGCATATTTTGTATTTATAAAAATTTGTAAGGTACAATTAATGTGTAAAAAATTTAAATAAATCAAAAAACTAATACTTAATATTAAATGATTTTGAAGATTTTTTTGAAATTTTTTTGGAAAAAGAATAAAAATAATTTTAATAATTATTAAGTAATTAAAAAAATTGAAAAGTTGAAAATTAAAAAATTTTCATGAAAAGACTATGAATAAAAAAAATTTGAAAAAAAAATTGAAAATGTGTCATAGTTAAATAAAAAAAGGAAAGGTTAAAATTTTTGGTCCCATGTGCCTGTATCGTTAAAAATCTTTTTATTTTGTTAAAAAATGGATTTATTGTTTAAAATGTAATTGATTTTGAAATTAAAATTTTAAACAATGTGTAATTATAAATTTAAAAAAATATACATATTTTAATTTATTAGATATACAGAAGCCCCCTCTCTTCTGAAAATGAACAACTCTGAATTCTCTAAAATTTTCTAAATTATTTTAAAACATCTTTCGTTAACAAAATTTGGAATTATCGAATAGTTAGGTGTTTCACCTCTCCTTCTAAGTTCTAATTTATATAATACCTTTCTGCAGACTTCGTCTTATGTCAGTTATTTTGTAATGACGCTTTGCACCCACACAAGGACACACTCTTACCTACATGTATGTTGGAACTTCTAATTATAATACATGTATTTCAAAAAAGTAACACACGCTCTTACATGAAAGTTCAAGCTTTAAAAAATAAAAATAGACATAGTAAGCTTTTTTTTTTTTTTGAAAACGTAAGCAGTCATTCCGTATTAGTAGAGCTGAGTTTTTAATTTGAGCTTCTGGTTTCCAGATAAATTTGCTAACCTCTTCTCCATACACGCTACTGAATCTAGAAAGCTCTACTGTATCCCATTCAAAATCGCATTGAAAGTTGAATTTAGGATCCATCGTAATATTTCTTGTTTGCAATACATATGAGTTGATATTTTTCAAATTTTAGCGATTTAAGGCTCTTTAAACCTTCCTCAAAAGTTGACGATTCGCCATTTTTTATTCATTTTCATCCACACTGAAGAAGTCGTATTCTCATAACTAATTACCCTTGTATATGAAGTTTGATCTTTCTGGGTCGATTTGGTGAGAAAATAAGTGCGATCCGTAAAATTTCGATTACCCCTTCAAAAGCTATTTTTTCCTTCAACTCCCCACCAAATTCGCTTGAGAAGCTAAATTGGAAATAGCTTAGTGACTTGAGCTCACTTTATGATATGACATCAAAATCAAAAATTTTTGATTTTTTGTTCATTACCACCACATTTTGAGTTCTGTAATCCCTCCTTCCCTCCAACATCATATGTGAGGGTGAATTTTCGATATAGTATACTCTTTATTCCTAGTAATCACGTGAGTTCAAATAAATAACGTTTTCAGTCATTTGAGTCTGCTTAACATCTCAAATTTTAGTGAACCTACATTTTGTATTGATTTGAGTGAAATTCAAGGGCTCATATTCAGGTTTCAAACTAACCCTACTCAAAGCATTTCACTTTTTTAGGTCGATTTTATGAGAAGATACGGAAAATTCAAGAAATCTTATGACTCGAAACAATCTCAAATAGTTGTGTGTCATCCAGCTCCACTCTAAATATACCTAAAAAGTTGAAATTTGAACGTATTGGTGTCCTTGACCTAATCTTTCATTTATAAAGAGAAAAACGGAAATTTTGAATCATTTGCCTATCCTCCAGCTCCCTCAAAAATTGAATTATCGGCCATTTTGAAGAGTATTGAATTTTTTTTCCTCTTAAACATTCTAAGATACCTATGACAAATATATGGTACAAATGAGCTTTATCGGATTAGCGGTTTAAACATTTTTAGAATATGAATGGACGCATTTTGAATTTTTAGCTGAGTTTTTAATTATTGAAAACGATAGCTATTACAGCCTACCTAATTTGAGAAAGGGGGTCGAAAAGGGTGAGGTCTTCGAATCTTTATTATACATTAAGATACCTATGAAAAATTTCAATGTTCAAGGAAATTTGAGATAAATGAGATTTATTAAATTAAGAATCAATAATTACCACAATTTTATTTGGAAAATTTGAAATTTTGTTGAAGTTTTGCATAAATGAAAAATAAAAAATTCAAAAAATTTGGAAATAGAAAATAAAAAATGAGAATAATTTTGAATTTTGAATTAAAAAAAAAAAATTAAAAATCGTAAATTATCAATGTTAAAAATCTGTGGTGTTTTAAAATTGAAAAAAAAAAACAGGAAGTTAAAATATATGCAAGATGAATTCAAGAATTAAACTTAAAATTAAAAAAAAAATTGAAAATCAACATTCGCTAAAATAAATAATGAAAAGAAAGTACTCATTAAATCTGTTACCCGAGAGAAATAATGAAACAAAACAAAATGTAAAAAACCAAAAATTAAATAATTTCTCTCGCTGTTTAATTTAGCGAAAAAATAAAATCGGCGCTCGTTCAAACGAAGAATAAAACTCGACGTTCATTTTATCTGCGCAATTGTAAATACTCGGACCAAATAAAGAACATTCTCGTAAAACTTCATCGCGCTAAAAGAACTGTAGCAATCGAAAGAATATATCGACGAACCCCGAACTTAATTTTCTTTACATGTTTACTCGCGTCGCTGGGAAATACCATATACGTAGTATTTTCCTTCTCGAAGCTGTCTTCCTTCTAAAATGGCTTTGCGAATCTCGTAAACTTTATATTTTCGCTAATTTCCGCGCGGTATCGCTTTATACAAATAACGATACGTTTTGAAATTTATTTAGCGTGAAGTGTCATACTTAGGCGATATATTGACGTTTATTTGCGCTTTTGTTAAAAGCATCGTTTCGTTCAGCAGTTATGGTAGGAAACACGGTAATCTCCCTTATTATACGAGAATGGCATAGACTTTGTAATTAAAAATACAATAAGCTTTGTTGAGCACGGCCGCGAAGCTATAATTATATTACTAAGCGTACAAAAGAACCTTATTTTAATAAGGATTTAGCTCGATGAAGGCGCTGCACTTAAGATGAAAAAGCATACGATGCGATGCTGCGATAGTGAAACAAGACGAGTAAAAATTCAACGTATATAAGAAGAAAGCTAGATTTAATACGGTACGTGTATTGTATAGCTGTATACAAAACAGAACTCGCTGTAAGATAAGAGTTGTCTTCCAGGAGGTTTCACGCCAAAGACAAATGATATCTGCGAGGCCTGCGAGCCATTAATTTTCTCTGATATTCGACGAATTCCACCAATATACGTTTCGTCTTGGCAGTCGGCAAAATACAGTTTCCGCCGAAAATATATCGCTGTATGGTAATTACGTGTATTCTGTTCTAGAAGAACCCGATATTACGTATACCAGCAGCTTTGAAAGGCGTCGTTGTTCTTTTCCTTCGAAGTAAGGTGCTGAGAAATGGAAAACAAATGATGCGAATTTTAAACTAGAATGCGAAAATTTCGCCTCCATTCATTCGCTGCGGGAAATCAATTTGTTGTTGTAATTTTTTATCCTTCAGTGTTAATTATTTAGCCGACGTCGAGTGTATACTTATAAGTGTTCCCGAGTACTGCATTCCTCTTCCCCTTGTACGTGTATTGGTATTAATAATCGATAAATGTACACAAAAAGTAAATAACTTTCTATTAAATGTACCCTGATGATATCCTAATTTTTTTTTAACAAACCGTTGCCTGGCAACAATGTTGGAGTGATGGTATTTGTACAATAACGTTCAACTTTTTAATAGATATTTTATTTTTTTGTATTTCCCGTTACCTACACAAGCTCGCTAATGTTTATGTAGGACTTCAATAATCATTTTGGGCGTTTTGGAATAATTTGTGAAGAAAAATATGAGTCAAGTTTTGCTCTCTTCTTAATGTAAACGTACTTATTGCAATATGTAACGTAATGATGAATTTATTACTTTTTTCTTAGGAGATAATAACTTTCTTATAGTGCAGTCGAAATGGGACCAAGAATGCCCTGACCTCGAACTAATTGTTATAAAACGTTTTTTAATTTATTTTGTAGAAGAGGGTCTACTCTATCACATATCTAAAAGCCTCTTCGAGCCTCCCCCAAGTCACTTTTTTCAGGCACCTCCCCACAAAAAATCAGTTTTTTGCTTTTTGCGGGTCAGAATTCAACTTTATGGAAAAAACCTCTTCTATAAAAGTTATTCTACGTAAAATTTCTGACAAAAAAGGTTGTATTCATTTTTTTGATAGGTCACATGTGGGTGGAGTAAAGGGGTTTTGAAGATGAAACCTATCGGAAGCTGAATAAAGAATACGCGTATTTGCTATTCTGCGATTGTTTCATCGGGGATTTATCATACGTTCAATGACATATAAGGGGATATTACACTTTCACCTACAATCAGAACTACTCTTGGCTTGCTCTCCCCCTCCCCCTCACTCAAGAATTTATTAATAATCTCATTTGAAAACGTGCTGTTTTAGAAAATAGTGCAAAGCAGTCGAATTCAGATTTGTATGAACATATTAAAATAAATGAGATAATTTTTATTGGAATTTTATGATACGAGTATAAGTAAAATAAAAATCAGCATAGTTTTACTCATTCGAAGTTCTCATCGTAATCTTCGTACTATTGTCGCATGAATTTACATGGCAGTTTCTGCGCGCTGCTAGGCATTTTACGCCATGTTTTCGGCATGTGCAGTAGGGTGGAGTGAAAAAAAAATTCCTTCAATTTTGATCAAATTTCAGAAAGTGGTTTATTTTGAGTTGAAAGTCCCTCATACAAAATTTCAGAACCCACGGACCATTTTGGGTGGAGATAGAGGTCCTCAAAATAGTACAATACAAAGGTATTTTCATTTTACCCTGTTTCCTCTATGAAGCATAAAATCTATATTTTTCATAGAAAAAAAAAAGTAAAAAGAAGTTGGTAACACTGTATCACGAAAATTGGTAGAAAAAAATTAAAATCTCAACGTAAGGAATTTAAATTTTTTTGTAACTTTTAAAACGATTTTTGGCATAAAACCAAAAATTGGCAACACTGCATTGTAAAATGTTAATTCCACATACTTTCATTATAACAGACGTATTCATACATTGTACCCATCAAAACAGCAAAAAATTTACAAAAAAAAAAATTAGAAATTTTTATGTAAAAATTGTCAATCTGTAACTTTTCAATCCCTAGGTAAAGCTATCAAGATGGCCTCCAATCGATCTGCCCACGGAAAGGGAAATGTAAAAACTCAAATTACACGTTTCTACCTGTGTGGTTATGGTTATGTATTGATCCGGAGACTGCAGAAGCGAAAAACCACGTTTTTTTTTTAAGAAAATGATTCTACTTTGAGGACCCCTATCTCTCCCTCACCCTCCAAGTGGTCCATGGGTTCTGAAATTTCATATGGGGGACTTTCAACTCAAAGTTGTTACCTCCTAAAATTTGATCAAAATTGAAAACCTATTTTTTTTCGCTCCAACCTAGTGTGCCAGTATTCTTACTACATAAGCTTGAATTCGATAATACTTTACACTGGCACCGAATTATTATTAACAAGTCTTCGGGTACTAAAGGTAGGTCGGTTATGATTGGAGAATACAAACAATTAAAGTCTAAGGTCATCTTCGACATGATTTGTAGATGAACTCGTACATCATGAAAATATGCAGCTTTTTCTGAAGGGGTAGCTTTTGTGACTGTGGCTTGAACGTACTCGCCATTTCATGTAGGTTTCGTATTTGAGCTAGGCAAAATCATCATTTTTGCGTTACCTTTTATTCCATCCTTAAACAAATTCAACACTGGTTGCACCATCGTCGTTTAGAATAGCTTCATAATTATGAATGATGTTACTGATAGCTTCAGTATTGTTTTTGAAGACATAATTAAAAAGTTCAGTCTTCCTCTCTTTCCTGTATACGTTACCGCGCGCCACTTCTATCGTACTCGCAGCGCCCATGTGTTATATTCCTGAACTATTTTCGTGATAAGAGTACGAGCTATTTTTTGATCATTTCTTGATCTTTTTTTGAACAGTAACAACTAAAATCGAGTTTTTGGTTCGTGAATCAAATTATGGATTTTTCAAAAGGGATAATTTTGTGACATCAAGTCTTACCCCAAACAAATTTTTTCTCAAATCCTAAACATTTTACGATTTCACTTTATGAAATGATACGTTCAAATTTTTTAAGTTAATCATGAAAATTTTAACTTATTTTTGAGAATTTTTTGGGGCATATTTGTCAGGTTGTTTTCAAAATTTTTAAAAATTCCTAATACTCATTGAGTTTTCAATTTGAGCTTATTCCTGTGTTCAAAGATTTTCAAAAGAAGTATGGGGAATATCAAGATATAAGGTATTTCTTACATTTTTTATGAAGGATAGAGCTTCTTTCAGTCATTCAACAACTTTTACAAAAACACAGCTATCCATTTTGAAAAAAAAAACCGTTTTAATGCTCTTTGTTACCTGTGTATATTTCACCACGTTATAAGGAGTAGGTATTAGATATGAAAATAATTTCCAAAACTCAGTTAGAGGAAACGTTATGTTAAACTGCCAATTTATTTAATAGCTCAAATACCATACAGAATGTTACATTTCTAATTGATATAGGCTAATGAAAAAAACTCGTTGTTTGTACTGAAGTGACCCTCGGATACATTATCAATTTTAATTCAATATTCGCATCTGTAACGTTTTCCATAAGCTTAAAAGTGCGGTTTCGACTAGAAATCGCTTCATTTACGAAAGCCGGAAGTAAACGAAACTTTATGCGCAAAAGACGCGCGAGAAGCTTTAAAAGCGATGTTTGCATAATTTTCATCCGATTAGCAAATTCTGAAAAGCTATTAGTGACGAACGCGCGCGTATTCTTGTAAATATTAATTATTGCGGTACAGACGCGCCACGTATAGAATAAGAGATTGTAGGCTTCGTTGGGAAGAAGTCAATAGAGAATTTTTCTCGTTGAGCCGAGCATCGGCGGTGAAGTTGAGCAGATAACGTCGCTGACAGCTCATTAGTGAGACATTAATTTCGACTGCGTTGTATCTGTTACAATGTTGACGGTATTTCGTGTACCATTTATAATAATTAATAAAATACTACCAACGCTTACCCTGTACAATTTACCGTGCTTATTATGCGGATGTAGTTTTTTTCGTTCGTAGTTCTCGGTACTCGAGAAGCCGTCTTTAGAAACGAGCGAGATGGTGAAGCCTTTCCAACGGCTTGATAATTTTTTTAAATTTGTTCTCCGACACGTTAACAAGAAACAAGATGTGTCCGAAGGTACAGCAATTATCGAGATTATTATGGTGGAAATATTTTACGAGCTGAAATTACAACGTCGTAAAAGCTTTCGTTACGTTTACAAAGTAAAGGATGGGTTTTTTATTCATCGTTTTATTGTAGAGCGTTTTCATGGGTATGTTTTCATCAAATTGCGAATGTTAGTTTGAATGGGTTAATTTCGGTTTATAATTAGGTTCGATAAATTCTCAACTTGGGTGAATTTGAAAAATTTGTATCTCGTCTAAAAATGCCAATTTTATTTGATTTGTTTTCAGATTATATAGATAAATTATGGTCGTAATGATACAAAACGTTTTTTTGAGTGTAGTAGCCAAACAAATTACTTATGATTTACATTCATTCATTTTTAACCTTGATATTTGTTTCACATTTCTAATTATTTTCAACTTCAATTATGATTTTCATTCTTCTTGCATAACATTCACATTGTTTTGACTTGGTTACAATTCCTATTATTAGATTTTGCATTTAAGTTTCAGTTATACTTTTGATTTCACTTTTAGGTCTCATTTTCTTGAAGTTTCAGTTTTTCTTTCTTGATTTCTGCGTTTTTGTTTTTTTTTTTTTTAAATTCAGTATTTGAAGCGTTGTAACAACGAAAAAAAAAAAAAAAAAAAAAATTGGGGCGAAAAGGACTCTTAATTTAAGATAATAAGGTAAAAATCACTGTTCAATTGAATGAAGTATAAAGTATGGAATTTGTATTTTTTTGAAAAAGAGGGAGGAGGTGTAATTTTTGGGCAATAGCCAAAAGACATGAAAAGGTTAACACTTGACAATATTATATGTAAATTTGTATCAGTCCCATTTGAAAATTCAACTCCGGTAATGTGGCGTAGCTGCTTACGCTTTTTTCCTAGATTTTCCCTTTTAATTTTTTGAATTTCATTCGCTTACCAATCGATATCTTTTTAATGTAAGTGAGAAAGGTTATTCGCGATTTATAGTAACAATAAAATTACCTTAACTGAGGAAAAAACGTGACTGTAACTTATTTTTCGAGTTATTTCTTTAATATGGAGGAATTGTTCCTTTTTTGATAAAATTATTCGTATGTTCTGGAATTAATTACTGAAAAAAAGATTATTGTAACGGGTGAGTTTTCCATTTTTTTCAACCGCTTTTTGGTGTACGAAGAAAACCATCGAAAAGTCGATCGAAAAACAAAAAACCAAACAATAATTAATTTAAAAAAAAAAAAAATTGTTCCAAAAAATATAAATAATAAATTTACGCTTTGATTCAAAATAGACTCCACGAGCTGATCGAATTCGCAAGCAACGGAGGTCTCGCCTATCTGCGCGCCTAGCATGTGGTCGATACCAACGACGTGTATATAGCTGGTATATAGCTAATTGCATCAGCTCGGCTTATGCGAATTTGATCAAGTTTTAGAATTTTAGTTGAAAATTAACGTAAACGGTACGTTTTTGGTTTTAAATAGTTCGAGAAAATTGTATAACTGAATGTGTTACATCGAAATTGAAAAATCAAATTCTTAATTACTGTTTGGTTTTTCATTAATTTCATTTAATGTGTTGAAATTTTAATACTCGCAGATAAAGTACGGTACAATTTAGTATATAAGGTTTTGTTCGGTTCAGTTTGATTGCACGATAACCGATCATCGAAATCCGTCAGACTTTGTCCATCTCGTAATCGGTTCTCCGTTATACAACCGATTATGAGCTTATCTATAGTTGGTTACTTGGTTGAACTATGTTATTCTTAAGAATAACGCAGTGAAATGATTTGAAATTGTAATATGTTGTTTGAAAAACTTTCTTTGAGGGCGCTTTGCATTTATTCTTCCAATTTTTTTATTTCTTTATTTTAAAATCAACTTTTTCGCATTTACCCATATTTACCTATTTAAGCACCGCTCAAGGAAAATGGTAGAAAAGACAATCTTCAACTAGCGCTCCTAACAGATTTTATTTAGTACTTCATATTATTATCAGATATTTCTGAATAATTGCCATAATCGGTTATACAACCGATCATCGTCAATCGTTTTCGAAACGAGTACTGGTTTACGCATAATCGGTTATACCGGTTATCGTGCAACATTAGTTCGAACGAATATTGTAATATTGGCAGAGAATAGACTGTAATTATTTCACGTTTAAAATGTTTTTCTGTATGTTTTTTGTGAGGGAAAATACCCTCCCCCAAAGGTATTATACTATATGCCAGATCCACCTTTATACGAGATGTTGGTGGGGTGAAGAGCGTTGTTATGCTCAAAATGTAGTTGGAATGAATGAAAGATTAAAAATTACTGATGGTAGTGTCATTATGATGAAGAAAGCTCAAGTCACTACTCTATTATGCTTTTAGCCTTCAAAGTGAATTTGGAATGGAGTTAAAGCAAGAGAGGTTTTTAAAGGGGAAATTACAGAAGGAAATTTCATGAATTGTCTTTGATTATCGCTGCTATACGTGTAGGGGTGGGGGCGAATACACTGTGTCTAACTGATTTTAACAACCCCAAGTGTCAAATTCCCTTCATAAAAAAAAAATCACTATTTCATTTCTTTTCATTTCTTTTTAGGGGATTAAGAGATTAACACATAAATAATTTTTCTCTATGATTTCAATCTATAATTTACAAGATATGAATGTTTTCAAACTTTCAACGTTTCATTCTAGTTAATTTTGCAACACTGATTTGGGGAGAAATGAATTTAAATCAATCAAATAACCAGTAAAAAATTAATTAAATCATAGAATTTGAGTTACCAACGTCTTTCGTAAATTATTCATTATGCCATAATGAAGTCAAACAAAATGAAATAGGTGATATTTTTTTCATGAAAGGGAATTTCGCGCTCGGGTGTGTTGAAATCAGTTAGACACAGTGTATATTTATGTATACTCCAAAAAGTTGTACAGTTACCATGTAATTACCAACTGTCTGAAACGCTAGCTGGAGAACACATTCTCCTTCCCATCTCTTTTTCACAAATCAGCTATGCTGTAATAGCTTTTTTAATTAAAAACTTTAGTAAAAAACAAGAAAAAAATATTGAAAATTCTCCCATATAAAACCTATGTTAAATTATAAAATGTCAGAACCCCTAAAAATTTTTCAAAATGTTTAATGAAAATTTTTCACCTCTTTTGTGCCATAAAAGGTAATTTTATCCAAGTTTCCTTCATATTACATCATCGTGATTCACTACCACATCAAGAGGAGAAAACATCGTCATGTCACCCCTCCACTGAATAAGCCATACCCCCCCCCCTATTCAATAGGGAACTCGCCCATCTCTGCATAAAATGTCTGATCCCTCTTACGTAGTACACATTCTGCTGCCCCGTCCTCTACGCAACGGCTGAAGAAACATCCTAAAACATGCGACTTAGTTATCCTAAATACTAAATAGCGATCCACCTTCTTCACCTTTGCTCGAAGTCTCGTAGTCTTCCAAAAAAAAAAAATAAAACTTTTCCGCAGAATCTGAATTTAAAATTTGTATGTGCCTTCGGCTCAAGCGGTAGTACATGGCACGACAAAAAAAAAATTGTTAAACGTCTCAATGAATTTTATTTTATTATTTATTATTGTTTTTTTATTATTATTATTTTATTTATTAAAATCGAATAGATTTTTATTTCTCATCGAGCTAATCTTTTCTATTTATTCTCTTTCATTTCTATTCATAATTTTCTTCCATTAAAATCAATGTGCTTCACATTTTTCCTTCAAACCGAAATCAAGGCTATTCTAAACGATAAAAAAAGTTCATCAACTCTTGAGAAACGGTTAACGCGATAAAACACATTTTAGTTTTTTTTTTTAGGTACTTTATGATTCTGTAAAGAGTAATTTTCCCGTTGCGGTTAGAGATAGTAGAAAAAAAAACAGACATTAATTTACCAACTAACCACAACGAGTAAATTTTTCGATGGTGTTTTTTTTCTCAAACTACCCGCTTAATTTTATCTTGAGCAATGGCGTATAGCAGTTAAATTAATCATTAGCGTGTTGGCATGGCAGTGCATTAAACGAGTGAATTTTTTCGTCCGTAATAAAGGGAAAATAACCATCCAATGGATTCTAGTGTTTATGAAAATGTTGCAGATTGAAATGTTGAACAGTGCGAAAAGTTGACTAATTAAGAAATACAACGAAGGGATTAAATTTATACTGGTTGGTTTTCATTATTCAAAAAAAATTCCTAATACTCGTCGAGTAAAAAGAAGCTTCGTTTGGAAATTCGGATACGTGGTAGGCTGCGTGTTGTGCTTGTAATGGCGTGAAATTTAATTCGTTAATTTTCTGCACCTCGTCGGATGTACTGTGGAGTATTCAGCTTTCCTACAATGTTGAATAAGTATGATGAGAATTGAACGAATACCGCATTCCATTCGTACATAGTTTAAATGTCGTAATTGTGTGTACATGAGAAAAGGTTGAGTATGTCTGTCGCTTGCGTACTTGAGGCTCGGCTGTGCATTGTGCTAGGTTATGACTAATTATAATTATACTGAGTAGACGCGACTGCGACGACCAAGGTAAAAATGGATTCGACTAGTCGCTACGACATTGAGAAGTTTATAACTGACAAACGAACCGAGTTGGCGCGAAATTTCGAGCTGGTAATCTAAAATAGACGTTATCGCGGTGTCAGTGATCAGTTCGATAAAATTAGACAGCTCGAGTGACGTCGAATGGTTCGAACGGAGCTGGTTGCGGGCCAATTAATTTTGCATAATTTACCGCGTTCGAGTTGAGGTGTATCGGAAAACGAGGTAGAAACGGTGTTTTCTTTATCTGCGAATGATTCTCGATTTAGTCTGCTGCCAGCGAAGTTTCGTGTACGCGATATGTCGCTTAAATAAACGACTGTAGCGAAATGCTGGCTTTTTATCATTCGTTAACGAGTTTTGTTCGCGAACTCGTGTCTCCGGCTTCTCACCGGTCGTCAAAACAGACGAGACACGTGTCCGCCGGTAGCCGGCTTCTCGTGAAGTTACGAGATTGCGAAGGTGTAATAAAATACACGAACGAGTGGGAAAAAAATCATCCCTTCGGAATACTCGTATTACGGTTTCGCTGCGATATGAGTTTAAGACGAACGTCGAGTCTTTAAATATTTGACGTTTTCGAAACTTTATATCGTGGCCAAGTTGATCGTGGCTATTAAATTTTCTCCTATATTGAAGACGTTGCCTCCTGCGATGTGATTTATTCACATGTATTCGTGCATTAGAATTCGAATAAATCATCTTTATCAAACGAGTGTATTGTTTCCTACTTTTTTCTCGTTGTCTCGTGCGAATAAGCATTTGAAAGGATGCTCGGTGATTCAAACGCTTCGTTATTTTAAGTACCCCGGATAGGTAGCTGTTGAAATGGGATTTCGTATAGGTTTAACTGAACGCGAACGCGAACTCGAAATTATATTATTTCTTTAAAAGTATTTTTCCATATACTCATTCGACGTGATACCTCGACGAAGCCGCAATGCGTAAAATTTTCTTGCTTTTTCAGCCCTCGTCTATTCGAGTATTCACAATTTTACGATTTCTTCGACCGACCTTTATGCGTATTGGCTGTTTGAAATTCAACGTCGACGAGACGATTAGTAGCTGAACGAATACGTTTTGGTGTACGTGATTCTCCGATCGTGTTTAGCTGGTTAGGGTTTTTTAGTGCTAGGGTACGAAAATAGGGGTTAAAAAATTGAAACGTCGAGGTATATCTACGTGAAAGCGATCGCTTGTAAATATCAGAAATTTTCCTGCCTTCGATTTCGCTAGATAGGTTCTCTTGCTTGTTTTTCCTTTTTTTTTTCGTTTTTGGTTTCTTTGGAAAATGCAAACAATGCGTTATATTTACCCAAATGTTTGAAAAATGTTGTAAATTCTTTTGGGTTTGTATTTCTTTTTTCATTGACTTCGTTTATTTATTTTTCGTGTATAAATGTACCCTTGGATTTTTTTTAGTTTGTATTATTATTTGCTGATTTCTTGACACATACTGTTTCTACATAGTTGGTTGTTTTTCCAAAGAAAATAGAGAGAATTACCGAATAGCTAGTATAGTCTAATGAAGGTATCTACAGTTCTGATTTTTTATTGTGAGAGAGAAATTGACATGATATGATGGAATAAGAGGATTATTTCTTAGAATACAAGAAAAATTAATTTGTATGTAATCTTTCTTTGTTCTAAATAACCAGATTCAATGACATTCTCTTGTAAAAGAAACAAAAAAATTATGTTCGTAGCACCTTAATTTAGGCCCCTAGGAGGTTAGGCCCCCAGGAGGTGTGCCTTCAGTGTCTCGTAAGTCATTATTACAGCGTTGTGTGTTAGAGTTATATTACCTATTAGGTCTTCAGCGTTACCTAACGTATTCTAGACAGAAAACTTTCGAATTTTAAGATTGATGATGGGTAGATCTTGATAAAAGATGCTGTAAAATCACAGCAGTAAAATACTCAAAAAATGTAGATATTCTTAGTTTTTATTTTTTTATTAGCTGAATTTTTAACTTGAATACGATAGCTATTACAGCCTACCTGATTTGAGAAGAGGGGGTGGGGAGGATGGGGTCTTCAAATTTTTACGTTTCAAACTATTTGTAATCATCTGGCAAATGGCCAACTTTTTGGTATATTATGTATATTATATATTATATTTTTTTGTACGCCACGAGTAGCGTTGGCTGGAATTCATACAATTCGCTCAAAATTTGGTGATGGATTCTTCTCGAAAATGAAAAAAAGGAATTTTTTTTGTTTTTTTTTCTAATAAAATTCAAAATGGCGGATCACTCAAATTTTGAGAGAAGCTGGAGAAGAGGCAAAGGGCTCAAATTTTTTGTTTTTAATTTCACATGAAAGAGTAAGTCACGGATACCAATGTATTCAAATTTGATCTTCCTAAGTGCATTTTGAGAAAAGTAAGAGCAAAAAACGACTTTTTGCGGAAGTGTTGAGTCGTGAATTCCCTTGAATCTTCCATATTTCCTTACTAAATCAACCTAGAAACATCAAACTTTGTGTGTGATTTTAGTTGGTGACCAGAATATGACATCTTGAATTTGGACCAGATAGATCTAAAATGGCCGATTATCAAAATTTGAGTAGAGCTTGAGGAGCCTTAAATTAGTAAAAATGCTTCAAATTTATAGAGAAAAATATTCAAAGAAATTTAAAATTTGAACAAAAATTCGTAGTAAAGTGCAGGAACACCATCAATTTTTCATATAATTTTAAAAATCATTGATGGATTATACATCCTATATTGTAAAGATACACGATATGGGCTTGAATTTTCTACTTAAACTAGCTAAAAATCTTAAAATTGGTACCTAATCATTTCTGTTAATTAGACAACAAAACATGATCCCTGATTGTAAAAAATTTTGAATTTTCCAAAATTCAAACATTTTCAACTTCAAAATAAACTCTAAATTTCAAATATGAACCCAAGTATGAAAAAGCTGTGAAATATTACGATAGTACCACTAGATAGTTATTTCACAAATTTTTGCTCGTTTGATTCCAGATTTTCGAAAAAATGCAAAATTTATCCACATCAATGCGCATTATTCTTCATTTTTTTCCTTTCTTTCTTTCTTTCTTTCTTTCTTTCTTTCTTTCTTTCCTTGGTTCCTTCCTTCCTTCCTTTCTTCCTTCCTTACTTCCTTCCTTCCTTCCTTCCTTCCTTCCTTCCTCTCTTCTTTCCTTCCTCGGTTCCTTCCTTCCTTCCTCTCTTCTTTCCTTCCTTCCTTCCTCTCTTCTTTCTTTCTTTCCTTCCTTGGTTCCTTCCTTCCTTCCTTCCTTCCTTCCTTCCTTCCTTTCTTCCTTCCTTCCTTCCTCAATAAAAAAAGTATCTGTCTGTCTGTCTGTCTGTCTTTCCTTCCTTGGTTCCTTCCTTGGTTCCTTCCTTCCTTCCTTCCTTCCTTCCTTCCTTCCTTCCTTCCTTCCTTGGTTCCTTCCTTCCTTCCTTCTATCCTTTCTTTCTTTTCTTCGTTCAACTTGAATATTTCACTTTTAGACACATTGAAACGACGAAAAATCTGTACTAAAAAATAACTGCGGTAGTTTGAGCTGTTAAAAACAAAAATGAAAATAAAATCCTTGGTTTGAGATGAAAAAAACAACGATGGTAAAGTAAAATGAAATATCAATCAATTTGAGATCGAATTACAAATCTAATAATAAATAAGTAAAAAAACAACCTCTGCTCAAATATACATGGCTAATAAATTAAAGAAACGAAATGATGGAGATTATTATTAAATTCTGGATATCACTAGAATGAAATCTCTTTTGATGATTATTTTCGGAATAATATAGAATTATAGAACTATACTTACTCACATTTTCATTTCTTTGTGGCAATTTCAACGCCTTTCAAAACGTAAAACTACTATAGCATAAGAACCATATTACTCTAGAGTCAACGACACGAATCTTAATTCGCATCATGTAATACCCACTACACTTATTTCATCTTTCGACTCGTATAAGCGTAAAAAGCCTCTTATTTTTTACAAAGAGTCCAACTATCGTGTGACTCGATTTAAAAACAAGAGCAAAAGAAACCTTTTGTCGTAGCTTTATACGTTTATGGGTCGATGCTTTCTAATTTCTTTTGAAAAACAATACGAACAACGGCGAATAAAAACAATACCCAGAACCCAGAAGTGAGTGAAAAAATAATGGCGAGCGAAAACATACAAAAAATTATTTAAAAATTTACACGGTCATGGATATCGCGTAAGTTGGCGAAGCATTCATTCCATTGAGAGGCGATCAAGCGAACGATTCTGGGTTTTTTTTTGTACCGCAACGATTTCGCGCTCAGTAATCGAAAATTTGTGTTATCTTCGCGCTATATCCTCGCTTTATATTTTCTATTCGAGGGTTCATCTTGGCTGAATAAATATCCAACTTATTAAATAAAACGGTATAAAAGGACGTCGGATTTTTCGTTCAACCAAAGTTCCCATTAAAATACCGTCGAATAAGTTGAAAAAAAAAAAAAAAAATTCCTTCATCCGAATCTTACTCACGAAATCTCCATCGTCTGACAAGCGGCTACATGATAATGTTTTCCCGAACTTGGTATACAGTATTCGTACGAAAAAACCAGCATCCTCGACGGTACAACGATTATAGGGTAATTATCTCAAATACCAACGCATATTTAAACCCTTCCGTTGTCGACCATATTAAATTTCACCCTACGATATAATTTTAATAAACGTTGCCAGTGTTTTTTTGGCTAATGTTACAAATAATCGGATTACCCGAGCGTTATTATAGCACACGTTGCCATCCTCACGGCGCCATTTGTCGGTGCCACGGTGTTAAATTGAGGTACTCAGCTTCTTTTTCGCGAGCATTTTTACCCGAAGATTATCTCGCTTACAAGCAGGTTTCATTTGAGAAAATTATCGAAATTAGCGAGCTTTAACGATTAAAATTTCACGTCGTACATGGTTGGCGCGCTTACGTTCGATAGTTTTTGTTTGGCGGTATTAAAAGTTGTTAGCGCAACGCCATGTTTACTCGAACTGCTACGACGCTTATAAAGTTCATTTTCTCTAAAACTAATAAACTTTGCCAATTATAAGCGGGTGAAGCAAAAATCTAAATTAATCCGCCAAAATGGCTTTTTTAGAAATTACACAATATGATAGTGACGGTGGCGCGCCGAGTTAATAGCTTATTTGCATTTTTACCCTTAGATTAGTCGCGGTATGCAAATGTGTAATTATCCGCCGTGCTATACTCTTATCGAGGATTAGAGGATGCGGAAGTTGGCGATTTTCGTTATTGACAAATTCTTATAGCTCTTTGGCGCTTAAATAAAGAGTGATGGAAATGCAAATGAAAACAATTTATTTTCGTATATTAAGACATTTTTTTTTTCAATTTAATTTCGAAAGCAGTGTTGCCTATTTCGAGTATTTATATTGACCATCAATAAAATTTAACGATTTGATAAATGAAGAGAAGAGGAGGTGAGAGAAATTCATACTTTAATAACTTGACAGTAATTGATTCAAGTACCAGTTTATACTGAATTGTATTGAACTTTTATATCGAGAATCTCCATTTTTCTAACACCCCTGTCTCAAGCAGAAGAATTATAATTATTTCTCGCGAGTTCCAAAAAAAAACTCGCTAACCTTACCGTACCTATATGCAAGTGTGAAACTAATTGTTTTTTTTCTCATTTTGTGTCTAAACCATTAAATGTGAAACGTAAATTTTAAAAGTAAAGTATAAAGCGTATAATAGCCTGAATTCAAAAAAATTCTAATTTTTTCAAGTTTGATAATTACGAAATTTTTCAATTTTTTTTTTTAATTACAAGAATTTCAGTTTTGAAAAATTTAATATTTACTTTTTCTTAATGGGACGTTTGTAACTGCATACCTAGTTTATTATGCCCATTATTAATAATAATATTGATATAATTAATCTTAATCCTTATTCTTTAATTAAAGATTTAATTTTTTTTATTTTATTTGTAATTTTTTTTTTAAATTTAACTTTATTATTTATTATTTTTTTAAATAATTATGATAATTTTAATGAAATAAATTATTTTGTAACTGCTAATCCTATTGAACCGCATTTGATGAGAAGATGGTGATTGTTGTCTGCTGTCAAAAGTTTAAAATTTCATTTTTTTATCTGAGTTTTTAACTTAAAAACGAGAGCTATTACATCCTAGCTGATTTGGTAAGAGGGGGTCAGTGGAGGGTGAGTTCTTCAAATTTTTGCGTTTCAGAACATTTGTAATCATCTGTCAAATGTTCAAATTTTGGTATTATATTATGAAATTCGCTCAAAGGTTAGTGAGAGTCTCGTCTTAGAAATGCAACAAAAGTACTTTTTTTCGGTACACCTCAAACTGGCGGATCACTCAAATTTTGAGGGGGGCTGGAGAAGAGGCAAATTGCTTAAATTTTTCGTTTTTGATTTCATATGATAAAATGAATTACGGGCACAAATATATCCAAAATTCAGCTTCTTAAGTTTATTTTGAGGGGAGTTAAAGTAAGAAACGGTTTTTTGAGGAAGTTTTGAGTCATGAAATTTCTTAAATTTTCCATATATTCTAACTAAATCAATCTAGGAAAGTCAAACTTTGTGTGTAGGATTAGATAGTGATCGAAATATAACCTCTTGAATTTGGATCAAAATGGATTCAAAATGGCGGATTATCAAAATTTGAGTTGAGCTTGAGGAGCCTCAAATTAATAAAAAGGTAATTAATATGAACTCATATGATTGTTGGGGATAAGAAGTATACTATATTCCAAATTCATTTTCACAGATGGTGTTTCAGGGGAGAAGGAGGAGTTACCGACCTCAAAATGTGGTGGGGGTAGACGAGTTGTGGAAAATTTTTTATTGAGGTGTCATATGATGAAATAAGCCCAAGTGAACTAACCTATTCTAATTTTAACTTCCCAAATAAATTTGGAAGGGAGTTGGGGCAAAAAACGACTTTTAGAGAGGAAATTGCTGCAGGAAATTTCATGAATCTCCTATATCTCCTCAACAAATCGACCTACAAAGATCAAACTTCGTATGTAGGGTCAGTTCATGACCAGAATATGATCTCTTAAACGTAGGTCAAAATTGATGCAATATGACGGATCGTAAAAATTTGAGTAAAGCTTGAGGAGCCTCAAATTGGTGAAAATGTAATTAATATGAACTCATACGATTACTAGGAGTAATGCGGCGTGGCTGCTTACGTTTTTACTTTTGAAGGAAACATTTAAAAATTACTATGAATCTACGTCCTAATGCATGGCCATGTTAACATTGATGCTGCTGTTCTGTAGGTTAGTATTTGAGTGACCCACACTTCATGACTCCTCTCCTGTGCAAATTATAGGCATTTAAACTTGGTTCTCCTGTGTTAGAAAAATAAATATTGAACTGAATGATTGAAATATTTTGAGCGTACTATTTCAATGATTTTACAGCTTTTATTTCCAATGTATCGTAGCTTTTAAAAAAAGAGAACATAAAAGTAAATTCACATCTGGTATATATATACCCTCCTACTCTTGTGAGATGATAATTTAGGATAGAATACACCATAATCGTAAAATTAATTTCCATGTTTTCTCGTATGTTTCAGGTGAGTAAATATGAAGGTGACGAGTAAGTTGACCTTTGAAATTAGCAATTAGTATATACTTGTACGTAGAGAGCACCAACAATGAAGTGGAAAAGTTTCCTCTTCTCTTAATTCGTATTTTCATTTCGTTAACTTTGAAAAATCTCAAAACACATAAATTCCGGAGAGTTCAAGGCGATCGTCGCGGCAACGTTTAGAAATACAAGCGAAAGTAAATAGCATAACAACATAAATAAATTATAATTTTCTTTTTCCTAGACAAACGTCTTATGAAAGGCGACGACGCATAAAAAAACGAAAGTTGGTGGCGGAGAATAGCTGCTGGAAACCATAAAAAAGGAAAAAATCATCGCAGTAAAATATTACTTAATTAAAGCGAATAAAATTTTATATCAAATAGAATTTCATTCCGACTGAGAGACTAAATTAAAGAAAAGCAAAAGCTCAGCAAAGACGAAGCCATTCGAGGCGAGT
Organism: Phenacoccus solenopsis; assembly: GCA_009761765.1. Lineage (NCBI taxonomy): Eukaryota > Metazoa > Arthropoda > Insecta > Hemiptera > Pseudococcidae > Phenacoccus > Phenacoccus solenopsis. Next base: position 23,234,686 of record CM019755.1, on the reverse strand, counting down.
TTCCGAAGAAACTACATCGTTCTTTTAATGTAATAACAATAATAATGTAAATAAGGAAAATCGTTTGGCTTCGGTTTGTACGCGAACGAGCGGAGGCTCGAATACTCGCGAGCGCGAATTCTCATTTGTACGAAGACTCTGTTGAGAAAAGTAAACGCGGCAAGTCCGGATGAAGACTGGCGATAAGTTTTGTCGTTCGAAGAGCGAACTGTAAAGCTATAAATTATTTGCAACGCCGCGTACCAAGACGTAGATGCGTGTCTGATAAAATGAGAACGTAAAAAAATAGAGATTTAGTTTGGAATTTTTTCCCTCCTCATGTTCGAGCCTGTAAATCTAGTATTATGGTAATTAAGTTGCGTATATGTCTATCTCTATGTTATAAATTTTTCCCCTTTTTGTGAGCTTCTGAGAACGCAAAAATGTCGCGTATTGTGTATAGAATTTCGTCAGCAAGAGGCATAGCGAGGTGAGATATACTTTATATCGACGAATTTAATGAGTGCAGAGTTTTTTTAATGATCGCTATATCGTAATTTGGAATATAGTGGGTGAGAGGCGGCGTAATTTTTTTAACGAATTGCTTTTGTCACGTTTGGCGAATTTAATTTGAAAAAGCGACCACGCCTTTGGTAATTTTGAGTCATTACCGTCATTAGGTGGTTATTAAATGACGAGACAATAATTTGTAAAGAGTAATGGAAATGGTGGTGTTTTTTAAGAGGCGATGGTGTGTTTCGAGCCATGTATTTTTATTGAGCGAAATGGACTTTGTCGAAGGCTGAAAGTTGAAATTAATTCAGGGGGAAATACGTTGAATTTTCGCCACGGTAGCCATTCTTCATATTATTTCAAGCAGCCATGTTCGTGAAAAAAGATCCGAAAAATCAAAAATGATAATGAGAAGTATTCCTTAAATATTTATCGATAAATTGGTCAACATTTCAGATGTTATCACCCGTAGGTTTTGAATTGGTAATAAAATAATTTGCCCAAAGCAAAACTATTTTTACATCAAAAAATTATTTTAAATATTTTTCTACCAATTTTATGAGTAAAATAAAAATTTTATTGTTTTTGTTTTACTGGAAAAATGTTTAAAAAAGTTTTCTAAACCCTATTTCGCGCAAATATGAACAAACAAGCGTCATTCCGCTATTTGCAATTTTTTTTACGTGTCATGTACAGCAACAATGGCTACAGGCACGAGAGCAAATTATATTTTACTTATTAATCCTGTGGATTTTAGAAAAATGAATAATTCATCAACCTGTGTCTGGTCATCTGATAATATGTCCTTTAAAGTATTACAGTCAAGATATTTGGATCGAGGGAGTTCATAGAGGAGGCAATCAGTGAGGATGTGTGAAACAGTTATGGGGACATTACAAAGGGTACATATGGGAGGTGGTTGCTTGGTGAGATGTTGGTGGAATTGGTCATGCATAGTTTTCGCATTTCCACAGCTCTAATGAATGAACAACTCCAAAGTATAAGAAATTTGTTCAATTGTTCATTCCATGTTCGTACAGCATATTTTTGACTCATTGCACTGAATTTAATCATCCCAGAACTTCAGCCTTTGTTGCGGTATATGACACCGTAATGGAGACTGTGAGAAAATTTGAAGTTTTCCTTGAAGTCATTTCAATATAATTTGGTAGATTTAATTTATTTTCATATCAAAAATCATTTCATGATTTATTTCATAATTTTATTTGCTAAATGGAAATTTGGCATTTCTTTTTATTGAAAAAATTTGTGAAAAATTGGATAGGAATAATTTCAAAAAAAAAAAAACAAGTTTGTTCGTGGATACAATTTAGAATAATTTGCTAGGCATAAAATTATTGAAATTTTTCTTCAATTTTTTTTTTTTTTAATTAATGGAAAAATATTTGGAAAATTGAAAAAAGTCCAACAATAAAAAAAAATACAAGTTGTGAAATCTAAAATTAATTCTTCATCATAATCATAAGTACAAAAATTCTCAAAAAAGAAAAAAAAACCAAAATACGGAAACGAAATTAAAATTTCAAAAATTGGAAATTGTCTAAAAAATGTAAGAAAAATTATGATAAAAATTAACAGTTTTTGAAACTATGTTTATTAATAGTTTCTTTTGCCCCAGTCTCTCTCTCACACATACTTTCTCACTCTCTTTTTCTTTCTTTCTTTCTTTCTTTCTTTCTTTCTCTCTTTCTTCCTCTCTCCCTCTTCGTTTCCTCTTGCCATCAAAAGTTTAACTAGTTCTTTTGTATTGTTATTATGTATTTTCCCATCTTTCATAATGCAAATTAGTAGTCAGACACAAATTTTAAAGAGAGCTGTCATAAACTAAACATTTACTATGTTATCATATGATTCAGTAAAATATTTAAATTTCAACTTTGTTGTAGTAAGTTTGGAAGAAGGTTGGAGCGAAAAACAACTTCTTGAAATTTTAAACCATGAAATGCATTGAATTTTTTATATCCCTTGCCAAATCGACCTAGAGAGCTCAAACTTTCTACAAGGTGAATAAAATTTCGTAGTCCAAAAAAAAACACACACACAAAATCTATCCAATTTTTTGATTTTTTTTTCCATTATCAAAGTAATAACAAGAAAAATGCCTAAAAAAATTACTAAATTAAAAAAAAAACAGGTGATATAGGTGTTTTTAATCTTTAGATGGCAAAATATGAATTCGAAAAAAAATTCGTTTTTTTTTTTGAAAATTTATAAATTTCAAAAATTTTGACTTCATTTCGATTGGTTTAAAAAATTGAATTGGGGGCTGAAATTTTCATCGTGTTTTTTAAGGTCATATATCAACTAAGGTGACCCCGTCTCCTACACATTTTGAGAAAAACCAAAATCCAGTCCAACCTATAGCTGGGCATTTCACTAGAACTGAATTATAGCACCGAGGATAAAGTATAGAAGAAGCAATTTACCTCGTACCTATATACGTGGCACGCATATTCTCGTAAATAAATCTGCTCCGAAATGTAACGAAAACTGAAATCGCTGACTCGCGTTTAAAGTACGCTTCAACGATCACCCCATTACACCATTGCCATGTGTACCATATACATTGTTTATGTTCGTCAAGTTCGTCTTTTATCAAAATCTCCTGGCTAAGTGAAGTGTAAAACGGTTTATTGACTATCCCGGTGCGTGCATAGTGCCAACGATAATATTTTGGCGAAGAAAAATTCTATTTTCATCGATTAATTCAAACATAATGTACAGGGATAGGCGACTTTTTAGGGGGATTATCGCTGGTACGCTAATGACGTTGAATGGGTGAAAAACGAAATTTACATGGTAATTCGGCATGTTTGGAATTTTAAATTCGGCGTTGTTATTTAATCATTTGGACGAAGCTGAGTATTATTTAGCAATGTCATGGTATTTGAACGATGACACGCGAAAACATTAACGTCGACACGTTTCCGGACGCAGATTGAGTACACTCGTCTCGGTGCCTGCGCGAATTAATTTCAATTTTAAAAACGGACATATCGTCGATTCCATTACCGCGCAAACGATAAAAAATACGACCGAAGAGAGCGCAATTTGAAAGAAAAAATCATCGCGAAAGATAAACGTAAATGGGAAACTATGCTGGCGAGAGGAGAGGGCATCCATAACCGTAATCGTAATGATCTGTCATAAAAGTTGGGCAACGATTCGCGAGTTCTCTGCTACAATCGACGGTATCTTTACGCGGATGGAACGCCTCTAAAATATAGCCCAAGAGGAACGCGAACAGGGTACCGCAATAATGAATTCAAGACGATATAAATTCTCGCGTACTCCTTTACGGCTGCTCGCGAGTTCTCTAGAGTAAAATCGTGAGCGAGTTTAAATTCTGGAATTCTTCTCACCACGGATAAGTATTTTTCCCGACGAGTACGAAATAACGGCGCCATCTAATTTCGATGATTCCAGCACAGTATTACGGTTTCGATAAGGCTGAAAAGCCATTTGATTCGAGCCATGTTATTTCGTCGCAATTATTTTCCAACCTCGGTGGTCGATACGAAAACAAATTAATTTTTAGCGGCGAACAAAAAAAAACCATCTCAATCCTTCGATACAGGAAATCACTTCCGTAGCTTTTTTTCACTCGGACCCCAGAGACTGTGCGCTGACCTTATTCGTCTTGTCAAGTAGAAACGTTCACGTGGAACATAATCAGTGTTTTTTGTTTCTTTTTGTACGTCCAACTCGGCCCTATGATAATTTCAAACCACTCCCGTCGCTTCTTCAAATGAAACTACGTGAATTATCCTTAATGAAGGGATCTTGATAAGAAAGGCCAAAATTATACCCGGATTTCCTAACAATGTTTCAACTTTCCAATTGATATGGTCGGCTTTTCGAGAGATGATTTATTAATATTTCGAGGTGAACACGAAATTACCTTATTAGCTATACCGTATACAGCTCCTCGTAAAGGTACCTGCGCTAACATGTTTCATATATAATATATTTAAGAAAGTACTTTTCACTTCGTCGCGAAACCATTTTAGCATGTAAATTAGCTCGGATCCTGAATAAGCGAGGAAAGTTTGCAGAAGTGAGTAGATCATTATATTGCGAGTAGATAAATAAATTCGAAAATTATATGCCGGTGATGGAACTTCGTATTATAGAATGAAAGTTGACTTACAAGCGAAAATCTCTTTGTTGATGTGAAATTTATCTTATTTTGGGTAACAACCCTCGCAGAAAAACACTACTAGGCAACTATTAGTAAAACTTCACTAATAGTTTTTTCGTCCAATAGTTTACTTTTAGTTTGTTCATTACTAGTGCACTAAAAGTAATACTAGAAGTGTATTAATAGTATTACAAATAGTACACTATTGGTAACTATTACTGAAAGTTCACTAATAGTTTTTTCGTCCAATAGTTTACTTTTAGTTTGTTCACTACTAGTGCACTACAAGTAATACTACAAATGTATTAATAGTATTACAAATAGTACACTATAGGTAACTATATTAGTGAAAGTACTCTAATAGTGAACAATCACAAAATTAAAAGTAAACTATTGGACCAAAAAACTGTTAGTGAAGTTTCACTAATACTAACAGTAGTACTCTTCTACGAGAGTGTTATTTTCATATATCATAGAGTTGTTATGGACTTCCTTATATATTATCTAGCGCGTCACTTTATCAGCGAGAAGCGTTGGAAAACTTAATCCAAGTAAAAATTAATTAAAAATAGGGTTAAACAAAGTAGAAAAGGGCTTAAAATGTGCATGGAAACTTCAGCTATAAATTTTGTATAATTCCGTGCCCCAAAAATAAAACTATATTACATTAATTTCTTTTAAAATGCCGAAACTATTCGACATAGTTTGAAAATCGACTAGATAGGGATATTAGTAGTGTTTTATGACCACTACTAATAGTGCCACTACTACTATCAACGCTTTTAGTGATACTATTAGGGATATTAGTGGTGTTTTATGATAACTACTACTACTTTCAATACTTTTAGTACTACTATTAGTGATACTGGTAGTGTTTCGTTGTTACTACTACAGCGCTATTTATAAAGTTTCATCTTCACTTCTAGTCACACTATTCATTCATGAATTGTACTATTAGTTCAATAGTAATACGAATAGTAAAACTATTAGTTTTTCCAAAAACCAATAGTGTTTTTCTGCGAGGGAAGGCTAGAATCCTAGAAAGAAGGATTTTACAACGCGGCATAAATTCAAAATTTCTATTATAGGGTTTTTCGTGGCAAAGGGGAAAGAATGCTGAAACAATGTTGCTGAATAATACATCAAATTTTCCATAAACTTCCCTACATCGTGAATCATGCTAATTCCTGCTACATGATTTTGATTTTACTAGAAGGAGTTTGGTGAGAAAAGAGAATCCATATCTTCATATTTTATGCAGCACCCATTCGAATTATAGACCGAACAACTGGACTATTAGTAACACCAAATTGACTAGTAAATGATGAGCCATAAGTAAAACTCTCACTTTTGCCACAGAGGTCATGGAATTCATAGATAAGTGTACGTTAAATTTGTAGCCCACACAGTTGTCCCACTTTTCTCCGATAGGTAGCGCTTTTGACTGACTGTGGAAACAGTGAAGGATGAAATTTCTATAACTCATTGCTACGCATGTGCAAAAGCTAATGTATAGGAGAAGCGGAGAAAAGGTTTGAGAGTGAATGAACACTTGGAACACAAGTTAATAATACATAGGCCGTGCATGCGCACTTGGCAGAACTACTTTACGGAAATTCGAAATTTTGAATGTCTTACCGTTCTGTATTTATAAATAACGGTGACTGCGTTCTTTGGGCAGCTAATTTCTAGCTAATCTAGCTATTTTAGATACTTCTTTGCCAGAAAAATTTTGAGAATGCTATTTTTTTGAAAACCTAGGATTTCTAGCTATTTTATAATTCCAAAATGATTTTTTCCTGTTAGCTATTTTTTTTTTTTTTTTTTTTTTTTTTGAAATTGTCATTATTGATTTTTTGGTAATTTTCTCCAATTTCTGCTGTTACTTTTCAATTTAAACATTTTTAAACGTGGAGTTATATGAATGTATTAATAATATTAATTCATTAGAGAAGGAAGTAGATGGAAAAATTATTTAAAAAAATAATGTTTCATTTTTCTATGGAAATGTTTTTTTTTTTCATTAAAAAATTTATTGTTTTTATGTGTGAGAAAAATCATGTATTTAAAACGTTAAGGGAGACGAGTTTTCTGAATTTTTGAGAAAAAAATTGTTTTAGCTAATTTTGAAGAGAACATGCTAGTTTTCAGAGCCAATAATGCTATATTTTCGTTCAAGAATTGGCAATCCTGACAACGTTCATCTTAATTTTGAATTAACATAGGGCCAAAATGGCAAGTGAGCTGAAATTTGAAGAGCTTCAAATATCTCAGATTTGATGTCTGCTATGTCTGTAGTATGTTCTAAGAGTATATGTTAAAAGATAGATATGAGGACTTTCTCCAAGCCTTTAGAAGGTATCCCTACATTGTCTTTCAACTCATTATAAGTATTGACTTCTATATATATAGACTGCTAATGGCTCCATAAGTGTTATGTAAAACGGTGTCCCGACATACAAGTCTCGAAATGTGTAGTGCGCAATGCGCATGCGCGGAATTTGTTATTAGTTATCATATGGTTGATTATAACAGATTATAATATACTATGCAGATGTTCTGTTTATGAATTCAAGATTCGCTCATGCGTATAATGCATATCGCGACTTCTAAAATTTTAATGTCGATGACCATTGAGCTAATGTGCATTAGCAGTCTATGTAAGTACAAAAGTCAATGATTATGAGTCACCTTCATTACATTCTGAGGACATCGGCTGTATATTTTGCAATGAAAGTGAGGACTTCTCACCATCTAAACACTTTTGTCAAATGTCTTATTTGACTCAATTTAGAAACATAGGATCTCAATAGGATATTTTTCAGTCTTATTTGCAAAAAATACAAATATGAAAAAATGCTCAGTTTTTTTTTTCATAGTTTTTCGTACTTTCTTCTTATAGCTCTCCACCTACTCCTTCCAATGAGAGCGATTTCTTGTCAGTAATAATACATTTTATATAGGTATTATATTTTGAAATAAACAGTATCTCTTTATCTGCTTTGAATAGGGAAATAAAAATTCTTAAATTTGATTATGGTTCATCATCAGGGCAAAAAATTTTCCAATTCTTCTATTTTAGCCCCTTCAACTAAGAGGGTGGGCAAATCATCATACATAAGTGTTAAATGAGTAGCTCTACTTGTGATATGAAGGAACTCCGACTAAGGTGAAGCATCTTGTATATTCCTATTACTTATAGGTGCATTTTAGAAGTATTATATAGGGAATTAACAAAATTTAACATCTGCAAGTCTACAATTTCACAAATAAAATACTCAGTTCTATTGATATGTCTTCTCTGTTTTTTTATCGGTATTTTTTAATGGGCTTTATTTTCTAGTGAAATTCTTTATTCGTTAATTTTCATATATGTTTTTTTGTAAATATACATTCTTGTCAAAAAGAGGTAACTCATAATTAATGATTTAATGAGTTGATTTTTTTTTAGAAAAAAAATGTGACAAGAAATTTTCTAGAATTTTGTGAGGCTCTTTTTTGTTCGATTTCCTCTTTGTCATTTACCATATACTCTTAGCTCACTATCCACCCGTGTCATCTTCTTTGTTACACTTATTCAGTGCTATTTGAAGCTTTAAATTTTTTTTAAATCATTAGGTAATGCCTAAGATTATTTCGTCTTCGAGAGAATAAGTATTTTAAAAGTACAATTGTAGGTACGTATACTAAATTAGTTGAAGAATATTAAGAAGTTTGTAGGAGATCGATGACTGAGTTTGCAGGTCATTTGGCATTCTCGAATAATGCCATAATTTTGAGTAAAGACAATAACAACAATATTTCACTAGTCATCGAGAAACAATCGGATTGTACTTAGTGAATAATTCCACGAGACTGAAAACTTTTTATCTTCACGATTCGCCAACCAAGATGGTATTTGTTGAGAAAGAAGCTCGCTGTTATAGGTACGCTTATAACTTAACGTTACGGTATTATAAACTTGTAATATTTGTTTTGCATACCGAATCATCGGGGCGTGAGACCGAAGGAGTTGCTATAACTGTGGCGAAAACTATCAAATTTCTCGAGATCGATATTGAATTATCGAAACAACGTGTATACAAGAAAATGCTTAAATTCCGTTACGTAGCTTTAAACGAGCCGAAGCCGTTTATAGCGTCCATTAAATCACGCGTAAACACTCAACTTTGTGATTTGTATACTATGGTAATTTTAACGCCTTTGTATCGAGTGAAGTACTCGTCAGATGTAAATGATGCGTTAAATTGATTCAGCGAGCATTGTATTTCATTATGCAATACCAAGACGAACAAACGCCGTTGTAACGTTGGCTATGAAATGCAGTTGGAAAAAAGTGCGAGTACGACTGGAAATCTTCTTACATTGAACATCCATTACGAAATGAAAGCTTTCAGTCGACGAAGGATTATTGCGAGTAATCTGCGTTACGAAGTTTCCAGTTTGGCGTTTTTTTCTCGTCTCGTTATTCGCGAGAGAAACGGAGCTGCGAGCGAGATTTATAATAAATTAACGCGTACTGCGTATAACAAGGTATCCACGGTTCGGTAAATACGCGAAATACGGATACCGAAGGATACGCCTTTACGTTTCTTTCATATTGGACGGTGCCTGTAAATGAATCAGGCGTAAAGTGAAATTTGGATATTTTCCAATATACCATCAACCCTTTAGCGAGTTTTTACTTTCTGTTCCGCATAACTGCTTTATATACACGAGGCTTTGGCTGAAGCTGGATTTTTCCGATATCCCTAAGGTTACATGAATGCCAAACTTTGTCAATTAGTCCATTGGGTCTAATCGTGCCGCCATAGTCTATGTTTGCCGTACCAAGTTCATGCAAGGGTTGCGTTTTGCTTTGTATCTGCGAGATTTCTTGACTTACTAACATGTCAGCAAAATGATAAAGTGTGATATTGACACTTTAAAGGGAGTACTTTTTACCCGAACGACGGTCAGTAACTTCTTTAAATTGAGTCCAAAAACATCAGATGCGTGAACACGTAAAAGTTGTTTTTTTCTCGACTGAATATTTTTCAAAAACGTTGACGTATTTCGCGTCACTTTTGATGAACTTGACTTGTTGGAAAATTTATAGCAGACGAAAGTAGATTTAGAATTTTTTAAAGGCACGAAGTTCTGGACTTGGCAGGTAATTCGAAAATGGGTACGGTGTATTGGTAATCAACACCTTTTCCGTTCCAGTCTACGAATCGATAAGATACAGATATCTTATTAATTCCGATGCTGGCCATTACGAGCAGGATTTTAAAACGCGACGCCTTCGACGAGAGTGATTTAAGGAAGGCGACATGCAGAAAGCGCGAAACAGGAAAGCGAAACTAATCCTGTTTCCGTAGCGGAATTTTTATTAGCTCGAGTTGTCAGGAAGATGAAGTTAAATTGTATAAAGCCAAATTATACAGAAGGTTTTCAGGCGCCGTAGTTCATTTGGTTTAACGGTCGGTACGCGTTGTGGGATTGTATAACGTTGTAGACGGAAATGATTAAAATATAAAACCCGCGGCTAAACCGCGTTCTATCCTCGTTTATTATTTTCCGCCAAGCGAAACGTTAATATGGGAGTATTTTTGTGTCGGTAGAGTTGGCCGTTTTCGTGCTTTTCCAGCGTTCGCCGGTTCGATTTTGGAAATGTTCGCGGTTTTGTAATGCCTCGTTTGTCTTCTGGTTGAGTGTCAAGGGTGAATTAATTTTTCAAAATTTCACCATGTTTGTAAGTTTTTAGTTATTGAGTAGGGTTAGTGATAAACTGAAATTTAATTTCAGTTTGGGTACTTCGGCTGGCTCCATTTTACCTATGAAAAATTAATAAAACCTTTTTGAGGGTCTCGAGGTACCTTCATTTTCTCACATATGGAGGTACCTCCATGAGGTGGATGCTTATAGATCTCCTGAAGGCCTCAGAGATGGTGGTAATAATGGGAGGAACCATTGTTTTTTCCCTGTGATTTTATTTATTTTATTTTTTGCAACTGCTACACAATTTTTTTTAGATGGCATAACCCCTCTGGAAAGACTCTTTGAGAATCCCTACGTAGGGGGAGGGGAACTCTGGAGGTAAAAGTGTTTGTATACAGTATAATCGGCTTGGTTGAGAAATTAAACGATTAACTCTGCAGTGGCACACATTCAAAGCATTTAAAAATCTCTATAAAATTGAGATTTCATTGGAAAATTTTTCTTAGAGTGAAAATGTAACTACAAGTCGATTACAAGAGACATATTCTATTGTAGTGTTACCAACCTTCAAAAATTTATAACTTTTTATGATTCAGTTTTTCTTGCATAAGTATTTTATTTTTTGAAATATGTTCAAAATCATGAAGAAATTATTAGAAAATTTTTCTCTGCAAAATTATCTTTAAAAAATTGTTTAGTATTTTTTTCATAAAGTTTAAAAAATGAAAAAAACCGTAAGTAGCTATGCTACATTACTGGAGCTGAGTTTTTAGTTGGGGCTTGTTTATATTTGAAGGTAATCTTTTCAACCCCAAAGGCCTCATCTGTTATTGAATTATGTAGCGATTTTTGTCCAAAAGAATTAAAAAAGCCCTTATTTTTCAAATATTAGTTGCTTGAAGTTATTTACGCTTATCTCAAGTTTTGCCCTTTAGCCATTTTGGATCCACTTTTGATTGCTTTTTACGCAAATTGCAGGAGTCATTTTCTGATCTTCAACTAACCTCACATTCAAAATGTTGCCTTGTGAAGTAGATGCGCTGAATTTTTGAAATTTCTTATCAAAGTTTCCCCTGTAATTCCGTTTTTATCTCTAACCCTCCTCATATCAACTTAGAATCCTAAAAGTGAAATATCGCTGTCAGTCGAGCTCACTTTATCATTTGGTATCATAATTAAACATTTTCGACTCTTCGTTCAACCCTGCTACATTTTGAGGACAATAATCCCTTTTTATTCTCTCCAAAATTATGTGTGAAGCACATTTTCTGTCCCTCGAAATCCTAATGGAACATACTTCAGGTCCTGATTTGTATTATAATTCAGACAAATATTTTAAATATTTTATGCCGCATCGATGAATATTACTGTTGAATCTGAAACTGACATACGAAATACTTCTCATTACTAATAATGAAATCCGTGCTATTTGGGGATTCTCAAGCCATCCTTAAATTTTAACAATTCGTCATTTTGAATCCGTTTTGACCTAAATTGAAGAGGCCATATTCTAGTCTCGAACTAAGCTCACACACAAAGTTTGGCTTTTCTATGTTGATTTTATGAAGAGATATGGAAAATTCGAAAATGTTTGTAACCCCAAACCTTCTCAGAAAATCTTTTTTTTGTCCAACTCCTTTCCAAATGCACTTGTGAGGCTGAAATTTGAGTATGTTGGTGTACGTGACATACTTTTTTATATGAGATGAAACAAAAAATTTTTGAGCCATTTGTCTCTTTTCCCCTTCTTCTCAAAATTTGAGTCAATCGCCATTTTGAGATAAATCAAAAAAACAAAAAAAAATTGTATTGTAAAATTTTACGAAGAGCCTCTCACCAAGTTTTTAGCAAATTTCATCCATAACTGTTGGCGCAAAAATGTATACCAAAAATGTTGGCCATTCGCCATATGATTATAAATGACTTGAAACACGAAGGTATGAAATCCCCCTCCCCGACCACTCCTTTGCAAATCAGGTTGGCTATAATAGTGGCTATTGTTTTATATGAAAATCCCACCTAAAAAAATGAAAAATCTGTGTATCACCCTCCCAATTCGTGATGTTAAAAAGGAAACTGAAATGCGTTAGTTGAAGAGCTTATTCAAAGATAGCGCGCTTCAGAATATTCTCTCTTACCCTGCAATGATTCAACTTAGCAGGAAAGTAGGTAGCAAGAGGATACTGAATGTCATTTCTCTTCCTTTTGAACACAAATAGAATTAGAAGTAATGCCATAAACGCTCTCTATATTGAAAGCACAAAACTGTTTCTGCACAACATTTTTGTTTCCTAATAAGCAATGATTCTTATATGGTAGAAATTATCTGTATATCGTTAATCTATGATAAAATCAGTTTATCTTAAATTTAATGATTATAGGTTCTTATGATTAGTATGAACACTAACTAGAAGGTATCTCAAAATTTTAGGTGCAAACCTGAATATGCCCCATTAAAAACTTGCTTTCACTGTTGCTGTGTGGCACTAGGTTTTTTTTTTAATTTTAGTGCAAACAAAGGTGTTAGGAAAAATTTTTTCATTGAATTTTTGTGAGTATAAAATTTTCTTCTCTCAATTTATAGGAATTCCTGTTTTGTTCCCTGATGCTGTAATGAATCATAAATTATTATAATGATGATGGATGGTATCGCTAATTTTTTATTTTTTATTGAAGCTCATAAAATGTGAGTTTTATAGCAGTTAGAAATACTGAAATCATTTAATTAATTATGCATTCTCAATCAAAAATCAAAATTTTTGGAACTCGAATTATTTTAGTGACCATATATTCTTATCTTATTGAAAATTTCAAGCTTTAGATGTTTATTTACGTTCAGTTTTTTTTCGATATTCAAAAAACAGGACTATAAAATATTTGCCTATGAGATCATAGTTTCACCATCAAGATGACATTAATTAATTCTCATGACTTCAAGAATAAAATCAAATGCATTGTCTATATTAACTTCAACCATTCTCAAATTCTTGAAAAACAAAATAACCGAGTCTATAAATGCTCAAATTAAGTGTCAACCTTGCAAGACGGGTATATATCAACTATGTAATATATCTCATGATGCGTTTTGAATTAATTCTATAAAGAAAGTCTGTGCCTTTTGCAAAGAGAACTACGTCATAATACGTTATTGATTGGTCCTACCTTGAAGTCTGCAAATTGTACGCGAATAGTCGATGAAGAGCAGATATCCATGTCTGCTCAAGCTTTTGTATGGCTCATACAAAAAATTATCTAGGTCTACTTACGGTATAATGGAAAGAATTTTATCGTTTTCAAATGACATCGGGTAAATACGAGAGAATGGTTGAAAAGAGCAGAAGTCAAAAACACGATATCTTTGACAAATATTCGAATAAAAATTGCGAATGAAATGTTGAAGGAATGTGTTATTGCCATTTCATCGATGTATTTTCGCCACCATACTAATATACTCGAATACGATGCAGAAAAAAATGACAACTTCGATATAATATTTTAGAGTAGATACATGGCTCGGTATATCTTCCATCGTGTAGCGTAATGTCGAATATTTGTTATCTCGCCCCATCGAGTCGATGTGTCGGCGAATTTTTCAAAGTGTCAGAAAAAACGCCTACTCGAAAAATAGCCGCATCGAGTTTCGAATGTTTTGTGTGACACTAGGTATCTGCGTTTTAAAGCTTTTTGAACAAGAAAATGAGACATTTCGGGAAAATGTAACGATACAAATATAAAAATGTGACGTTAAAATTCAAGATATTTTCGAGAAATGAAAGGAAGATGAAGAGAGTAACCTTATTTTCAAATCTGAATGGATTTTTTGGAATCATAACTCATACGTAGTATACCACTATTATAAACTGTTGTTAAAAGAAAGAGCATTGAACATGTCTTCAATCTAGGCCATATAGATACCTAATGAGATATTACATTTGGCTATTTCTAACAACAAACATGAAATAATTCTAGCTCAAATCATTAAAACTGTAGAACGTTTGAACGCCTGTGTAATGTGTATACCTCGAGTCAATTTTAATTCGAAAAATATCGATTTCACGCTTCTCCAGTTTGCTAATACCAAAGATACGGCGCTTCTGACGTCTTTTCATATTGAGTGAAAATCTCGCGTCTTAAAATTCTGACACATTTATCCCTATCGAGTGGAAAAGCCTCACGTACCGTAAACCACTAATTCTAAATAAACGAATAAAACTCATCTCCCAATAATTCGATTGACGGCTACTTAAACGAAAGCGATCTAATGATATGGTTATGGGGGAAAATTCTAAACGATTTTCTCCCTTTTTTGATTTGCACATTGCTTTTATTCCATACCATAGTGTTCGGTATGTTGGTTTCGAAAAGATGTGATGCGAAAATTCTTTGTCTAGACAGATCTCATAAATGTCATTTCTCAAGTACGTTATATTTTACTGACAAACGAGCGGAGAAGAAAAAGTCTAACGTGCTGCAAAAAATTGTAAAATGAAATACTGGAGTTAGCTATTTACTCAAAACAAAGGCGTGTATTTTTTCCAAACGAAAATGCCCATTGTGATGAAATTCCGCCTTTTGATTCGTAGTGAGGATTGTTTTCATTTAGTTTATTTGCTCGGGAAATATTTGGAAGGAAAAAATTAGAGTTTTGTATTCTCTAGATGAAACTCGACATCAGTTTCTTTTACTCGATTGTTATGTATTGTTGTAAAATTACGGCACAATAATTAGGCAATTTATTTGACTTTTTATTTAGGCATGATTTATATTAGTGTCAGTGGCAGTGTTTAGGCAATTCATTCAGCTCTTTATTTGTGTATGATTTTTGCCTTATTCATCCTATGATTATAGTGATTAGACAATTCATTCAACTCTTTTTATTTGTGGATGATCTTTGCCTTATTCATCTTATTATTATAATGATTAGGCAATTCATTCAGCTCTTTATTTGTGTATGATTTTTGCCTTATTAGTCTTTTATATTATGATAATAATTAGGCAATTCATTCAACTCTTTTTATTTGTGGATGATCTTTGCCTTATTCATCTTATTATTATAATGATTAGGCAATTTATTCAGCTCTTTATTTGTGTATGATTTTTGCCTAATTAGTCTTTTATATTGTGATAATAATTAAGCAATTCATTCAACTCTTTTTATTTGTGGATGATCTTTGCCTTATTCATCTTATTATTATAATGATTAGGCAATTCATTCAGCTCTTTATTTGTGTATGATTTTTGCCTTATTAGTCTTTTATATTGTGATAATAACTAAGCAATTCATTCAACTCTTTTTATTTGTGGATGATCTTTGCCTTATTCATCTTATTATTATAATGATTAAGCAATTCATTCAGCTCTTTATTTATGTATGATTTTTGCCTCATTATCTAACAGTGATTAGGCAATTTCGCGACTTTTTATTTCTATATAACTTTTCTTTTGCTTAATTTGTTTTTCATTTTGATTTCAATGTTATTTACAGCTTGTAATTTACATAGTTTACTAGATAGATTTAATATTTATAAAACATATTTGGAAAATTATATCTTAACGTTGAGGTCATATGCTTGCAAAATCTAATTTCATAGTCACTGGAGATCTACTCATTTGGCTACGCAGCAAATTTAAAACTAATTTTTGTAGTTTGGAAAATTGCTATTCTTTATTATTAAATAAAAAATGCTCCTGTTCAACGTAATGTTATTAGTTTCTGGAAAAATGTTTAAATTTCATTTCATCATGAAACTGATACATATTATATTCTCAGGTACTCCCTAAAACTATTTCCCCAAGCTCCGAGTTTATTTAAAACACATCGTATTCCGAAAGAATCCAGATAATCTCGCTTTTTTTTCGCCTTCTCAAGAAAATAATATTTTAGTACTTGAGAAGATAGGGGAATTTTTACCACAGTAGGAAGCGACTGAGAAAAAGAAGAAAAAATTGAAAAACTATGAAAATTTATTGCCCGAAGAAAAGAGAAGTAAAAAGCATTACAAAGGTAATCTAATCGCAGTAGACGAAATAAAATAAAAAATAAAATAAATGCTCGTTGATCCAACTTATAACAAAAGACGAGGCAAATTGAAAGATATGGATTTGGAAAGAAGAAGAAGAAGAAGAGTAAGAAAAAAAAAGGAGATTTTAGTAAGCTAGAAGCTTTTAACGTACCAGAGTGTACTTTTTAGTACTAACTCTTGACAGAATTTCATTGCCTATTCGAACGGTTTTTATTTCTTATTTTTTTCCATCAGTCGTAATCTTCGTAAATAAATTTGGACCAGCTTTATATACATTTGGGAACGATTTGTAATGGTAATTTACATACGAGGTCGATTTAATTTGCGAAAAGAATTTGTTCGAACGTCGTGCACGTCCCCTCTAGACTCGACGATTTGTCCTCGACGATGTTCTTTTATTTCATTTCAACATTTGTAATATTTCCCGCTGTCGCGGATGAAAAAAGTAGGTACGCCGCGAGGTATACGTGTTCTTACCGCGAACGCAAATATTGATCCTTGCATGTTGGTTTTCACGTGTGTAGGTACTCGAGGGTACTATGCGGTTACGTCTGTCTCACGTATATTTAAAGTTTCGCGTGCTGAGAGTGTGTAAAGTATGTATGTGTGGGTTGTGTATGAAACGAATTCATGAGAGATCTTTATTTCTTATACGTTATGCATTTTGTATCGAGATATTTTTAATTAGATTTCGGTCGCGTTGTGGTAGCGAGGTTGAGTTCTCGTACGGGAACCATGTCGTCAATCTTTTCAACCGTAGTAGGGCTTTTGCAGGGGATAAAATGGCACATGATATGATATATTAGAACGCGTTTCGAATGATGAAACTTTTTTTCCGTGTTCGATATTAGAGAGAACGAGGTGTAGGGAAATATTACATCCGATAGAGAAAAGGATCGCATCGGGAATTCTGGTAAGAATTTGTCCTTTCGGTGATTGATCGTCTGTCAAGATGCTTGTTAAACTAGACTCGGACGATTTTTAACCCGTTTTGGGATCCGTTTTACTTTTTTTTTTCGGGGACAGTTGATAAATACGGACGTTCTTTAGATAATGAGGTTTTTCAATTTCGCTTTCGTTCGAAGAGTAGAGGAGAGATTTTGTAATTTTAGTGTGTTTTCGGGATGCATTGAAATTTACTTAGTTTTTTGATTGTAAATCTTGTGGTTGGATGTAGCTTATGTTTTATTTTTAGTTTTATTTCACAAATTATTGACTTCAATGTTAAAGCTGAAATAAAAAAAACATAATGCATACAGATATTTTTAATGGAAAAAATAATAAAAATTATACGTATAGGTATATTAGGGTTTATTTGTTCTCAATTATTTGTTTATTATTATTATTTTTTTTTGTGAAAATTAAAAGGCACGAATAAGCCTTACTAGGTTCTAAATGACCTTGAATAGGTTCTTGGATCGTATGCTGATTCCATCCCTTAAAATAAATTATTGAGTCTTAATGATTCCATAGCAATTTCAGCTTTTTGCCTCCAAAGGCTTCCTTTTGAAATACTGAAAAAATTCTAATCAACAATTCATTCGAAATTTACAATTTTTCACACATTTCAGTTGCGCAGAATATCAATATTGGCAGCTAAAGCTCGCTAGATCCTTTATTTTGACAATTTCACACATTTACATGGTTTTCGATCGATTTTGAATTAACAGATATATATTACCTTTGGCGGCTATTTTTCAAAAAAAGTACAAATTTCGGTCAGTATTACCTTTTGAAACTCAAGTTTCCCCCTTTCAAATAACCGCATCGTATATAATACCAAAATGGAAGAAAAATCATTCGAGAAAGTATTTGGCAAGTTTCGACTGGCGTGGTTAATATCCTCCCCTCCCCCCCCTACCCCGTTGTTGTCACGAAACCAGTACACTGTATTAATTCTAAAATCAATCGGAGAATTCAGTGAAGAGGCGTAATACTTATCGTTAAAATGAAGGTTCGAGCGAATTTCAGCTACCAGTGTCGATAATCGTATGAATTACATAATTTTTTCGAAAAATTATATTCCATGGTTACATTAAAATACCCATGCAAGATTTTGATTCCAAAATCGATTTAAAGGTCGTTACCTATTTTTGCACTGAATTTAATATTCACCTATTTTTAGAATGTTAATCGAATAATCAATTTTTCCATACTTTATTAAACATTCGACATTCTTAGTTTATTTATATGTTTATTGCTTGGAAAATAACCCTCCCCCTCCTCATTCCATCCGGTTACTATTTTCGCAATCCCTTGATTGTGGACTTGTAGTGTATTTTCTTTATAAGATATTCGTTTTCCTTACTCCTTGAGTAAATATAATTTTATCCATTTTTCAAACATTTGATGCAATCAATGCTCTCCTTCGCCCATGTAATGCTTCAAAGCTGAAATTTTTGTTATAATTTACTATGTAAAATTTTTGTCCATTGTACATAAATAATCTACATATAGTCCAGAAGATTCCTTTAGTAGAAAGCCAGTCACTTGAAAATTTTTAAGTCTTTCATTACGAAATAAATCTTTTGACTTAAAAATATTGAAATACTTCAGAAATCAATTTTTTAGAATTTCTAAAACTTCGGCCTATTTCAGCAACAGTTAATATTAAGTACTTTGTTTGAAATTCTCATGAGTTTTCGTTTGAGGTAATTTGAATCTATTGTTACTCACCTCTTCTATGTTGAAAAAAAATGAAATAAAAACAAATATAGCTCAAAAAAAATTTCTCAATTTTATTGAAAAAGAAACGAAATTTTTAATTCGTCGAATGAATTCTAATCCGAGTATTATTTTTTCTGTTTCAGGCATCTTTTTACTCAACCGCCTTGAAAACTCTTATATCCGTTTCTACTGTGATCTTATTAGGATTAATAATGGCTTACCATGCTCTAGAAGTGCAGGTGTGTATCTGTTATCTTGATTGATATATTTTTAAGTTTATCGTATAAGACGTATTAATGTATTAAAATAAAAGGCGCGATTAAATTACACACCTTTCAACGGATTCCATATAGCACAGTTGCGGAAACAATTGTACACGGAGATTAATCATCGGCGAAGAACTTGTTTTGAAGGGGATGCAACGTTGGACGCATTAATTTTCTAGGAGGCGTCGAGAATTTATGAATTTTTGTGTTATTGTGTTGCGGTGGCGTTTGTAAATTCACCGTGAGCTTGAAAAATAGAGCTATATTTCTTCTCGAAGTTGATCTTTGTCGCGTACTGAATTCGAAAAGGTTCATTTTTTTCGCAATATCTTCTATCCGGATGTGAAAATGTGGAGATAGATGAGATGTCGTCTTGGTTGTTATTTAATAGATTTTCGTCGTGTTGATTCAACTTCACCAATCTGTGATCGTTGATTTAGTTAGCGTATTTGCGACGCACAATTAGACAATTTATTTAACGTAGATTTTTTTCATGCTATGGCTTTATGGTGGTATAAATAGGCGATTTATTTGACCTTGTATTTATCCGTATAATGGTTTTATGGTTCTGAGAATTATTTACAACGTGTTTACGCAATTTATCGAAAATTTATTCGAATTGCATTTCTTGTGTTCTGTAAAATGTTCGTTTGAAACTATATATAAATGGGGAATATCTTCCGTAGTCCATAACAATGTAGTTTTCTCCATCTTGAAAAATACATTGAGAATTTTTTTTGACAAAAATTCGTTATATCGATGTATCTAAGAAATTCGTTCTTTCATTCGTTGAAACACCACAACTGATTTATTCTTCAGATATATATTTATACTAGATTTTTCCTTGGATACATCGCTGCTTTCAAGATATCGTTCACACGTCTGGCAAATTATGCCATTGGTATTCCGTTTATTGTTTACGGTATTCGTTACTGCTTACGTGTTCGGTATTCGAAAAAATATATAGTGATTCACGAATTTTTCGTACTTGATTAAAGGTATTGGTATGCGTTTTAGCACTTGCAGAAATTTGAACAACCAATAGTAATCCTTTCAGTCGTTCTTATTCTCAATCGAGCTTATATTTTATGCAATTCTTGTTCTTACCTTGGCAGAATATCGTTTCATTTTCTCGTCGTTCAGAAGCGTCCGTTTGTAAATTAGTTGCACGTTATGTTTGAATTTCAAATAAAATTCAACAATTGAGACACTCCTTTGGTTTATGTGATATGCCAACTTATTCAATAAATTTATGACACATTTGTATCGACTCCGATGGATTCGTTGTTTCTCATTCTCGAAGGAAAAGAGATATCGATTTTTCGAGTCACCGTTACATTTCCCAAAAGTTATTGGTTCAGCTCTATATATTTCAACGGTATAAGTTTTTAGCAGTATTTTTTCAATTTATGAAATCCTTCCGGGCATAATTTCTTTATATTTTGTTCCTTTTTCTCTATACATAGTTTCAAATAGTAACGGCGTTTCTACCCTTTGCTTCATATTAGTTCGTATTACATGTAGTTGATTATTTTTCATTCAGAATTTATTGAATGGGTTTCGGTTGCGAGCACGTTGTGTAGATGACTTTTGTCATTATTTATGTAATCGCTGTAGTGTGTAATGTTTGTCCTCCTGCAGATCTTTTGCATTATTTTTGAACCATTTAATTCGATATTTATTATTCTTCCGTAAAGCTCTGGCAAACAATTTCATGCTTTTTTCTCACGAAGGCCTATGCCCCAAAATATTTGTGGTACATGTTCATTCAGACGTTTAACATATGGTATCAGTGATTTTAATATTTTACGTTGCACAGTTTGTTCTTGGCTCTTCATGATATTCCATTCGTATTCGAAAGTTATCTCCAGTTAAAGGAAGTCGAATAATGTTTGGTTTATTTGTAATAGACTAGTGAGCCGATAAATTATCATTTGGGGTTTTTAAATGGGTCTATCATAGTTTTGGCATCCTAACAGGCATTTTTCAAGCGTAGTAAAGTGTCTTTCAATTATCTCTGTATTTACGGCGAATCGAGTAGGCAAAATATCGTACTCCTTATGTTTTCAGCTCTCATATTTACGGCAAATCGATTAGGCAAATCATATCACGACTTGTAGTAGTAGTGATATTTACGGCAAACTGGTTAGGCAATTTATTCAACTCGTAGTAATTTTTATTCTACTGTTCTTTTTTCTTCGTGTTATTCATTTCTTATTAAGGGTATGCTTTCAGTATCTTAACAGTAAAAAAAAAAATTAAAATAATAATAATAATTAGCTCAAACTTTTCTTGTAATTTCTCCACGAATATTGCATAGATGTGAAATACTTGTTTTTTAAAGTTGTTCTTTGAAGTATTAAAATTTTAAAATTATTGATTAACTTATCAACTTATTATTATGTGTTTTTTAATTATAAATATTATTTTTATAATTTTCAATATTTTTATTTTAATAATTAATTCTTATTTAATAATTTTATTTTCAAATATTTTAATAAATTTAATCTTTATTTATTTATTAATTATAATTAATCTTATTTTTAGCTCTTCTATTATTTTAATTTATTTATGTATTTTTTTAAATTTAAATGCGAACACTGTTGAGATAATTTGATAATTGAGCGCATAAAGCGAGTAAATTTAACATTTTAATTAGCTTCCCTCTTACCCCTCCACACACAAGTAAGGAATTGTCATCCCTCATTTTATGCTCTCAATTTCCAACTTATATTAACAGTATGAACTAGAAAATACTCCAAAAAACAAAATGAAAAATAAAATTTTCAAGTTCCATGCAATATTAGTGGAAAAGAAACAAGAAAAAGTTTATTATTTTCCTTACTGATAAGATATCGAAAGCATGCTTTCATCTTAAGGCATAAATATTGATTGATTTCTTCGATTATTTTATTGACTTTAGGTTTGTGTTTCATAATACTCGTATTGCCTCTACTCGCCCTTTTAAGAAAATTGATCATCAATGATATAACTTCAGGCCAACCTTAATATGAGCTCCTTCATACTACATGTAAAACTGCTTAATATTATTGCCTGTTTACCCTACTTGTTAAATAATTAAGATGGAAAAAAGTTGAAAATTTTTTTCATCTCTGTACGGGCCCATTTTGAATGTTCTGTTCATCGTCCAAAGTTGGTAAGATATTACGTAGAGTATGCAATTTATTAATTTCCCAAAATTGACTATTAAAATTTTCTTTAAAATCCCAACCCAACATTCTTCATTTTCTTAATCAAGGCTCTAAAATTGAGTTATACATTTTTCCAGAGTCTTTCCCACCTCGAACTTGCAGTTCTTAATGATGTGGGAGTATGGGCAAAACAACTCCCTTGATACGATTCCCAAATCGATCTAACTAATTTTAAGTTTCAGTCTGTGGTGCCACTGACAGGTCTCGGACCATTATAAATAAGCATGTTCTCTACTTCTCTGTACATCATAACATGTTCGTTTTTAGCAGTCGCGTGAGCGATGTTGCCTAATATAAAGCTCTGTATATCCTATCTTCGTTTCTTTCTTTTTTTTTTTTTTTTTTTTTTTTTTTTCTTGACGCCGTGTACAGCCCTGTGGCTAGAGGCGTTTTTATTTTGGATATCTTAAATTGTGGAGTACAGAGAAACGGATTGTAAGAATTTAATTACGTTGGTGATTTTTACCGGATCATTAGCAAGGATGATTTCCATTTGAGGTTGAGGAAAATAGGTATTTCTGTAATTGCTAAATTTGAGGCATTCTGTAAGAATATGGGCAATTGTTATTGGAACGTTGCAAGTTGTACAGAAGGGCGTCGGAAGTCTATTTAAGAGGTGGCCATGAGTGAGAAGAGAGTGGCCTGTATGTATACGAGTCATAATAACTTCCTCTCGGCGTTTGAGATGACTGGGGTACTTCCATGGCTCTACTGTTTTATGGGTACACTTTAATTTGTTAGAATTCGGAACGTTGGTCCAATAGTCTTGAAAGGCATTTTGGAGGTAGTTTTTCATTGTGACTTTTAGATCTCGAAGTGGTATTGGAATATTCGGAATAGGTGAAATATAGAGGGACCCTTTAGCGGTGAGATCTGCAATTTCATTTTGATGTATGCCACAATGAGAGGGAACCCAGCTCAAAATTACTGGTTTTCTACAGTTGGCTAATATGTGAGCAATTTCTTGGGCAAGAGGGTGTTGTTTTTTAAGGAAGTAATTTTGAATGCTTAGGAGGGCATGAAGGGAATCAGATAGGATTAAAATTTTTTCAAGTGAGAATTCTAGAGAGTAAGTGAGTGCCAACTTAATAGCGTACAGTTCAGCCGATAATATGGTGAAGTATTTTGGTAAAGGGTATAGGACTCTGAGGTTGTCGTGTACAATCGAGCAGCCAGCGCGGTCCTCAACTTTTGAAGCATCTGTGAATATGAGATCGTAGTCGGGATAGTTATTAATAAGGTTGTTGAAGGCTGATATATAAGTGTTTGGGTTAGTGGAGGTTTTAGGGAGACTAGTTAAAGATAGGTCTAGCGGAGGTTGAAACAGAAGCCAAGGTGGATTAATACAAGGTGTTGGGTGAAGTATCCGAGTATCTCCAGTGACTATGGACTGAATTAGAGACTGGAATTGTGAAGAGACATTATGTTTGTCAGGAAAGAGAAAACGTAAATTGAGCTTAAATGTAGGGTTAGCTGATATGTTTAATATTGCTGTGGATGAGAGATACTGTCTTCGTATGAAAAGAGGTGGTTCTATTGCTTCGCATAAAAGACTAGGAGTTGGGGTAGTGCGGAACGCTCCAATCGCTATTCTGATACAGGTGTTGTGAATAGTGTTAAGAGAGTTTAACTGCGAGGAGCTGGCAAAATTATAGATAACTGATCCATAGTCTAAGACAGGTCTGATAAGAGTTCGATATAGCCTCAGTAGGGTTTGAGAGTCTGATCCGTATTTAGTGTGAGCCAGCTTTTTAAGAAGATTCATTTTTGTAAAAGCTTTTTGCTTGATAGCCTGTATATGGGGAGTCCATGAAAGTTTATTGTCAAATGTCAAGCCAAGATACTTTACTGTCTCCGATGATGGGATAGTTATATTATCATATTTTATGTTGATTGTTTTTGCGCATTTGTAATGTTTGCAAAAATGAATCGCAGTAGATTTGGGATATGATATATTCAGTCCATTTTCTTGGGACCAACGATGAATTTGGTTTGTAGCTAGTTGTAGCAGGTTTTCACCAACTTGAGGGTCTTGGCAGTTAATGAAAATGCACAGATCATCTGCAAACAGAGATTTGGAAACTAAGGGTGGAATTATCTGAGGGAGGTCATTTATAGCGATATTAAACAGAGTGGGGCTGAGAACCGTGCCCTGTGGAACTCCGTTTTCAAGCGCATAGGGATTAGAGAGTGTTTGGTCAATACGGACCATGAAGTTTCTTAATGACAGAAAATTATTTATAAAATGAAGAATATTACCTCGAATATGCCATGAGTGCATAGTTTTTAAAATTTTATATTTCCATACCGTATCAAAGGCCTTTGTAATATCGAAAAATATGGCCAAAAGATGGTTTTTCTGTGAGAGGGCTTCGTTAATGCGTGAGTTGATAAACATGAGTTGATTCAAGGTAGACCTTGAAGAACGAAAGCCACATTGACTAGTTGCTAATTTGTTGTCTTTTTCTAGGATCCATAAGAGACGCTGGTTAACTATTTTTTCGAAGACTTTGCATAAATTTGAAGTCAAGGAAATAGGTCTATAACTATCTATAAAAAATGGATTCTTGCCTGGCTTTAGGTAGGGCAGGATAATAGCTGATTTCCAGGCTGTGGGGAAAGTATGGTTTCTCCATATATTATTGTAAATTTGTAGTAGTTCGGAGATTACGTTATCTGGTGCTTGCTTAAGAAATTGCATATGTATCTGGTCTAAGCCAGGAGCAGAATTATTAGCTGAGAGAATGGCCTGTTGTATTTCTTGAAGAGTAAGGTCATTGTTGTATGGGGCAGGTGTAGATATTTCATTTAAAATAAGTGGAAGCTCTTTTTGAGCTTTGAAGTTTAGAAATTGTTCTTAATGGGAGCGATCGCTAGAAATAATATTTAGATGCGAAGCAAATGCATCGGCAATGCTTAGTGGATCATTAGTGACTTCATTATTAATAAGAATACTATGAGGAGAGTTTGTTCTAGATTTGAAACCAATTTTTTGAATAGCTGACCAGAGTTTAGCGGTTTTGGTATTGCTATTAATACTTGAAACAAATTCTTGCCAAGATTTCTTTTTGGCTTGCTTTATAGTCCACTGTGCCTTGGCTCTTAAGCGACGAAAATTTATCAGGTTTATTGTAGAGGGGTTGGCTTTCAGCGTTTTTAATGCTCTTCTTCGGTTTCGAATTGCTACATCGCAATCACTGTTCCACCAGGGAACTGTTTTTTTGTTCGAATAAGTTACCTTAGGAATAGATTGAGTTGCACAACTCAGAAGATTACTACAGAAGTTGGAAATAACATCATCGATGTCTAAGTTATGGTCTATGGGTAGTAACTTTGAGCATAATTCCTGATATTTACTCCAGTCAGCTGATTTAAAGTTCCATCTTGAGGTATGAGGAGTATTGGGGAAATTTTTATAGTTAATTTGAATTATTTGAGGAACATGATCGCTACCAGAGAGATCTCTGTGATGGAATACAGAGATTTCGTCAGATAGATTTGATGAGCCAATTATGAGATCAATTGTGGACCATGTATTATAGGTAGGACTAAAGTGGGTGTTATCTGATATATTAAAAATCGAAAAGTTATTATCATCAATAATATATTCTATAATTTTGCCTTTAGCATTCAGATTTGTACATCCCCAAAGGGGATTATGCGAGTTTAAGTCACCTGCGATAATAAGTGGCGCACTTAATTGGTCGATTATATTTTGAATATCTCGTTTATCAATTTGCAAATTAGGTGGAAGGTAAAGGCAACAAAACGAAATACTTTTCGATTTATCAAAGAAAACTTTAAATGCTAAGGCTTGGAGATGTGTTTGTAATTGAATTACCTCGTGAAATATTGAGCTTTTTATCGCAAGAATAATGCCTCCGTGAGCACGTGTCATATTTTCGAGCTCGCATCTATAGGTGGAATAGTTTTTAATATTTAATTTTTGTTCTTTGCGAAGGTTGGTTTCTTGAAGCATCAAAATTGAGGGATTATAAGTTTTTAGTAGGATTTGGAAATCTTCGTAATGAGCATATAGCCCATTACAATTCCAGTTCAGAATGGTTGAGTTTTCGCAAGACATTGTTATTGGTTCAATATCTTGCGATATTGAAATAAATTTTAGTTATCGGAATCTGACTGGGAGTTGGGCCAGTCAGAAAAGGTATGACTGAGAGTAATTTTGTCATCTACTAAGCTGTCGATTATTTTTTTGAATCTCATCTTAGTAGATCTATTAGGGAGGTGGGGGTGAATAAATTTTAGAACAGTAGTCAGTTCTAGAATATCTAGGTTCAATTTTAACGCAGTTTCTTTTGGTTTTAACGTTTTTCTTGTTTCTTCTAAAAAGAGTGTCACTTGGTCGAAGTTTATGTTTGCGTTGTTTACATCAGGTTTGAAGAACTGCTTCACATCATTAAGGATAGTTGAAAATGGAGTTAGATTACTTCTATTTCCATCTTTCTTGTCTTCAATACTAGTTTCATGGCTGGGGTCTTGTTTTTTCTTTTTGGTTTTGCGTGGAATTTTTGGACTTGCGATGCTTTGATTTTGTAGTGCAGATGAAGTTGATGAAACTGATAGGGGTCTTTTTTGCACGCTGGAGGGTTGCGGAGTGTCTTTATTTTCATTTATGTCCATTGGCTCTTCCGTATTTTGGTTTGTGATTGATTCGAGATGTGGTATGTTTTCGAACGAAGTATTTTGGTTTAAACTATCGTCTTCTGAGTGGTGTGTGGTTTCATTATCTGATTCGTCGCCTGAATAGTATTTTTCAGATTCATTGTTATCGTTGCGAGGAAGGTTAGTTTCGTGTATGCTTTGCACATTTGTATCAGCCGGTATATTTTTACATTGAGAGGCTACATGACCTATTTGATTGCAGGTGAAACACTTTATTTCGTCTAATGATAAGAACACTCGAAAACTTCGTCGTCAAAATCTATCTGAATCGAGGAGGGTACTTCTGAGGTTTCTTCGCTTATATAGACCTGTCGACGAAAGCTATAGACTTTATAATTGTTGTCGTCCACTGATACTTTCATTTCCGTTATTTTAGAAAGTGTTTTTATGCCTAGAAATGTCAACGCTTCTTGAAGACAGTCATTTGAGATGTCTGGGAATACGTTAGAGATCAAGAGTCTTTTGGAAGGTTGCATCAATTTTCTAGCTTTAATTGTTTTGTCTTCGATTTTGATTTCACCTGAATGCTCACGTAGAAATTCGTGTACTGTATTCTCACAATCAAGGTAGATACATACTCTGTTGTTGGAGATTTTTGAAGCGTAGATGATTTTATTCGGTTCAATAATGGCACCAAGAGCTTTAATGTATAACTGAAGTTGTATGTCCTCGTGTGCAGGAAAAACAATAGCTTGTTTGTTGCGATCGATGCGGCCCTTTAAAGATTTAGCGTAGCTGCTTGGGTTTTTCGGTTTAAAAATAATTTCTGTTGGTCTTGAGTTAGGTTTTGTGACAAATTTTGGGTTGTTTAAAGGTGGAAAATCATTTCTGTAGGTTGACATCGTAATGCTAGGTAAAGGCAAACGCCTTTACCGTAGCCTGGATTGAGTGTGTATAATGGATAAGATAAGATAAGATACACTTACAGTCTATGTGAATAGCCGATCAAATCAACATAAAGCAATATAATACAACTAAACTACACGATTATTGAAAGAGAGCAATATTATAACGCACTGAACACGTCTTTACTCTATCACGTTCTATCCTCGTTTCTTTCTTATAGCATCTCATTTCTGTTCCTCGCAAGTATCTTGTGGTCGTCTTTTCTTCTTGAACACAATTCACGGGTATCTTTCCTTTACACGCGCAACTCTTGGGTGTCTTTTCTTCATGTAAGGATTATTTTTATTTGTTGTTTCGCAATGGTGCGAAAAACAACTTTAGTTGTGTGTAAAAGTAAGAAAAACTTATTCAGGTACCTACCTAATATTTTTGTTGAAATTTTCGATATACAGACATGTAATGTAACAGTTAACTACACCTTTATTTTCAATACCTCTAATCCTATTAGGCTCCTCGTTAGAGAGCTTAGCTGAGCCTCAATCAAATACGGAGCTTAATTCGAGCCTTTTTAAGAGGCACTCTTTATTATAAACCCAGATAAACTCGTTCGAAAAGCTTTGATCTAAAGATTATCTCAACCTGTTCCGTCGACGCTCCAAATGGACTCAAGTAGCTCCCAATATTCAAATCAGTGATGTGGTGCTTATCAAGGAACACAACACTAAGCCTTGCGACTGGAATATGGGATTGGTGGAAAGCGTTCATCTTGGCGCTGACAATTTAGTACGCGTCGTATCAGTTCGATCAAAAGGGTCGGTCAAACTTCGACCTATTACGAAATTAGTTTCCGTTCTTAGAAAATGAACCTTAAAGGGTTCATCCCCCTGCAGTATGTTTGCACAAAATAGCTCTCCTTTAGTTAAACCTACATTGTAGAAATAGGTATCATTCATAAGATAAGGAAACCTGATCTAGCACTCTAGTTAAAGTGAGCGCCGCTAACGTATTTGTGATGTTTTTTTGCATACACTTTTTCATGTTCACGTAATGTGACTTTGTTTTTCAGTTTAATAAACTTTATTATTTATATGTGCGTTATTAATTAGCGTACAGTGATGATGAAAAAAAACAATGGCAAGACTCTCTTACTCTTAGAATAGAAGTTGCTAAAATTAAACCTATAATGGATAAGGCTTGCATAGCTCATTTCACTGAAGATCTGTTCAAGTACATAAGTGGAGAATGTATGAATATAAGAGCCTGTTCAACTATGATATTCTAAGATACTCAAATTATCAACGTAGTAATTACTAGTGAATTTCTGGTATTATTATAATATCTCAGTTGGACAAACACACACTCGCGAACTATAAGTTATAAAAAAAAACACTTCTATTGAAAACAATTTCATGACTTTACTCCTGCATATGTAGAAAACTTTTATCACAATTTATTGCCTCTCTATACCTTTGTATACCTGCTATCCTTTGTATCTTCATGTACTTGCTATTCAAAACAATTTTATGACTTTACCCTTGCACATATATCTTGAAGGCTTTTATTAAAATTTACTGCCCCTTTATCCCTTTGTATACCTGAAGGTACCTTCAATCTTTTTTCAACCTGTCTTTCAGAATGCGCGCGCATCTCAAAACCGATTGTATCTTTGTCCTTTTGATTTTAATACATAGAGAGATTTAAAATAATAAAACTTTATCCAATCTTATGTATTTTAAAAGTTAATTATTAGTCCCTCTGTCGCAAATAACCATTTATAAGGTTTGGGGCGACCATTTCTTCCATTTTCATAAACGTCTCTCTATCTCCATACCTTCAGTGTAGTAGCCTCACCATAAAACGACCCGTTCTTTCGGATCTTTTTTCCTCTTGCCGTCCACCTTTGTAATGCTCTTTTAGTACTCCGTGATACGTTCTGGATTCTGTTGTAAACTTCTGCGGGCCATTACAACTCGAAAAACTGGTTCGCTTTCTCCTACCTCTAGCGACATCATAACAGATGCGATCACTACCCTCCTAGTTCCGATATACCAGCAAGTGACCCTCTATTTGTTAGAATAGATCGTTTAGAGTCTCATTCATTCGTAGTTTTTTAAACCACGCATCTCTGGTTGAATGCGACTTTTAAATAAAAACGATCAAAATGCCGGAAAATTGTACCTATTCTACCTACTTGGACGATGAAATAAAAAAGTTTAAAATTAATCATTATCGAGGTAAAAATTTTTTGAAAGTTTTCATATTTGATCCTTCAATAAGTAGGGTAGGTTAATCATCGTGCATTATGTCATATTAGTTGCCTATGTGCAGTATGAAGGAACTCGCGTTGAGTTGAAACACTCTGTATGGCTCAGGCTCAACTGAATAGTGCTAGACCATGCACTCTGGCCATTTATAGGCTATTGTGGCCCATATTCATTGTCACCTAGGTATCAGGAACCTCGTATCCATGTTGATGAGTTGTCACATGTGCCTACGGCCATGGTATGGAAAGTGGTTGAAGAAGGATTTGTTAATGGAAAAATAGGCAATATAGTAACATTGTGCCTTGACACTGAAGGAAGAGTTGAATAAACTTCCATTACTGATTCTGCAACTGCAATTGTTCTAACCCAGACTACAGTATGTAAATCTTGGAGAATTGAATAAGCAATATAGTTCTGGCATGGAGAGTTGAGAAATAATATCATAGCTACCCAAGGTGCCTTGAGTTTACCAAGTCCTTATCAAACACTTGTCTACTTGAACTTATTCTTTGTACATGTTTCTATCCGTAATACAACGAAGTAACTGTAAGAATACTCGATCTGGTGGAAATTCTCATTTCATTCGAATATATGTAAATCACAAACATTTCCCCATACATTCGCTCTTTCCTTGGCCTAATGAATTGACCTCAACTGTTGGATATTTCTTAAATGCATTTTCTATTACTAAATATTTCGAAAACCGAGGCGTATGGAAGTTTCGCAATCAATACGCGTTTCAATATTTGTTCAAAAGAAGACGAATTTCTCGTCTATGGCGAACGAAGTTTTACTGATTTAATTAAAATTTTTACATTCCGAAACGCGTTCTGCGAATTCTTGCCGATACGAGCAGATTGGTCGATAAAAATGACGAAGTATTTCGCCGCGACCGCAGAATGAAAAGAGCCTATTATATTAACCTTCTCCGTACCAATTTTTTTTCTCGTCCAACTTCTCTTTCTTGTTTATAAAATGGTCCGAGATTTTCAAATTAATTACTCGATTCGAGAAGGAAATAAATTCTAGTAGAGGAATGGCAGTAATAAAAGGAGAAACGAGTGAAACTGGCGTACCATCGTACCGTTCGTGTCGGATGGCTTTGAAAAAGTACTAATCTTTAGAGGTGAAAAAACGCCACCGAATTCGTATCTTTTTTTGCGGCTGACGAATTTGTTTCTACGGGAATATCGATGGGAACGAAGGGCGAGTCGAGGTTCCCAGTAGGGATACGCATACCTCAATACCTGCGCTATTGTTTTTGAAATAATGGCGGTAATTTGTTAAAGTTTTCTGCGAAGTGTAATATTTTTTGTTTTATCGGTTGTAATAAATTTTCGAATGGATTTTTCTCGGGGCCAGATGAAAAGGAGTTATCTTGGATTTTCTTATTTTTCTGCCCTCTTTTCGTCGCTCGTTGGAGATTTGGTTTTAATTGGCGGATTTTTTTCGGACATTTCGGCGGCTGCGTTTATTTCGCTGGGCGAAATATGGCAAAATGGATACGAGAACGGAAGTTATAATGATAATGTTGATTTTTATTTCAGTTATTTATGATTGATAACTGCGCCGACGACTGGAGAATAGCGATGACGTGGCAAAGGATAGCTCAGATAACCATGGAATTGGTAATTTGCGCCATACATCCAATTCCCGGACAATATTATTTCCTTTGGACGACGAAATTAGCCAATAAACAGGGAAATATCGCTTCTCAATGGGTGCCTTATGATGTTACTTTATCACTCCCAATGTTCCTAAGACTGTATCTTATTTGTAGGGTAATGCTTTTACATAGTAAGTTATTCACTGACGCTTCCTCTAGAAGTATCGGAGCTTTAAACCGAATTAATTTCAATACTAGGTTTGTGTTGAAGACGTTAATGACTATTTGTCCGGGCACCGTTCTTCTAGTTTTTATGGTATCTTTATGGATAATCGCTAGTTGGACGCTCCGACAATGTGAGAGGTAAGCTATACGGGTATAACGATGTATTACTTATGGCGTAAGTTTAGACATATATTTAGATTTAAGGCAAATGGCTAGACGACCGGATGAGGTAAAAGGGCTGAAAGAAATCGAATCGTGTTTCATATTTTTGGACGAAATTTATAGCACCTCGGGTACCTTCGGCGTATGCTGGTGTGATAAATGCGATGAAAAAAGTTTTTGTTAAATTCGATTTTTTTCGGACCCCCCGCGCAGATAACAGCGTCGACGGTTTTCGCAATTTATAAGCTCCGATACGATCGAACTTTCTCGTTCACGAGCTTTATTTTTCTTGTGGATAAAAAAAAAACCTTCCAGGGTAAATCACCGAGCCGGATATTTGTTGGCGAGAGAGCTGGCCGCTGTAGGATAACCCTTCGGTATACTAAACGTATAGACGAACGTGGTATTAATATTCGGCTACGATAAATTGTTAAATTTACACAGGGTTAATTTCAACAGTAAATATACTATTGAGATTATACATTTTAATTGGTTATCGGGTTCCCAAACTTTGCTCGTTTTATTCCCTCAAGTATACACGGTGTTTTACTATAACGAAAACTTTTCCGCTTATATTTCAGTGTCGCTGTAGAATTTACGTTTTCATTGGTACGCCGAGGCGTACAACAAATTCGAACTGGGTTCATTGTATACGCCGCGTGTCCAATTAGAGGTATCTAAATTATTCAGCCAGCATATACGCTTTTTACGAGAAGCTATTATGTCATTTTGGTTTTCATTAGACGATCAATAGGTCATTCATAATGTGACGGTTATTTCGGTAATCATCGAATAACACCTGCAAAGGGTTAATTATAAAAGAAGCCTTTCGAGGAACTTTGGGAAAAGTGATTAAAAATTTTTAATAGCTTTGTTCTTCATTTCTTCGTCTTTGTTCGAGTTTTCTTTTCGTTTCGACATTTTATGCGATTCTTATTCGTAGACGAAAGTATAAACTATAACGGAAATTCATTACGAGATTTTGCTTTTTTATTTTGTGACAGTATGATGTGGTAAGAAGTGAGTAGGTTGAAAATATAATTTTAAGATTTTCGAAACAACCTGAAAAATGTTCAATATGAGTTCATTAGTGTTTGAAAATGAAGTAAATGAAATAAACTTGTGTAGGGAATATTTTATATCTTGAATTCTTTCTTTAATTGTTGAATCTTTCTTATAATATTTCAAATGCAAAAATTTTCAATTGGATTCTTCATCATCTTAGACGTACCTTACCTATTTTCTTGTTTGTAAAATAGGTTCATATCTTTACATTTAAGCCATTTTCCAGTTTATTAGCCTACGTCCACTTTTTTTCTTTAATCATACATATTGTTCCTCAATTTGTAGTACAAACGAATGTTCATGAAAATCATTCATAATTTGTTTGGATATTATTTATGTGAATATATAATTTTTTTTCCTATATGAGTACAAGATTTAACTTGAATTGGCAACATACTCTAACTTAGAGGGACACTAGAGAGTTTTCTAAAACTTCAGAATTTTTAATTGCAATGTCATATGATAGTATAATTTGAAAGCATCAGTATATCGAAATTTCAATCTCCTAAATGTAATAGATGGAGAGTTGAAGTGAAAAAGAGCTTTTAAAGGAAATTTTTAGCCATGAAATTTCCTGAATCCTTTCTTACTCTCTTATCTTGTGTACTTCGGAATCTCAACCTTCATGTATGAAATATATGACCTCTTGAATTTGGACAAATTGCTCAAAATTTGAGGCAAGCCAGAGAAAAATTCATGGCGTATAAATTCACATGTTCTATTTGAGAACAGTTTGAGACTACATATAATATAAATCCTTAAGTTAAATTCAAAGTATATTTGAAATGACATGTTTCTAAAATTTGAGGAATGTTCGAAAAACCCCAAATTGATGAAATTTCGTGAATATGGAATCCAAAGTACTTTAGATTTAGTGACTTTCCGAGAAGTGCAGCAGGCGAGGAACAAGTAGTCGCCAAATGGCAGCAAAAAATATAAAAAAAATTTTAACCTTTAGAGTCGATGATACGAACATTTGCCAAAATGGGGTCGTAGCTATCAAAAATTTAAAAATATCAAGAAATTAATTTTTGAGCAATTAAAAATTTTTTGTTTTTATGAAAACTCACCAAATTAGGTGTATTTTCGAAAGTGAAAAATCAAGTTGTTTGGTAGTGATTCTAAGTTTTTTGGATTCAAGAAATGATTTATGCCCAAATTTGGCCTTACACTGATTTCCAAAGCATCACAGTTTGTTTCAAAATGACATCATTTAAATGTTTTATTACAAAATAAATTAACCCTGAATGGTAAAAATCGGATATAGTTTTTCTCTTGAGTTTTCAAGAGCTCAGATTTCGTCCATTCTTTGTACGCACTTGATAGACCATTCATTTTTTATTTATTTTTGAAAATGCACATAATTCAATGGTTTAAGAAAAAAATCACAAAAAAAGATTTCCTTTTTTAAAATTTTGAAAAAATTACTGACTAAAAATCTTTCAAGTGTTTTGACGACAAAATAATAACGTTCGGTAGCCAAAAAAATTTGAACCGATCAAAAATAAATTTTTTCCAAGTTTTCAAATTTTGAAAAACTTTGACCTCATTTGGCAACTGTTCTCGTCAACATTAGACTAAAATTTTTATCAGTTTTCTAATGGTCATTTGGCAACTATTTTTCACTTGGCTTCTCTATTTTTCGAAAAAAATAACTAAATTTGTCCTACTCTGGTATAGACTCAATGACTCTTGAATGTAGTTGACCTCTGAATCTTAATTTCTCCCTCCCCTACTCCAGGTCCCAAGTTTATTTCCAGATCTTGATCCCCCCTCCCACCATCACACTTTTTATATTCACGAATAACAAATTTTTAATATACCCATTATTTTGTTTAATGATTCAGTATCATTCACGTCAACATCTATTTATTATTATATTAAAAAAAAAAAATGAGGAAACCAAGCGTAGTTTTTTCTCCCATGATTTCGGCTATACGTAGCCACTGGTAGCATATTTGAATTCCAGATCACAAGGTACATTTCTGGAGTGGTGATTATGGGTACAAAGCGGTGAAGAGCACAAATGATCTAGGCCAGGTTGCCTCATTTCTTCTCCTCATCAAGAAAAATTACGAAATTCTTGTCAGAGTTCACTGGTCTCATTGTGTTCATTTTCGTAAGAGCGAAACTGAACCAACTAATAAAAATTTATAATATTCAGTTCTACGTGACATCGTGTTCTTATCATCGGTTTCAAACAATTCTATGTGGCAACTCTGTATTACTGTTAAGCGAAACATCCGAATACTTCTTATCAACATACCCATCCGGCTATTGGCTACATGTTTTAGTGCACAATTAAAGGCCATATTGTCAGCCTACCATCAGGCAACACTATGTTGCTAGCAGTCCAGTTGTTTGGCCTGTAAATTCAGTCGGTTGTGGATCAGCCACTTTCATGTTACTCGTATTGATCTCAAGCCAAGTTGAAATTTTTACTATATGCCTGATCAACTAACTTGGTCTAGGTTTGTTGACCTTAATCTTCAAGCATAAATTTGTGCTCATTAAAACACCTGTTTTTGCCAACGAAGCAAATTTCAAATGGATTTCATTTTCTTATA
This sequence comes from Phenacoccus solenopsis, assembly GCA_009761765.1. NCBI lineage: Eukaryota > Metazoa > Arthropoda > Insecta > Hemiptera > Pseudococcidae > Phenacoccus > Phenacoccus solenopsis. Next base: position 23,198,746 of record CM019755.1, on the reverse strand, counting down.
CTTTAATTTTTATTCGAGCATGTATTCCATCTTTTTTTTTTAAATACTTAAAACACAATTTCATTTGAATTTTATTATTTGATGTTTGAATCAAGTCACCACAGCTTTTACCCTCAATGAGTATTCTGTAAGGTTGACGCCCATGCGACAATAAGTACAAGAGAAATGCTCGTTTCAAACCTGAACCTCAAAGAAAGAAAATTCCAGTTAAACTACGCCAAAGGGGTCCTCTGAAAAGCGAATAATTTTTCCAAGAAGCGCATTATAATTATCGAGTTTGGTAAAACTTAAAAAACTTACCGTATATAAAATCGATTCCGACGACGAGGACGATATATCTATAGATATAATGAAAGCTAGTGGAAACGTATTCCATTTGAATAATGTATCAGTCGGGACAACAAATTGAAAACTATAGCGTATAAGGTGACGCGGTATTCGAGAAAGTAAGGGTAAACGGGCAACGGTTCGAACGAGGTTACCGGTGGCTGTAGCTGTAGAAAATTCACCCATTTCGATACATCAAACGTCTGTTAAGTAATTAACATTTAATTACAAGAGACTGCTTTTCCGCTGTTAAGTGGCCAGTTCTCTCACGACGATTACCATTACATGGTATGATTAATGGCGAGGTAATGTCTTTCGCAAATGTGCGGTCGTAGGTTTTACTCACGAATGCGAAAATTTCACGCTCGAAAAAATTCAATTACGAAAATTCGCTCTATTCGAACGTGTATTTAATTATATGTATTATTTTAAAAACCATTTGCCACTGCTCGACTTATGTAAATGTTTATTTGGTGGACATTTTTTTTTTATTAGTAAAAAAGCTTTCTTTAAATATGTATTTCGGTCGGCTTTAGCTGTAACGCTCGTGCAAATAGGTGGTCGTAAAGTGAAAGCGAATTCACCCCTTCATAATTTAAATACTTCAGAATGAAGGCAAGTCGAAGTAGAGATGGTGAAGTACAAAAAGTGTGTTATGGGAGCACAGGCTGTGTCAGAGCAAAAGGCTTGAAAACTTTGACGCTTTCAACTGACTTTTTTTTTTTTGAATAAATGGACTTCTCAACTAAAAGAGTGATTTCACTGTTTTATATTTACTTATACACGAAATTGCATGTTTACTTCTTCGTTTATCTGGTTCTCTTTAGCTTCTATAAAATGTTTCCTTCTGATGTTGTGTTTATCAGTCAAACAAGCTTTATTCTATTAATTGCCGTTTGATAAGGAGTCTTCTTGTTTCTCTTTTATGGCAATTAATGTCGCACTAAATGTCGCACAGTCCATTTATTCAATGATTATATAAATTGATCCCATCCTAAACATATAATTAAATACCGATCTATTAAAAACTCACATCCTTAGTATTTTTGTTTACCTTAAATTTTGACATACCTAATATTATTTTACTAATGTACTGTAATGTATTTTATTTTTATATTTTATATGTATCCAAAATCAGTGGTTCCTCTACTTAATGTTTTAGTTTTGGCTTGTAAACCGGTTTCACTATAAACTCAGTTAATCTATGCACGCTAAATGAATAACTGTTAAATGCAGAATCAAATAAAATGCTTGTTGCTTATTGGTATGTGGGCGAATGTATGTTGGAGAGATTAGGATTAAGGGAATCTGCCTTGTAGGCAGTTGGATAGGGAAATATTTGTGTATTAAGCATGTAAATGTAATAAGTAATTTAATACATGTGCTGATTAGTGACTAGCTATTTGAAATGAGTTTGTGTGAAGTGTTAAGATTTTTGAAAGAGATGATGCGAAAATCGATTTTTTGAAAAATGTACTTACCTAAATCATACCTATATAAACATTGATCTAAACAAAAATTTTTTCTTGAGAAATTTTTGAATATACGTATTCAAAAAACTATGTATATCAGTTAAATCCTGCTGCGTAAGCAACGTCAGTTTTTTTCTACGCCATTGTTTATTAATTGAATTTTTGTCTTAATCTGGGAAATACACATAAAATAAATCTCAAGTCTGATGTTAGCTAAATAAATTTGACTTTATAAAAAGGTGAACTGATTCAGCTGTTTTAAACACAAATGTTTAAATTGAAAAATGTACCTTTATTTCTTTATCAATTTTATTCTTTCTTCTACTAAAAATATATTTCTGTTTTTTTTTTTTTTTTTTTTTTAAATTCAATATTAATTATAAAATTAAACTTCTATTCATTGGGTTCAGTGCTCAATATTTTTATGTTCTGTCTGCTTTCAACTTTTTTCACTTCTCGTTCTTATTGTGTAATTCTTCTCTCTTTCTATCACTTTTTCTTGACTTTCTTTTTTCTTTCTTTTTGTTTTAAGACATGAATTTAGAGGGTTTATTTCGTGAGCCTATCAACATATCATTTAGAGGAAAGAGAAGATGAGTAGTTTCATTTAAATCAAATTATTTATCATCATATGATAGTTTGAGAGTACATTAGTTCAAATTCCATAGCGCTGAGATACTTAATTTTATAATCTTAAATAAGAGATTTCTTGTACGACTCCTTGATATAATACAAGAACATACAGAAATTAAATTAAATAAAAAATTTTAACTCTCTGAAAATTGAAGAATTGTAAAGTGAAATTTTCTTTCATTTTTTCTATAGCGAAATATAACTTCTGACTTGAAAAAAATTTTTTTATTCTTGAAATTTCAAATTTTTGGAATAAATACTAAATAAAAAATGTTAAACGTTTGATTTCATTTGTAACTTCAACTAAGTATGTAATATGAAACAAGTTAACAATGTTAAGCTAGCTATGTAAGATCCCTTCGCTGGCTTTCGGGTAGATATACGATATGAGCATGCGCGAACTTCCCTCACTATTGTAAAATCATCAACATAGCTGTCAAGTCCTTTGCGCATGCGCATAACCCTCAGACGAGTGTATCTATCCTTAATAATATTGAACTGTGCTGTTTGTTCAACAGCTTATGGGGTAGTTCGATACATAATATGTATAGTTACCGTTCAGTACATTCCACTGAAATGTGAAATTATCGAATTTATAAAAATGGAACTTGATATAATTTTGACATTACCATAAAATCGCATTTTTATTCACTCTTTGGAGTACACAAAATTTTTCTATTTTTCAAATCAGTCGTAAAAATCTAAGATCTCTGAGAAATTTTCAAAAAACTGCCAGATAAAATTTTGTAACTCTTTGGACAGCAAAGTGTAACTTTTCAAATTTTAAAATTTCAAATATTGATGAAAAATTAATTTTTTGAACCCTTATAATTTGATTGATTTACAGAAGCATATTGCACTACTTCGCAGTAACACAAAAGTTTTGAATCATTTTCCTTGCTCATGTTGATGTAATCCCATGTAAAATGCAAAGGATGACGTCAATATGAGCAACATGAATTTTGGAAAGTTTTGTTTGACAGAACCTGACTGGACGAAGGGTTATAACCTGCATCAGTAAGTCTGTACACTTTGATTTGATATCATTTTGACAGATGCTTCCATGAACTATGAGGAATGAGATTTTTTAACGCTTTGTAAAGGTCATATGAAAAGTATTTCTTCTCGCCCCTTAATTTTTCCAAAATAAAAATAAAAATCACACTTCCTTCCTTATTCAGACCCTTCACGGCCACAAGAATGATTTTTGTCATTTGTTAATGGAGTTTTACCCTACTTCTCTGCATGTTTATTCTGAAAAATTCGTTGAGAATGTTTCCCCTAAACATCCTTCATATGTTCAAGAAGTACTGAAGAACGTTGAACAAATTCTAAATAAATGGTAACAATAAATGAGAACAGAATTTTTCATCGTTCTCTTTTTTTTTCAATTTTTCGAAGTTCAAATTTTTATTATTTAAAAATTGAAACAAAAGCTTTCGGTTCAAAAATTTAAAAAAATAATAATTTTTCATCAACATTTGAAATTTTAAGATTTGAAAAGTTACACTTTGCTGTTCAAAGAGTGAAAAAATGTTAGCTGGCAATTTTTTGAAAATTTCTCAGGGATCTGAGATTTTTATGACTGATTTGAAAAATAGAAAAATTTGTGTACTCCAAAGAGTGAATAAAAATGCGATTTTATGGTAATATCAAAATTATATCATTTTGAGTTGTATTTCTACCATATTTTTGTCCTCGGGTTTAAACATTTCGAAGTAACTTCGTTCATTCTTCAACTAGTTGAAGTCTGAAGCATGCGTGTTTTTTTCCTTTTTTTTTTGTTTGTTTGTCTCAGATTATAATGTTCCATTTACAGTAAAAATATATTTGTCATTTTCAATTTTTTTTATTTAACTAAAAAAGGGAATAGAAAAGAGAACAGAACCAAGAACAAAAACCAGAATGCAAACGAGAATGAGAATGGGTACAAGAATGAGACTAAGAACAAGAACAAGGGCAGAAACAGGAATGAAACTGAAATGGGGAACGAAAAAGAAACCGAGAATGGGAATGCAAATGAGATCAGAAGTGGCAACAAGAATCAAACTGCAAACAAAAATGAGAATGGGAACAAAAATGAGATAAGAACGAGAAAAAGAACTAGGACTGAAACAGCCGAAACAGGAATGAAACTGGAATGGGGAACAAAAAAAGGACCGAGAATGGGGAAGGAAATTAGAATGAAAACAAGAATGAGTGTAGGAATTGGAATGAGAACAAAAAGGAATCTAGGAATTCGAATGAGAACAGAAACAAAAATGGAACTGGAATGGGAAACAAGAATGAAAACGAGAATAGAAACAAGAAGGCTGAGAGCGAGAACGGGAATGGGAACAAAAATGATGGTAAAGTACTGTGGGAACCAACATTTATGAAAACATCAAAAATTATAAAAATACATAAAAGGAACGTTTCAGAAATGGCAATAGAAGTATTGAAAATTTTTTGAGGACCAAAAAACAAAAAACGGTTTTTTATTCCTTGCAATGGGAATGGAACGAGTAGAGAAAGGATTTTTTCACCAGTCTTCCAGCATTGAATCGTAATGTGAAAACAAAAAATGCGTAAATAGATCCATTGTTCTTTCATTATAAATAATCAATGCGTACATTTATGTATTTTATTGTTTCATATTTTTCACATTATAATTTTAAAATCAATTTTGATACCTACTACGTTGGCATCTACTGAAAAAATTTCAAGTACGTAATTGAAATTTGTGAATGACACTTCAATAATCTATAATGCTTTAATGCTTGCATTATTCAAATATTGTTTTTTTTTAAAAACTCCTTATCCAGATCTGACTAGTGCCCCCTTTAGTAGTTGGTTTATTTTTCTTGAAATGTTTGGTTTTTTCCATTTCCAAACATTTAGTAGGTATATACTATCTACTCACCTACCTTTATAGTATATTTTCGAATGTGAAGGAAAAAATAAAAAGAATCTGATTACTGATAACGTTAAGGATAAATATAGCGGAGTTATAAATATACGATTTGATAGATTACGCATACCTAATAAATTACTACTAATTCTTTTAAAATAGGTATGAATTAAAGGTAGGTACCAATTATTTTATTGTAATTTCTTCTGCAAGACGTAGTAAAAAGAAGTTAATTTTGGAGTCACATAAGTAGAATTTACCGCATAAATAAACGTGATAAAATTATCAAAATGAATTACTACATCCATGGAGAATATTCGAGATCTATTATTAAAGTAGTTTCAAATTTGTTAGCTACACGTGTAATTTCGATGTCTTCAGCAATTTTTGGTGTTCTAAAATGAGTAAATTTATAGCTGTTGAATGGTTAAACATAGTAGGTGTATTAAATATTGATAAAACTCTGCCGCGATAAAATAACAAAGAATAGCTTTTCCGTAGTGCTTTCGTCGCTTATTTCGCATTTTCCCATTACGGTAAGCTTGAAATTAGGTATCTACTTGAAATTGGTACGCGTAGGTATGTAGGTACTTGAATTAGAGAAGCTAAATTTTGTATTTACATTTCGAAATATTTATCTATTGTATCTCATCTACTTCTTCAAGCATAAGTTATGATCGAGGTAGAATCAGAGTTTAATGTCATCATTTGGGTACTGAGAGAGCGGAAGATTTTGATAGTGGACTCGAGGTATGATGTATACACGACTCGATAAAATAATAACTGATGACGATGATGATGATGATTTGATAAAAATGATTTTAAACGTATACTTCTAAACGAATAATTTAAATAAAGGAACCACTGATGATAAATACGTATAAATTATAAATTAAAATATAAACGATCGTATTTAAACTTGCCAACTAAACGAGAAGATATAAAATGAATAAAAATTGCATAAAATAAAACTAGAGACCGGTTTTTGAAAAATTCCACCATCCAAGAAGACCACTGATTTTGAGAGACATATAAAATCGAAAAAAATGTTGTAATATAACGGAAGTATGAATGTGTGTAATGTAGGTTTCACGACGAAGATCACGCGAACTATCTAAACTCGATGTGGCTGATAGCTATAACCTTACTAAGCGTAGGGTACGGTGATATCGTACCAAATACGTATTGCGGACGAGGCATAACACTGACTTGCGGTATAATGGTAAGTAGGTATTTTTGCTTGTTTGATTTTGTTGTACGAACGATTTTTATTTCACTCGGGAGTCGCGAAGCATTTCACGAACAGCAGACCTAACGAAAGCTTTTTTAATCGGCAACCGATTCTGGCGGCTTTGTAGTTTGTCTTGATTAAAAATTGGAGGGTATAAGGTACAGAAATCCTCTGGTTACGTGGCAGCGGTGGCAAATGGAATAAAAACCTGGTGGAATATTAGTAATTATTAGTAGGTAATGGTGTAGGTTTCATGACGAGGACCATGCTAATTTGCTCAATTCAATGTGGTTCATCGCAATCACATTTCTCAGTGTGGGTTTCGGCGATATTGTTCCTAATACGTATTGTGGGCGAGGAATCGCAGTTACAACCGGCATTATGGTAATTTTCAGATGATAATATTGCTAACCGAGAGACTGTTTAACCGAATCATAGGAGAAATTCCAAGAATTCCGAATCTCCGGTGTTTCGCGCTACCGCATCTGACGAATGGAATTTTCAACAGGCTACCACCGATACATGTATGCAGTTAAGGCCTTAGCTCTCGTCGAAGGAATTTTCAATGCGTAGGCAACCACCGATACATACGCGCACTAACCATCGCATTAACGTTTTCTAATGCTGATATCATTGTAACTAAATCCCACTATAAGCCCGCAATAGTAATTTGGCACGTCGACTGCGGTGGTTGTTCTCTCACGTGTAGTTAAGTGACTATGCCCCGTGTAGATGGTGGTGAGGTCGCCATAGTTGCGAGCTATGAATCATTGTTACAGGATTATCGATACAAGGTTGCATTTTCTCAATTCAACCGTAAATAACATCGGAGCTTAGTTGACTCTGAGTGCACCTAGAACAGCTTATTCGATTTAAATGGTAATGTACCAGTGGAATGATTGAGCCTTCATTCTAGATCTGTTTTCATAGCTACTGGAATTCATTGGCACAACGCAAATTTATTTTTAAGACACTTTTAATTATTGGTAGTGACTTGAGATTTTTTTTTTGAAGTGGGTGCTCGTGTAAATTACTGTCAACCTCACTAATGTGTAGTAAAAGAGAGATAAAAAATAAAAAATATAAAATTTGCTAAACATAGGTATATTTTGTGTTTGATTTTGAATCTCAAGGTGATGCTGAGCGTCGCAAAGTCTTATGTACCTGAGATAGCTCTCAAGGTTGAAAGCATTATTGATTTATCGAAGCAATCACGTTCTCTTTTTGGGGGGGAGGGGGGAGTTGAAGACTTATAATGCGCTGCAGCTTAGTGTAATGCATCCTTATTGAGATATTTTCCTTTCATCTTTCATAATTATTTCGAGAGACGTGTTCCGTTTTCTTGTTTTATAAAATAAGCTAACACTATGCATTTTTTTAATGTTCGTATACGTATGATTTAATATTCATTTCTTTGAATTTTGTCATTTAATTAAAAATTTAATGTGTTTGATCTTGTTTAAATTTTCTAAAAAAATTTTTTTATTAAAAATTGTTACATTCAAAATTATCTCTTATCAAAAAAAAAAAAAAAAAAAAAATGCCAGAAATTTGGGAGCATTTATTTTTCTTAGCTAGAAATCTATTGTCTAGAACTATGTCCCCTTTCTTGTTGGCTATTTTTTGTATTCATTGTTACAGAATATATTGCATTAAAACTCTGATGAATCAGAATAAAATGTAGTATCTTTAAGGTAGTAGTGAGGAAAAAATTTTTACAGGCATAAATTTTTTAGATGTTAGACAAAAAAAATATAAATAAATGGCATTTCTGATGATAAAAAGAAATTAGGGAAAGTAAAAAAAACATAGAAAAAATGTTTGTAATTATCTATGTTCAAAAATGCAAAAATTAAAAAATTAAAAAAAAATAATAAAAATGTTCAAATTAACTAATATGTGATAAGTTAATAACTATCCGAATAAAAAAAAAAGGAACTAAAAATATTATTTTTCCAAACATAAATTCTTGTAGGACGTAACTTACTTTTTTTAAATTATTAATCTTCATTTTTTTCATTTTTACTATCAGAAAGAAATGAACCAATTATTGCCCCCCCCCCTCCCCTAGCCTATAGAGGTGTATTAGGTCTTCAATTTTTACGTGATTTACTGTATTAAAACGAAGGTTAAAATTCAGGATTCTGGAAAGAACAGAAAAGAAAGTAAGTTTCTGCAGGCTTGGATTTTTTAAATCAGTTAAAGATAAAAAAAAAAATTGAAAAAAATTTATCAAAAAAATAATGTTTAGAAATGAAAAAAATCAAAACTTTAAACCACAAAGTTGCTATGTTCAAATTTTGATTGAACCTTCTTGTGAACGTGAAGAGAACGTTTCATAATAATCAGAAAGATCAAGTGTAATCTGAACGTGAACTTAGTACCTTCTACTTTTTTTCGTAATATTTAGGCTACGTACGAGGTACGAGTAAATGTAATGTGCCATGAGTACAGATGTTGCTTGAACCTATCAATGTGAAATGTTATTTTCACATTTACGAGAGGGTTCAAGCAAGATTTGGACACAGCATCTTTTTGCTTTGAAGTATCAAAATATTCAAAAGTTGATGAATCTTCAAAAATAAAAGTAATTTTTAAAATGAACGAAATTCTTGGAAATACTTTTATGCTCAAAAATTTTTAAAAATATTAAAAACGAGTTAAATGCTTACATATATTTTCCAGCAACTTTAATAGGTCATTAAAAAAAAAAAAAAAAAAAAAAAAACATTTTCCAAAATGATACAATAAAATTTCAAAAATGGAAAAATGGAAAATTTTCCTAAAATGATGAAAATTTAAAAAAAATTAAAAATTGGGAAAATTTATAAATATCATTAAAATGTTAAATGTTCAAAAACCTAAAAATGAGGTAAATCCTCAGAAATTTTTTTGTGAACAATTTTGTTCCCCCACCAGGTGAAAAGAACTAAATTATATCTTCTCCTCACACCTCACCTGAAAGACTTTTCGAGTACTCAAAATGAAGTTAATTGCATTAGAATGTTCAACCTGGCATCCTTATTCTTGATAATTTTTTTTTTCATCTCAATTATTGCAGAAATTTTATGGAAATTATCTTCAAAAATAATAATAAACTTATTGTACCTTATTATTATGTACCTTTTTATTTTCAAGTATCTTATTGAGGATTGCTTAAGAAGAAAAATGTAAAAAAACAAAAAAAATAAAAAGGTAAATTTTTTTTCATAATGCAATTAGCATAATAATCTTAAAAAAAAAAGTGTAAAAAATCTGATGATAAAATCGCAGGGTACATAGATGTCAGACGAAGAACCAGTTACTGCAAAAAATGTGAGGCAACTTTAAAAGTTCATGAAATACTGACTCCTCTTCGAGATACCAAATTAATTTTTATTCGAAAATACGAGATATAAAACTAGTTTAGATTTTTTACTTTATTTTTATCTAATTTACGATAGGATTGTTGGGCACTAAAAAAAAATTCCTCTCATAGATTTCAGCAGATTGATGCTAGATTGTGGGATTTACTGGTTTATTTTTTTAAATCTTATCTAATAAATTATTATTGCAACAAAGCTATAAAAATTTTAATACTCCGAATGCAATTGCCTTTGTTAAAATAACAGCGTTAAAAAGAAAGATGTGAAGTACTTTAATAAAATTTAACTTCGATCATAGTTCCTGATAGCGATTTCACGAATACGTGATTTATTTGTGGTATCAATGAGGATATGCTTGGGTCACATCACTGTAGAAAGCCTTTCATTAAAGGAGGATCAATACGATATCGAAACCTGTCTTCATATCGAGAGTATAGCGATAAAATCACCTCACCGTAACATTACTTGAGCCGAAGAAATGTTTTCCTGACGTCTCAGCTCTTTCTTCGTGCAGCACGTTGCGTAAATATTGATTGACGAGGGGTCCGGTAGGTACGAAGATAATTGCGGTTTAAGCGGTGGTCGCGAAACGTCGTCGAGTTCGAAATTCTTGGAATTTCTTTGCGAAGTATCTGTTCCCTCTCCGCGATGGAGACTGTTGTGTACTTAAATCGTGTTATTTAGTTGCATTTTTTTTTTACGCTAGCTCAGCGATTTATACGAAGTATGGTTAGAACGTCAACTAAAAATAACTTTTGTTCATGCAGGGCGCAGGTTGTACGGCGTTATTAGTGGCGGTCGTCTCTCGTAAAATGGAGTTAACGAGGGCGGAAAAACACGTACATAATTTCATGATGGATACTCAACTGACGAAACGGGTAAGCTAATGCATTATGGTTACATCGTCGATCTCCGATGTACGGACATCGACGTCATAATTCAAACTGATGTGTTATTTTATTATGTAATAAAATGGCGCACAATGTAACTTCATTTTTGGCTCGAGTTTAACGCTACCGCGTTTATTTTATAGCTGAAAAATGCGGCGGCAAATGTATTAAGAGAAACATGGCTCATATACAAGCACACGAGATTAGTTAAGAGGGTGAATCCGGGTAGGGTGAGGACCCACCAAAGGAAATTTCTTCTCGCTATATACGCGTAAGTATAATTGTTCTGCTACCGTAGTTCTTCTCGTATAGTGAACGTGTATGTTTTAGTTCATGTTGATTCGTGAAACATTCGTGTGAAATAGAAACGTGTTTTAATTAAAAAGAATTTTCGTTACCTAATTACAGCAATGCGGAGATACCTATATGTTCATTCTTGACGCGAATGTTTTTTCTTTTAGGTTAAGGAAGGTGAAAATGGACCAAAGAAAGCTAATGGACAATGCGAATACCATCACCGATATGGCTAAGGTAATTTCCCTTCTTTCTGCCAAAATTGAAATTATATCGAAATTTTTTAATCGAGTATTATTTTTGTTTTCGAATAGACGCAAAATACAGTATATGAAATCGTCTCTGACCTGAGCACCAGGCATGATACTCTAGAGGATCGTCTGGTCTCGTTGGAAGAAAAAATGTCAGCACTTCAAGAACAAGTAAGCAATACCTATTAGAACGACTTTAGCATGGTTAGGGCCGCCGAGAAATATGAGCAAGTTAATTCTTGAAATTCGGTTTGAATTTTTAAAATTATTCTTTTTCTAAATTTAGTTTTTCGACATTTTTTCAGGTATTGAGATTTTTTCTGGTATTCCCATAATAGTTATTTTTTGTATCGGGAACATTTTTTCAGTTTTTGTGATGTTTGAATTTTTAGGATTTTTTTTTTTTCATTTCTATACTTTTCTCATTTTTGATTATTTATTAATTTTAAAACAACTTTTTATTATTTACCTTATAACATTTTTATTTTTTATATATTTTTTCATTTCAACTTTTTCATACTTTTGAACCCAGATTTTTTTTCTAAACTTCTTTTTACCCTGCAGAAAAACACTACTAGGCAAGTATTAGTAAAACTTCACTAATAGTTTTTTCGTCCAATAGTTTACTTTTAGTTTGTTCATTACTAGTGCACTAAAAGTAATACTAGAAGTGTATTAATAGTATTACAAATAGTACACTATTGGTAACTATTACTGAAAGTTCACTAATAGTTTTTTCGTCCAATAGTTTTCTTTTAGTTTGTTCACTACTAGTGCACTACAAGTAATACTACAAATGTATTAATAGTATTACAAATAGTACACTATAGGTAACTAACAATCACAAAACTAAAAGTAAACTATTGGACCAAAAAACTGTTAGTGAAGTTTCACTAATACTAACAGTAGTACTCTTCTACGAGAGTGTTATTTTCATATATCATAGAGTTGTTATGGACTTCCTTATATATTATCTAGCGCGTCACTTTATCAGCGAGAAGCGTTGGAAAACTTAATCCAAGTAAAAATTAATTAAAAATAGAGTTAAACAAAGTAGAAAAGGGCTTAAAATGTGCATGGAAACTTCAGCTACAAATTTTGTATAATTCCGTGCCCCAAAAATAAAACTATATTACATTAATTTCTTTTAAAATGCCGAAACTATTCGACATAGTTTGAAAATCGACTAAAATAGGGATATTAGTAGTGTTTTATGACCACTACTAATAGTGCCACTACTACTATCAACGCTTTTAGTGATACTATTAGGGATATTAGTGGTGTTTTATGATAACTACTACTACTTTCAATACTCTTGGTACTACTATTAGTGATACTGGTAGTGTTTCGTTGTTACTACTACAGCGCTATTTATAAAGTTTCATCTTCACTTCTAGTCACACTATTCATTCATGAATTGTACTATTAGTTCAATAGTAATACGAATAGTAAAACTATTAGTTTTTCCAAAAACCAATAGTGTTTTTCTGCGAGGGTACCTGTAGAGTAGTTATGGTAAGTCTTGGTAATTTCATTTCTACCTTCCTAAATAATATCGTTCAGTTTTCATGAACGACTAAATTAAATTAATTTTTTTTCTCAAAATTTCACTTTTTATGTTTTCTAATGGTTAAATTTTTTTAAATTTGTATGTTTTTGCCGTTGCCGTTGCCGTATCCATTAACGTGCCGTGTTCTGCTACTATGGCCAGAGGCACGGAAAGGAAGATTACAGTTTGGGGAGGATGTCTATTGTTTTTAAGAAAGAGAACAGCTTAGATATTGTAGATTCGTTATCGGAAAGAAGCTCGGGTATGGATGATGGAAGAGAGAACTGGCGACGGATTGAATTATATTTTTGACAGTCAAGTAAAATGTGTGATATGGAGAGAGGAGTAGAGCAGGAGTCACAGAAGGGAGGAGGTTATTTATTTAGAAGGTAGGAGTGAGTCAATTGTGAATGGCCAATTCGCAGACGGCATAGTGTGACCTCTTCTTTTCTGTTGGAGCGAAGCGCAGAATACCAGGGTTTAGATGTAGATTTGATTCGGCGAAGTTTATTTGTTAGAGGAATGAGATTCCACGAATCGGACCGATTCCAACTCCTGTATTTATTGAGTCGTTTGCAAACAATTTAAAGTAGTCGTTCTCGAACAATTCAGTAAAAAAAATTTGCAATCAAATAAATACTTTGTATTGTACAGCTGTATTTAAAAATTTTATTCGTCATCGAATTAGTGTATAGGGCATGTTTTTACAATTCAACGATGAAGTCGTTCATAAATGATTCAATAAGAAAGGATTTTCAAAAAAAAAAAAAAAATTCAATATGATACAATAAAATTTCAAAAATGGAAAATTTTCCTTAAATTTAAAAAAATTAAAAATCAGGAAAATTTATAAATATCATGAAAATGTAAAATGTTCAAAAACCTAAAGATGAGGTGAATCCTCAGATATTTTTGTGAACAATTTTTTTTCATCAGGAGAAAAGAACTAAATTATCACCTGAAAGACTTTTTGAGTTTTTGAAGTAAAGTTGATTTGGTGCGTTAAAACGTTCAACCTGGCATCCTTATTCTTAATCATTTCTTCTTTTTTTTTTTATCTCAATTATTGCAGAAATTTTATGGAAATTATCTTAAAAAAAAATAATAAACCTATTGTACCTTATTGTTATGTAACTTTTTATTTTTGAGTATCTTATTAAGAGTTTCTTAAAAAGAAAAACGTTAAAAAATAAAATAATAAAATCTCTATTCTCTACTTTCGTTCGTGAATGATTTGATCTTTGACGTTCGGACGAGTAATGGGAAGGCATCATGTATTACTTTGTTGCTCAACTTTTTTAATTTGTGGACTCTAGGAATTTTATCATTTTTTTTTTTTTGTATTATTTGGGATTCTTAATTAATTTTTTTAAATTTTTGGACTTTTTTGTTTTTTGTTTTTGATCATTTGTTTCAAAAGTAGAAACTGAAACAACCAAACTGTTCTCTTTACTGCTCTCTCTCTCGGTGGCCACAAACATAGTTACATATATGTTTTTAAAATCCAAATCGTAATGAAAACTATAAAAACATTGAATCCTGAGCGTGGTTTTTATTTTTATGTTCTTTTTTTCATAGCTGGATCTGTTACCCGAAGTAATAGCCAAACGCGTCGCCCAACAGCAGCCTCCACAGCGCGCAGGGTCCATTAGCAATAGCTCGAACAATGCCACCAATTTGTTAGAATCGAGAAGAAATTTCCTTCACCCGGAATACTCGATATCGCCTCAAAAAACGCCAATTTCATTGCCATCGACGACGCCGTCGTCATTTCTACCATGTTCAAACACAACTACGCACAATCAAATTGTACATATGCCGCACAGCCAAAGCGTACCGCCGAGTTTATTATCGAATACGCAATACCATTGGCCCACTAGCCCGATATTACCGCCGATTAGTAGTAGAACGCCACACCTCGTCCCCGAACCACTACAGCCCAATAGCTGAGATCTCTCACATTCGTTGTTATACTTTTATAGGGAACTTATTTGCATAAATTTTGTAATTTGTTACCAAATTAAATTTATATTGTGTAATTTTTAAAAATGTCTATGTATTTGTTTTTCTTTTTTTTTTATTATTATTATTTTTTTGTTTTTGTTTTCCTTTTTTTTTTTTTTTTTGTATAAATTGTATACCTGTATTTTTAATTTTTATGGTAATGTCGCGTTGCGTATATGTCAAACCGCGGTGTGATTCGTGAATTTGTATGTTCGTACGCTACATTATTGTATGTGCTGATTACCTAAATGATAATTTTTATTATGTTAATTGCTCCCCGTTATAGTAACCTTTGTAATTTATTTTTCATGTTTTTGCAAGTTGAAATTTCACCCTCATGTATTTTTTCAACGTTTGCGTTTTATATTAAAAATCCAAAGTAATTGAGAGGGTAGGTTTCGCGTGTTTAAACATGCACTAATTGCTCCTCATTGTATCGATCGAAATCATTATTTTTAAACATATGTGATTGGTGTTTTTCGCGAGTCTTCATATCACTTATTGATGCCCATGTAATTGCATTATAATAGGCGATTTTTATGGAAGGTATTGCTTCGCTAGCTTTCTGGAGCACCGATTTGGTTTGAAGTTGATTTTTTTCAAATGCTTCTGCTGGTTTCAAATTTCTGCGATACAGCTTCTTGGTTTCTTACTTTGTTCATAATTAATTTCCATAGTCGTGAATGATAATTTTTCATTTTAATTCCTATATGGTTTATTTTCGTTTGTAATTTTAAATATTTCGTTGTTAGTTCCGATTTAATTTATTTGGTAAGTTGAAACGATTATTAACTCCATTTTTTAAGTGGAAATATATTTCCCTGTTTATTTAAAATTCCATCATTTATGGAGTGCAGCTTTCGTTTCCGATGTTGTAAATTCTCTTTAGCTACATTTTTTTTCATGGGCCAGTTTTCTTCCATTCGAAATTGTAAGGCAACTGTCTATAATTCCTACTGTATGTTGTAATTCAAGAACAAAAAGTAGCTTTGATTTGAGGTCGTTGGTTTTTTTCCTAAAACAATGCCTAATTGTTTCTCATGGTCACCCTTGCGATTAATAAGCATTTATTAATTATACGGATTTATTTTCACAACTCGTTTTTCTTTTATCACTATGCTTTACAATTTTTAATTTTAAGATTTGAAAAATTTGTTCCTTATGTTGTATGAATTTTGTTCTAATTTACTTCCAATATTATTTTGAGTGCTGTATGTTTATTTGAATGGGGAAAAATTGTTTTCGTTATTCTTTCATTTTCTTTTTTCCCCGTTTAGGGTATCCTTATCTACATACTTATTTTGTAAACTTTTCTAGTCTATTCTTCTTTACTTATTCACTATTAAAGCACAAAGAAGCACTATAGCTGTACTTATGGAAATCTATGGTTCGCTTTTAAATTATTATAGCATTTCGATTTTAATTTACCAATATTTCTCTGTTATTGGTTAATTTTAATCTTCTTGGTTTTTTTTTTAATCAGTTGATTAAAAAATGTTTGTATGTGACTTTCGAAGGTGATGTCGAATTTTACATTTAAATCAATAGACGAATATGGAGGATATTGAATAATAACAAATTTATTGTTGTTTTCTTCATACTAATTCTTGAACAGAGATAAATTTGTATTAGTGAATATATTTTTATTCACATTTGATCCCATCACTTCGTTACCTCGATTTGGTTTCATTCGTTTGATTTGTTACGTTTAAGTAGAAAGATGTTGTAATTTCTCATTCAGCAGTTGTATTGAATTTATATTCTTTGAACAACTGCATTTAAACTATTAGTGCCTACTGGTATTGAACTCATCTCTTATTTATTAGTTTCTTTAAAGTTCTGTGATAGGTTCTCGTGACAGGTAAACGCGAGTAAAAAAATTACCTAGGTACCTATTCGAATGAAATCATAAGAAATAGACGATTAGGCTCCAAGCTCGAGTTTTATTTCCTTGTTCTGTAAGCACATGTCATGTTACTGTTTATCGAATGTGCTCTTACCTTTGGTGATTTTTCTCTTTCTGATATTCAAAATAATATGAGCAAATTTACATACTAGAAACGAGGGAACATTTTGGCTTCTTATTCGTATATAGCTTTACACTACTTCGTATTAAGTATTGTGTCTTCCACACAATATTATTTACGCAAACGAAAATCCAAGCCGTGAAATATGTACGCTAATGTGAATAATATTGCGTGATTATTTCAAACCTTATGTACACAATGTTTGTTAATGCATAAATTTATATCTTAACGAATGTATGTGATAAATGCTTTTTTATTTGTTTATTTGTAAGCACCTGACTGTTAGATTTTGTAACACAAAATTTTAAAATACCTATTTTTATTTATTAGCCTTAATTGTATCCACTTGACCAAAAATTAAACCTAAGTTTATATTTTAAAATTGTATTTATTGTATTTGCGTAGGGGGTTATTCTTATTAAAAAAAAAAATTCTTTGTACAATTTGTTGAATAGTTTGTATTCTTTTATTTTAAAAACCATTTAACATTGTACTATTATTAAATTTTAAATGTACTGAAATTTAATAATATGGTGCGGATATTTGTTCATTGTGCTATTTTTCTGTTATTTCTTAATAAGTTATAGTAAAGATCTTTTAAAGTTGTAAAGTTTATTTCCCATGTTGAAAACTTTACTAGACGATTGGACCTTAGTGATGGTAAACAAGGAGATAATGATACATGAAACAAGTCATCAGATGACTTAAAATCATTACAAAATTTAAAACTAATAGAAGTTCAACGAGAAATTTTTCATTTGAGCTAATCAAAATTCTGAACAGATAAAATTTGAGATCAAAATTGAATTCAAGATTTTAATTTTAAATTTATTTTGTTAGAGGACTTGACTGTAAGTCCGATATAATTTAATACAATTAGATTAAGTTTTCATTTAAAATTTTATTGTGTCGTACTTTTGATTCAGAATGATATGATTTGATCCAAAAATTAATCAAAGATTGATGAATTTTTATAATTGAGAGAAATGATATAAAATCATAACCGGAAATGAATAACTCAATCACAATAATTCATAATTATAAATTTTGAATTAATAAAAAATAAAAATTTTCTAGAACATTCTCGCTGATACGTATGTAGCGCTCCTATCAACACATTCCATAACTGATAATTCACACATGCACAAGGCTTCGTTGCCATGATACCCAGCACGCGGTTAAAAATTCGGTGATAAATTCGAGCTAACAAAAGCAAATGACCTTGTAAAAAAAATTCTAGTTCAAATTACAAAAACAACAGTTGTAGTGTACAGTCGAGTGGAGACAAAATTTGGGGAGCTTTACGATAGTAACGATCATCGGTCGATTATCGTTTGTAAATTGACGCGCAGTGAATTAAAAATTTAATCTCGTTTTCGTGAATTCAAATAGCAACTTATTCAATCACATTGTGTTTTTATCATGTAGCATTTCGCGAATAGAAACATGAGTTAACAGTATGAAGAAATCTGATGTCATCTCCGATGTTAAAAGCGATATCGATACTAAACGTCTTTTCAAGTACGTATATTCTTTATTCCGCCATTTTAATAGCATTGTACGAAGATTCATATGGGTTTTTCCCCCTCAATTACATTTCGAGTATTCGATGGTAGTGTTTTCTCGTCACTGTGCAGCCGTCACTTCATATCAGCACTACCTTGATCTGTTGATTGCGTAATACCTAAATGAATTCTCATGTATAGGACTGTCAATGAAATTTCGCACTACCTCGATCAACAAAGGAACCGTGTTCGATCAAGCGCTGAATTGTTCTCCAATGCAATCGAAAGTCAACGAGCTAGATTATGTTCGTACGTAGAAAAACTACTCTTCCTGGCGCCCTTGGAATATGGCCGCAAATGCGAAGAAATCTTATGGAGGAAATGCTTTTACGACGTTTACACGCTGCTGAAAAGACTTAAAAAGGTAAATATTTCTTTTTCCACCAATCTAAACGATAGTTACGTTGCAAAATGGCATATTTTACAGCAAGACGCATGGAACGAAGCCGAAATATCGTTGTTGATTAATATGCTATACTCCGGTATCGGATTTTATCAACATCTCACCACTCGTTTGCAAGAAGAATTCAACTTGGAGCTGGATGGCGTCACGGAATTCCCCATGTATAGATGTAACTACGGATTATTGTATTACACCTCCGGTAAGTAATTCATTATAAATGACTTATTATACGATGAAGAATGAATAGACGATGAATGTTAACGAAATATTTTTCGCAGCTAAAGCTATGGAAAATAAGCCTGAATTCATTAGTGCCAAGGAATGGGCCGAAAGTTGCGTACATCGGAATTTAGTGTATATTGGAGATTTAAATAGGTATATGTTCGATCTTTATCCTGGATGGGATATTTCAGTCGCCTATAGATACTACTTGAAAGCTTTATATTTGAAACCTGAAATCGGAATGCCTCATAATCAACTCGGAACTTTATCTAATTCGCAAAATTTAACTTTGGATGCGGTGTATCGATATTTAAGATGGTGAGATTTTGAAGTTATTTCTCTGAAATTGGAAACCTTGGTTCTTGGTTGAATCAGTAATGGAGATTTTTTCCTTCAGTTTGTATTGTAAAGAGTTGTTCGACGGAGCTGAAGGTAATTTGATTGCGATTTTGGAACAGTACCCTCCCATCGGATTGACTTATAATAATTTACCACTGAAGAAGCGTATTTTTTCGCAATTTTTGCATTTAATTGGAGTCTGGTTTTTGCAAAAATCGCCCATCAAAGACGTCGATCAGGTTGGAAATTTAAAATACAATTATTATTTTGTTGTTGTTTTAATACGACCATCAATAAACTTATTTGAGAATTCATTTATTTAAAAAATATTTGAGTGCTTCCTTCATAGCCAGTTTGGCCAATTATGAAGTAGTTTACATCTATGTAATATACATAATGAACAAAATAAATATTTACAATTTATTAAAACGAAATTGCCCATTCCCAATGTCCCTTTACTCTCCCCCTCCCCCCTCAAATAATTCAAACTTTTTAACATGAAATCCCAAATCCTTCCCCTCTAGGACCTGCATCATGGGGGGGCCAACTTTTGGCTTTTCTGGAGAAGTGCCATGGTATGTACTTCGTAGAATAGTGGCCAAATCACTTTTGAAGAAGGCATTAAAAATTGCAGTCTTTAAACCCATCGGGAATTTCCTCCAAAATAGAATTAACATTTTTATGTTTTTATAAAAATGAAATTTAATTTTGGCATTTCAGTTTTTTCGAATCAAGGTGTAATATTTTGCTCTCTTAAAACTGAAAAAAATGTTAACTGTAAAATTGTTGTATTTTCAGGGATTCTAAAATTTTTTATCATCACCAAAAATGTTCATTTTCCATAGTAATTCATGCAAAAGTTGATAATTAGTCATTATTACTCATGATATTTCGACTACATGGAACTCAAGCTGAAATCATTTTAATTACCATTTCTCAAGGGTTTAACAATATATTACAAATTCGCTTATACAACTTCACAAATAAGATACTATAATGTAATTTCGAAATTAATATTAAAATTTTAATTTTTACGGAAATTGGACGAAATTCAAGAGCATAGTACTTAATTAATATTTATTAAGTGTTTTATGCCCTTGGGAGGGTGAAATTCAAGTACATTGGTGTTCTTCACTCACTCTTTCATATAAAATCAAAAATGAAAATTTTGAGTCTCTCCTCTCCCTCTCCAGCCTTCCTCAGAATTTGTGTGATCCGGCATTTGTAGTCGAATCCAAAATCAAAAAAAGTACTTATGCGTATTCACGTGAGGACTTTTTCATCAGACTCCCTTCTCTCGGCCTTTCCTTCCCAAATCAAGTTGGCTGTAGTAGCTATTGTTTTTATTGAAAACTCAGCTAAAAATTTTAATCCCTGTAAATGGAAAAATTTTTCAATCAAAATTTTTATTAATCTTTAGATAGCAAAATATCACATCTGAACACAAAAAAGTTTGAAATGCTCAAATCCAATTTTTAAAATTTTTTAAACGAAAACATCGAAGTGGGTATGTTCTTGGTGGGTTTAGGGAATCACAATTTTTATGCCTTCTTTTGAAGACTTATGGGTATTCCATCAAGTGTATCCAAAGTTTTTGAAAAAAAAAAAAAAATCAGCCCTCCCTATTGCATCACCATTTTATTGTAAGTTTTTGGTGAATTTAATTTTTAAATTTTTTAGATGTGAAATTTTCAATGTGATTGTACCTCGTTTTATTGTTTTTATTTTATTTTTTTTGTATATAAATTTTTTTTGTAATAAAATTAAAGAACAAACTTCAAAAACGACTATAGTTTTTTTTAATTATCATTTCATATGTTCCAGCTATGTTTGGAATTTGTGGAAAATATCAACGTATGGTTTCCCGAGCTCGAGTCCACCTCCATATTGAAACACGACCCAGTATCCCTGCAAGGTTTAGTAGAAACGAAGCAAATGAAAGCCTTCGATTTACCGGAAAGCGATTACACGTTGTTTAAAATATTGATAATTTTCATCATCTGTCACGACAAGCTAACACAACGACGTCGTAAAGGTATCAAAGTCCTCTCCAAAACTTCGTTATTATGTCGGTAGAATATTTTTTATCATTTATCTTCGTTCCAGGCGTAGCTTTAACCATCACTACGACAACTGTTATCGTAGCCATCATATCGAAATCTATAGAATACGTTGTGAATAAAATCAAAGACACGTTGCCGGTTCTTGCTACCCCCGCATCTACGACTCCACCTAAAAATGCGGTAAATCAGAAAACAAAACGTAGGCGACGCCGAAGGCGTATTTTAAGAACGCAGTCGTTATCCGATGACGAATTATCAGACAATAGTTAGTAGTGGTGTTGATTTTTACGTAAGCTGAAGTGCAGCTGTGATGACGATTTATTTGGTTTAGGTAATGTGTCGCCAGACTGTGACGACAGTGATGTGGATAGCGAAGAGAATCTTATTTTCGATGAATATTCCGATGATGATGTATCGAAGAGTGGGAGCACTAATGGGCATTCTGCTTCTGGTAATAGCAATATGTAATTTAGAGTTTATAAAAAGAACTTTCAATTTCATGAATTTTAGCCGAGGTTTTAAGTAATAACGATAGCTATTACAGTTGTACTAATTTGAGAGGTGAAATTATGTTAATGGGGTTTTCATATCTTTACCTTTCACGTCATTCATAAGCATATGGCAAATGTCCAGCGTTTTGGTATATACGAGTTTTTTTTCGCTTGTAACGGCGGTAGGTATAGATGAAAATCGCTCAAAATTTGGCGACAGACTCTTCATGTAAATGGGTAACACGATTCTTTTGGATTTTTTATTCATCTCGAAACGGTGGCGTATTAAAATTTGCTGGGGGGAGAATAGATATCTTACTATTTTTGTTCAGAGTCTCGTATAAAAAAATTAAATTGAGAACACAAACCCAAACTCCAACTTCTGTATAAATTTGAATGGGAGTTGCAGTATTAAAATTAATTTTGGAGGAGTTTTTGACTCATGAAATTCCTTGAATATTCGATATTTTATTGCCAACAATTTAACGATCAAATTAAATTTATTATTGATATCTTATATATTAAAAGAATTTTGAAGAAAATCTTGGGACAGTTCGCTAGACCTTCCCAATAGACCGATGTTGATGATTTTTTTTTTAATGAGTGTCTTTTCACCTCTAGATATATCATCAAGCATTGAAATTATTTTTTAATAATTCGGGGCCATAAAAATTCCAATTCTCTGGTAATTTTTTTGTTTTTTTTGGAATTTTTTTAAAAACTAAAAAAACTACGAGGTTGGTTGATATCTTAATCGAAAGAGCTAAAAATTTAGAACATTTACGCCACTTACAGTACCCTTCTATCTCTTATAGTTTTCCAGTTATACATATAAATTCAAATAATCAGAATGTTGAAGCTTTGCCTGTTGTTAAATCAAGAAAAAAATTTTTCTTATTAATCATTAAAAGAATTCAAGTAGCTGTTAGTTTGTGATTAATGGGTGAAGTGAGACTTAGTTGTGTTTACTTTCGATATCATTTATACCATTTTAGGTATACCCATTAGGTTCAGATTGAAATGGGTGCTGGCTTGCTGCAAGTACTATGCACTTTGGCCATTTGTAACCCACTGTGTGCGCCATATTATACCTATAGAGAACAATCTAATGTTTCCTGAGTATGATAGCAGGTGTAAAAATGAAATATTTATAATATCAGGAGTTTAAAAAATGCAACAAAAAATTCTGGTGCAGTAATGCTTTTTTTAAAATTTACTTTCTTCTTACTCCTTCCCTCTCAGTGCTTTGGTTATTCACTCAAATATTAATGATTGGGTAAACGCCCTTCTCTCAAAAAAAAAATTGCTTTCGTTATTTTATATACTTATAGGTAATAATGAATGTTTTTGTACGATTGCTTGATTAAGTCAATAATTGGAAAGAACCGCTTAAGGTGAGTGCCTTGCCACCACATTCACTCTGTTTGCAGGAAGATTGCATTGTAATGTTGTTGAGAAATTTGAATACAAAGAAAGGATTGTTAAATGAAGCAAGTTTGGTAGTGAGAAAAATGTAGGAAAAGAGCTTACTTTTGGAAATGATAACCGAAGTGATGTTTGGCAAGAGAGTTTCGTTATCAAGAATTGACTTGACCCCATCCGATACCATTTTTCTCTTAGTCTTTAAGCGTATGCAGTTTTGTATTCGGCTAGCTTTTTGTACGACCATGAATAAAGCCCAAGGCCATATGTTAGATCGGGTCGGAATGTATTTGCCAGATTCAGTTTTTAGTCATAGGCAGCTGTACGTTGCACTGTCCAGAGTGAAATGTTTCGCAAAAATAAGGGTTGAGGTAAAAGCAAAGGGTTGTTGGACGGCGAATGTTATCGTAAGGTGGTGTTATAAAATGTAGTACAGGAAATAAGTGACGAAGACAGCAAACAGCTGAAGTGAAGCGAGCAGGCTGAGCGAAGCGAGGGCGGGAGTAGGGGGTTGGGGCTGCGAAGCAGCCCAGGGGCGAAGCCCCCTAGTATTTTATTGATAAAAAATATTAAAATTAAAAAAATTAAAAATTTTTAATTCATTATATTTTAAAAAAAATTAAAAAAAAATTCATATGTATAATGAATGTTAATCATAAACTTACTTGCAGACAAGAATATGGCCTTTTTTTTTTTTTACTTCATTTCTAACTTGTTTGATGATGGTAATTTATTATTTAATACAGACATGAATGTTGAAATGCCGGATTTGTTTTTTTTATCGATGCCGGGGATAGTGGGCGGAGGGTCCGGTAGCATTGTACCTAATTATATATAGCTTATAATTAAGGAATAGTAATAAAATGTTAAAATAGAACAAATATACCGTTTAGCGATTATTGGGAGGGTTTGCAGGGGTGGGGCAAGGTAAGAGAAACTAGCAGGAATAAGAGTGGCGAAGGAAGGGAGGTAATATATTATGGAAGAGGTTAGAATTTGAGTTGTTCTTTTTGAAAATTGTAGTACTAACGAGTAACTCTTGAATTTGGGTCAAAATAGATCCAAAATGGTGGATCCTTAAAATTTAAGGAGGTCTTGAAGAGTCTCAAATACCTCAAATAGGGTAGGGGTAGTTCTTCAGATGTGTTGGGATAAACTAAAAGTCAAAAAATTTTGTAATTGTTTCATATGACAGAGTGAACGAAAATGACTAACATGCTCAAATTTCAGCTCGCTAAGTAGATTTGAAAAAGAAATTACCTACGTCAGGAAATTTCGTGAATCGTCGCTCTTACATCTCCTCACCAAATATATTTGAAAAGCTGAAACTTTGTGTATTTAGTTTGTTGGGTACTAGAATACATATGGCCCTTTGAATTTGAGTCGAAATGGATCCAAAATAGCAGATTGTCAAAATTTAAAGGAAGGTTTGAGGAACCTCAACTTGATGAATGTAAGCTCATATTATGATTATTGAGGATCTATTTGACAGTTGACGTGGAGAGGAGAGAAGAGGGAGGGAGGAGGTATTGTCCTCAAAATGTGTTGGTGGTAAATAAAGGTTGGAAAATTCTTGATTTTGAGTTTATATGACAGAGTGAGCCCAATTGACCGATGTATTGAAATTTCAGCTTTCTAAATAGATTTATAGGCGAGTTGAAGAAAAGAACAATTTTAAAGGGTAAATTACGTTGAGATAGCTTTATGAATCATCCTTATCTCCTCACCAAATATATCTGCTTAAAAACCTGAAACTTCTTATCTGGGGTTTTTGAGGGCAACTAGACTATGAGCGTTGAATTTGAGTCTAAATTGGTTCAAAATAGTGAATCCTCTAAATTTGAGCGAACTTTGACGAGCCTCAGCTGACTGAAATTTGATGGATGTGGGCTCATGTCATTTCTGTGAGTAAGAAGTAGTGAATACCTTGAATTCAGTCTGTAAAGTGGTTTTGAAGGGGATACGTGAGGCTTCTCGGCCTTGATACCGGATTATAATTTGATAGATTTGAACAACCTTTCATTAAAAACTCAGCTCCAGTAATGCGACATGGATGCTTACGTTTTATAAATACAAGCGTCGCTTTATTATTAATATTTTTTATGATTTGAACATTTTCCTTGTAGCATTTAATTTTTATTTTTATTATTGCGAATTTTTATGAATTGTAAAAAATGTGTGTATCGATCACATCGAAAGGAAAAAAAAATTAATATTTTTTTAATTTCTCTATAGGCTGCAAAACTAACGGCGTTGCTAACGGTAAATCGCCCAAATTAATTAATGGCGTGAATATAGACCACGTACTGAAATTTTTCCAACAACAACACGCCTTAATGCAAGTGATAAAGGTGCGTTTGTTTTCGTTTTTTTTTTTTTTAATTCATTGATAGTGACTTAACGTTGTTTATCAAATTGAAAAATTAATTGTATCAGATCTCGTGCGATTGGTTACAATGCAATACCGATGTATTATCTCCAATTACCAGCTGGAAAACGGTGCTCGAAAACCTGAGCGTTTTGTTGAACTACGCTAATTTAGTGGCGGATGCTAAAAAAGGTGCAGATTTTATTTATTATTGTGATTCAGTTTGTTATTATTATGGTCTTTTACACTTGTATAATTTTTTTCTTTTCTTTTTTTTTTTTTTTTGTAATTAATATCAGAACTGAAGGAACTGGTGCCTTTGTCCGAAGACGTAGAATTGAAAGGTCTACAAGCGTTGAGCAGTATTCAAGAAAAAATGACCTGGAAGTGGAGTAAAATCGTTTCGTTGAATGAGAAGGAAGAGGTACTTCTCTCGTAATAAATGTCTTGCAATTAAAAATATGAGAGAAATTGTAACATCAACGATTTTCACTTCTAGATGAAACATCGTCTCGGCAATTTATGCAGTTTTGGTAAACTTTTAACCACCATTGAAAATTCGAATTTTGTATACGACGCCGATAAGAATTGGTTCTCTATTGCTACGGTCGAAGAAATAGTCGCCGATAAGGTTGGTAAAAGTGGTTTACGTCATTGTGTAATTATGTTCTCGGTATTATCGGTGTTTTCATTTCATATGCAATTTAAAATTGTTACCTTTTTTTTTTTTTTTTGCTGATAATTATTTTCCCACACTTTAATATAATTCAAGGTGTTTGCTACATTGCATAATTGCGCGGTTAAAGACGTAATTTATGAATTTCGGTGCCCCACTGTGCAGATTGTGTAGCGATAAAATTTATGAGCAAACAATTTAACGAGGTTTATGCTTGAAAAATAGAGAGCTTTTTTACGTTTTTTCCACCTCGGTATTTATTTGATATTTTATTAGCGAATTTCGTGTTCGTTAATGATTGAGAAAAATGCAAGTGTTATTTTTTGCGGTTTCGAAAATATTGATGAGTGATGCGAATTTCAGCAATACGTACGAAAGAATCGATCATTTATAATACGATCGCACTATTGCGTTGAGTGATAGTAATGCGATTGATATTTTTTCTGATCATTTATGCCATGTTTCCTGTGAGTGCATTCCAAAAAATTCAAAATAAGATTGATTAAAGTGTTTGGGTAATTTTTTCTCAATTTTTTTTAACGCTTTTTTGAAGAATTTTTTGTTTATACTCCGGACAGTTTAATTTTTAATTTTTTTTTTTTTTTACATTAGACCTCTTTGTTTTTAAGCAGCTTGTTTTCTTCATTTGTAGACTTCTCATTTTTAAATCAGTAAAATAAAAATGCCAGAAAAATGAAAAAGTGTCGAATAATATGAAAATTTGTTCAAAACCCTCAAAAATTATGATATTGATAGTGTCTTGAGCTGAATAACTAAAAAGTTTTCAAGTTGAATAAATATGTGAACATGAAAAATTTTATTAAAATAATGAAAAAATTAATAAAATTATTTTTTTTAAACATACCGGGTGTGTATTCGATTCGGGTACCCTAGAGCGCTAAAATTCCTAACATAACGTTGTTAATTATAATTATTACATAAATGGGTACACTATATGAGATTCGTGAAATGTAATAATTCAAAGCTAAGAATTTTGAGATTTTTCATGTTATTAACGAGACAACCAAGCGCGTATTTAAAGTTAGTTATTCGAATTAACTGAATAGCCATTTTAGGGAATTTTGTGCTTGAGGGTACCCGAATCGAATAGACACTCGGTATGTATATCTTGAAATAACTAAATGAGAAATTATTTAAAAATAGAAAATACCTAAAATCAGAATCATAAAACATGTGTGAAAAAAAAAGTCTTGATGAAAAAAATTCAAATGTGAAAAGATTGGCAAATATTCTAGAATTAAAAATCGTATGAATATCGATAAAGAAAATCAATGCAAAAAACAATGAAAAAGATGTCTAAAAATTGATAATTATTGTTCAATTATGAAGAATGTCTAAAATCAATGAAGTTGAAAATATTTTATAATGGAAAAGATCCAACATGGAAAATATTTAAAAAGTAATAAAATGTCACTACCGACATAATTACTAGAAAAGGAAAAAATATCCAAAAAAAAAAGAAATAAATCATGTCTAAAACTTGAGCATTTATTACAATGAAATAAAAAGTGTTTTTTATTGGGCGTTTGTAACTGCATTGGTTATTACGCCCTACGTGGAACTATACTACAGAAAACAATTTGGATGACCTTAGGTAGGTTTAAAACCAATTAAGTTGGAAATCCTAAAATTAAAACTGTCTCCAAGGAAAAAAGTTTAAACATGAATTTAAAAGTCTAAAAGTACAAAAAAAAAGTTTGATGATCCAGTAATATTTTTTAAAGTGGAAAATGAAAAATCTTAAAATAGAAGGAAAAATGTTGTCTAAAAAAAAAAAATAAATAATGAAAAATATGTCTGTAAATTAATGCTTGTTCGCAAATAAATGATGTCTGAAACTGATGAAATTGAAAATGTCCAAAAATGGAAACCGCCTTTCAAAAACTAAAGAAATGTATAGAAGTGAAAAATTTTTCAAAATTGAAAAAATCGAATATCGTTCAACAATCAATGAAGATGAAATTACCAAAAAAGCAAAGAATGTTAAAAATATGTTGAAGTCTTAAGGACGATCAAAATTATTAAAATGTCTAAAAATGGAAAATTCTTAAAAATATAAGGATAAAGTGAAAAAAATTTTAAAATGAAATAATCTCCAAAAAGAAAGTTTTGAAGGAAGCATATTATTCTAGACCAGCAATCATAATTGAAAGAACTGAGAAAACCCGAGCTGTTATTTTTAAACGATTTTCCAAAATAAAAAAATTGTCAGAGAGTGAAAATAGGATATTTCAGAAATGGCAAAATTGTCTCGAAGTGAAAAAAATGTTTGTATATTTATAAATAAAAAGGAAAATAGAAAGGTTTAAAAATAATTAAAAAAATCAAAAATGCGAAAAAATTGTTGAAAAATACAAAATTGATTAGAAATAAGAAAAATTGACAAAAAAGATCCATAACTTAATCAATAAGAAAATTCTTTTTTAGTATTCTGAAGTGGCCAAAAAAAAAAAAAAAACATTTGTAAGCAAAGATCTTAGAATTTATCGCGCCTCGGACCCAATTTTAATTCTCGACGACTTCGCAGATATTTACATCTGATTTTAAATGGAATAGCCTCACTAGGAAGTTCTTGTTGGGGGGGGGGGGCGAGGGTTCAAATTTCAGTGTCCTTAGATCTTTAAACTCCTCTCGACTCCATAAATACTCTTTGACAAAAAGGGAAAATTATGTGACTATCGAAGATTGACAAATTTTTAGCCATCATTTTTTTCAAAATTTTGAGGGGTCTAAACTTTTTTCTTTTTTTTTTTTTTAAATATAAATTTAATGTACTCTTAAAAATTAATAATGTAAATGAGTAATT
The DNA here is from genome assembly GCA_009761765.1 of Phenacoccus solenopsis. Lineage (NCBI taxonomy): Eukaryota > Metazoa > Arthropoda > Insecta > Hemiptera > Pseudococcidae > Phenacoccus > Phenacoccus solenopsis. The sequence continues at coordinate 23,169,437 of CM019755.1, read as the reverse complement.
TAAGCTCTGAATTTTGAAAAATATTCGAATTCTTATGTTCGCAGGTATTTGAGAAAAAGAATCGTTTGATATTATTGTTATCGAATTTTCGTGAAATTTATTTTGTTGATCATGTTTCACTACTTGAAAAATTGAAAAATTTCAATTGCCCGTTGGGTCGATATAAGTTTTGGGTGGTCAGAAATCGTCGACCATCTGACCTGGCCAGATCGTCCCTGCTTAAGATCGAACGTGTGGAATTCACACTCGTAAAGAGAACTCGTTGAAATATCGCTCTTCTGGTATCATTAAGTCGCAAAAGAAATCAAAATCGACCAATCATCGATAACCGCTCCGCGTGAATAGAGTAATCGACGCATAAACAAAAAACACACGTACATTACGACGTATCGTACGCTTATTTTTATCCAACCATATACGTATACCAGATGGTGTACACGAAGTAGGTGATAAAAATCCGAAACTCGTTTCACCGTCTAGCGATCTACTCGTGTACCTAGGGCTGGTTAAGAGCGAGGGAAAAATAGGCTTTTTTTCGTACCGAGGAGGGGTGGGCGATTACGACGTCAATTGAAGAAGGACGCTGTCGACGCGAAATATACGGTGTTTGGAGAAGTCGTTTAAATTTTCATTGGCAGTGTATTTTCGATAATAAATTTTCTGCTACGAAGCGAATAGCGACGGAGGATGCTTTTATATTAAAGCTATTGGGCGGACGCGCGGTTATGTATACACTTTTCTTCGGGGGTAAATGTTTACTTTTAATAAATTGCCGTGAGCATCTGTTTGTTCAGTAATTTGCTCGACCATTACGGTTCGGTTTGTTTTGCTTTGTTTATTCAGTTGATTGTTTAGCGAAGCGTATTCTCTCACTTGGCGTTTTTCGCGTTCGCTCGTGTACGGCTCGGGAGTACGGGCGTATCATTATTTTTAGATTTCAGAAATACCGCAACGGCGGGTACACGTGGTGGGGGAAACGCGTGAAAATTTCTCACCCTCTGTGTAATCGCCACGTGAAAGCGAACGAATACCTTTATCGAGAGGAAATTAAAATTCCCACCGGTATAAACGAATATAATACTAGGTTTTTTACGAATTTCGAACAGCCCTCGACGACGGAAATATACGCTCCGGTTTCGCCTGTATGGAGTGTCGTTTAATTATTGAAAGGAAAAAAAACGTGCTCGCGAGTAGAACGAACGACGAAGAATGGAGTATTTTTTTCACAACGCTTTCGTGAGCGGAGAGATTGCTACGACGACGACGTAGGAATTACGATGTAAATGAAATACCACCTATCGATGCTATGCTAAACAGCTGATTGTAAACAAAATGTGTCTCATTAATTGTTAGAACGCGCGTCGCGACGTTGCCGACGAACGGATGAATTATTCATCCCGTATGTAAATAATTATCGGTTTCAAAGAGCGTTCGTTAGTCTTTGATAGGATATATGCGGTGCGTTTATACGTATTGTTGGAAATGTATATGAATAAATCAACGCGTACGCCGCCGACGAATTAAAATTTACTCGGTAATTGGATACCGGCGTATGGAATCGGGCGAGGTTACCATTATCGAATGGCTGGGTGAGGCTGGTGAATTCGAATTCGACGAAATTAGACGGAAAAGCGAGGTAGTTGGAAGTTTTCGTCGCGTTGTATCGTAACACGTATCCGTATGCTGGAACGTCGCGTGCACGGATTTTATTGGGAAAATAAGCACGGTGTGGTAATGGAAGGTGATCGAACGATTTTGAAAGAAAAATGGGTATTTCTGGAAATTCGAAGTATTTTTTATTTTCGATAGATTCTTGGCTTGTATTATTCCTTTTAACAATTTTTTTTTTTTTTTTTTTTTTTGTAAAAATGCTCGTCTTTTTGTGAAAAAAAAAACGAAAATAAAAATCCGAAGAACCTAAGGCATGCTAGAAAAACTTAAAAGCTATGAATCCATGGCTTCATTCTAAAAGTTAAAAGAATTGTTTATTTTTACATTTTAATTTAATTTATGATTATTAAATTAATTTCATTATTATTTGAAAGAGTTGAGGTTCGATTCACTTGGTAAAAATTAATCGAGTTGCAAACTTTAGCACTGTTCGGTTGCTAAATTTATGATATGCACGTTACAACAGTAGGTAGCAGTTTTAAAGTTCTTTAATTTTTTCGAATATGAGTGAGATTCATTGTAGAAATGTGTAATGCCTGCAGGTTTCTTTTTCGTTCGAGAATCGAAAAAGCTGTAAGAAATACAGGGTGTTTCGGAAGTGGCCATTCAAACTTTACCATGCCCGCCATAGGTAGTATGGAACCAGGATTGGAGACTAGTACCAATATAGCTTAGCTCGCGAGTAGTTACTTGCGCCTAGTCTTAGTCCCCTTATGTGTTTATCGTATGCAACTATTTGTACATGGAAGTACAACATATAATATTTTTTTAAATTTAAATGAAACTACTGATTTAAGTATCTATGATGATAGATAAAAAAATGCAAAAAAATTCGTGGTATACACCTTTTGCCTATTCTCATTTTTGAAGGAGCTACAATGATTTAAGAATTTTCCAAAATTCCGTTTTTTAAAATTTGGTTAAAATCGTTCATTCAAGTAGGTACCTAGGATGGTAGAAAAAATGCATTGAAAATTGTAGCAGACACTTTTTGCCTATCTTCATTTTTGAAGAGGCTACAATCATTTCAAATTTCCCCATGATTTTTTTTTTTAATGTGACTGAAATCAAGGACTCCTGTAAATGTCCCCTAGGAAGCCTTAAGTGAGCAGAATTTTTTTTTTTTTCAATTTAGTATAACAAAAGTTTTGAAATTTTGACGTCAGTATAAATGAAAATGAATTGAAAAAATGTGTATTTATAATTTCGTTGGTTTTGTTATTAATTTAAAGTGGCAAAAAAATGATTTTAACTTGTGGAAAATTTGATTCTTGAATTTTCTTTGATGTTTATTTCATTGCAATTGGTACTGTTGGAAAAATTTTAAATTATACCCTTTTTTATAGTCTTCAGCTGCATCTCGTTTACTTGAAATTGATAAATTTGTCGCTTTTGGATTGAAATTAGTTTGCCGTAGTGACATGTGATAATATGCCCTTCACTCCCCTCCCCTCTTGTGTTATTTACTATTTAAAAGTATTTTTTTGGTATATGTACCGTTCAGTACTTGTTATTCGAATTCAAATACTACGACATTCTAAAAGTAGAAAATGCATCCTATTTTCATATTAAATAAGAAACTAAGTATCCAATATGATTGTTTAAAAATGCGCATAGGCGTTGTAGCTCGTACATCTCTCTCAGAAAGATCAGAAAGGGCTGAAAAGATTAGCGAGAACACATTAAACTCGAAGTAGATAATTTATGAAAATTTTATCCAAATTGATTGACTTTTTCACTCAATCCTGATGAGCGTGTATGAAAGAATGAAGATACTAAAAAAAAAGAAAGTCCGCAAAAACACCGATAAACGTATTGAGAAAGATGATAGTTACCCCGAAGAAGCAAACAGAGAAATGGAAAATTTAGTCGTTAAGAAAGCAGGCATTTTACATTCATATCGGTTGGCCTTTTTTTACTATATTTTTTTCCTTCTTCCTTTTCTCGGTAAATATTATAATTTTTGGCGACATTTGTTGGGAATATTTCTTTGGCGAAGGAAAAATGGTAGTTTCGCATCATTCGGGCAATTTGAAAAAATGGGAGTGTTTTGGAAACGTCGGGTACGCGGACGAGTCTCGTCGAGAGAAACGACGCGGAAAGCTATGAGCGCGTGAAGCCGAAAAAAGGAAAAGAGAAACGAGACGAGCAGAAGAAGAAAGAGAGAGAGAGAGAGAAAAACAGCGTAGAAAGCGAGTAGGAAAAAAAAGGTAGAAAAAGAAGTAATAAAATTCGAGAGAGAGAGAGGCGGAGGAAAATAACGTGACGCGCGGGAAACTCGTGTACATAAAGAGCGCGTAGAAACGTAGGCGTAAGGGCGAACAGAGGGTCGTGGTGGGAGGTGGTACGCGCGAGAAACGAGATACAGAGAGCGAGCGAATTTAAGTGGAAGTCATTTGTATGCCGTAGCGATAGTCTGAAGAGTTAGCATTTTAGATGGTTAAGCGACGAAGAGCGAGCGTAGTGAAGGGCGTCGGGCGCGATATGTATGGAAAAGCGGTCGAAGGGAGCTCGAACCGCGCGTTAAACCACGTGTAATGCGCCTCGAAATTTCCCACCCCTGCGGCGTTCCTGTTTTCCCTTTCGTTGTTACGCTTCTTACATCATTACGTTTACTGGCGCGCGCTTTTCGCACCCGCAACGCGACGTCGTGTAGGTTTTTCCTCTCTCGTTCGCTTTTCGCGTATAAACTGGCAGACTCGGGTACCGCTTTACCGCTAATGTTTTCTGACGTAACCCACCCCGACCGCCGTCGCTATTCCGGCTGAATAACTTGTTTTGAATGCTAAATAATCCCGTTCTTGCTTACCTTTCCCCAGCGAGCAATCTCGAGTGCTAAACCACCGCGGTGCACATGCTTTGATTACAAAACCCCATGACATCTACCGCCTTTCATTTCGGTGTCGGCGCCGCGACGTGTGTGCGCGCGTATGCGGTATACGGGTGAACTCGCGCGTCTCGTATTGTACCGCACCGTGCGGCCGCTCCGACGCGAGCTTTTATACCGCGTACCCCTTTAATATGTAAGGTGTTGACTAAACATTGTCGGAATTTATATTAGGGAGCCGGTTTTTGGACCGAGAAAAAGCGGAAGGAGTTGTATAACTAACTCGCGTTCGTCGGCGGCGCTCTTTAATCTACCCTTCTTAATATAATGTTAAATCTTCGCCCTGTTTTCCTTATTACCTCCTTTTAAGATGGCTCTCTCGTTTCGCGCCGCTCTTCGCGGCAGCCGGCTCCTCGACTCCTCGTATTTGCCCCTTGACGCGTACCGAACGTGTAAGTGACTTGTGCACGTATATATTAAGCGAACAATGGACGTTTTTATTAACGGCGTTTCCTTCGGGCGTCTCGATAACCTCGCTCGTATGTTCTAGTTAATTATTTCGCGTTTAAGCGCTTCCCCTCACGAAGCGGCGTAATCTGGGAGTTTGCGTTTTTATAACGCGCGATGAATACGGTGTAAACGCGTTAATATGCGCTCTTTATAGTCGCTGAGGCTTTAATTAATGGCGCTTTTTGTTTTTTTTTTTCTGTTTGAAATCGTAGCAGGATAACAAGAAATTGAACGACGAACAACGAGGTAAATTGATGAAGGAGATGGGGCAATTGTGGTTGGAAGCGGAGGTGAAGAATTTGGAGAGTAAGATGAAGCAAACGGCCAAAGTGAATTTATTAACGCCCTATCTGGTGGTGGATAGCGAAGCGCTGACTCAGCATTGTATTTTGGTCAAGAAATTGGTCAGCTCGAGGCAATTCGTGTTGCTTATTCCAACAGCTGGTGAGTATTAGGTTTAAACTGGACGGAAATTGGAAAAAGCTGAATTTCACGTTATATGTGTGGAATGGTCTCTTGAGAATATACCGCTCTGTAGGTGGGATCAAGAAGGCTCATCACTCATCCTCATTGTATAGGTAGAGTGATATGTAAATTCTCTGTCAGAGTTCTGTACAAATTAATTGGATTATTATTATTATTAGACAGAAATCGCCGGACATTAAGGGCTAATAAATATTTGATTTGATTTGATTTGATAATAGATTCTAGCCCCGCAGGTCTGACAAACCTTTCTGCGGGTTCCACAGGATGTCCGGCGCATTTATCAATTACATACTACCAATTACATACCGGGTGACTGCTTGATTGTAGCACCCAAGTGCCAAAATATTTCCCTGATAGAAATCAGGCCAGGCATCGAAAGAGTTGGCCTCTAGCGATTATAGTGGAACTTTGAAAAGGTGAAAATGAGTGAAATTGATCATTGATTTAAATGGAAGCAATTTCATTTTTGCAGTTTTACGAGAAAATAAGGGCATTCATCATGATAACTTTTTTTAGGCGATAAAATTTCTTTTCCAAAGACATGAACATTATTACATTTTCATTCCCAATTACAATAGAAATTAATTGTTTATTGTAGTGTAACATTGACAGGCTATGTCTTGATCGGTATCTTATTATATTAATCTTACCTGATACGTCGTTATAGATAAGGTGTGTGTAGGTGGTGGTTATCTGGGTATTAGGTTTTCTATAGTGCCGTCTTCTCTCAGTCCCTTTTTCGACATGCACCCCTTAACGTAGGTGATACAAATTACCTTCATATGTGACTTTTTATTTTCTATTGCGTTCGTTTTATGAATAATATGTGCGGCTAAGAGTCGTTAAAGTGTGCCTCTCCCTTGGGAGTGAGGGCCCGACGTCGATCGCACGTAGTTCTTGTCGCAAGTTTTCAATAGGCTTATTTTTGTATATAAAGTTTTAATATAGTTTTATAAATAAAACGCGAGTTTAATTATTCCGCCGTAACAGTAACATTAATTAATCATTTAAAGTCAACTATTCGCTTATCACTAGAGGCTTGTTCAGTAAGCAGTCTGTTGAGGTTGTGCTTAAGTGAATAATTATCACTATAAATTTATAACCAAAATTTAAAAGTAACTGATCAGCTATATGGAGTAGGTAATGCGCCTCTTCATAACTCATTTTTCAAATTTTCATCGTTGTTAGTGATGAAAAGATGACAATATTTATATTATTGAATAAGAAATTTTATCTTCTAAAAATTCAGCTATGATGAGTTTTTCTGTAAACTCTACAATTTTCTCGTAAAATTTAAAAAACGAAAACGCGTCTATTTAAATCAATGTTGAATTTTAATCATTTTTTCAAGTAAAATGCCACAATCGCGCCGTACTCGTATCTGGCCCGAAATAAATCATGTATTCGAATAATATTAGCGAGAATAAAAGTCATAAATGAAATTTATTTAATGCTTAAAAGCGTCTATAAATAAACGCAAAATTTTAAATCATACTTTCATCGTCAAAAATCCACTCATGTATTGAATTTATTCACCTTTTAGTTAATTTTGTCGCTTGGGTCAAAGCCTGTTCTAACGAGCAGCTCCGCCAAGTTTGGTCAACTCTAAAAAAATTGACTGGAAGTTCCAAAAAAAACTTAGCGGTTGCAAATTTTTCATTTTTCAAATTTTATACGGCGAAAGTAACGATAATGAAGCTTCCAAAACTCGCTGAATCGGTGAAAATACGATTAGAAAACCTGAAAAATACTTTCCTTGCGAAAGGATGAATATCTGAGCTTACTGAAAATTAAACTAATCGAAACGAAAATGAAATTATAGTAGTTTTGCATGATATTTCTTTACAAAGATCCAAGCTGGTAAAGCGTAAGGTGCATCACTTCTATGTTACTGTAAAGCGTGATATTATGACATTTGTTGAAAGAAACTATCGTATCCTTCAAGAATTTCTTGGATACTTGGCTTTCTATTGATCAAGCTATAGTACCTCCTATAGAAAATTTCACTGGCTCACTGGAAAAAAGATTTGATCACATTTGATCAGATTATATCTGGTCATATGTTTGATCAAATAGTAATTTTTTTTCAATGAAATTCCAACAAAATTTATCAAATTTGATCCATTCCTTTTTTCATGGTAACGTAATGGGCTGAAAAGAATCCATAGAATCTGAGCTTCTGAACTACATTTGGAAGAGCTCGATCACGAATATAATGATGTTCTTAGTTCTCAGGATATAGAAAAATGTCACGCAAAAAACACCGAATAACTTGGTAGTTTATCTCACAAAAAACGAATTTCTTTTTTACATTAACTCAACTTCTGGTGAGAATTTTGGTGGTAGAACCGTCGCTGGTATGAAACAATTTTTGATTTCGAAAATAGTAGGGAATAAGAAGAATGAAATGAAGAAATTATAATTGATACCTAATAAATTTTTTGTTTCAAAAAATTTGAACTGCAATAATAATAGGTATAGACTTTTTGATTTTTTTTCCAACAAAACCAAAAGAATAAAAATTCCCAGATCGTACGCTGCAGTAGCTTAGTTTTTCTAAAAAAAAAAAAAAAAAAAAAAAAAAAACAGCTAAAAAATTTCAAAGGATATGCGTCTGTATCAATATGAGTAGTTCCAAAATTTTCTTAGAATAGGCTTTGGCCACCAAGTATCGCGGATGTGCCCAGTAGCTGGGTTAATCGCGAAATAAAGTTAATAATGTCATGAATAAGCGATCGCGTGCAATAGGGGTAGCCTGAGGGTATTAGCCTGAGAACAAATTTCCGTAAAAGCCACATATGGTCGAAGAGAACTCTGTCATGCGAGTCTTTGCCGCCAAAGAAGCATCTTGGGAAGAATAACCTGAGAGTGAGAACCAAAAACGAGTGGAGTGGAAGTTTTGTATGTTTTTGAAGGATGAAATCAAAAATGAAAACAAAAAATTATCATGTTCTAATAACAAAGAACAGAACTAACACAACTAGAAATCTCACACGTACTTCGTTCTGCAAATGTACATATTGTTAAATCGCTCAGAAAAAAGTTGGTGCATTTATTATTCAAAATTTTTCAATATTTCATATTTTGAGCTGACTCTTAGTCACGTGATAAGTGAGTTGCATTCATATTTATTTAATTTCTGAAAAAAAAAAAAAAAAAAAAAAAAAACTGGAACCAAAAACGAGAAAGAACGAAGAATTTCCTAGTTTTTTTTTTTTAATTTGGTCGTAGAACGGATGATATTCAACGTTTATATTGTGAAGTTCAGCTTAATATTAATTTTAGCTATTTTCGATTACTTTTGAAGCTAATACTAGTTGGTCTTGAAAAAGGAACAGAATGACTATTTTTTTATTCGAATTACAGTGGTCTCAGCCTTGGATGAATTGAAGAGAACTAGCGGTCGGGCTCGCGACGCTATACGTTGGTTGGAAGCGCAGTTCCGCCAAGGTAATCGGTTTTTGAGGATGCAGCGTAATAACGAAAAACAAGCCATACCAGCGGTCTCTTATCCCAGGAAGAAGGATAATGAAGCTTGGTAGGTATTCCGAGATAGTTGAGCCATCGAAGAAAACCAGTCAAATTTTTATAGCGAGGGTTCTTTTTTATCTTAGGCTATTCATGCAAATTATGGAATGTTGTTATTATCTGAATAATGCCAATTTGAGCAAAAACAAGGCTATTAAAAAAGAAGATGATTCGAATTTTGTTCGTTTGCTAACTGGGTCTAGAGCGTTGTCTAATGTAGGCGATACAGATGTAGTTATTCCGAAAGATAAGCCGGTCAAGCAGGTGCCATTCAGTACAGCCGTCGTAAAAAAATCTACAGGTAAATCGATGATAAATTACGTACTTAGTTAGAATGCATGCTGCATGCTTTATGGTATTTTTAATGAATAAAAGAAATTTTTGTCAAAACTGACGAATTCGCGATATCGTGCCGAGAAAGTAACGCAGATTTTGTGTTGTACATTGATCTCCAATTCAGCTCAAATTTCATCTGTTGATTGCGGAGGTGTTTTCAGCGATTACCCCTTGAGAGTTGAAAATTAAACTTTGATCTCACTCTGGAGTCATTTCTAAAATATAATTGGAACTCCATCATTAACTGTCAAGTAATCTTCAAAACAACTTTGACTCCAATCTTGACTCCGAAACAGTTGTAAAACTTGACTCTCGAGTTCATAATAATTTTGCAACCTGATTTAGACTCAATCACTTGACTCCTAAGTATTTCTCAAAACTTGGTTTCCGATTTTGGCCAACTCCAAAGTTTTTGTGAAAAACTTGCCCTTGAACTCAACTTAACCAGAATCAATTTGAAATCATGGCATTTAGTGGTACCTGAAATTTTTTTGTGACACAGTAATTTGTATTAGTGCCTTCATCAAATGGGTAATAAATTCAATTCGACTCCCTGAAAGACTACTTCTCCGAACTTGACTCCAAAACAGTATTCTTGAAAGCTAGTGCGATTTTTTTAAAGGTTGTTCTTGACTGCACTTTGACTCTGGAGAGATTGCTGTTTCGGAATTAACTTGGAGTCATATTGATTCCAAAAATAGAAGAATTCTGTGTTTTTGATTCTGAAAAGTTGACTCAAATTCCATATTCATTTCGAAATAATTATCAAATTCCACTCTTGATGCTACTCCTCTCCTCCGAAGTTACTCGAAGTTACTTTCAAAGTTTGTTTCTGGCTTAGAGGTAAATGTGATCTTGGAATCAGTTAAGAGTCGTTTCGACTCCAAAAGCAGCGCAACTCTGTGTTTCGTTGAAGGTGCTGGGAAAATCATGTAATCTGATAACTGATCAACTCCATGTTCATGTTTTCGTTTCGTCTATGTACAGCCGCTAGAGCGCGAGCGCGTCTTTCTTCAAGTTTGAACAACAGATCACCAGAATAAATTTTAAAATTTAGAGGCGAAATAAAAATTTGAGGCGTAATTGCTAGCGTTTTGAACGCTTCTTTGAAATCTTCGTTGAACTTCGGAAATTTTCGGAAATAATCGAAAATTTAGCAATACCAGCCGTTCGTGAGTTTTCGTGTTTGTTCGGTTATTTTCGTTCATCTTCGACTGTCTTCGGTATCGTTCGCCATTTTTCGAATGTTTTCGTATGATTTCGTGGTGCTTGGTAAATTTTTACGATGCTTGAAAAAATTGTTGGGTACTTAGTTGAATTTTTAGAAATTAGAACATGGCTGTATGTTGGGGAATTTTGATGAATTTTTGGAATTTCGCGATAATTTTTGTCATTACTTAATGACTTGTCTCTTCGTCCCTGTGCTTTAGTTATCACTGGTGATCTTCGTTAATTTGACATTTTTGAAAATCGTCAGATTTTTTTTTTGTCTACAAGTTCATTAGTTTTTCGCAAATTTCCAAAAATTATGAAAAAAGTCGTGTCGAATTTTTCGGATCTTCGATTTTCGGTGCTTGAAGATGTTGCTTAATGGTGTTTGAAAATGTTAAAACGTTTGCATGCAATTCATTGTCATAAAAAATGAGTTCATTTTATTCTAAGGCTTACACAGCTTCAATCGCCTAGACTACAATTAAGACTGATTCAAGTTCGTTTTATTCTAAGGCTTGCACAGCTTCAATGGCCTGGACTACAATTTAGACTGATTTATTACAGGCTTGCTAATCGAACATATCGTAGATTTCTACGGCAAATGGAAAGATTCGACGAAAAGTCGCGGTTGAAATACGCCGATGGCGGTAGCTCGTACGCGCAGCTTTGGAAATAAACTCATACGAGACGTTTGCTGTTGACGGTGATCATTAATATGTATTTTACAAACAAAACAAAAAATCAAAAAACCAAAATTAATCTACTATCAAATTCATTCCCCCTTCAAAAGCTCACACACAACGTCCTTATCCAGGAAGGAATTCGTTGGTAAACATCCGGTCACCTCTTGCGGTTGGAGGAGATCGAACCGAAGAGGACGTAGGATTTACAAATTCAAAACGTAATTTTATATGTACGCTACATGAGACGAATAACGATTTGTGTGAGGCTATTAATTACTATTTATTTGGGAAAAGCTTTTTAGTGTTACGGTGGACATTATTGTAACCTTTTTGTTTGGTCCATCTGTGTTAATTTCGTTTTCGCCATTTATTCGTGTATAAGACTGGTGGACAGTTATGCGAAGTAAACAAACCTCAAGTGTCATCGTCAGTTGCGAAACGAAAAATTATTTTTAGAATATTGGGAAATAAAATCCACGAATACGCGTGTGCGAATTCGATACAACATATTATTTAGACATACAGAATATGAATATATTTTAGATATGTGTGCGTGTTATTTAACTTCTTTTTTCTTTTTTTTTAACTCTTGAAATAATTTGCGACATCGACCGGAGGATCATGTGGGAGCGAAATTTCAAACGTTTGGAATACATCCGAATTGGGTGAATTATTTGGTCATCGATGTAATTCACGAAAAGTCTTTCTCGTTGATTTCATCCGTAAACTCGATACATTCCGGTGCATTGTGCTAGTGATGGTAAAAACGAATGTAAAAATCAGACCCTTCGTTATTTTTCAAGAGTTAATTATTTCACATACTAATCGCTGGAATATTGAACATCGTTGTTGGTATCGCAGTTTGAATTCTAAAAATTAATTTTCTTCTAGAGGCAATAGTTACTTAATTTAAAATTTACGTGGAATTTTTCCTTCTTTTCTCTCGATGCTAACAGAGTACTTTTTTCTCCCTCTAAATTACCGATAAAATAAAAATTCTTCGTATGCATTGATTACTAATTTTACAAAGTTATTAAAACAGTAGTTTACTCAAATATTACAAAAAATTTAAGTTGTTGGTTGTAATAGTTTATTTTTGTGTTTAGTTCGTATTCACATAGTTTGGTAAAAATTATTACATGAGTAATTATTGTACTATTTCGGTTGACTAGTGCAGTTTTTAACAATTTTACGAGATAAATGCTTACACATATTATTTACGAACATGTGAAATTCCAACAGACATAGAATTTGAACGGATATCCATCACGCTAACATTCAGTTTATTCTAATATAATTAAGTTTATCATATGCAGTTTTCAAATAAAAAATATAAAATTAGTTGTTGTTTTTTTTTAATTATTATTTCAACTTATAAAAATGGAGTATTTTTCGAACATTTATTATTCGTAAATTCTTTAAGCCATAGTCAATAACATATAACTTGAACAATTCACGAATAAAGATTCAAAAAATGAAGGAATAATTGCAAGATTCAAGAAGTGAAAGAATAATTGCGTACGTGATATTGATTCTAGGAATTTTTTTTTGTTTGTTTGTTTAACCTGCCGTAAACTACCGCTGGGGCCAGAGGCACGGGTGGATTAATAATTGCTAAAGTAAATTGTTAGATGCCCCCTTGGAACCCTTTCCTTCAATGATACGAGGAAAATCCCAACTTTTAGAATAATATTTTACTATTGGGTAAAAATTGATGGTTGAGCTTTTCATCGTAATTCTTACATGCTAATTTAAAAAAAGTACTTTGTGTTGTCTGAATGTTGCATTCATTCTTTTATTCGGATTTCTAGATCTAAAAAAACAGTGAAGTTGTTATGAAAATTGTGGAGATAATGTATTTTTTTGTACTTCTTTACTTTTTAAACAACTTTTTTTTTCGTTTATTTTTCATTTTTAGGTTTTTTTCTTGTATTTTTGTGGTGGGGCGGAGGGTAGTTATGATTTTTTCTTTGAAACATTTTTGACCTATTTTTAAACGATTTATTCTTAAGATTTTACATTTGAAAATTTCCCCCTCCCTATTTTCACCTTGAAGAACTCATTGTTTTAGGACATTCTTTGGATTGAACTAGATGAAAACAAACTATTTTTATTTTGAAGTTTCGTTATTTTTGAATAATCAAGTGTGCAAATAGACCAAATGAGATACAGGACTGAAAATCGGACTCTCATAAGCAATTTATTGATGAGACATTCCGGATTACGAAAAATGATACAACACCCTGTCGGAGGAACTGATACCTAAAATCTTATTTTAGCATAGAAAAGCACGAACCAGTTTGAAATTGTGTAAAGGAAACTAAAATTGTTCCGGTTTTATAGCTCTGAATAAAGCTAATTGTTCCTTTTTCGTATTTTGATTAGCATACGAAAGAGAAAATGAGTAAGAAAACTATGCCTTAACTGAAGAGATACCTGTAACTCTATACTCCGAGACTATTCGATTAATTTTCCACTATCAGAAAACAGCCCCAAATAAATTTAGAATGAAATTCTTTTTTTTTAGAAGACATCCTATGCCAGGATTGGTTGTTACAACCAGTGCTGCATTGAACCACTGAGAAATCCGGAAATTTCCGATGGGCCTCTAAATTTTGTGACCAAAGAAATCCGTGACCCTTTTTGTGGCTTGAAACGTGCAAAATTTTTGTCTTTAATAAAGCAACATAGGGAAAAAAATTGAAAAATTTGGTGGAGTTCCCCTTTTTTTCTTGGTGCTAATTTTTACATTAGTCCGGCTCTGGTCACAATCCTTGGATTTGGTTATCTCATGATGGCAAAACGCAAAGTATAATCTCACTATTAATAGTGTCAATCAATTACATACATTGTTCGTTAGGTAAGTAGAATTTTTTTTCATGCTTTCAAATATTTAAATATCCTAGCGTAGATGCAAATTTAATCAACTGGTTTATAATTGGAAGATACAAAGTTGAGCTTTTTCAAGTAATGGAGTAAAGATACATTTTTTGTAAGCTTGTTAAATTTATCATTTTTAGCCTTGTGCGTTTTGATTTTTAGATCACAGTTGAACATATCACATGAGATTAACAAATCTTAAAATACTTTTTTGTGGGCTCCGGACCACTTCCCTCCTTTTTAGTTGTGTCATTAAGCATGTTTTGAATACGGGTTCCAAATTATTTTTGTGCTGTGTCCAATTTAAAATTAATTAGCTAAATATCAAAATTTCGAAGTAATTACCTATTCGAATTCTAAACTACATGATTAATTTTTAGGAATATAATACGCGTATATATATATATTTTTTTTAATTTTGCTGCAAACATCACTTCACCGTATAATAACTCATGCCGGGTATTTCACCTTAATGGGACCTCCTTCATTCCATATGTAAGGCATTTTTTTTGACACTCGTGTATGATGGTATGCCTGTCCCACTCGTTGAAGGAGCCACGATATGAGATTTGGAAAAAAATTTTTCGAGCTTTGTGCTAATCATTTTTTGAAAATTTTTATTTCATGATCCAACACAAATGAAAATATGTTGATTATATCAAAATTTAGAGTATACGAGTGCAATATACTATCATTGACAAAAAATTGGCACTGTTTCAAAACCCAATAGGTGTAGTTACGAATATAATGTTGATCAATAAAACCTAAGCTTGAAGATTCAAATTTATCAGCAGAAAATATGAAAAAATATCCATTTTTCCCTGTTGTCATAATTTTTTTATTATTTTTCCTCGATGAAGCTCGCTATTATCACCAATTTTTTGTCAGTAATATTAAGTTGCATATTCCGTATTTTAGCGTAAAATTCAAATTCCTACCTAGCCTAAGTGTTGAGATGAAAATTTCGAAAAAATAATTGTAAGAAAGTAGTGAATTTTTTTCGGCATTTAGGTGTACTTAGGACTCATTCCTAAGAATTGATGGGTTCCAATGGCTTTCAGTAAAAATATATTAACGTCGATGTTTAATATATTTTATCGACCGTTATACAAAATTAATTTTTTATTTAAAATAAAATTTAATTTTTTTTCTTCTTTTTTATTAATTAACGTGGCATTTACAGCAACTTGGCTAGTGGCACGAGATCGGTTGGGGTTAGAGTAGTGGAAAGAGCCCGGCTTCTTCAATAAATTGAAAAACTGAAGAAGTAGAGAAACAGTCACTTCGTTATTTTCAAGAAGGTTAGGAAGAGTTGGAGGAAGTTTAAAGGGCATGATGGGATAAGATAGTCGAAAATGCCCCCGAGAGCTTTTCGAACGGTTCCTAGGGCAAAAGGTGAGCCACATCGAAAAAAAATTTTGACAAAAATTTCAGGCTCTAGTTGCGCCTATTTTCGGAGATATAGGCAAAAACAAGTTTTTCGATTAAAATTTTTTTTCTCGCCTTATTATGAAGGTGGAAAGTTGAAATTTTATTTATAGTATCTTGACAATAAAAGGGTTTTTCAGTAATTTTTTCAATTTTTTTCGATCAATTTTAAAAGAGTTATGCAATTTTTAAAATTTGAAACCTCCATTTCTATGGCAAGTTTTCGAGGTGCAATAATGAGAAAATTCCATAAAATGTATCTTTTACCACCAAACATACCATAAACATTTCAGAATTTTTAGAGTGGTGCAACATGGTCAAAAAAAATAAAAACTTTTGCAGCGCGCTATAAACCAAGCGGTTCGGTGCTATGCGCGCTGTAGGCCGAACGAACGTTACACGACGTTGCGTCGCCGCCTTAACGGTGCATAACAGCTTAACTGATCTTCTCGCGCTTGAAACATTACTTAGGCTTATATTTTTTCCTTTTTGGTTTACGTATAAGTGAACTCCTACAAATGATCAAATCAATCAATAGGCCCATTCCTTCTGTTTATTTGAAGAAAAAAATTCTTTCACCATAAAAATAAGAAATATTAAAAAATTATAATAAAAAGAATTATATTCTTATTAATATTTTTCTCCTTCTTATTATGATAGCGAGGAAGACTTCTTTAATTTGGTCTTCCTCATTATTATAATAAGAAAGAGAAATTGATAAGAATATGATTAATTTGATTATAATTTTTTAGTAATCGTTAATTTGTATGGTGAAAGAATTAAAATATATCTTAGCTGCTTTGAAAAATGGCTACAGATGCATACGCGACGCGATGCAATACACTATACCCCTTGACCGCCAAGTACACACGATTTGTAAGTATTATTATGTTGTTTTCTAATGACTTCGGAGTTTTAAGGATTGGTAATTTTTGTAATTTCGTATGTTTAAAAACTTTTTAACGATTTCTAAAAAGTTGTTTGGCATTACGATGAT
This sequence comes from Phenacoccus solenopsis, assembly GCA_009761765.1. Classification (NCBI taxonomy): domain Eukaryota; kingdom Metazoa; phylum Arthropoda; class Insecta; order Hemiptera; family Pseudococcidae; genus Phenacoccus; species Phenacoccus solenopsis. Next base: position 23,152,879 of record CM019755.1, on the reverse strand, counting down.
GTAAATGAAAAAAAAAAAAAACAAAAAAACAAAAAATATTAAAAATCCAATTTTATGTATTCATTAGATTTTAATTTTTGAAATGTTTGCGATGAAGCAAAACGAAACACTGAATATAAACACTACAAGTGCTTGAGTAACATTTTCAAACTATGTTTCTACAGTTATCGTGCAAAATATCACCATCATCTACTTTTTCCCCTAATATCTTTGAAAACTTATTCGCATCTTTTTCAGAATTGATAGTTTTTTAAATGTCGCTATTTTTTTAAAAATAAATTACATCTAATACACTTTTCATTATGCGACATTTTCGAAATTAATTATTTGAATTTAGAATTTTTCACAATATATAAAAGTCAAAAAATTTTGGTTATTGTTCTTATAGTGAAGGGGTTAACATAACAGTTATAATATTACATGCAAATAGAAGCATGATATGATGCAATTGTTTTGCAAACTGAAGTGGTCTTCCTCGCTATCATAATAAGGAGGAGAGAAATATTAATAAGGATATAATTCTTTTATTATAATTTTTTAATATTTCTTATTTTTATGGTGAAAGAATTTTTTTCTTCAAATAAACAGAAGGAATGGGCCTATTGATTGATTTGATCATTTGTAGGAGTTCACTTATACGTAAACCAAAAAGGAAAAAATATAAGCCTAAGTAATGTTTTAAGCGCGAGAAGATCAGTTAAGCTGTTATGCACCGTTAAGGCGGCGACGCAACGTCGTGTAACGTTCGTTCGGCCTACAGCGCGCATAGCACCGAACCGCTTGGTTTATAGCGCGCTGCAAAAGTTTTTATTTTTTTTGACCATGTTGCACCACTCTAAAAATTCTGAAATGTTTATGGTATGTTTGGTGGTAAAAGATACATTTTATGGAATTTTCTCATTATTGCACCTCGAAAACTTGCCATAGAAATGGAGGTTTCAAATTTTAAAAATTGCATAACTCTTTTAAAATTGATCGAAAAAAATTGAAAAAATTACTGAAAAACCCTTTTATTGTCAAGATACTATAAATAAAATTTCAACTTTCCACCTTCATAATAAGGCGAGAAAAAAAATTTTAATCGAAAAACTTGTTTTTGCCTATATCTCCGAAAATAGGCGCAACTAGAGCCTGAAATTTTTGTCAAAATTTTTTTTCGATGTGGCTCACCTTTTGCCCTAGGAACCGTTCGAAAAGCTCTCGGGGGCATTTTCGACTATCTTATCCCATCATGCCCTTTGCGACGTAAAGAGATGTACGTATTGGGGGCAGTTCTGTAAAATATGGCTCACGGATAGTGGAAGTGTGCACTGGTCGCATGGTGGAGGTGGGGTACGTGAAAGCAGGTAAGAATGAGTGAGATGAGTGTGACCTATTCTGAGTCTACACAGAAGGACCTCTTCTCTTCTGAAATTACGCATTGAAGTGCGCCAGGAAAGCGTATATCTACTTTAACATATCGCAGTTTATTAGACGTAGGAGTACGTGACCAGATGTTGGACCATTTTTCTGAAACTTCATGTTTAATCATGGTTTTAAAGTCTGCTATTGGTATTGGTACATCAGGAGAAGGAAAAATGGTGGAAGCTTCCTTTGCCGCAGTATCTGCAAGTTCATTTCCAGTTATACCTCTGTGTGCAGGCAGTCAGGCACCCATGCAAACTGTATTTGATTGGAGGTTCTTGCGAGGAGAGCGTCATTCTCCATAGCTATGCGGTGTTGATTCTTATTATAAAATTTTTTCAAGCAGGTAATGGTGGTGAGAGAGTCTGAGCAAATGATAATTTTCCGATATATGTATATTGCGGCATCGAGACATAATTTTATCACAAACAATTCAGCTGAAAGTATGGTGAACGCAGGTGGTAACGAAAAGCGTAGTGTACCAAAATCCTGATGATCTCCATACACTGCACATCCCGTACCTTCCTTACTTTTAGAACCATCAGTAAAAAAGATAGCATATTCAGGGTATTTAGAGATCATTTCAGTATAAGTGGAGGAAATTATATGGTTCGGAGTGCATTTTGCAAGTTGTGATAGTGATAGATCGATTGATAAGTCAAGGTTTAGCCAAGGTGGTAGGATGCTCAAGTGGTGTGATGTGGTGGGGATTGGTGGTAAGCTCATTGATTCCAAGATATTTGACGTATAATGAGCGAAGAGAAAATCTGCAATTGAAGATGATTTTAATGCACTGTGAGCGGGAAGTAGAGGAGAGGCTGATATGTGTGCCCTTATATTGGCAGCTAGGAGCTGTCTACGTAGATAAAGAGGCGATTGTCCAGATTCGCTCAAAATTTAGTACTGGAGAGGTGTGGTAAGCACCAATAGCTATGCGAATAGCTGTGTGATGAATCAGGTTCAGTTTGTCAAGGATATTTGGTTTTGCCGAAGCATAAACAGTAGCACCATAATCGCATTTTGATCTAATTAAGGCGTAGTACAGATGTAAAAGAGATGTGCGATCTACTCCGTAAGAGGTATGCGAGAGTTTTATAAGGAGAGCCGTTTTGTTCATGCACGATCTTTTTAGTTCATTTATTTGTGGCAGCCATGTTAGTTTTTGATTGAATATAAGACCAAGGTATTTAATTTTATCAGAACAGGGAAGTGGTGACTGTTGCATGTGTATATTAAGAGAGTGAGTACAGTTGCGGACGCTGCAAAAATGAACTGCTGTAGTTTTGGTTTAAAATATCAAAAAAAAAAACAATTAAATCCTTTTAAAGAATTAAAAAACGAAAAAAATTGAACAATTAATTTTGAAATCATTTTTAAAATAATTTTTTCATTTTTTTTTATTATTTTATTTTTTTTAATATAAAAATGTTCTTAAATAGCTCCAAGTACAAAAGAAAAAATTAATCTCTCTACGAACATTATATGGAAATATTTTCATCTTGAACCTCAGGCTAAGTATGAATGTACGGTTCGCACAAAAATGTATGATCCGCAATGTATCGTTTTTTATGAGAAATTGGTGGCAATAGAGAAGTTAGGTGAGGAGAAAGAACCTAAAGGTGTAAAACTAATGCTTACTGATAATTTTGACTAGTGCTGTATTAAGCTCCTATTTCGTTGATTTTTCGTTAATTGGCGAAAAACAACCTACCCCTGAGGTAATCAGCTCCAATCGATCATACGGTACATATAAAAAGAAATGTGCCTGTTGAAACATTCGTGTATTTTAGATGCTCACAGTTTATTTAATTTTATTGTCCTATTTTTTAAATTGAAAATATAAAATCAACAAACTTTCTGGCTTCATTGCGATTCAATAGAGAAAATTTCATCTTGATATTCGGTTGAGAGGCAGTTTAAATTTACAGAGCTCTTTGACCTTGTGTGCTGTGAAAATTTATGTTACATCTGAATTGAATATCGAGAAAGAAATTTTATCTATTGAATCGCTACGAAGGGTTCGAAATAGTTGGAAAATTTGTTTTCCGCTTTTCAAGTTTACTCTCGATAAAGAAAAATAAAAATTTCCTCCGTCGGCGTGGCGAAAGAGAAGAAACCGAAGAAAGTACGCCTGCAAACATAGATAGCACGAAACGATATTGTTAACCATTTGCTGCTATAACGTGGAACGGATCAGCAGCGTGTAATTTTGGCCTAGCTGGCAATTTTTCATATTTGTATAAAGACATTGTGAAGAATGTTGATGTCTCAACAGTTTTCAGTTATTTTCGTTTCAGTGGTTTCCAAAGTTGTGGTGTGGATTTCGATACGGATATTTTTTTCAATTTACGAGAACGCTTTTTCGGTTATTTAGCGATTCGGGTGAATTAGCCGAAAAACGAAATAATTTATTCGCCATCTGCGAAAATAGGGTGAACCTGTAAAGGGTGTTTGCGTATTAGTAGACAACGTTAAAGACTTGGGCGTTGAATTATTTATATTTTTTCGCTTAACTTGGTATTCGATGGAACGTCTGAGTGTTGAAAGTTTGTTGGCCCGAAGTGGGACGTGTAAACGCGCCGAACGATTTATTGGTTGGCGCTTTAAAGGGTTCTTTAAAGTAGATAAATTATCGGTTATAAATGGCGTCTGATAGGTCAAATTGAAAATTTCCCCGCTTCTCATTTGGAATTTTTCTGCTTTCTCGTGAAAAGCTACGCGAAAATTCGTCGAACCGAACGTATCTGCAGCCAAGTAGAAAGCTACCTGGGTCGCAATTTAGCGTGTCGGATAAAAAAAATCTTTTGAGAATCCCTCGAGAAGTTTCCGCTCTCTTAAAGTACCCTTGACGCTTTCGCTCCCTTTATAATATCTTCGCTATTATTGTTTGCTGTCATCTTCAGAGCAAATATTGACATGATCCGCAAAATCATCGTGCTTTCGTTCTATTCCATCTTCGACACTTTCTTTTTATGTACATTGCAATATTTCAGCCTTACGCAAACAGAATACAATTTATCAGGCTGCGATGAATATTGAACAATTGGCGAACGTCGATAGTGCTAGTTTTTCCTATCCGTGTTCTTTCCCCCATTCCTTTCGCCGGCCCCTACGTAATTCCACACGTATTTGTCGCTAGTCGGCCCGTAAAAAGTAAATTAACCCGTTTAAAAGGATTTTACAACGTTAACAAGATGATTAAACACGCGACGAAACAGTTGCGAAACAAACCCTTTATTAACTGGCGAATATTTACATTTTAAACGAGCTCCGTCTCGATGGTTCTCGTACACAGTAGCCGTGCGATGAACAGATGGTGTCATTTATTTGGCGTAAAATCGCGGCCCCAGTTGAACCTGTATGTACGGGCGGAGTACAATTGGGGTTTAAATTACATACAAATGGACACGGTTCGCGAAAAAAGTTGTTGCATCGTGAAAAACAAATATTGATGTTGGTACAAAATTTTGGTCAGATTTATTATTCAATTTGCTTTCAATTATATTTCTTACAACATTTTCGTCGAGGGTTTTTTATTCTCTCGAAAAACTCGTTGTTTGGAACTTTTATGGATTGCCATTTTTTTTTTGTAGAATTTCAATGGAAGTATTTATCGACATCCTCTGTTCCATCTTCTGGATAGTTCAGGTACAAAAATAAATGTATCCATGAATTTTTAACATTTTCTCATGAAAACTAAAGCCTACTAGTTGAATATTAATTACCATGTTTTTTTTTTTTTCAATTCGAATGGCATTCTTTGTGAAAATTTGAGAAATTTGAAAGCTCCAATATTTCAGTTTCATGTGAAGAAAAAATTCATTTTTTTAAAGAATAAAATTATAATAAAAAAATATATATATATACGCATTTAGCCTTAGTTACTGTGTATTATAATAGCTTTAAAAAATAAATAAAACACTAGCTTATCTATGATTTTAAGCTATTGATTTTTTACATAATTTACGCTAGTCCTAATAGTGATAGAGGCATACGATTTGAATTCACAGGCAGATTAAGGTATGGGCGAAATGGAAACTTGCAAAGTTGAAAATTTAAGGCGATTTCTATGTGTTTTCTTCACTAAAAAAAAAAAAAAAGTTTCTTATTGATTCTTTTTTCGATTTTACAGGGGTGGGTAAAAGTCAGGCAGCGTAGTCTGAAAAGTAAAAAAAAATTAATAGATATTTATTTCAACTGTAAACATTTTAGATATTGGAAATTTTGATGAAGAGAATGAAAATTTTTATAATTTTATGAAATTCGAAAAAATTTAAAAAAAAATGATTTTTTGAAATTTTGTTAGTTTTTCTGTCAAGTTATACAAGCGTTCGTTAAAATTTAATACAAAAAACTCGATGAATCGCAGAATTGAAAAAAAAAAAATTGAATTTCTAAAAATGTGAAAAATTTAAAAAGTGGTTGATTTAATTTTCTAAATTTGTAATAAATTGGAATAATATTTTTGGCAATGTAAAAAATGTAAAAATTGCTTCGGTTTGTTTGTTCGGTCATGTTTGCTTTTTCAAACTGTTTTCAAATTTAAAATGAAAATTAATTTGATGTTATTAGACTAGTTTCATTTTTTTGAATTGTTGGACTCTGTTGCCAAACCTTTGTCCAACTCTGTATGTAAATGCAAAAACTTTTTTCTGCAGTAAATTTCGCATAGAGCGTTTTGCGCGTTGAACAGCAAAAATTGGTACCTCGCTACATTGCAATTCATGTTAAGGCACTTGTTGAGATTGAGAAAAATTTCAAGTATATCTTGAAGTATACTTAAGATATTGATGTTCCAGGTTGCAAGGTATAGATGTGAACAATCCTGGATGAAGGGAGAGTAGCTAGAACGCTGTAGCCCCCAATGTATGATTTTTGACGATGTCACTGCTTCATGCATTAAAATATTTAAAATGTCATTATATTGTGCCGTCCACGAAACTAGACCCTTACGCTTACGTACAAAAAATGGAATTTTTGGGTATAAAAAAAATTGTTTCTCGTCTCCTTCAGAAAGTAGGTTAGGCAAATCATCACACATGAAAGTAACATGAGTAGTCTTACCTACAGAATGAAGGAGTTTATATTAACGTGAATCACCCTGTATAATTTTGGTATGAAGACATGTGGAAATGTATGAAATAGAAAACTCAAAGGAGGCTGGGCCTAATTTTGAGTGAGATTAGTGGAAGAATACGAACATTTTTCACGCCCTTTACTATCTACATGATATATCTAAGAATGTCGTCACTTGAGTGCCCCTCGATATAATTTATGAACACCCTCTCACCCCGCCTATTCCTATTCAATCTTGAATATTGAGAGGAGTATTGCAGAGTTTAGGTAATTTGAAAATATATTTTGAAGTTATCACATACACATTTCGCCCTCCTCCCAAACGCCTCGAATTCAAAAAGTGTATTTTCTTGAACACTTGAAATTACATGATCTAGATTAACACCATATGATTCAAGTGAAAAAATTTTAATGATTTAGATTTTATACTTGAGCTTCATGCTGGACAAAATTATCGTGTCTTTTTTCAGGTCTGAAAGGTTGGAATTGACTAAGGAGATGTAGCATCTGGTCGAAAATTACTCTTCAGGAAATCCATAATTTCTTGATTAGGAATTTTATACCCTTGAATTCGTGATTCCTTGTGAGATTTATCGATGAATGTATTTTCAATGGTCAAGAAACCGCTGAGGAATAAATATCTCAAAGCCATTTCTTCATCTATAGTTTCGTTCAATGAGTTTAACTCATCTAATGTGAATTTCGGTGGTTTAAAATCCACATTGTAAACTTTCCCATTTATAAGATGATTGAGTGTGTCCTTAACTTGAGGTGATTTAAGAATTCTGTTCAAGTTGATATCAGGTTGATTGACAACAACCCAATAAGGTCGCAGTTGTCGAGTGGTGATATAATTGCATACGCTCCAAGGGTTAAATATTTTTTCTCGAGGATCTTCCAACGTCTGGTATCCACCGTACCATCGTTCAACTTCAGTTTTGTCCTTTTCTGTAATTTGATAAAATTGATATATCAAGTTTATCTCATCGGCTGTAAATCCGGTATAGTTGTAGAAAGGTGTGTAATGAAGTTCCATGTGAAGTGGTCTAGATTTAATTTCAGTTGGTAAAACACCTGTGAGGATGATCTCTTTCACGCAGTCGTTATCTTCTATGATATTCCATAACATCATTGTAATTATCTCCGAACAGTTGGTACCGAGAAATCGAGTATAGTCGTCGATTAAAACGTACGCTTTTACTCCGAAGTGATCGTATAATTCTTCGGCTAGGAATTCTAGGCAGTTTTCAAAATCGTATTCGTGCGATATGTCGCGATTGAGATAAGCGGTGTATTTCCATTGACAGTACTCAGCTGCTTGGGTATCTGCCTGTGTACGGTTTGGACGTTGAAGGGTGCGATTGTATACGCCGACGAGGTAAGCATGTTCTTGGTAGGCTTTGGAGATCATTTCCGCTAGTATCTGCAAATCACTCATTCCAGCACGAGAAGGTTGACTAGCGAATGATAAATGAATGACTGGGTACTGGCCTAAGTATTCGTCGATGATGGGCTTATATTCGGAACTTGATATGAGCATTGGTTTTTCCAACTTTATGCGAGTGTGTTTCGAATGATATTCGCCTGTGGTAAATAATTGGTAATTCGGTGTGCTGGAAATAGGAAGGATTCTGGAGGCATTAGGATGAACTGGAATTTGTAGAAATGTCTTCAGCATATCCAAGTTGATGGTCTTACCCCATTTTCTTGGTGAAGTTAAAGCTATCACTGGTAAATAAGTACATAGTGGAGGAGCTAGTGCTGGTATGCCGGAGGAATTACTCAAGATGGCGTTGATGAATAAGGTTTTATCGACGAAAACTCCTTTTGAAATGAGGTCGATGAAAGAACCCGCTTTCAAAGGAATGTTCTTCTCATTTTTTGCCAGAGTGTTGATGCCTAAGGCTACCTTTTGAGCATTTGTCTGATATAATATAGCGAGTACTGGGAATAAATATGTGAAAAGTGTCATAATTAAGGGTTAAATAAAACAGGTGACTTACTCAACGAATAGTCCTACTAAGCTTTAATACTCGCCTGAGTAATCGTATCACCGCTGATTTAATTTTCCACCAGAATAACCCACATCACTGAATTAAAAGCATAGCAGCTGTAGCACCTTTAGGTGATTTCGGATGTATGTCGGAGAATTTCAGTTCTATTTAATTAATTTGATTAGATGTACTCGTACGATATGATAAACATTCTAAGGTATTTATTAGAAAACTAAACAAATCGTGTATATCAGCTTTATCCTATCACATGCCATAATGTGCAGGAGGCAGATAGGCAAAAATTGAATTTAATTTTTGAACAAATTTTTCATTTTGTAAAAATACCTCTACGTTACTGTATAGATATGTTGATGCACTTCACGTAAACGCTGGTACTTATTTGTAAAAATTCAACCAAGCACTTGAAAAAATTGGCAACAATTTTAATAAAATGTTTCATATTTATTTCGATTCGTCTTCTTATTGGTTTACAACATTTTTAAATTATAAATTCATTTTATAGTTGTTTTTTTTTTTTAAATCACTTTATTTTTAGTCACTCTGCCTTTTAGCCATTTGCGACGCTAATATTTACATCTTAATTTTAGTTTTACATCTTATTTTAATTATATTAAAATATACGAGGGAATACTTTTAAGGAGATTTAATACCGTGTACATTTTATTTCGTCGTCACTCAGTGAGTCTTCAATGGTTAAATTTTTTAGTTTTTTCGCGCCTAATATTATGTTAAAAATTTATTTTTATGTAACAACAAATATTTAATTTAGTTTTCAAATCAAAAATTAATTTCGATTTAATATTAAAAAATGTATTTCTTTGTAATGTCAAAAACTTATGTGAACTCAATCTTAAAAATTTACTTTGATTCACATTAAAAATTGATTCTGATTTAGCATCAAAAATTGATTTATATATAATTTCAGTAACACATTTAAACTTGGTATCAAAAATAAAGTTTAATCATTATTATTAATATGTACTTGGTATATAAAATACTAGCTGTAGTGCAATTGATTCAAACTTGATATAAAAATTCATACAGATGTAATATTAATATCATGTAGTAACTTAGAATAATCTATATCAAAAATTAATTAAAATACGAAATATATCGAATATTGATTCAAATTCTTTATCAAAAACTGATTCAAACACAACATCAAAAATTACTTTTGATTTCAAAAAACTAGTTTTGATTTTCTCTAAGTTGATTTAAATTTAATATGAAAAATTGATTTTGATTTAATGGGTAAGTACCAGTAATTGATTTTGATTTAGTATTATAAATTCATTTAAATATGATTTGAAGAAAGCGTTTTAACTTGATATCAATAATAAATTTGATAATAAAATTACTCGTTAGTTAAAAATTCAATTCAATGTTTGATATTATTTTTCAATAAATTTTTTATTTTATTATCAAATTTTTGCATGATATTGGTTTCAAATTTATTATTGATATCAAGTCGAAATACATAACTGATTGATATTATACATATTCCAGTCAATTCATATTAAATCTCATTAAGGTATTCATTGTATTACAACAAAATTAATTTTTTAAAATTGTGCTTGAATTAATTTTAGATATTGAATCAAGATCAATTTTTAACAATGAATTTAACTAAATTATTGATATTTAATTCAAATCTATTATACTAAATTTGAATAATTTTTTTCGAATTACATTTATTTCTTGATTTGGGTTTGAATTAATTTCTAATATTACATAATACAAAAATTGCTTCAAACCCTAACGAAGAAATTAATATAATGCAAAAAAAATTATTCGAATTTATTGTACTTAGATTTGAATATAATATCAAAAATTTAGTTTAATTCAATATTAAAAGTTGAACTCGATTCACTTTCTGTAATTATTTCGAGCATAATCTCAAAAATTAATTTTGTTGTAATATAATGAACTGAGTCAGATTTAATATGAATTGACTTGAATATGTATACAATACCAACCAGTCATGTATTTTGAATTGATATCAAAATTAAATTTGATCATAATTTCAAAAATTGATTCCGCAGTGTCAAAAATTGTTTTTATGTAATACAAAAAATTGACTTATTTATCTTTTTTAAATCATTTTATAGCATAAATTAATTTGAATTTAATATAAAAAATTTTATGCAATTTAGTGCCTTAAATTTATGTAGATGAATATTGAAAATTGATTCAAACGCAATGTCAAGAATTTGTTTTGATCTGTGTATGCACCTAATAAATATACTGGTGCAGAATTAGGTAATATAAATTGAATCGAATTTAATATTAAGAATTGAATTTCATTCAATACGTAGAATTCATCTTGAATTAAAAGCGAAAATTAATTTAAAGTGGACATAATGCACCAATATTGAAATTACTCCTATATTGATTAGCTGATATAACTTTTCATAAACATCTTTAAGAATTTATTTTGGTTTAAAGTCAAATAATTTGTGTTCCATTTTTTTCACCATGTTGCATTTTAAAGGAATGGGCTCCACAATCAAATAATGCAGTAAAATATAGTCGAAATGTTATTTTAATTAAAAGAAATTATTTTATAATTTTTAATTTGTATTTTTTTTTTATTTTTTATTTTTTATTTAAATTTAAGTAGTCCAATTATAATTGGATTGGTAGTGAAATGAATAAAATTATGAAAGTTAAACGTTGGAGCTATCAAATAAATGAAGAATACCAATTCAAAACAAAACCCAGAAAATATTTTGTGTAACCAACTTGAAAAGAATTCATCAAGGTCAAATTTTTCTCTATTTATTTCAACTTTTTCGATTTTTTGTCAGCGTTTGATTTACAAATATTTGTTCTTTGTTACGATAATTTTGTCAACTTGATATTTTATTCGTTGTTTTTCTCGATGTGTTTTCGTTTATGTAAGTAAAGAATTTTTTCGAATAAACTTCAAGTTCGAGCATCCCTAGATTTTGCTATCGAATCACCTCTGCGTACATTCACAATGCTTGTAGTGAAAACCACATTCCGAACATTGCCAGGGTTTTCTAAAAATAAAAATTGATATTCTTTCGATTCACTCGCTGATATGTTCGTAAACCTTTTTCAAGTAATTCAAAACCTCTTCATTAGGGATTGTATACGAGTAAAAAGACTGTATCGACGATGCAGAGGTATTGCGTATGCTCAAATAACCTGCAGAAAACAGGTATTTTATCGCTATCGCTTTATCCGACGTTATATTCTTCGCGATTAATTCTTCGTAGGCGAATTTAAAATCTGTGAACAAATCTTCGTAATATTTTCCACTTATAAAATGATGGAGTAAATCTTCGGAAATGGGAGATCTATAAATTTCATCCAAATGTTTATCACGAACGTTTATATCTTTCCAGTATGATTTTAATTGACGAGAATTCAAATAGTTGCAGATACTCCATGGGTTGAATACTTCATCTTGAAGATTCACCGGAGTTTGGTAACCTCCGTACCATTGTCGTATTTTGCTTTGTTCTTCGGCGTTAATTTGGTAAAATTGGTTTACGAGATTCATCTCGTTCTTTGTAAATCCGCAGAAAGGATATAAAGGCGTATGTAAAAATTCCATAAGTCGTGGATCCGATTGTAATTGTATTGGTAAACTGCCGGCGAAAATGGTTCTTTCAACGTCGTCGTTATCTTCGTTCACGAAGTAGAGTAGATTTTCGATGGTTTCGGTTACATTGGTATTGAGAAGCTGGTGGTAATCGTCAACTAAAACGAATACTTTACTGAGGAAATATTGGCGTAATTTTTCGCTGAGACTTCTAATGCTACCAATAAGACTGAATTCTTTACTCGTTTCTACGTTCATGTAGGTTAAAAACTCCGATTTCTCTTTAATCGCCCATGTCCTGTGATCTTCGTCGCTAGTTTCGTTTTCGATTATTCTGTCGTAGATTTGCAACATGTACTGGTGTTCGCGAAAAGCATTGGCGATTATTTCACGTAGCATGTCGAAGTCGCTCTTACCAGCAGTTGTTGAAATACCATTGAACGATAAGTTGATCACCGGATGTCGACCTAGGTATTTATCGATGATGGGTTTGTATTTAGGATTCGATATGAGCAAAGGTTTTTGCAACTTTATGTGTATGTTTTTGCGACGATATTCTCCTTTTGTGAATAATTGGTAATTCGGTGTGTTGGAAATAGGTAGCATTGTGGTACCATCCGGATGAAATTGAATACTGAGAAATGTCTTCAGCATGTCGAAATTGATGGTTTTGCCCCACTGGTTTGGACAAGTCAGTCCCAACGTATGAAAGAGTGAATAATTATTTAGGATTGCGTCGATTAATAACGTTTTGTCGATGAAGATACCTTTTGAAATGAGATCAATGAAGGAGTTAGCACCGAGTACTATTCGTTTCTCGCTGTGGTTTACATGGGTATTCCAACCAAGGGATACCTCGAGTGTAGTAGCTGAGTATAGCATTATTGATGAAGCAAAAAAGGTATAAAAAAGTATAGAGAAAGGCATACTTATTCTTTGATAATTCTATATTCTCTTTTTTTATCGCATTTTTATGAATTCTTAAGTTGGGAAGTAGATCACATACTTGACTTGGCTATGGCATTTCTTGCCATATTGTTAGTGAGTAATGTAGGTGCTCGCCTACACATTTCAAAAATGACACATATCCGTTAAACTGTTATTTATTTTTATTTTTTTGGAAAAGAAAGTAATGCAAAGAACAACAACACTACTTAAGCAGCGAATTTTTATTGATAAATTAATGTTGCTTCAGCCATTCGAGTTGGAAGGGATGTAGTTATCAAAAATTCGAATGTTTCCTTCTAATATTTAAAATGATAACGTTATTACACTTTTCGAATTATCATCTCATTAACCCAGTATTTTTTTTATCATATTAGTAGTTCAAGTACATATACTCGTTTCTTGGAAAATTTAAGCAGTGATATGATGAACAAACTGTGCCTTCTTTCTTTTAGATTAAAATTTGTACTAAGAAACTGCAATGAATTTCGAATTGTTTGCCGTATAGGCCAAGCATTATAGATATTTGGTACGGGAAAAATTCTCATCAAAGGGAACTTTTTTTAATGTTAAGAATACCGCACTAAACAACATTATAAAAGTAAACGTCCATAAATTCGGGTTTTGGCTATTTTCTGCATAAATATAGCCGCCACGTAAAAAATGATTTTATATAAAGTTAATCTACATCAAATATCGTATAGAAAATGCTCTATAAACTTTTTACATAAAGTGCCCCTTTACCCCCCAAAACCACGTTTAAAATAGAATTATATGGAAAAATCGAGGTGGAAAAGTAACTTGTAAAATGAAAAAAAGAAACTTAGTACGGGGAGGGGGTATATAACATCAATGCATGCAATATCCTTATGATGAGGATATATGGAAGGTTCGATAACCCCTCCTTCTCCTTTCCAACATCATGTATGGAGGTAAATTGCGGATGTAGTATACTTCTTATCGCCAATAACCATGATGTGAGTTCATATTAATAAAATTTTTACTAATTTAAGGCTTCTCAAGCTCTACTCAAATTTTTATAATCTGCCATTTTGGATTCATTTTGATCCAAATTCAAGAGAGCATATTCTAGTCATCAATTAATCTCGCACACGAAGTTTGACTTTTTTAAGTTGATTTGGTAAAGAGACGTCAAGTCCTTACTGTCCAAAGAATTTCAATCATACTGGTCAAACATCCCAAATTCAAATAAACTTAAAAATATTAAATCTTCCATAAATATCTGGAAAACTTCTCTCCAACCTAACCGTCGACATGCTTCAATTCTTACTCGTCTTCGTACTGGTCACTCACTGATAACCCACCAACATCTCCTCATCAAACAACCCCCTCCCATATGTACCCCTTGTAATGTTCCCATAACTGTTTCACACATCCTCACTGATTGCCTCCTCTATCAACTCCCTCGATCCAAATACCTTGACTGTAATACTTTAAAGGACATATTATCAGATAACCAAACACAGGTTGATAAATTATTCATTTTTATAAAATCTACAGGATTAATAAGTAAAATATAATTTGTTCTCGTGCCTTTAGCCATTGTTGCTGTACATGGCACGTGAAAAAAAAAAAAAAAAAACATGGAAGATTCAAGAAATTTCATAATTCAAAACTTCCTCAAAAGGCTGGTTTTTGCTCTAACTCCCTTCAAAATGCACTTAGGAAGTTGAAATTTAGATATGTTGGTGTCTGTGACTCACTCTTTCATATAAAATCAAAAACAAAAAATTTGAGATATTTGTCCTTTCTCCAGTCCCCCTCAAAATTTGAGTGATCCGTCATTTTGAATTTTTTCAAAAAAACAAAAAAGTAGTTTTGTTAAATTTCTAAGAAGAATCTTTCATCAAGTTTTGAGCGAAATTCATAAATACCGTCCGGCGCAACGCGTGGTAGAAAAAAATATATAATACCAAAAAGTTGAACATTTGCCAGATGATTACAAATGGTCTGAAAACGCAAACATTTGAAGACCCTACCCTTCAGCCGACCCTCCCTTCCTAAATCAGATAGACTGCAATAGCTATAGTTTTTAAGTTGAAAACTTCGCTAAAAATTCAGGTATGACTATTCCTATAAGTAAACTTTTACGTTGTTCTTTTTTCTTTTTTTTTTTTTACATAGAAATTATGCGGTTACATCCGATGTCTTCTCGGGAAAAAACCAAATTTCAAGTAAATTGCTGAATAATTAAAATCTTTAATAATCTAAACGAATTTGTTTACTATAGAGATTTTTGGTCATACTGAAACTTATTTTATAAGCCCTCGAATGTAATGCTGAATCATAGATTAAACATAAATAAATAGTCCACCGTATGTTAAATTTTTATCACTCAGAAACTGAGCTGGAATCATTTTTTGCTAATATCTTGGAAACAATTCAAGATAAAGGATTCGCAAATGGCTCATTTTAAAGAAACTGAAATGCAAAATGATTTAATTTTTCTAAAGTTACTGCTAGCGATTTACTTTTGGAATTAATTTCGAAAAACGATTTTCTTACTATACTATGAATTATCTCAAGGCAACTGTTTTTTAAGATTGAAACAGATTCAGAATTTTATGCTCTTTTGAATGAGTTATCTGTAAACTTTCCTTCTATATTTTTTCTTGAGATATTTGCAAAAAAAACCAAGCAATAAATAAGTCAATTTTTTTTTGCAGTACTGAAGCTCATTCACAGAGAGCGCTTTGAAAACTTGATTAGTTTTAATAAAATAACTCGAGACTCACATCGATGGCAATAAGATTTTAAAATTGAATCATGTATGAAATGTCAAGCTCCTTCGAATTAACCATTTCGGAACACTTTGACTCGATTCTTTTCCTAGATATTAATAAAAAACTTTCTAGCTCCTTTTTTAACATTTATGAGTGATGAATTCGTATATACCGTGGGCTATCTATGTATGGTTAATCTATGCTCATATTTAAATACATCTCTTTAAATTAGAACTTCACAAAGGTGTAAAGAGGAAGGTGAAAGTAGAAGCTGAAATATATTGGATGGTTTTCATGCGCTTCTGAGAATAGTATTTTTATGTCATTTGATAACTATTTGGAAGTAGCATTAGGTATCAAGTTTCGAAAGCTTTCAAATGACAGTACCACACATTTACTAATTTTTGAAAACTGAAGAAATTGCAAAAATTTACGTTTCGAATTGTATTGAAAATCATTTCAAGAATACTCAAACCAATAAACCAAACCATACTTGACTCGGCTTCTTTTATCTCGAAGCAGAAAAAATATTAAACAACTCCCAAGAGTGAACTTTCGTTTGGGTAATTACTTGTTTTGGACTCCGGGTTGAGGTCTGTTCTGGACTCCACGTTGAGTTCTGTTCGTGAAGTAACTGATTATTTCTTGATTAGGAATTTTATAAGTGTAGTAGATAGGTATTCCGTGGTGATTGATGTTGGACGTATTTTTCACGGTCAGAAATCCAGCAGTAAATAGATATCTCAGCGATACGTCGTGAAATGAACGATTCAGAAAATTAAGATCCTTGTAGGTGAATTTCGATGATGTAAATTGGACGTCGTACTCTTTTCGCAACAACAGACCTGGAAGTAATCTTTCGAATATCGGCGATGAGTAAAGTTCATCTAAATACTTATCCTTGAAATCGCTATCGGCCCATTGAGGTTCTAGTCGACGAAAATTGATGTAGTTGCATATACTCCAAGGATTAAATATTTCATCTTGAGCATTCTGAGGCGTTTGATAGCCCCCGTACCAGTACCTGATTTTATCTCGTTGTTCTACCGGGATTTGGTAATGCTCATATATTAATTCCATCTCGTCTTTTGTAAATCCGTAGAAAGCGTACAAAGGGGAGAGTAAAAATTCCATAAAAATCGGATTCGATTTCAACTCCAACGGTACAGTACCAGTGAGAATTACCTTTTCGACGAATTCGTTGTTCTTGGCTACGGATAACAAAAGATACTCGAGTAACTGCGTCACGTTAGTGCCATCGAGTAATTGTTGGTATTCGTCGACAAGGACGTAAACTTTTTTTTGAAAATTGTCGTATAGTTCTTCGCATAAAAGTTCGACGCCGTGTTGTAAATCGAGCTCGTTTTCTACTTTACCGTTTCGGTAGGCTCGGAATTTTTCTCTGTTAAATTTCACAAATTTTTCAGAATGAGTTAAAAGATCACCGTGCTGAAGTAGGTGGTTGTAGATATTCAATAAATAACTGTGCTCATTGTAAGCGCTGGCGAGTATATCGCCTAGTCTTGTGATGTGAGATTTTTTGGACGTTGATGAGAAACCGTCGAATGATAAATGAATTACCGGGTATTGGCCTAAATGTTTGTCGATGGTGGTTCGATATTTGGAATCGGAAATTAATAGAGGGTTTTCTAACTTCACGTCGAAGTCTTCCGAATGATATTGGCCTTTGGTGAATAATTCATAATTCGGAGAATTGCTAATTGGAAGGATTCGAGTTCCATTTGGATAAACTTGAATTTTTAGAAAGGTTTTCAACATATCCAAGTTTACGCTTTTGCCCCATTTCTGTGGGGAAGTCAGACCAATTATGGGAACGTCGGAATAATCATTTAAAAGGGCGGGGATGAGTAAAGTTTTATCGACGAAAACACCTTTTGAGATGAGGTCGATGAAAGAGCCCGGTCCAAGGGGGATTGTTCTTTCATTTTCGTTTGTACGAGTATTGATCCCAAGTCCTGCTTCTCGGGCTGTAGCGGTGTATGAAGTTGCCAGTGAGATGAGTAGTGTGTGAAGGTAGGAGAACTGAAGCATGTTTGGAGTGAGCTTTTGAAAATTATTGTGAAAGTGTTGACTCACTTGATAGTTCTACGTTGAGTGCTGTATGTTGTTACTATATACGTTACTATTATCAGTTTCGCTGTGATTAGCTGAAAATGAATTGTATGATAAGGTAATGGAAAACGCCATGTACGGTGTGTAGGCAGGTTTAGATGCTCCTAGCATAAATTAAACATACCTAGATAGCCCACAGTGGGCGCACTTGGAAAAAAATTTTTGGTTCAAATTTTTTTCTTGTAGTTCGTTTGTCCATCACCAAAAGCGTTGCAACTGCATGTATATCGCTTCGAAAAAATTGTGAAAATTTTCTTACATTTAGTTGCTGATAAAAACTTATGAAAGTACGTTTAAGTATGTTAAATGAAATTAATTTGGAGTTTATTTGCTATTTTTTTACATTTTTTTGCGAATAATTATAGTTATTTCATGTTCCATTAATTAAAGTACTAACGTGAAATAGCGGAATTATTCATATTCCGCCAAGCGGTCATATGATCGTTTAACAAGCGTATCACTGGCTAGTAGAATTCAATATAAAAATGAAAAACTTTTCAAGTTGTAACGAGAGGAAAAAGAGAAACGACGAAAATACGATACACTAGCGCTTGAGGTGAATTTCGAACAAATTATGTTTTGTTCCAAAAAAAACACCTTTGAGCGTTAATCTATGTATGTTATATATTATAACTATGGTATCTATGCCACACGCATATAAAACTTTATCACTCGTAATTTTCTTGAAAAGGAGCTATAAACGAGTTAGTTATGGAGCTCGCTTAAAGATAGCGCTTCACTATATTTTTTCCTCCTCTCCTTCCCCCCTCCCCGCTCTGAAAAGTCAACTTCGTTGGAAAGTGAGTAGTGGGGGGCTTAGTGAATGCGTTAATATGATTCTTCCGCTTTTAGTACAACAGTGTAATCAACTATATGTAATATGTACCTACACGCTATCTATGATAAAAATGGAAAAGTATTTTTGCTCGGTGTTTTCGATTTCTCATGAGTGATATATATGTATATATAATAATAATTATACATATATGGCGATAGGCTATCTGTAAGTATAGTTGACCTATGATCGGTGGCGTAACCATGGGGGGGGGAGTACGCCAATGCTCATTTCAAAAAAAAGACTGGCTTCTAGAAAAAGTCGAATTAGGGTATTAAGATTTCAGCACTAAACAAATTAATTCTTTTTTCATAAAATAATAATTTTTTTAACGCTATCAAGTTTTTTAATATTTCAATTTGAATATCTCATATACCTCATATAAGCCCCGCACCCACTTCAAGAGTGTCACAATACATTGTTCCATTTCATCACCCCTCTTCGTCCTATGGCCTGATTCTTACTGTTGTATCATTTTGAGAGTCATTTATGTAATTGCAGTTTGTAATATTATTCTAAAATTTTGACTTTAACCACTTGTTATTTTTTTTCTTCATTTTTATTTCTACTAGAACATCATTTTCAAGTTTGAAGTAAAATGAACGTTGAATTTTAGTATTGGTTATTCTGGTAGTAGTCACTTTTATCGTAATTCCGGAAGAGGTGTGTCGTTACTATTTCAGGAATGATTTTCTAATTTTTGTGAATGTACCTCAAGTATGGAAATAGTACTTAAGCTCCCATTAATTCTAGTCCAAATCATCCAAATAATTCTAAGAATTAATTGTAATATCACACTTTTTCCATAATTTTGGTAATCATTCCCATTCTCTTGCTCAAGAAAATGTATAGGTATATTACAATGAATAAAATATTTAAATTAAAAAATGAATAAATAAAAATTTCTTTAAAAGATCACATAAAAAAAATGGTCTTCGTATTTGTCCGTTAGTTTTTGAAATTAAGACAATATAAAAAAAAAATTAGGAAGCTGAAATTTTAACAGGTTGGTAATTTCAACCCACTTTATCATATGAAATCATAATCGAAAATTTTTAACTTATCGTTTACCGCCTCCCTCCCCCTCCTTCCACATTTCAAAGACAATAACTACTGTACGTCGTATTGTAGCAGCCATATGAGGCCATATTTATCAATTTTGATCTATTTGAGACTCCTCGAGCCTTGCTCTGATTTTGCATGTCCACCATTTTGGATGCCTTTTCACCCGAATTACTGAGTTCATATTATTTTCCTCGGCTAAATGTATGTATGAAATTTAAGCATAATGAGAAAGTGTGGAAAATACAATAAACTCTAAAAGTTGGAATTTGGAAGTATTGATGTCCCTGGTTTACTTAATCATATGACGTAGAGATCGAAAATTTCGAGACTTTGAGGGTCCCTTTAGTCTGCCTCACAATTTGAGTGGGACAAGATTTGGAGTAAAATCAAAATTAAAAAAAAATATATATATAAATGTTTTCATGAATAACTTTTGAGCAGACTTGTTGCGATTATTATCGATACGAGATTTACGATACAATAAAGTAGAGAACATTTTGCTATCAATTCCAAATTGTTCCAGAGGTTCTATTAAAATTTGAATGAATGGCTATTTCAAGTTCAGTAAAAAATCTACCTCTTGGGAAGTGATGAGCACTTGCCAATCAGCTAGAAATGGCTGAAACGCAAAGAATTTAAAGACTCACTTACTTCTGATCTTTCGTATCATCAACAGGTAGGCTGAACTTAGCTTAAATGTGGGAAAAGAGCGAGGGGACGGAAATAAAGCGATAAACTGGAGATATCTCATAACGGTAAACGCTACAGTTACAAATGACAGTACCAGTACAATAGCTCAATACAAAGTTTATTTAGATTAAGTATTCAGTTTCTAAATTGGTTTTAGTTGAGGGTATGTAAAGTATTAGTAAACTGGACCGTGCCATTAGGAACGATATTTAGGAGAACAATGTTAATATGCTTCCAATCATGGAGTTGAGGGCAGTTACCGATTTCATCGATGTAATGGGAAGTTTGATTAGGGAACATCTCCACATTTTTCCCGTCTTTAATGTCTATGATGAATCCTCGAGATTTCCGCGACAATACAATCATATAGTATTGTAGTCGTTTCATCGAAGTCTCGTTGATGGGCCAACTTACGAAATCGTATTCTTTCAGAATTATGGTCAACATCACTATGGCGTGAAATAGATCATCTTTGGGTTGAGGATCATTTGGCGACTTTGCTAGAGATTTGTAATATTGCTCGACTTTGTTTGCTAGTTCGCTGGACATCGTTTCGTTTCCATTTAGGAATTGTTCCCATAAGATGGAGGTTTCAGTTAGGAGATGAAACTGTTGGGAACCAAATAGTTTATTCATTTTCGAAAGAAACATGATACGTAATTTGATGGCCATTTCGTGATTAGTAATTCTATAAAAGCATTGATAGATATTCCCTTCTAAAGTACTGTAATCGATGACACGAAGAAATTTTCTCGTTACGTATGAGGCATGGTAGAGGAATAACAGAGCGTGTTTCGTTTCGCTGACATCGAATGGCCGAGCATTTCCAGCGGTTAGTTGAGGATGTAAAGTCTCGTATCTATGTCGGCTTATGAGACGAGCGAATGGGAATTGGAATTGGGGTGTTTCGCATATTGTATTCAAATAAATATGATGGATATTGGTATCCACCCAGTAAGGTTGCAGTTGACGAGAGCTCAGGTAATTAGTGATACTCCAAGGGTTACAGGTCTCTTCGTCGAGAATCTGATAACCACAATACCAATGATTGATTTTTTCTTGTTCTTCGCGTGGAATTTGATAGTACTTGTATATCAAGTCCATTTCTTTGGGTAGGAATCCAAAATAAGGGAAATAAGGCTTGATGAACAATGCATCGGAAAATCTATCTTCTACTTGCGTCTTAGGCTGAGTGTGCGCGATGACGATTTGCCCAAAGATTCGATCTTTTAAATGAGGCATTAGAAAGCGCAGCGATTCGAATTCTGGGTCGTTTAGACCAGGTATAGGTTCGTAGTCGTCGATAATGAGGTATGCTAGTTTGCCAAAGTGATCGCGTAGTCTGTTGGCAAGGAATTCCAGACGTTTTTGAAAAGTGGTGGGTTCAGCTGTGCCTTGGAAGTAAGCTAGAAATTCTTTTTTATTACTGTTAGCCTGGTCTTTGTCGTTCTTGGTTTTTTGTGGATCTTGGATTATGTTATCGTATACTTCGAGTAAATATTTATGTTCGCTAAATGCCTTGGATATCATTTGATCACAGGTTGCAGTATAGTTTTGTGAAGGGTTCCATATGATATCAGCAAGTGATATATGAATGACAGGCACTTGGCCTAAATATTCGTTAATTAGACGCTGATGTTTTTGGTTCGATATCAACAATGGTTTTTCTAATTTTATGTTAAATTTTTCCGAACGGTATTCGCCTTTGGTGAACAATTGGTAATTCGGTGTGCTGGAGATAGGAAGAATTCTTGACCCGTTCGGATGTACTTGTATGGTTAAAAATGTCTTCAACATGTCCAAGTTGGTGCTTTTGCCCCATTTGTTTGGGTGAATTATCTCAGAACACCCATACGCTTCTCTTAGGATGTCGTCGATGAATAATGATTTATCGACGAAAAGGCCATTTGAAATTAATTCTAGGAATGAGTTGGCTTTCAATGATATTGGTTTTATGGTTTTTTCGATGCAACTGTTGATACCAATAGCTACATCGTAGTGAACGATGAAAGCTTTTGTCATCTCTATAAGAATGAAAAGAATACATAAGCGTGTAACTGGAGACATATTCGATGAAGGAAAAATTCTGGAAAGTGAAAGCAGATAATAAAATATTAGTTCGCTTGCTCGATGTTACCGTGTAAGTATTCATTATTACTATTCATCTTATATTTTTGTATGAATAATATAAATACCCAATTGGTATCGGGAAAAACATAATCCAATCACATTTTGAACGATAACGTAGGTAGTTCAGCAGTTGAACAAAAAAACAATACACAGTTTGTTGATTGATTTTTGGCAAATTATACAATGAAATGTTTCTACAGGTGTACCAAGTCATGATATGTATCAATTTCAAGGCTTTTTAGGATTTTAAATTTTGCATTAGAAATTCCAGTAGGTTCTCTGATGTGGATATGTGTTGGTTGGACAAGTTGTTCAAGTGGACGAGTTCTTATGGATTTCATTTTCATACCAAAAAAAAAAAAAAATGTTTAAAAATCGAAATATACTTGATGATTACTAGTTGTAGTATAAGTAAATTTCATGTCAGGATGCTGATAACACTGGGAGATAATTTTTAGTGCGATTAGTTTACCTTAACATTGGATAAACTGAATTTTCTGGTTTAACGTTATAAATTGATTAGATATTCCTGAATGATTGATAAGAAAGACAGAAAAATTTATTTACATGTGAAATTAATTATTTTTTTTTATAATTACCTATTTGAAATTACTTACTAATTTTGTCTTTCAATGTGCTAAAAAGTTATTAATCTCTTGCAATCCTTTCGGATTTAAGTAGAATTTCTTTTATCAATAAGTGCACAAAAAAGTATGAAAAGGGCACGTATTTTCATTTTTTTTTCATTTTAGTAGGCACCATAATTCGTAATTTTTTGAGCATTAAAAAAATATGCCTTTAAAAATTACTTCCCCCACCCCCTCCAACCTTTATTAAATGTAGCCCTTCAAAATGTATTTTCTAAAAATAATTTTCAAAACCATCCTAGCCGAAGTCGTGTACCATTATCTCTAGTTCTAAAATAACATCATGCGAAAATGTTTTTCCAATTTTCGTTTATTTACATTTACAGTCTATGTACTATATAGTCCAAGGAAGAGATACGCTTTTAAATTTTTATCTTACAAAAAGAAATTTTCCTTTCATCCAACTATGATGCAAAAAAAAAAAATTAAAAATTAAGAACATGAAATCATTATTTTTATTTTACGCTGGTTTTAGATTTTTCTGATTTCTATTTTCAATTTTGTTTCTGGTTTTCGAATTTTAAATTGTTCAATAGTTTTTAGTCTCATTCCAATTCTGGACTTACAACTAGGCTGTTTTTCGATTAAAATTAAACCTAAAAATGGTCCAAAATTAAAAAACTGTGAACAAAATCAAGGTCTTAAAGCAATTTATTTCACGGTTCTTTGGTTATCCCATTTCTTGTAGTATTATAGATATGATTATGATAATTTCCTCTTAAACATTTTGGTGAAAATTTATGGCTAAAATGCTAAAATGTATTAATGCTTATATTTTTATTATTAAATTACATTTTTTTATTTTTTTTATTCATTTTTCTTATAATTTTAAATTGTGGAATTTCTACGTAAATTATACTATTTTTTTTTTTTTACCAATATACACACAAAAGATCTACAAGAAAGCAGATATTTTCATTTTAACGGATACAATGATTCATAATTTTCTTGAGCATTAAACAAAAATTATGCCTTCATAAAATTGCTTTCTTTCCCATCCCCCTCCAAGCTCCACTAGCTTGTAGACCTTCAAAATGTCACTTTATCTATTAAAATCAAGTGACTCATAAAGAAATTAATTGAAAAAAAATTAAAGGGCATAGGTGGATAAGAATGGCAAATCAGGTCCGGAGCCCAATTTCGATAAAACTTGGGCGATAGGTAGGTACCCTTTAGAAACTTTCATGGTCAAAGTTTCAGACCCCCGTCCCGTGTATGTAGGTCTGGAAGCCCTAAATTGTTGCCTGGTACCTAATTTTGAGAATCACCAATAAAAGATTGAGATATCACAAATTTGTGCTTGAAAAAAATTCTCACAAATCGCATTATAAGTACCACCCCTTCACCCTCAATGTGAAAAATATTCTCATAATCAAATTCCACGACCTAGAAAACATATATTTTGATGTATCGCATGCCCATTTACATGAGTTTCCTACGTCTCACCCCCCTCAAATGTGAAATTTTGTAAAAATTTGAAATATAAAAAGTCATTGTTGTTCATGAGTAATACTTGAAAGCATGTATTAAACCCACTTAAATTAAATTATGTGATTTTTATGTGAATTTCATTAAAAATACGTGATTCCCCTTTGCCGAGCCTTTGGCAACACTTATGGGCTTGCAGACCTATATATACGGATTCAGCGCAAAAAATCATGTAATTTGACACCAATTTAAACTTTCAGTATTTTCGGCCGAAAGTTTTTGGAAATTATGAACTTTTGAGCTTTCGATGTGCTTAAAAGCAGCAGCTGGGTATCGGCAGACCGGTGCAAACTTTTGGGGCCGGTTCCAGCTTTCAGTTATTTGGCCCATTTTCGACAGGTTCTGCTCTTACACCACACCAACATGTGAACAATCATCAGTTTTAGCCATTTTTCAATACGGCGTACCCGAGTGAAAAATCTGAAAAAATTTCACGTGGTTTGGGGGTCAAGGGGGCATCTAAAAATATCAATTTCATAATTGTGCCAAAGCGTTATCAGGGTTAATAAAATTAAATAAAGTTAAAAAACGGTCTTTGGTGGGGGGTTGCTGATTTTTTTCAAGAGACCCCCTATGGAACAGCGCAACATACTGAATTTTCAATAAAATCACTCAACTATTAGGTAAAAGAAAAATTCGAATTGGTTTTTCAAATAAAAATTAACTTCTCAAAAACGAGGGGGCAGGTCTGAAACTTTGACCATGAAAGTTTCAAAAGGGTACCTACCAATGGGCTCCGGACCTGATTCGCCATTCTTATCCTCCTATGCCCTTTAGTACGGAGATGCCTTATAGCCATGAAATGGATGCATATTACATACCTATCGATGATATGTTCGACCAATAGCGTATTAATATTCATCCTGACTATTGCTATCCGCCTATCGCTATTTGATGCATGGTACTAGTGATTCGAATCTTTGTGTCTGGCATTAATTGAACAAAAACAAATTTTATATCTTTCCAGTCATGAATTTGAGGATATTTTTGAAATGTACTGAGATATTGAGTAGTCTGATTCATGTCCATGCCTCCTGCATTTTTTGTTGCTCGTTTTATGTCGATGATGAATCCTCTATTTGTGGATGACAACACTATATCCGGCCTCGTATCCGACTTACCAGCAAATTGCCAACTAACAAAATGAAGCTCTTTCGAAGCTACCGTTGACATGACTAGTGCGTGGAATATCGCTTTAATATCGTTCATAGAATTTATATTAACTAGTGATGCTGAAAATTTATTGATCAAATTTTCTAAATCGGAAGACTTTAAATCGTCACCGAGTAAAAATTGTTGCCAAGTCATCGAAGTCTTCTCCAGCATCTCGAATGAGCTAGCGTCAAATAATTTACTCAACTTAGTAGCGAACACGGTTTGTAATTTTATACCGATTTCGTAATTGATGATTGTGTAACGAGATATGTAGGTAGTTCCATTGAGCGACACGTTTGTCGCCAGGTAACCAACGGATTTTAAGTACCAAAGAGCCTGATTCATATCTGTAAGGTTGAACGTTGGCCATATCTTGTACGAAACTAACGAGTACTCGATTACGTACGATTTGCCGGTTATTAATTCGCTAAATATGAACTGGAAGTTGGGTGATTCGCATATTGTGTTTAGATATGTACTATGGATGTTACCGTCTACCGAATATGGTTTCAGTTGACGAGAATTAAGGTAATTACATATACTCCAAGGGCTGAGAATTTCTTCTTTGGCTTTCTTATCGGTGGTTTTGTATCCTCCGTACCAATACTTGATTTTATCCTGTTGTTGGGTTGGAATTTGGTAATATTGATATATCAACTTCATCTCTCGCTCGGTGAAACCGTAAAAAGGGTAATAAGGAGTATGAAGGAAATCGTAAACTTTGGTAATACCCTTTTCGAACGATTTTGGTACAATACCGGTGAAAATGACCTTCGAGAAATGCGTAACGGTTTGTTTGATGGTGTGCTCTAGGAGAGTGGAGACATCTATATCTTCGGATTTACTGTAGAACATTTCTTCGTAGTCGTCGATGAGGATTATGACTTTTTTGTTGAAAGACTCGTGTAGTTCTTTGCTGAGGAATTTGATGCTCTGTTCGAGGAGTTTTTGTTCTTCTTCTTCGTCTTTTAGATAGGCGAGAAATTGCTTTTTATTTTCTTTCATTGTTTTCCTCCTTTCTTTGGGTCTAGCTAAGTTGTTAATTTCGTCGTTATAAAATTCCACCATATATTTATGATCTTGGAACGCTTTGATGATTATTTGACGTAACTTGGTGGTATGATCGGCCTCCGGAATGGTTGAGAAGCCGGCGAATGATAGGTGTATTACGGGATGTCGTCCTAGATGTTTGTCAACTACGCTTTTGTATTTGCTATTAGAAATGAGCAATGGTTTTTCCAACTTCACGGTGTAATCTTCTGCACGATATTCTCCTTTCACGAATAATTGATAATTGGAAGTTTGAGAGATAGGGAGAATTCGAGATCCATTCGGATAGACTTGAATCTCTAGGAATGTCTTCAGCATATCCAGGTTTATACTTTTACCCCATTTATTTGGGCATACGATTACCGAATAGACGGAAGTGTTTTTCAAAATGTCCTCCATGAGGAGAGTTTTATCGACGAAAATTCCTTTGGATATAAGGTCGAGGAATGTGTTCGCTCTGACTGATGGTAGCTTTTGGGTGTCATTAAGGTATGTGTTGATACCGAGGGCTGCTTCGTAAATTTCAGCCGCGTGAATGGTTGTCAGCAAGGTGACGGTGACGAAAAAATAAATAAATGGATCCATAGTGTTGAAATACTGTAGGAATTCTAAATTGCAAATGTGATGTTAATTGTTATTCATAATGGAAATGTGTTTCCTCACCTTTTGCGACAGTAGGAAATGATTTTCCAAAGTATTGTGGGTAATTTGAGTAATTCGAGCTTCGTAATAATTTTTTTAATAATTAATGTATCTACAAAATACATATATATGTTTTCATACAAATACACTTCATTTAATGACCAGTTTGGTTACAAATATATATAGTAGTTTCGGAAACAGTTGTAAACAAATTAAAGCTATACGTTTGCTTATCAGTTTGAAAGTAGATATAACATAATCAATAATGGTATGTGAAGAGTAGGAGCTCTTGATAGAATCCAGAATAGGGATTGAAGTAATTATATTTCCTTAAAAGATAAGTAGATACCCGGATTTACGAGATATTTTAGAAATTGAAGAAATACACTTAATATTCTTCTAGTGGAACAGTCTTGGTTCTAATTTTAGTTTTGGAACTTGAAAGATCTTTTGCTCCTTGCTGCAGTCTCGATATGTAGTCTATTTTATGCTTTCGAGCATTTTGTTTCCGGCTATGATTTCAGAAACAAAAAAACTCTTACTGAATTCATAAAATTTATTAAAAAAAAATGTATGGAATGACTTACCTTATTGCATTTAATAGGTTTTTTATTTATAGTTTTTTTTTAAATCGTTTTATTTTTGGTCGCTCGGCATCTCGGCCATTTGCGACGCTAAAATTGTACATTACTTATAAATATAGGTCATTATAATTATTGGTATCTATTGATTAAGTATAAAAATTTTTATATAGAATTAATTAAATTGTATGATTGTAGGTAGGTAAATAATTTTTGGACGGCTAGTTCCTCATCCCCAGCTGCTTCCTCTAGATTTTTCCATTGTCGTCGGCGCGCGTATTTTGGGCATTCTACTATTAAATGTTCGATCGATAGTGGAGCGTTGCATGAGATGCAAATAGGAGGGTCTTTTTTTTCTAGCAGATGGGAATGTGTGAGTAAAGAATGCCCAATTCTGATCCTAGTTGTAGCAATTTCCTCGCGTCTTCTGGTTCGATAGGAGGTGAACCATTTAGATATCTTTGGTTTTATTCTGTAAAGCTTCGTGTTGGTGTGCTTGGTTTCCCATTCAGTCTGCCACAATGATAGGATGAATTTTTTAATTTTTTTTAATTTTTGTTTTTGAGTCTCTTGTTGTAGGATATTCAAGTTTCGAAATTCGTTTTGTAATCTGATGGAAATGGGTTGAGGAAGGTTTTTATTTTTTGCGTATAACGTTGAAAATTTGGGACTGAGTTTTTGTGTATGTTTGATGAGATATTTTAGAGCGAGAAATTTTCTGCGAAGGTGGAGGGGGGCGATGTTTGCTTCAACTTGAAGGCTGGGAATTGGGCTGGTGTGGAAGGCGCCTGTCACTAGTCGTATGGCCGTGTTTTGAATAACTTCTAATTTTTGTGTCATTTTAGGTTTTGCACTATCGTATAAGATTGCTCCGTAATCTAGTTTAGAACGGATGAGGGATTTGTATAAGATCTCTAACATTTTGCGATCCGCTCCCCAATTTAGATGCGAGATCATTTTAAGCACGTTCAATCCCTGAGTGCATCTGATTTTAAGTTCATGTATATGATTGCACCATGTTAATTTACGATCGAATAACATTCCCAAAATTTTTAAAGTATGATTTGTAGGTATTTGTTGACCGTTTAGTGTGAAAATACACGCAGGTGGAGTTTTTCGTTTATTGCTGAATGTGATACATTGAGTTTTGGTAGGAGAAAATGTCAGTCCTTGTTCGGAGGCCCATTTTTGTAGATCGTCAATGGTGTTTTGTAGGGTTATGTGTAATGAATCGATGTTGTGCGCGGTCATCTTTCTCTTGAAATTTTTAATTATGATTTTTTTTAGGTAAAAAAATCGCTTTTGATTTGTACATTTTCAAATTAACTATATTTAAACTGAAGCCATCATCACAAATATTTGAGTATATTGTAAAACTATTAGTCGAATTACAAGCTGAAATCCTCTATTTTGCTTTATCAATTTTTCACTTCTGTTGCAAATCAAAAGAACTCTAGAAACTATAAACACTGAAAGTGATTTTTTCTGAAATTTGAGTTCATTTAAAGTTTGAAACTGCAAGAAGGTAAATTATTTTTCATCCTAAACAAGACCCTTGATATTGAGGTCTTCGTCTTCATGGAGCTATTCTGATACCAAAATAAGAATGTGAAAAATCCATGTCAGAATCAAAACGATATTATTTTCATTTCAGATTTTGCAAGTTATATGTAGTGTCGGTTCATACGTTAAACTCTTTCTTCATTATTTATGTTAAGCCCTGAATTCGCCTGGAACTATTCATGTATTAGAATATAAATAGTGTTTCTATGTGTGACGAGATATCTCAGAAGTCTTCATTTTAATAAATCTAAAATGAAGCCAAGTCTCAATTTTTGGAGGTCTTTATTTCATGAAATTTTTGTGAGACGAACCAAGGAGTGGAAGGTATTTCTTAATCCGAAAGAGGAAGCAAAGGAAAATTCTTGATATAATGAGTTTTTTTATTACGTTGAATGCAATCATTGCATTAATTTTTGAATTATATTATTGTTGTGGGGGGGGGTAGAAATGAATTTAGATTTTTCGAGTACTATACATTAGTTCAGGAGTTTTTTAAATCATTGATTTTCATATTTAAGTGAGCTCTTGAATTTTTTCTCTTGTTTTATGGGGGAGGGAGGGGGTGAGGAGAATTTGAAATTTGAATTTCGATCTTTTAAGTATACTATGTAAGCAAATTATTTAAAAAAAAAGAACTATAAAATATTTGTTAACAAAAGTTTTTTTGCTGGAATATGTTTTGAAAGATTCATGTAGTAACCTCTAAAATCCCAAGAGCCCAAGTTGTGCAGAAGTCTCTTGAGAAAAAGCGTTTAAACATCTCCACAAATCTGGGTTTTGCCCAAAATCTCAAAAAGGGGCAAGAAATACAGGATTAAAATTACTACAAAATAACCTGAATAAAATTTCTGTAAAAATGATACCAAAAATCACCACTTCGAGCGAAGGAAAGCCCCACAAGATGAAACTCAAAATTCGCAAAATTTTAAAATTCTTGAAAATGCATTCTGCACGAGCGGAAACCTAGAAATGTTCAAATTGTAAATAACTAATTGGGAATTTGAAAACAACTTCCTTCAGAATCTTATTGATATAATTTAAATTACTTTTTTTTTCATTAATATATTTCATGTTTTGTTTATACGAGGGAATCAGAATTCTAATTTTGCAAATTCACCTCTCTCGCAGATTGTCAGAACATGAATGAGCTCAAATTTAATATGAACATTCTTGAAAATCTTTCTGATCGTGTGAAAAAAATTGAGAAATCCTTATCTCAATTTTGAACATTTTCTCGACCCTCCCTTCTTAACCAAAAATTGTTTAAATGTAAAAAAAAAAAAATATATTAAATTATTGGTCTCGAAACCTTCCATAGAATTCAAAAACAATTTAAAAAAAAATCAGCATGGTATGCGAGAAAAGCTTAGCAGGAAATATGAATTTTACCAAAAAAGATGGCAGAAGTCTTGTTATGATATCTATAAAAAAGGGGATCTTTCGAGACCTTTTCTCTTCTCATCTCGTCTCAACTAAAACATTAAATATGAAGTGAAAAATTCCAAGTTAAAACTGATTTCAGATTTTTCAAGTCTAATTTGTATCCTAGTGTTTTCAATCTGTTCCATAGCTTGAGAAAGCGAGCTCATTGTGGAGGAGCTAAAGCCCCATTAAATTGAAACAAAATGTATCTTTACTAAAAAAAATGGCTCAAGAAACCTATTTTTCACATGTGCACAACAAAACTCTGGGAGGGCGATAATTCAAAATATGATGTAGCTTGGCCCCTTTTTGCCTCTCCTTCTCATTTTCGTCCACGTTCTTTTCGCTTTTCGTTGCTTATGCTTCTGATCCTATGAGGCAATGGTAATTGAAGTTTTTCCAGCGGATATCTTCATTCAGACGATTCCATCTTGTCATCGGGCTTCTTATCCACATCTATCGGATGCACAGTGCTGAAAATTTGAACGGTCTCGTTCGAAATCAAGTGAAAAAATACGAATTTGATCTCTCGCCAATCATGAAGTTTGGGATATTGTTGGAATTTGACGAGATACTTATTAATTTTGTTTATGGCTGAATATTGATGTTCTTCATTTACCGCGGAATATTGATTAGGGGCTTTTGTGACTTCGATGATAAATCCTATGGATTCGGCGGTGAGTACGATTTCTAATTCGGTGGTTTTTTCTTCGGCGAATTTCCAATGTATGAAATGGAATTGATCTAAAGCCACTGTTGACATTACGATGGTATAGAATAGACTCCTTTCGTTGATGAAACGTGTGTCGTTGAGAGTCTTACAACATACTTCCATTTGTTTCTCCAATTCGTAAGAACTCAACTCTTGGCCGAGTAAGAACTGCTCCCACATGGTGGAGGTTTTATGCAGCAGATCATACGACGAGCTGTCCAATACCTTGGTTAACTTGGAGGCGAAAATGGTTTGCATTCTTATGTTAATTTCGTAATTAATGACTATGTAGGTGAAAATAAATACTTTTCTTTCGACGCTGTTGTAGTAGTCTATGGGTAAAATGTCTCGGTTTAGGTATCCGTTGTGGTAAAGGTAAGATAAAGCGTATAGATTTCGCGACAGATCGAAATGTACGGAGTAACCGCCGGAAAATGAATGAGAAGTGATATGATAGACTTCTCCAGATATCAGGTTACTGAGTGCATACTGGAAGTCGTGTGATTCGAAAATGGCGCTGAGGTAGTCTCGATGACGATTTCTGGTATCGTTCCAGTAGGCTTTTAATTGACGTGTGTTCATGTAATTGCAGATACTCCAAGGATTGAAAACTTCCTCGAAGGGGGTTCGATGTCCACCGTACCAGTATTTGATTTTTGCCTGCTCTGAGGTGGGAATTTTGTAATACTCGTACAACAATTCCATTTCGTTGGTTGTAAATCCGTAATACGGGTAATGTTGTCTGCGTAGGTAATGTTGTATGAGTTTGTATTCGTGATATAATTCTGGCGTTGTTCGCGTAATGATGGTTGTAAAGAAATGACTGTGGTTCAGAAAGCGACTCATTAAGTTTGGTATTTCTCTACGAGTGATATCAATGTGAAATATTTCTTCGTAATCGTCGATAAGAATGAATACTTTTTTCTTGAAATGAACGAATAATTCTTCGCCTAAAAATGCGATACTGTGGTGGAGGTTGACGATGGAGTCTTTTGAATTTTCTAAGTAGGCTGAAAATTTTTTCTTATTATTTTCGGCGCGGATTCTTTCATCTGCAGTTACGTTCGGGTCTTGAATAATGCTGTTGTATACTTCGAGCATGTATTTATGCTCGTGAAAGGCTTTGGCAATGATTTTTCGTAATGTGAAAGCATGATCTGAATTCAGAGACGATGAGATGCCACCAGAAGATAAGTAAATTATAGGATATTGACCCAAGTACTTGTCTAATATAGGTCGTTTGTATCTGCCATGGGATATGAGCAACGGTTTCTCTAATTTTATATGGAAATTATTAGAATGATATTCTCCTTCTGTGAATAGTCGGTAATTCGATGTTTGCGAAATTGGAAGTATTCTCGTGCCATTCGGATGCACTTGAATTGTAAGAAAAGTTCTCAGCATGTCTAAGTTCACCGTTTTACCCCATTTGTTTGGACTGATTATTACGGTGTAGTTGAATTCCTCGAGGATGTCGTGAATGAATAAGGTTTTATCGATGAAAATGCCTTTCGAGATGAGCTCGATGAATGAACTTGCTACCAGTGGCATTAGTTTTTTGCTTTCGTTGATGTAGGTGTTGATACCGAGAGAAACATCTTCGAAGGTGGTGAAGTTAGGAGTGTATCCTAGTATTGTGTTTGTGGTGTGAGTATGGCCGTAAAAGTGACTATGGCTGTGACAGTGACTGTGACTGTGAGCGGTTATTGTAGCGATTATCGTGTAGAAATATATTAAGATGAAAGGCATGTTCTGAAAATATCATTCAATGAAAACATAAACTTGAATATTGGTTCGAATGTTCAGTGAGTACTCACTTGAAGTTAGTCTAGTCTTTGTTACTTTTCTGGAAATCATTGAATAAGTGTTTTGCTTTTCAGAGAAATTTATAAATCACTAAAATCAGTATCTAGTTTCCGCTGTGTCTTCGGTGATTGCGAGCAATATTTTCCTATTTGTTCGTGCTCCGAATTCATAATCAGATTATTTTATTTTATACAGTTTACTTATAGAATCATTTTAAATAAATTTATCGAAATATTTTGCAAGAATAAATTGAAAGAAAATTTTCAAGTTGTTCAATTACATATAATTAATATAAGACATTATATAAATTTTCATTTTTTTGTAGGTTCATTTTTATCATTTAATAGATTTCTTATCAATCACTGAGCTTAAAAAAATTATCTTAGTTCCTCCTTTCGAATGACTGCAGTTCTCTCTTTCTAAAATATTCCCTCTCCTGTTTAAAATTTCTAGACCGTTGGGACTTCATGATTTTTTCAAGCAATATTAAGACTGTTTTTCTGTTTTGAAACATTTTTTACTTCCAAAGAATTTAGCGTCATATTTTTTTTTTTCAATCCTCAGACGACAAAATGTAAATTTCATATTGTTGATTGAGTTGTGATATGAACAGTGGTGGATTAAGAGGGGCTAAGAGGCTGCAACTCCGTGAAGTAGAAATCGGATGAATTTGTTTCTTTAATCCTAAAGAACTTATATTAAGCCAGTACTTTACATGTTACCGATACATTATTCATTTATTATTTATTTTAAAAAAATAATTTTTTTTTTTTAATTTATATTTGAAAATTTTTCAATTTCCAGGCAACAAAATGTAAGTTTTGAACTTAAAAAATTGAAATCGAAATAAAAAATGGCACATCATAATTTCTTGTATCTGATTGTTTTTTATTCTTTACATGTACAACTTCTTGCTTATGTTAAAATTATACAGTCTTTGTTTCCTCATCTCTCTATATATTAAAATCAAAATGAAATCGGTTTTGAGATGCGCGCGCATCCATGTTTTGAATAGCAGGTATACAAAAGGAAAAAAAAGGTGATAAATTCTAATGAAAGCTTTTTACATGGGCAAGAACAAGGGTAAAACTGTAAAATTCTTTACAATGGCAGGTATACAAAGGTATAAGGGGCGAGCCCATCCTGAAAGGAAGAATTCTTGGTGGGGATAACAAGTAAGAATAAATTGGGTTGTGCAGTTTGGAATGTAGCGATACTTGTCTAATAAAATAACTTTTTTTTCTTCATTTAATTTTTATTGCGAGCCCCGAAGGGGCGAGAAGGCTCTAATCTTTTTTAAAATCTACTTCATGAGGTATTGATACTCATTGTTTCTACACTGTACAAGGCGAAAAAACCTGAATATCACTTGGAATACTTCTCTGATTAGAAATGTGATCTAGCGCTTTTCTTCGAATTTCGCAATGTTTTATGCAATATATCGAAGTTGTAGTTAATATAGTTTTAGGAATTAAGAATTAGTACATATTTAAGTGAGAAAAAAATTTGTTTATGCAGTACATGAAGATTAAAGATGTATGTAATGTAATATATATATATAGGTGTAATAATAGTTTACTAAATGTGCATCTATTACCATAGATCAAATATATCTAGATAGCCCACGCCAAATAAAAATTTATCACAAATACGAGTTTGAAAACATTGAGCAAAAATAGTTTTGCATTTTCATCGTAGATAGCGTTTACTATACTATATTTAAATGAGAGGGGAATGACATTGACGCGTTCGCTTTGCACCTGCTAGCCAATTGCGAGGAAAATAAAAATATATTGAAGCGCTATCTCTGAACGAGCTTCATAACTAAATTATTTTTGGCTCTTTTTTAACTAAATTATGAGGTGGCTATCTAAAATCCGTTCTAGTATCTACTGAAGGGAATAAGATATCGAAGATTCAATTTGTTTGTGATAATTTTTGTTATATTTAGACGAATTTATGAGAACCTAATCTGGAAAAGTTCGACTCCCTCCTTCTCTTCCCTTATTTAAACCGCCGAGATGTTCTGAAATAGGCTCTTTCTTCACCATAAAATGAGTATAGGTATCTTTCCCTTACTAGTGTAATAACCTCTATGCATCATGGACTTTCTTAAAACCGAATGTCGTTGTTGGTGGCAAAGTAGTATACTCGAATTGGCTTCTTATTCGTAACTTATCAACCGTTTCCAAAGCACTGGTAACTATTACGCTCTCATTAGGCATTATATTGAAGAAGATAAATTTCATATCCTTCCAGCCTAGAACATCGGGATAGTTTTCGAATATTCTGTAATACAGGACTGTTTGGTTTATCGGCGAATTAACAGCTTTGCCTTTCTTTACTTCTATAATGATACCTCTGGTATCAGACGATAGAGCGATAGGCGGTAATTTAATGATATCCGGGAGCTTTTTCTTTGGGGCGGGCTTTTTAGTGGTCTTTTTGCCTCCTTTTTTGTCATCTTGGGATACTACTAGTCTTTTCATGCCTTTCCTCTTATCTGGAGTGGGAGTTGTTGTTTCTTCATCTTCTACATCTGTGTCAGCGAATTGCCAACTTATGAAATGGATTTTTTTTAATAAAACAGCGGACATCGTTAAAGTATGAATGTATGCCCCGGTTCCGCCAGTTGTATAATTGATGTTTTCTTTTAAGTATGTGGTCATCGATTTAAAACATGGTTGTATAGTGTTGCCTAGTTCGTCCGATACTAAATCGTCGCTGAGTAAAAATTGCCCCAGGATAGTTGACGTTTTGGTCAGCAGCGCGTATAGGTCTGGTTGATATAGATCTTTTAATATCGGAGCGAAACTCGATTGTAAGGTAATCATGTTCTCGTAATTAGGAATTAGGTATCTACTGAGGTATCTCCCTCCTTCCATACCGGGCGGAATTAACTCAGTTCGGGTTAAATAGCCGGCCAGGTTGAGGTAAGCGAGTGCATTGCGGAGATCTTCGATTTCGAAGTTTTTCCACGATCTGTCGGATAAGGTGGAGTATTCTAGATCGTAGTAGTTTCCTAATATAAGGCGCCCGAATGCCAATTGGAATTCGGGTGATTTGAAAATATCATTTAAATGGATGTTGTGGGGATTTTTATGCACCCAGTATGGTTTTAGTTGGCGGTGGTTTAGGTAATTACGTATGCTCCGCGGATTGAATAATTCGCGTTTTATGTTTTCATATCCGCCGTACCAGTACCTGATTTTATGCTGTTGGTCGACGGGTATTTGGTAATATTCGTAGATTTTATCCATCTCTTGCTGGAGATATCCGAAAAATGGATGAGGTAGGTAGATGAAATTATTAAGAGTCGTATACTCTCCGATAAACGATTTTGGTATGATTCCGGCGAAAATAATGGTGTAAGGCTCGCAACTCGAAACTGTCAGATCGAAGAAATTGCGAACTTCGTCCAAATGGATGGCGTGAAATAATTCGTCATAGTTGTCCATAAAGGTGAATACGTCTGTTTGAAAATAATCGTGTAGTTCTCCGATGAGAAATTCGATGCTGTGTTGTAGACCTTTGGTTGTATTCCTGTCGCCGTTTAAATAGGCAGTAAATTTATCTTTAGTTTCTTGCACATTTTCAGTTACGTTTTTCGGTTGATTAGGATCTCGAATAATATCATCGTATAATTCGATCATGTACTTATGTTGTTGAAAAGCTTTAATTATTATTTGACCAAGTTTATCGATGTAACCATCTGGAGCAGTCAACGAGAAGCCGTCGAATGATAACCAAACCACCGGATGTTGACCCAAGTATTGGTCGATAGCTTCTTTATAGGTGGTGTTGGCGATGTGTAGTGGTTTTTCTAATTTTATGTCGTATCCGTTCGCGTGGTATTCGCCTTCAATGAATAACTTATAATTCGGTGTACTGGTGACGGGTAGGATTTGAGATCCGTTCGGATAAAGTTGCATTTCGAGAAATGTCTTCAGCATGTCGAGCGAGGTAGTTTTACCCCAATCTGGTGGACAAAGTATGGCGTTGCACCAAGGTGGGTTTAAAAGAGTGCCCATCATGAAGTCGCGAATAAATAAGGTTTTATCGACGAAAACGCTTTTGGAGAGCAGGTCGATGAAGGAAGTTGATTCTGGCATTTTTTTATCCGTTTTGTTTATGTTGGAATTAACAGTGAGGTGGTATCCTTGAGCATTAACTCGGTGTAGTATGGTTAGTAGTGTGAAGATAGAGTATAAGTAAGCTGGGTGTGTCATATTGAAAGGTTATATGTGGCAAATGGATTTTTTCTCAGCTGTAATATTTTTCACTTCAAGTTGAAATTTTTTGTAAAATAGAATGAATCCCACATAACACTGCGATTTATCGATATTAAATACCTACTCCTTCATATGAATGTTATCAAATGAAATTTTTCAGTTGAACATATTGAAATGTTATCTCTTCTTATGCATGTTCACTTTTTTTTTAATCTTTACAAAATTCATGTTTTTAGAAAAAATAAGATTAAATGAACATTTCTTACATAGCTTTCTTACATTTTCGTTAAAAATATTTACTAATTTAAAAATATTACATTTCTTGTTATCACTGTCGAGATATACTATGTTCTCGATTAAATTAAAGCGACTTGATAATCATAATTACTCGCTCATATCCGCAAATAAAATGATAAATAATATTGGAAAACCTGTCAGTGCATCCACTGAGCTAAACAAATCTTAAGTATTCTATTACAAATATTTCGAAGTGTTTGAAAGATCTAAAAAAGCACGGATATCCTAAATTTCAATTTTCTATAAAATTTTCAAAATTGAAGTATGAAAAAAAGAAAGAGAGAATATTTAAACATTTAAAATTCTCCAGTAATCGAAAAAAAAATGAAAAAGTGAAAAAAGAAGTTTAATGAGAGAGAAATGTCTGATAGGAAATTATTCAAAAGCGATATAAGTGCCAAAATGTAGAAAAAAAATATATGCAGCCTCGCCACATCATTAGAGCTGAGTTTTTAATTTGCGCTTATCTAAGTTTGCAGATAATATTGTCAAATAAACTTTTCGAACTCGCTGGCTAAGTGGCTACATCCTTTATTGTGTCTAAAAGCCCCACTTTATACTTCCCGAAAATACCAAGAAATTAAATTTGAAATATTTCGTACTTTTTGCCCACAAGAATTACAATAGCCAGTTGTTTTTTCAAATTTTGGCTGTCTAGAAGCTTACCTCCCATTTTGACCATCGTCATTTTTGAATCCATTTTTGATTGATTTTGAACTAAATATTGTGGTTCTCAACTTTATATTTCTGGGTTAATAGTAAAGAGACGTGCATGATCCATAAAATTTCTTATCGTGATTTCCTCATTCATAAACTTTTTTCCCTTCTAATTCCCCTTCATATCAACTTATTGATATAAATGTCTTGGTAACTTGGGCTCATTTCATTACATGACATGATAATCAAACATTTTTCACCTTTCGTTCATCCTCACCATATTTTGAGGTCGAAAACCACTCTTTCTCCCCTCCCACATAATAATTGGGAATATAGTATAGTTCTTATCCCCAATAATCATGAGTTCATATTATTATTATTTTTAATAATTTAAGGCTCATCAAGCCTTACTCCAGTTTTGGCCATCCGCCATTTTGGATTCATTTTGACCCAGATTTGAGGGTCATATTATGGTTCTCAAATATCTTCACTCAAGAAGTTAACGGGATTGGAGACGGTGTAAATCCGTCAAAATGTTTCTTCGTGGTCCCATATGAAATGTTGAGTCAAGGACACCAACATGAGTAAATTGCAGCCTTCCATTTTCATTTTGAGTGGAATTATAATTATCAAAAAAATTTTTATGAGGTGATTGAGACATGAAATTTCTTGGATCATCCATATATCCTCACTGAAGAAATTTAGAAAATTCAAACTTTGTATGTGACGTTAGTTCGGGACCCGAAAGTGATGTTTTGCGTTTGAGTTAAAATGAAGTCGTGAAAATTGTAATTTTTTTGCATTTTACATTATTTCATAATTGTAGCCAATTTAGAGGGGACCAAGGAAGGTAGTGGATCTGTGCGTATGACAGTGAGGTCATGAACTATAAATTATTTTTTTGTTATTCATTAACGAATATTGTATCATACAAAATTTGGTACTTTTCAAAAGAATAAAAAAGCTTCAGAGACCAAAATTTTACAAAAATTACAGTCATGAAATTTTTTCAGTTTGTGGGCAACATAGTGTGAGTTTGAGTTCAAAAAAGAATCAAATGGTTCATTTTTTTTTTTTGAAATTTTGAAATTTTTAAATACTTTGATCTCATTTTGATGAATGTTTTCATCCAATATTTTTTCAGACAGTTTTTTCAGGGCTTATTCTACAACTCTAAAGACCCTTGATGCATTTCAATTGGAAATTTACTTTTACAAAAATTACAGCTATGAAATTTTTTCATTTTGTGTGCAACATAGCGTGAATTTGAGTTCAAAAAAGAATCAAATTGTTCAATTTTTTTTTTTGAAATTTTGAAATATTTTGATCTCATTTTGATGAATGTTTTCATCCAATATTTTTTCAGATAGTTTTTCCGGAGCTTATTCTATAATTCTAAAGACCACCAATAGATTTCAATTGGAACTTTACTTTGCATTGTTCTCCTCTTCTCTCCTCGAATATCATTTAACCTATATAGTGATACAGAACATCGATTTTATGAAAAAGTGATGAGTTTTTCCTATTAACAAGATTTTGGTATGATAAAATAAAGAGCCGAGAGTGTTTAGGTGGTTATGGACGAGATAAGCGAACTTGATTACATCTGTAGTAAACTTTGAAATGCTGGTCAACTTGAACATTTTTTTCATTTCTGGGATTTTTTTTCATTTTTGACCACGTCTATCATTTTTGTAGGTAATTTTTTCACTGTTAAAAAGCAACGAAGAACCCATTTTTGGTCATTTTTTTATCTACCAACTTATGTTTACTAGCATCAAAACACCAATTTGAAAGTATAAAAATCCAAAAATTAATATTGTTTTGAAAAGTCAAGTTATCACTGAAATTTCTCACATGTTTAGAAACACCTGAAAACATTTTTAATGTTCCTAATAACATTTTTGTGCATTAGAAATATCAAAATACCTTTGTATTTACAGGATGATATTTGTAAGAAATTATGAGAAACTTAAAATATTGTAAAAATTCACTTATATCTGGTAATCACTGGCTGATTTCATAATGTCCAAGAACTATACTTCTGTTCCAAATAAAGTGATGAACTGATGAAGCACATTTTCGAGGGGAATGCAAGCAACAATTTTATCCATAAAAATAATAACGTTTATTCAAATGAATTTGCTTTTGAGGCCAGTCTGCCAACACTCTGAAAATTCTTCATTCATTTTCAACTCAGGAAGGCAACTTGTGTAGATTTCCTACAAGAAAGTAGATGTGCCCTTCGTCTACAGCGTGGTTGGATCGAGCGTTGTAATATTAGAGTCGAACGTCTCCTTCGACTGTTCAGCTGATTTTCTCACTTCGTTCAAATTCACTGGAAATATAATACTAGCAATTTGAACGCATTTATCTGGTATCAAAGTTAAAAATACTAGTTTT
This sequence comes from Phenacoccus solenopsis, assembly GCA_009761765.1. NCBI lineage: Eukaryota > Metazoa > Arthropoda > Insecta > Hemiptera > Pseudococcidae > Phenacoccus > Phenacoccus solenopsis. Next base: position 23,111,616 of record CM019755.1, on the reverse strand, counting down.
ATATCCTTCCAATCGTGAATTTGAGGGTATCTTTGGAACATACTGATGTATCGAGAAATCAACGGCATTGCTGCACGACCAGTTTCTCCTTCGTTTATATCGATGATAATTCCTCTGCTTGCAGATGTCAACACGATATCAGGTCGTACTGTTTCATTATCAGCGTCTTTAATGAACCTCCAGTTGATAAAATGCAAAGCCTCCGATGCGGTTGACAATCTGACTACAACGCGAACCAGCGATTCCTTGCTCTTTTCATAAGCCAAGTATTTGAAGCATCTGTAGATTTTACCTTCCAATTGAAGCGATGTTAGGCTGTCGCTGAGTAAAAATATTTCCCACTTTATTGATGTTTTGTCTAAAGGCTTCAGCGGATTGCTAGTATTGAAAATAGTTTGTAATTTGATTCCAATTTCGTAATTAGGTATTCTGTAGTGGGCAGTATACGATGCTTCGTGACCAAGTGTACGCCAAGATTTCATTATCAAGTAGCCGACGATATTTAGGTAATTTAGAGCTTGTTTCACATCCCTGAAGTTGAATTCTATCCATTCTTTTTCTGAAAACATGGAGTACTCGATTTTGTAGTATTTTCCAGTTATAAGCGTAATGAATACATCTAAAAATTCGCTAGTTTGAAAAATAACGTTTAAATTGACACTGTGATCTTTCTCGTCTTGCCAGTATGGTTTTAACTGACGAGAATTGATGTAGTTACATATGCTGTAAGGGTTGTATAATTCGTAGGCGGCGTTTTTCATGGTGTTGAATCCTCCGTACCAATATTTGATTCTTCTTTGCTCTTCGACCGGAATGCGATAATATTGGTATAGGACTTTCATCTCTTCTCGAACGAATCCGTAATACGGAAAAGGCGAATAGGAGAACTTGTGAAGCATGATATTCTGCGCGTCGTATGCTTCCGGTGTAATGCCGGTGAGGAAAACCGTCTTAATGGGATCGTGACTTCCACCTAAAGCTCGCAATGTTTGAGTTAAGAAATTTACACCGAGGTTTAAACCTTTTAAATAGAACAGACGCTCGTATTCGTCAATGAGGAGGAAAACTTTTTTGTTAAAATGAGATCTTAGTTGATCGCTTAGGAATCGAAGACCTTTATCGAGATTTTTCGCTGTATTTTGCAAATAGGAGAGGAATTCTTGTTTGGATTCTTCGGCTTCTCTTCGTTCATCGGTATTTCCACTTTGCTGGCGAATACGATGGTCGTATACATTCAGCATGTATCTATGTGTATGGAACAAGTCGACGAATAACTTACTCAGAATTGTAGTGTAGTTTTGTTCGGTGCTCGATGAGATATTAGCGAATGATAAATAAATCACTGGATATTGGCCCAAGTAGTCGTCAATTATGGATTGGTATTTTGGGTGTGAAATCAACAAAGGTTTTTCTAGTTGAATATCAATACTTTTCGTGTGATATTTACCTTGAGTAAATAATTGGTAATTTGATGCACCAGAAAGGGGTAGGATTCTGGATCCGTTTGGGTGTACTTGAATTTCAAGAAATGTTTTCAGCATATCTAAATTCATTGTTTTACCCCAATTGTGCGGGGAAACGATGATTAAATAATCGGTTTTCTCTTTTAATGAGTGAATGGTTCGATTACCCGCGGGTTTCTTTAAAAGAGAACCGAGAAAAAGAGTTTTATCAATGAAAACACCTTTCGATGTAAGCTCAATGAATGATGTGCTACCTGCGGGCATTAATTTCTCACTTTGGTTTATGTAATTGTTTACGTTGAGCGCGAATTCAGCTGAGTTAGCTTGGTGTAGAATGATTGTTGAGGCGAGCAGAACAAAAGAATATTTGAGGTTAAGCATGTTTACGAAATTTTTCCTCTGAGAAAGAAGACACTGTTGTGGATTTCTATGAAGTGAGCATGGTACTGTCGATATGTAAAAGGTGATAACTGAACAGCTCTCTTATGAGGCGTCATTTGGAATAAAGTATTTCGAAGATTTGTTGGTTGTGTTAAATAGTTATTTTTAATTCTACCTAATCATTGCGATTAGATATAGTAGGAATAAGAGATTAGATATTCCGAATCTTTCTAAAAACTCGTTAAAAAGGAATTTTTACCATGTGTCATAGTTTTTGTTCAAATTTAAATGGATTATCCTCTACATGCTGACGCAACTTCCACATTCTTATCATCAATAGGTCACGAGATATTTATTTTCAATTTTTTTACTATATTTTTTTTTATTTATTTCAAACACTATGTCTCAGCTCCTTCAATATTTTGAATAGGGAAATATAATTATTATGACTTCATTACGGTTGACTATTCATCACACAAAAAGAACAAGACGTTTCGGAAAAAATTCTGCATTTGAAGAGTTCTTTAGCTATTATGATAAATGGTAAGCAATTGACTAATAATCTTTTTGGTAAAGCATTTTAGGGTTAATGAAAAACAGCTCATGATAAAAAATAGTACGTTTATTCCAAATTCAACTTCTTACGTAGTTTTGGAGGGGAAAGGGGAGAGAAGGTTTAGACTCCATACTGCGTATAACCTATAGGCATAAAAGGGCCGGAATCAAGTGCAAAAAAGTATGTGGAAAGAACCGTTCTTTTTTTCCAATTTTAATGAAGGATAATTTGAAAAATGCCCCAAGTACTATATTTAAAAATGGCTAAATAGATTAGAATGTACCTCCCTCAACATAAGATAGATGTCCACTCCTACATTCGCCTATATATTTATGTTTTAAATTTTTTGGTTGAAGTTGAGCATGAAAGAAATTAAATCCGTTCCTGTTGCGAGCACCAATAAAAGGAATTATGCAAAATAAAAAATAATTTTAATCTGATGATGTTTTGATTATTAAAAGAAAAAAAAAACAAACAAACATTAAGCACTAAATTTGTTTTTAGTCCTGAATTAACGCATAAAAAAATGAATAAGAAGTTGAATTTGGAACAAACATGGTATTTACATTTTTCTCAAATTATGAGGCTTCTCAAATTATCTCCAAATCTTTATAATCCGCCATTTTGGATCCATTTTGACCCAAACTGAAGAGGTTATATTCTGGACATTAACTAATTCTATACACAAAATTTGACCTTTCCAGATCGATTTGGTGAGAAAATATGGAAAATTCATGAAATTTTCTGTATAGCAGTTTCCCCTCCAAAAGTGGCTTTTGCTCTAACTCCCCTCCAAATTCACTTGGGAAGATAAAATCAGAATGAGTTAGTCACTTAAGCTCATTTCATCATATGACAACGCGATAAAAAATTTTCGACTTCTTGTGTACCCCCACCATATTCTATGGTCACTGGTCAGTAACACCTTCTTCTCCCCTCCAACATCATGTATGGAAGTGAATTAGGGATATTGTATACTTCTAATTCCAATAATCATATGAGTCAATATGAATTTCATTTTTACTAATTTGAGGCTCTTCAACCTCTACATTTTGATAATCCACCATTTTGGATGAATTTTGACCCAAATTCTAAAAGTCATATTTTGGTCACCAACTAGCCCTACCAACAAAGTTTAACCTTTTTAAGTTGATTTGGTGTAGAGATATGGAAGATTCGAGAAATTTTATGACTCAAAACTTTCTCAAAAAGCCTTTCTTTGTTCTAACTCCTCTCAAAATGTACTTACGAAACTGAAATTTGGATATGTTAGTGTCCGTAACTCACTCTTTTATATGAGATAAAAAACAAAACATTTTACTCATTTGCCCCTTCTCTAGCACCCCTCAAAATTTGAGTGATCCACCATTTTGAGTTTTTTCGAAAAAACAAAAAAGTTGTTTTGTCGTATTTTTAAGAAAAGTCTCTCATCAAAATTTGAGCTAATTTCATTAATACTCAATAGCGCTACGCGTGGACCACAAAAAACAAAATTTCCTCAAAAAACCAGTTTTCCCTCTGTTATCTCTCAAAATGCCTTTAAGGAAGCTGAAATCTAGATATGTTGGTGTCCGTGACTCACTCTTTCATATGAGATCAAAAACAAAAAAATTCAAGTATTTTCTCCTTCTCCAGCACCCCTCAAAATTTGAGTAATCCGTCATTTTGAATTTTTTCGAAAAAACAAAAAAACCGTTTTGTTAGATTTCTAAGTAGAGTCTCTCAACAAGTTTTGAGTGAATTTTGTAAAATCCCGACTGCGCTACGCGTGGGGAAAAATATATAATATATATATCAAAAATTTGGATATTTAATTGCGAATACAATATCTTGACTTTTAATGAACCTTCTCTTGCGAGTAAACTGATAAAATTGTAGATTTTAGAAGCTCGTAAAATGAACATGTAAGAAAAGAGAAAAAAAGAAAAATGAACACTAATGTCTGTTTTACAAAAAACGTTTATTAATTACACTCACAATCAAATAATATAAGAACACCAAAAGATCTCGCTGCTTTAATGTTAACACGAACAACTTCTGAAGCCAACCGCCTAGAGGTCTCTTTCTTGTGCTGTGACGTTGAGGAGTCGTCCTTCACCTCACCAGGAGGCAGCGACGTCACATCCCTCCTCTAACAGCAAGCCTGTGACCGTGCATCTCACGTTGCACTTTTTTTTTGAAATTGTCTACAAAAGCGATTTTGGTTGGCTTTGATCCATACGATGAGGGATTGCGGCTTCTATAGTGTGTTCTTCAGAGTGTCCTTCTGTACATTTCTTAGCAAAAAAAATTTGATCCCGCTTGTTATTTTTTGTCTCTACATTGACTGAGCTATGTCTAGATCACATTCCATACTCATTACATAGTCTAATCGGTATTTCTTTCGTCAACACGTACGGGCACTCAAGTGATAATGCTGGAGCGAATTTTCGCTCTCGATATTCATGCAAATGTGAAAGGTAACCACTCAGCCAACACGATGTAAATATTTCCAAACCGTTTGCCTTCGGTTCGAGCGCTTATAAATAATTCCAGCTTGGTTTTCGATGCGTTCTTTGAACTTTCGGGTCGGCTGCGAAAAAGGTGAAAGAAAGTTTACTACCGTCGGAGTAATTTTCATACGTGCCATATAAGCGATGGCGAAGCCGACACGAGTTTTATAACGATTTTCATACGCTATATATGAAAATTCTTTATACGCTTTTCAACTCTATCACTGGCGACCTTACGGTGCGAGTGCTTTATCGACGTCGTGGAATTTGCGTGTGCGGGGGGGGAGGGACGCGTGTTTTATTGAATAGAAGCGATAAAAAATGGATACCGCGTGAGTGTTTGAAGCGAGCCGGCTTCTGTGGTAATTCAACGTCGCGTCGACCGAATGAAGCGTAAAAACCGCGCGTTCGATAAATATTTAAGGGCTCGGCGAATGAGCTAATTTACGCGACGATATCTTCTCCATTGTGCGGCATAGTGAAGGTAGAAGTTTGCTTGATACGACCAGGTTGGTGAACTTGTGAGAAAGCGAAGCGACGATGGTATCTTGTAGGAATGTATTGTGCTTAAATAGTCGTACCGCTTTCGAGTATATAGGTTGAGACGTGGAGACCTGGCAGAGTGGAAATACCCACTTAGTTGTTATGGTAACGCTCGAGTGTACGTAATTAAAACGTGAAATTTTCATTACTCTATTAAACGTAACGTTAAATTAATTAGCGACGTTTAAATACGTCGCGACAAATGAAGCGCGTATTTTGGCGTATTAAACGCGCCCAAGATGGAGAGTAAATTGATTGTTAGTACGGCGAGTACGCTTACGACTGTTTATCCGCGTGTACTTCGTTTCGAGTAAATACGGCGAAGGGGTGAAAAAGTTTAGCTTACGATAAAAAGTACGTATAGGAGGATATAACTCGCGCACCCTCTCGCTGGCGAAATTAATTTAGCTGGTAAATTTACGTTTCACCCTGTGCCACCGTATCTGTATACAATGAGGCTTTTTAACTTTTCAACCCCCGCGTGCGCGGCGGTGGCGTGTACGATGGCAGGAACGGTGTGATTATTCTGTTTACACGTCTTTTTATTGCCTCGGTATAATGCTCGCGTAGCAGTTTGCCAAACTACTCGCTTTAATAGGCCGTCCAAATTTTTGCGGCTATAAAACGAAAGCGTTAATACGAACGGAGCGTGTTTTACGAGGGCAACGTTCTTGTTTCTTTTCATATGTGCGTCGCCAAAGGATGGCCGGTTTTTTTCCTCGTCGCATCGAGAAAAAAGGGTCGATAAATTTTTAAAATTTATGAACCAGAATTTCGAGTCGACTGGAAGCGTTGGTAAATAAAAAATGAACGCCAACAGACGGATAAACCGAAACTGTAAAAAGATTTCCAAAGCGTCGGAATTCGCTCGACGTACTGCGAATAAACGTTCCTCCTTCGCGTACCCCGGTGCAGACGTTAATGTAAATTAATCGATTTTTTTTTCTTTTTTGCCTCTCTCGAATGATGGGAAAAGGTGGGGGCCGACGTTCGCAAATAAACGGAAAGAAAAACGAAAGTAGCGAAACGGGAAATAGAAACGTAGATTAATGTTGAACACAAAGGAAATACCATGTAGAGAAGACAGATTTCGCGATCGTATAAACTACGAGGACGAGATAAGAAAATAGAAACTTCGCAGCTTCTTTTCTTTTGGCCGTTTTCCTCTTTTCCGCGTCGTGTGTATGTAAAGCAACCATAAAGTGTTGAAAGCCGAGTTGAGCGAAATTTCATCGTAGACGGCTCCAAGGCCGGGTTTCGTATGTTCTTTTTTCTCTAGTTTCTTTTTCTTTTTTTTTTTTTTTCGCCGAAACGAATATAAACGCCGCTTTTATATTTATAAGCCGAGTACAAGTGAAAATTTACCGTCAGACGTGGATTTTGTAGCGGCAGAAATTTTCTTTACCGAAAAAGGAAATTTATAGGGTTGGTCTTTATGATACGAACATTACCAGAGGAAACCGAGGAAGCTATAAAGTTTAGTTAGCGAAATGAAAGCGTTTTCAGGATGCCGTCAGTAATGAATTCGTCGTTTTGAGGTCATTTTTTTGATGTTGCTTTGAAACAGTGTTAGCGTAGAGAAATGGCTATGAGATCGCGAAATTAATGAATTAATTTTTAGCTGAGTTTTTAGTAAAAAAAAAAAAAGAAAAAAGATATCTATTACAGTCTACCTGATTTAGGAAGGGAGTCGGGAGGTGAGACCTTCAAATCTTTATTGAATTTCATACCATTTGTAATCTCTGACAAATTTCGAACTTTTTGGAATATATTTTTCCCCCAAGTGTAGGGTCGCACATTAGGGCCTGTTGCGAAAGTCCAAAAAGTGAAATTCGATTTTCTTGCTGAAAATGCGCTCAAAAGTTGTGTACATGTTTCCTCTATGAAAAACAACCGCAAGAGCCGTAACTCAACCGTATTGGTCATTGGAGGGGGCGAGTAACGCAACCTCCTACCTCTTCACTCAAAATATCACCCTAACGCTAAAATCGTGATGTATCACTAATAATTAAGTGGTTATAAATTCACTTTTGGGGGAATGATATTTTTACGTGAAAATACATTGAATAATAAATCGTTTCATAGTGTTTTTTTTTTTTTGCTGAGTTTTTAACTTGAAAACGATAGCTATTACAGCCTATCTGATTTGAGATGAGGGGCGGGGGAAGGTTGGGGTCTTCAAATCTTTGCGTTTCATAACATTTGTAATCATCTGGCAAATGCCCAACTTTTTGGCATGTATATAGTATGTATATAGATATGCTAAAATGTTGCTATCGTTCTGAGACCCGATCCTATGACCTAGGCCTGACAAGGATAGTGATATATATATATATCTCCTCCCCACATGAATCGCAAGTGGGTATTTATGAAACTCTTCTTATTTATAGGAGGAAGCTTAGCAGGGGCGTGCTCAGCCATTCGGGGGCCCCAGGATAAATATCTTGAAAAGGCCCCGAGAGTCGGTAGGCCCCCCTCGTTATAATTTTCAACTTTTTTTGAGTGGATTGGAAACCTATACAAAGAAGCAAAAAATTTTGATATAGAGATTTATAAAATTTTTAATTTCTTAATTTTTGAATTTTGATAGGTATAACATTGATTTTCACTCAACTTTAGAGATTATGTCCAAATTGCCAAAAGAAAAAAAATAGCTCACAATTTTTTAGAAATTTATGTATGAAGATAAATTAAGTAAAATTTCCCGATATGGCGGTATAATTGGGTACCTAGACCTACTATCAACATTAAATATAAGCAGTTAAGATGAATTCAATTAATTAGGTGTTGAAGATAAATTTGCTGAAGCTAACCTTTATTTCTACCGAATTATATGACTCAATTACACGTCTTGTCATACTAAAAGAGGCCCCACTCCAAAGGGGCCCACTCCTTGGGGCCCCAGGATATTATCCTGAGTCGTTACACGGTGAGCACGCCCCTGAAGCTGAGAAAGGGCGAATTGCTCAAATTTGTGTAATTGATAAAAAAAAATCTATTCGGAGAGGAAGTAGTAACGGATATACAAAAATTTGAGTGAAGTTATAAAAAATTAAGTATTTTTTTTAAACTAATTTTTTTGGCAATGATACTACGTAGCATACTCTACATTTTGGTATTAATTGCGCAGTTAAAAAAATTATGTATAATTTTTGGAGAAAAAAATCTTGGCATTTGGAGGCACTGAGGATACATCCACTCGAAAATATAACAGAACATGGTATGGGGATTTATGAAAAATTTTTGTAACAACATCAATATGATCAGTTTTTTTCTCAGTTTTTCCATGTTTTTCGTTATAACTCGCCCTCTACTCTTTCCTTTGCGACCAATTTTTTTTTAGTGACGTTACAGTATACGCATTACATTTTGGCGCAAATAGAGTATCTTTATCTGACTTCGATAAACTAATAAAAATTTACAAAGTTAACCATTATCAATAGTAAGACAAAAAACATTCATAATCTTATATCTCGCATCACAGTCCCTTCTGGAAATATGATGAGCAAACCATCATACATGAGTGTCATATGAGTACTCATTCATGTGGTATGACTATAAAGGAGCTTAGATTGAGGTGAAACACTATGTATATCTGTATATTATGAATATAATTTTTAGTGGACTCGATTTCCAAGTAAAATCCATTTATGCATTTATTGTGTTTTTAATTTTTTTTTTTTTTTGTAATTTCCATTTTCTATTGAGCTTATGAACTTTGAACCTTTTTTAGTGAAGGATTAATTCTAAGTTAGGAGAATGGGTGGAAGAAGTGGAACTTATTGAAGTCGATCTGTTGGGTGAAAGTTGAACTTTCGAACTTTGAAGCTTTTTCAATTTTTTGCAAATATTTCAAGAATGAATGGTTGTAGAGAAAAATGTATAGGAATTAAGTTGTAGGAAATTTCAATCTTTGCATCTGCGGTTCTATCCATTTCTCATGAATGTTCATCGAAAATTGAATTTTTGAACTTTGAAGCCTTTTTTTTCTAACCCCTCATTAGTCTCTTGATGTCATAACGTCTTGTGTATCTTTATGAGGGAATCCCTCAAATATTATATCTCTAGTATCTTCATGAGGAAATCCCGTTTTTAGTCATTTCAATCATGAATACACTGTAAATGTAATTTTTGAGGGATTCCCTTACACAATACCAATGAAAGGTTAATATCTCGAGAACGAAGCGTTGTAGAGGGGAAAAAAGTCAGCAGCCATGACGTCTTACTGGGGCTTAGTTTTTAACTATGGCTTGTTCAGATTTACACATAACATTGCTAACATCTTCATGTCTACAAGCCACTCCCAATACAAAGTCAAAAAATACCAACCCTAGCCCTTACAAAAGCACTTGAGAGGTTAAACTTAGAACAAATGTAGTATTTCTTGCCATGCAATCATCATGAGAGCAGATATTTCTCAAATTATAATAACTTGATGCTCCTCATTATAATTACTTCAGGCTCCTCAAATTATCTTCAAATTGTTAAGATCCCCTCTTTTGGATCCATTTTGACCTAAATTGAAAAGGTCATATTCTGGTCATCAACTAAACCTATACACGAAGTATGACCATTCTAAGTCAATTTGATGACAAGATATGGAAGGTTCATGAAATTTCCTGCAGCGATTTCCCCTCCAAAAGCAGTTTTTTGCTCTAACTCCCCTACAAATGCACTTGAGAAGCTGAAATTAGGAAAGGTTATTCACATGGGCTCATTTTATCAAATGATGCCGCAATAAAAAATTTTCATCATCTCGTAGTCCCCCACCACATTTTGAGGTCGATAACCCCTTCTCCTCCCTCCAACATCGTGTATGGAAATGAATTAAGGATATAGTATATTTCTTATGCGCAATAATCATATGAGTTCATATTAATTACATTTTTACCTATTTGAAGCCCCTCACGCTCAACAAAAAATTTTGATAATCCGCCATTTTGAATTCATTTTGACTCAAATTCAAGAGCTCCTATTCTGGTCACTAATTAACCCTACATACAAAGTTTGATTTCTCTATATTGTGTGGATATGTAGGTATGGAAGATTCAAGAAATATCGTGACTCAAAACTTACTCAAAAAACCATTTTTCGCGCTAACTTCCCTCCAAATGCACTTGGAAAACTGAAATTTGGGTAGATTGGTGTCCGTTGTTCACTCTTTCGTATGAGATCAAAAATGAAAAATTTGAGCGATTTGCACCTTCTCCAACTCCCCTCAAAATTTAAGTGGTCAACCATTTTGTTTTTTATCGAAAATACAAAAAAATAATTTTATTCGCATTTTCAAAAAGAGTCTCTCACCAAGTTTTGAAAGAATTTCATGAATACCTGCCAGCGTTGCGCGTGAGGAAAAAAACATGTATATGTATACCAAAAAATTGTACATTTGCCAAATAATTACAAATGGTCTGAAACGCAAAAATTTGAATACCTCACCCTCCCCTGACCCTCCTTCCCAAATCAGGTAGGCTGTAATACTTATCGTTTTCAAATTAATACTCAGCTGATGAATAGCTTAGGTCATGGCTAATTTCAAGCTCTATAACTTTGGCTCTCATACAATTTTCACGAAAGCTCATAGTTTTCCAGAAAAATGAACTGGAAGTAAAGAGTCCAATAATTGGTACGTTCTGTTCTCTCAAAGTTCGATGTTTTTACTCTCCGACGATAACTCGAGTAAAACATGAGTGATTGACTCCACATTTGGGACATAAGTAGATGGTATGAAGCATAAAAAGCTATTGTTTTTGAAGTTAATCCATTACCGAAAGTTGAGCATTTGAGTTCTGAGGATTTTTCAGTTTTTTGCAAATATCTCGATAATAAAGGTTCATGAAGAAAAAATGTATGGGAACAATATTGTACGATATTTAATTCCTTACGACTTTGGTTTTTATACATTTTCCATTAAAGTTCATAGAAAATTGTGCTTTTGAACTTTTTTATTTCTTTGTTACCACTTCTTCATACACATCAGTTATTGTTCAACATTATCGTAAATTTTTTTATCAAGCTTGTCGGATTAATAAGTGTATAGCTAATCTGGGCTGTTCAGAGAAAATCTGGGCCCAAGAGGAAAAGTCATTAGAGCAAAAAAAAAAAAGAAAAGAAAGGTTGTGGAGATGTAGACAGATTTTTAGTTCCTCTGCGCCATTGCATCAAGTAGGGGCCCTCAAAAAAAAAACTCGGGCCCTGGGGGAAACCCTTCTTCCTCCTTCTGCTCAGTTCATCTCTGTAGCTAATATGTAAATTATAATTAAAAGTGAATAATACAAAAGTTAGGGGTTATTCGCAGGGTATTTAAAGGAGATTATGCTGAGCGATAATAATGGTAAAAATGTGGCCTGTGCTAACGATGAAGAAAACCTCGGCTAAAAACTGACGAACGTCAAAAACGGTTATTTATGGCGAAAAAACTATCGAACTCATTATGTCAGCGTGCCCATTGCACATAGTCTCTCGGCGCACGAGACTCGTGTACATAATACTCGTAACTCTTAAATTACGTCATCGGCGAAACACCTCGTCGCCATTATCGCCAACGAGTAACGCATTTTATACATGCAACCGTTGATCCAGCCGAGGGAAATATGATGAGCAATTTGTCGTAGCTCTGGTCGCATGTATCGTGTGCATATTTACGGCGTCGTTTTATGCAATTTTATTAACATATCGAGAGTAATGTTGCGTGAGTGAAAGCTGACAGGCGCTAGTGTAATTTCACCGTGGAGGAATAGTGGTCGGTTTGTACGAATAGAAAAGGCTTTTTTAATGCGATGAATTTGTAAATAGGACGGGCGGAAAGTTAAATTAAAATTTCAATTAACGTAGAACTACGAATACACCAGAGAAGGGCGCAGGAGAGGATCAAATTCGGTTCGAAATTAATATCGAAATTGGCCGCGAAAATAACGCGAACAACCGCGATCAAAAGGCAGACGCGGCTGTGTATAAAGCGTAACGTAATGCACCAACGAGGCAATATTAGGCCATCGAGTCCGACGTGTAATACGTGAAAGAAAAAGGCAACGAATAGGGTAGGGCGGAGGCGGCGAGGTAGGAAAACGAATTTTATAACTTTTAATAAAACTTTTACACGCTGATACAAATAGCAGGCGTATTCGTAGCATGACGTCGGTCGAGTAAATAATTCCGGCGCGTATGTGCGAATACAGACGCGGTACGGACCGCACGTACGTGTAGGCGGCGAGGGAAAACTGATTTTTGCCGTTATTTATTTTATACTCGGGTGTATTTATCCGAGGCCGGTATACGACACGTTCGGCATATAAAGAATTCGAGCGACGCGGTACGCTTACGCGGTGCTTTTTCGCGTTGTTACGAAGGTTTCGGTAGTCGCCGCACGTACGATAATTTGCAGACTTTACGTCTTTGTTTGGCGCGTTTTTGTCGGTACCTCTCGCGCCTCCCAAGCGAAGGAAAGGCCGGAGGTGCGATCCGGTCCGCGAATCGATGCGAAACGGCGGAAAAAACCAGCTCGTCGAATAAATCGCGTTCAACTTTATACGGATAATTTGTAAACGGCGAAACGCCGAAGGGCTCGGAGTCTAAATTAAATTAGCTTTTCGGCGGAAAAGTGGAAAGTTTGTTGGAAATTAAGAAAGGCGAGAGCGGCGCGGTCGAGGGAAAGAAAAAGGCGTAGGTATAATATCGCGCTAATACAACTTTTACGACCGTCCAGACTAGAAAAGTGTAATTAGAACAGACGACGGAAAATTTAACCGAGCCAATATTCGCCCTTAGTTTTAAAGCACATTAAATGTTTTATTAAATGCAGTTTATTAGGAAGGGTGCCGGCTAATGGGGTTTGCGGCGACACAACTTTAGCGGCTAACGGAAGGGATTTTATAGGAAGCTTGCGAAATATGGTGGTTTTACTCCCGCACGCCTGTTCGCCTTTGCTATAGGGTGATGAGAAAGTCATCCGCTTCGTTGATGATTTTGCTTCGCGATGGAATCGGATGGAAGTAGATGTTTGTATCCGGTATTTTGATGTTTTCTTTCTATTTAATGTTGCTAGAGCTTTTTCCTTCTCAGATTTGGGGAAGGGTGAGAAATAAGGAGGTTGGGTTTCTCTTTGAAATGTTTTCCGAAGCTTAATAAGTTTTACCCTGCTAGGCCCACAGCCAGGATGGTACTTTGCGAGGAGGGACATAAATGTTTTTTCAGAGTATAAATTTCGTTGGGTTTACTCAGCTATGGTGGATCTACACTGCACGATGGGGGAGGAGAGGAAAGCTAATAATATTCTTAGATGTGTCGAAATTTCGGAATATTGCAAAAGTTTAATGTTTGTTTCGAACCGATAAAATTTTCTCAAATTATTCAGTAAATTGAAGAAAAATTAAATTTAGGTGAGGAGAGCTCGGGTCCCATTGGCAAAGTTAGAGAAGTTTTGGTGCTTGTAATATATAGAGGACACCTCCACAAATTAGAAAATTGATGTCATAACTTGAAGGTACGGTGCCAAGTTTTTAGAGAGTGGTCAAGATGGATAAATAATTTTTCTTTTAGCGGAGTTTCAATAAAAACTAGAGCTATTGCAAATACCTGATTTGGGAAGAGGATCGGGGAGGATGGGATCTTCAAATCTATGCATTTTAGACTATTTGTAATCATTTGGCAAACTCGTAGCGTCAGCGGGTATTTGTAAAATTCACTCAAAATTCAGTGAGAAACTCTTCTTCAAAATGAAAAAAAAAAATACTTTTTGTTTTTTCGATACTCCTCAAAATGGCGGATCACTCAAATTTTAAGGGGAGTTGGATAAAAATAAACAGCTCAAATTTTTTGTTTTTTGATATCATGTGAAAGAGTAAATCACGGACACTAACATATACAAATTTTACCTTCCCAAGTGCATTTGGAAGGGAGTTAAAGCAAAAACCGGCTTTTGAGGAAGTTTTGAGTCATGAAATTTCTGGAATCTTCCATATCTCATCACTAAATCAATGTATAAAGGTTAAACTTTGTATGTGGGATTAGCTGTTGACCAGAATATGAGCTCTTGAATTTGAGTTAAAATAGATCCAATATGAAGTATTATCGAAATTTGAGTAGAGCTTGAGGAGCCTTAAATTGATAAAAATGTAATTAACATAAACTCATATGATTATTGGTTATAAGAAATATATTATATTTCCAATTCATTTTCATACATGGTGTATGAGGGGAAAAGGAAAGGTTATCAACCTTAAAATGTGGTGGAGGTACGTAAGAGATGGAAAAGTTATTATTGTTGTATCATATGATAAAGTGAGCTCAAGTCGCGAAGTTATTCTGATTTTACCTTCCCAAGTGATTTTGGGGGGAGTTGAAAAAATAAAACGTAAGCAGCCATGCCGCATTACTGAAGCTGACTTTTTAACTGGTGCTTGTTCTGGTTTGGTAATGACGTTGCCTAGCCCTTCATGACTACAGGCCCCACCCAGTACCAAATATGAAAACCCCTACCCTATCCCTTCCAAAGCCACTTAAGAAGTTGAATTTGGAACAAACGCAATATTTCTTGTCATGAAATAATCATATGCACACATATTTCTCTAATTACAACTATTTGAGGCTCCTAAAATTATCTTCAAATTCTAATGATCCGCCATTTTGGATCCATTTTGATCCAAATTGAAGGGGTCGTATTCTGATCATTAACTAATGGTACACACGAATTTTGACCTTTCTAGATCGATTTGGTGAGGAGATATGGAAGATTCAAGAAATTTCATGGCTCAAAACTTCCTCAAAAAGCCGTTTTTTGCTCCAACTTCCCTCAAAATACACTTAAAAAAATCAAATTTGGATGTTGGTATCCGCGACTCACTCTATCATATGAGATCAAAAACGAAAAATTTGAGCTCTTTGCCCTTTCTCCAGCCTCCCTCAAAATCTGAATGATCCACCATTTTGAATTTTATGGAAAAAAGAATAAAAAGTTTTTTTTTGAATTTTCAAGAAGAGTTTCTCACCCAGTTTTGAGCGAATTTTATGAATACCGGTCGACGCTACGTGTGAGGGAAAACATATATACGAAATGGTCTGAAACGCAACGATTTAAAGACTCCACCCTCTCCCTACCCGCCCTTCAAAAATCAGGTAGGCTGTAATAGCTATTGTTATTATTTTAAAAACTCAGCTAAAAATAGTTTTGTAGGGGAAATTACTGCAGGAAATTTCATGAATCTTTCATAATTATATCCTTACTAAATTGACCTAGAAAAGACAAACTTTGTATGTAGATTGTATAGTTAGTTAATAACCAGGATGTGACTTTTTAAATTTTTGGTCAAAATGGATCCAAAATAGCGGATCGTAAGAATTTGAGTATAATTTGAGGAGCCTTGAGTAGGTATAATTTGTAAATATGCGTACTTGTTATTGAATGTTGCTGGGTTAGTAATGTTATTTGCAAACCTGAAACAGCCCCAGTTAAAAACTCAGCTCCAGTGATGCGGCATCGCTGCTTACGTTTTTGTTACATATGAAAAATAGTTCCGTACAAAATTAAGGAGTTTGAAATTTTATCTAAAAAAAGTCTATATTCATTGCGTGATTGGCTGGATAGCTTGTCTGGGTGCCACTTATTTTTCGAAATTTGATTGCACCCCTAATGTTCCTTTGACTCTAAATGAACTCTGAAAAAATTTAAGCTCGGAAAAATAATTTTAACAAGCGTTAATTTATGCTCAATATTTCTGAATATTTGAAATTTCCATAAAAGAAAAAATTAATTTATTGGCAAACATTTTTCTTTTTCGTTTAAATTTCATATGATGGATGAATTCTCTGCTTACAGGGCGGGAAATACCGGTTGGCCCTGAATTTGCAGACCTGTTTGTCATCCAGAGAACTTTATTGTGATTTGGAATTTGCCATGCTTTTAGCTCTAATAATGTATTACAGGGGGGAAATAGATTTTTTGGAAGTGGTAGTCGAAAAATTGGGTGGAATCTGTTTTCCGCTCTATTTTCTTGTACTAATATTTCTATCAATGCGATCCTGCTTCACTAAATTCTTTAAATACTTTTTTCATCAGGAATTCTCCACACACGTTTGATTGCACTACTCGGGAAACGTTGTTGGCGCTACTTCTATGTAGACAGGGGGTCTTTTAGCGTTCACCTACATCTAACTTTATATGCAAGGTGAATATGACTCTTTGAATTTGGGTCAAAATGTATGTAAAATGGTGGAATTGTAGATTGTCCAAATTCGAACAAGGCTGGAGTAATTTCTAGTTGTTAAAACTTGATAAATATAGGTTCATGCAATTCATGTGATTTTTAAAGAGGTTTTGAAACTCAGTACTGGGTGTAGCCTGTGGGCAAACAGAGATCAAACATTATCTACAAATCTGAACGAACCCTAATGAAAAATTCACCTCTATTAATGCAGCACGACTGCTTACAATTTTTTTTTAGCAAAATAAATTCAAGAACCCAAGTCATCACTCTACGAAATTTTTGTTAACATGGAAGGGGGTACATGAAAGAGCCGAAAAACTTTCCAAATATTTTATGGGTGGAGATAAACATCACTCTTTGGACTGACATCTTTTCCGCCTTTTTTCGTGCTGTTCGTCATTGTTTATCAAAACAACCATTTATTTTTGCAAAAAGCCTCCAAATTGGACCACCTTAGTGGCAACGAACAACACACTTCAGCGAAAAAAAAACACTCGAAAAAGAACAGATCGATGTACCGGCTTTGGACCAGAAAAAAAAAACGATAAAATGTTCGCTCCAAGGTGCGAGAGCGTCGCGTAGCAGAAGAGAGACAAAAAAAAAAAAGTTGGAAAAAATATTACCCCGTTATAGGGAATTTATAAGGGCGCGGTGACTGCGTTCACCGCTCTCTCGTCGGTGGCGAACGATAAAAATTCCGTCGAATTTTTCTCACAGTATAGCGAAAAAAACCCATCGTTTCACGCTCGATTGCGTTTATCCCGTTATCCTTGTTATAGATGGGTATGCAGCGAAGAGCTGGGGGTGTATAAAAAGCGCCAAAAGGATCATTTGTTTGACTGACATTATATAAATGTTTGTCGGATAAGCGTTGGTGAAATTTACAAATTCCAAGCTGACCTTTTTGAGGCAGGATTTTTTTTCTTCGCGCGAGTCGATCGATATGGAAGGACGTAGGAGTGGAATTCGTCCTTGCGGTTGAACGAGAAGGGGGAAATTTTTATGGAAAATTGAATGGAGCGCGACGGGGTATCGAAGTTGTCGCTGTTACCAGTACACATAATACCTCCCGCTAGGTATAGACGTACTTGAAATAATACTGAAAAATGGCCGTAAAACTAATAACGTCGAATGAATAAAAGATAATCCGTTTACAAAACGCTCATTAAACGAATAATACCGGCAAGCTGGTAGCAGGCACGAATGTTAGTTATTTAATAATAGATTGGTTTATTTGAAGTTTAAGAGGGTGCCGGGTTTTGGGGGGTTCGTTCGAAAGGTGGAGCAGAGGAAGAGGCGTACTTGTGCCGCTTATTGTGTCGTGTACGCGGATACGAGCCGAATAAGCCTATACACGTAATGATAATCCCGAAAACTCTGCGGGAAATCGGGCGCGAAGTAGAAAAAGCCCCGCGCCTCCGTCGAAAAAGCACCGGCGTTTCTATCAGATTTTACCCCTTTTTTATAACGATTGGGATGAGAATATATATGGTTGGAAATTAATACAATGGATTATAAAATCATCCGGCGGTCTCATTTTTCACGGTGTTATTTTCATTTAGCGACCCTGACGGTGGAACGGCGTACCATGGAAGCCGGAGCGATGTAGAGCGTCGAAGGGATGCCGGATGAGTTTCATGCACACGAATGAAATTGAATACTAATGGCATATTAAAGTACTGCGCCGCCACCCAGTCTCTTTCTGAAAACTAAATATAACGTAACCCTTCAGAAAAGCCCTTTTTTCCTGTCCTCGCTCGTTGTAAAGAGTTTTCCACGAGCTCGCCGGATAGCGTGCGCTAGCGAAAGGAAAAGAGAGAGAAAAAATAACGGAGAAGCGGAGAAGTAGGAAAAAAGCTCCTATACTTTTTTCACAGTCGAATCGTTCCACGGTACTTCCGTCTGACACTAATTTATTCGTACAACAAAGGGAGAAGAGATTTGCTTCACTTTGTTTCTCGCCCTTTTATCGGTTAAACTCTCTACCCCTGTCGCCTGGTCACCGTTCGTCGTGTATTTTGTATTGCGGCACCGATCTCGTTAAGAGGTGAGCGCGTTTTCTGGGTTGTTTTCTTGTGTACAGCTTTCGCCTCGGCGGGTCGTTTTTCTTTCGCTACTTTATTATTTTATAGCGTCGAAGTATGGTAATTAGCATGCGAGAGTATTTCGCACTCGGTTCTTAACTCGGCTCTGTGTTTAGTCTCGCAACGTTCCGAGGCCCCTTATTATAAGCTAACCTTTAACGAACGAGTATCTATTGTTAGAGAAGCGCGCGGTTAAGTGGCGGGGGTGTTTTGTGAAAAGGCACCTAAGAAATGTAATGCTGCCACTTTGTCCTCGTTTAAGCGTGACGGCTTTTTACGCGTTATAAATTATTATTGAAATAATACGATGCAGAAGCATTTTTCCGGACGAGTACGTCGAGCGGGTTTTTTTCTGAAGGGTGGGAGGGCATTCATTCGTCGTATTTTTTGTTGAGCTTTTTTCGGCGTTTTTGTCGTACGGGGCTCGTAGCTTTTCTTATGTACGGGTCGTTTTGAATGAAAATATCATTTTAAAGCTTTTCCGTGTTGTCTTCGAAACGTTGATGAAATTTCACGCCTGTAGGGTGAGTATGGGTTTAGAGAGGTGATAAATGAATTCGGTGTTGGAGACGTCGTTGGAGCGTAATCAGCGGAATTTTTTTCCATCGTTGCGTTTCGCGCTCAATTTATTTCCTTTAATGGAGGTTTCGGCGAGGGTAACTTCAGGAAAAGGTTCGTGGAAATGGTCGATGATGTACAGATGTATTATGGTTCATTTGATCGAGCGTATGGAAGACGAAGAATTAAGTGACCTTCGAGGTCGTAGTATTGTTATGGAGTGTCCTTTATTTTTTCATTAATTTAATAATGTATTTTTGATATTGGAGTAAAAGCAGATTTGAAACTGATATTTTGTTTCATGAAACAGAATAAAATTTACCTGAAAATTTTTTTTCATATTTATAAAATGACGTATGGTAAAAGAACGCATTTTGTGAACCTAAAGAGGTGTTCAAATTTTTAACAAAAATCTACATTTTACTGACGCAGTTGATGTTTGAAGTTATATTATTGTCAAGCTCGTATTAGAGTTTTTTTCTAGCCCATTAAATTTAGAATTTCTTACAAAACAAATTCCTGACAAGCATATTTAAAAAAAAATATGTAGAGACAAGCTCCACTATCAACATAATGAAAGTCTCCATTCTTGACACCAGATTTTTCACTATATCTCCTTAGGATTTCATCACAGGGCAAAATTAGTCCAATGAAATTTTATTTTACATTGAATTTCCTACAACTTTCTAATGGACATTTTTTTGCTACGACCCATAGGTGGGGAGTTACGAGTGTTTAAAATTTCCAATAGAATTGATTCATTCGCATACCAATCCAGTTATGACCCTATAGAGGTTTCAGCTCCCTTCCTTGACCCCTGCTACTAACATGAAGTTGGTATTTAGTTGGAAGATGTTACACATAATCACTGAGTACATTAAGCATTATACATTTCCATGAAAATATTCATGCTTAAATAGATATGTACGTATATGGGATGATGAGAAAGAGCTTGAATCTCCACAGAGTCATTATTGAATTAGTACGCAGTCACAAATCATAGTCTATGTATTTTTCATTCGTATAACGTCACATAACATAATTGAATAAATTTCAATAAAGTCTCCCAAAATACCAAATTTGAAACATTCTTAATATCTCACCCATTGGTCGTAGCAAAAAAATATTCGTGTGAAAATTGTAGAAAATTCAATGTAAAATAAATGTTCACTGAACTATTTTCGTCCTAAGATCAAACCCTGAGGAGATATAGGAAAGAACCATATTTTAGGACTTCTAACTCGTCCCTTCTGTGGACCACGGTTATCACTTATCACACAGGTATAAGGACTTTTAGAATGTTGTTAGTGGAGTTGGTCTTGTAATATAATGTGCTTTAGTGACTAAGCCTATCTGATTTTAGCTTCTCAAGTGAATTTAGAGGAGTGTTGGAGAAAAAAATGACTTTGAAGGGGAAATTAGTTTTGGAAATTCCATGAATCTTCCATATCTCCTCACCAAATTGACTTAGAAAGGTCTAAATAGCTGATGACCAGAATATGAACTCTTAAATTTGGATCAAAATGAATACAAAATAGCGGATCGTAAAAACTTGAGGATATGCGACGGGTGTGATCAAGGTATTCGAAGTGCAAACAAAATCCAGCTTTGAATCGGTGCGCAAAAGCTGCTCCTAGTGAGAGGAAATAATAAATACGAAAATAAAAATTAAGTTTTATTTTTTCTTTTAAAATACAAGATATACTTTATTAAGTGTCTTAATATTAAGACTTGGAATAATATTAACTAAAGGACAAATGTTTATTTATATAAAAATAAAATTCGAAGCGCTTTTGGCTGAATAGTAGGAAATTAAAATCGTGTTAATTATTAATTGTTGCCCTCACACAGCCACAAATGTATGTCTCAGTAGTCAAATAGGCTGCCGAGAACTCAAAAATAAATACTTGTATTTTGTAATTAGCGAAAACGAGCAATTGCCCAAAAGGCCAAGATATGCTAGCAAGAAAATGGAGAAAGTGAATTATTTGTAGCGCTCACGCAGCCACTATGTAATAGGTTTCAACAGTCGCCAAGGCTGTCGATGACGCAAAAGTAAATACTCGTATTCCTTAAGTTAGTAACTTAACGAAAATGATTATCACCCAAGAGATAGACGATGAGTTCTCCGTTGGACCTAGCTTATGTACTAGTCCGCGTCACACTTTATCAGTGAGTAGTATAAACATATACTTCGCTTTACGCTGCGATCGTTGCTACATTAACGTACGCTTATTATTTGGTGCGTTAAACCTGTTACAGATAATTTGAGTAACCTCAAGTAGGTATAATTTGAAAAATATGTGTTCGAATAATTATTGCATGGAAAGAAATATTATATTTGTTCTAAATTTAATTTCTCAAGGGTTTTGCAAGGGATAGAGTAGGAGTTTTTACACTTGGTATTGGGTGCGTAAAGGCATGAAGGGGTTAGCAATTGCAAACCTGAACAACCTCCATTTGAAAACTCAGCTGCAGCAATACGGCGTGGCTGCTTACGTTTTTTTTTTTTTTTCTTTTTTTCACAAATATTGTTAATAAGGATTTTTTTCTATTTTATCAAAATATTTCAGAATACCTGAGTAATTTTCAGAATACTCCTGAAATTTTGATAAAGCTTTCAAAATAATTTTTTCGATTAAGTTTCGAATTTGGTAAGTGTAATATTTTAATTGGCTTCATAGTGATTCTGAAATTCAACTTCAACATTTTTGATGAGTATAGTTTTCAAAATTCAATGTTTATTTTGTTTACATAATTTGAAAATTCAACTTTGAACATTCTAATTCTAAAGTAATTTTTAAAAACTTTTTAAAATTTTTTTTTCTCTTCATCTTTGTTAATGTTTCAATATACAACTTGACTAAAAAAAAAAAAAAAAAACATTTGAAATCTTTGTGCGAGAATCTAAAGACAAGAAATTTAAATGATTCGCGAACTAAAGTAGCGGGAACTGGTTAAACAATGAAAGATTTCACAAAGACTACAGACACGTTTGTAGGACGACGACGCGACGGCGGCGGCGGTAGCTGCGAATTAAGATGATAAGTCGTCGGCTATAGTGTAAAGTTGAAAAGGATGAAAATCGATAAAGTGCTGCGTGTACGAGCCGAAAACTCGGTTTAAATTCAATTAGGAAAAGTTTGTGGGAGCTCGCTATCGTTATACGACATCTGATCAAATCGAATTACGAAGGCGCGGGTATATCGTAAATATAGTGCGACGACGGCGGCGTACCGGAAACTTTATATAGTGGTAGCGCGAAGTATAAGGTTGGAAAATCAAAGACATCGACGATAGCGAGTACTTTCGGTATTGGCACCATTTTCGGTCGGCGTTGATATTTGGTCACGTAGTTCGGCGGGTTGTTTTGTGTACGGCATAGGCGCGGAGACATGGAGCGACAATGGGACGTGACTAAATGAGATATACAAGTTGTCCGATACGGTATGAAAGTTTTCGCAAGGTTGGGCTGGAAAAATGAATGGAGTACGAATGAAGAGGCGAGTGGCGGTTACAAGGGATAGTGCGTTAGTGGGAATCGATTACGCGGATGGGAGAGGGTACGGTGGCCGCGGCCCTGTTATTTTCCATATACGCGAACGAGCAATAAATACATTTTCGGACGACTGCCTCGAGCAGCCGGAAATGGTTGGCTGATGCCGTTAAACAGCGGTAACCGGAATCGTAAATTTCGGCTCGGTTGTATAAAAGCCCTGGAGGAGTTTTGGCGAGAGGGCGGCTTGTAGTTGAAAACCGGAGCGACTGTTTACGGGGAACTGTGGCGAGGTATCGGATTTCGCGTGTACATCTCAGGCTCGGTATCCGGCGAGTCTACGCCCGTGTGTCTGGTACGTATTTTCGCGTTACTCGGGCCAGCTCTTACGTATAATTAGTCAAAAGCTTTTCAATTAATGCGATTCCACGGATAAGGAGGCGCGTTACACCGGAGCTTCGGTACAATTTCCTCTTTACATTTCAAACATTCTGAGCGAAGAGTTCGCATTCGGTGAGCGGCGACGGCGAGAGCTTCCTTATCTGCGTTTCTAAACGTCGTAGTCGTTGTTTCCATTAACATGCACGTGGCACTCGAAAACCGCTCTCTTAATTTAATACTCGGTCTACGGAGTCGGTGTTTTCGAGTCGACTACGTGGCCGGAGGGTGGAGGTTCGCGCGCCGACTTTGACGAGCGGCGTTGTTTTAATATCCGCACGAGTAATCTTGCGGGGCTTTTGTTTCGTCGTAATTTCGATACGCGCAGGTTGACGTAGGAAATTTCTCGTATTCGTCCGGTCGATGATTAAATACCGCTGTGACGACTTTTTCACCTCGTGACAAGTCGACGCCGAGACCCTTGGGAAATTAAAAATCGCATTCGGCAATTATTCGCGTTATTAAAACGCGATACCGGAGCATACGTCGAGCATAGGCGAACGTATAGGGTATTTGTATGCGCGAAGATTACGGACGCGTATGAGCACGTCAAAACCGACACAAAGGGTTACCAGAGCAAGCGGCGTTTGCAATATAAATGAAGAGCAGCGTCACGCAAAACATGTATCATTAAATCTTGTATTCTAATGCGAGCGCACAGTTCGTATTGTCGTTTTGATTTTCCATACAATCGAGTCGTACCGCCCGTGAAAAGAGGGGTGCGAATGTATGCCTTATAGGGTGCTCATTAAACGAGTGTTTTATTTGCCAACGAATATGTTTTGTAGGGCGACTGACTAACCGAGTTTTCTCTGATAATCGATAATATCGAAGGGTGTGGGTTGACGAGTGATTTATTTGCTCATAATTTCCTGTATCGGCGAATTGGTGAGTGAAATTAAACAAACTATGTATTTCAGTTCGTCATCGATTACCAACATAATGTGGAAATATGTAGGTTGTCGATCAGTTAGGTATATGGGTCCTAGTCACTCATAGCTGCACACAGTCTATCAGATGTTAGATATAAAATTCTATAGTCTGTCATCTATCACTTGTGTAGTCTCATGGTTTATTATATGGCTGATAAATGACATACGTTACTAATAGATTACACATATGGGTGCTCAATGGATTAAAGATCATGTTACATACTTATATGTAGACTACGACATGACTTCTACCTCCTCAAAGATTCTGGAGAGAAAACGTCGTCGTGACACAACTTCGTCTGGGTCATACTCTTCTTACCTATGGCTGCCTCCTCTCTCCCTTTGCTTAAATTACTATCTCCCTTTGACTACTCCATTGCACCCTTTACCCAAACCCTAGAGCAATTTTTGGCAACCGAGTCAACTACCTGACATCCTCAAATTCTCAATACCAATCAGGCTACACTTCCAGCTCTAATTTCGTTTCTGAAACAAGCTCACTCGCCCGGTGTCTCTGGCCTAGGCGACAACATATGATGCAGGAAAACTAAAAAAGATTTCAGATATAAAATCATGTGGCCTATCAGCTATTATGTGTCATACATATGGTTGCTCTATGGAATAGATGTAATGTCACGTATGTGGTTCCTAGTTAACTATACTTGTATGTAGTCTATCAGATTTCAGATATAAAATTGTGTAGTCTTTCATTTATCATGTGTGTAGTCTAATGGTTCATTATATAATTGGAAAATGATACCTGTTACTGATAAATTACCTATAGACAGTCAATGGATTAGAGACTGTATCCCATATGTGGTTTTTAGTCCATTATACGTGTATGTGTATCTACATACGTAGTCTTGTCAAGTATCCTATTTGAAGTCTAATGGTTTACTATGTGACTAGTAAACGTTCTATGTTACTGATGAGTTACACATATGAGTGTTCAATGGAATAGAGATTATATCATGTATCTATGTGGTTCCTTGTCCATTTTACCTGTATTTAGTCTATCAGTCAGATATGAAATTGTGTAATCTATCAGCTGTCATATGTGTAGCATATTGGTTGACTGTTCAATGATGTAGTTACTGATTAATTATCCACATGGGTCCTCAATCAAGTAGAGATCATAATCACGTATATATGTGGTTCCTTGTCCATTTAGTCTATCAGATGTCAGATATGAAATTGTGTAGTCTATCAGCTGTCATATGTGTAGCGTATTGGTTGACTGTTAAATGATGTGGTTACTGATTAATTATACATATGGGTCCTCAATCAAGTAGAGATCATAATCATGTATATATGCGGTTCCTTGTCCATTTAGTCTATCAGATGTCAGGTATAAAATTATGTAGTCTTTCATCTTTTATGTGTGTAGTCTAATGGATCATTATATAATTGTTAAATGATACCTATTACTGATAAATCATCTATAGGTGGTCAATGGATTAGAGATTACATCACATATGTGGTTTTTAGTCCATTATACCTGTATGTGTACCTACATATGTAGTCTCGTCAAGTATCATATTTGAAGTCTAATGGTTTATTGTGTGACTAGTGAACGTCCTATGTTACTGCTGAGTTACACATATGAGTGTTCAATGGAACAGAGATCATATTATGTATCTGTGTGGTTCTGTGTCCATTTTTCCTGTATTTAGTCTATTATATGTCAGGTATGAAATTGTGTAGTTTATCAGCTGTCATATGTGTAGCGTAATGGTTGACTACTGTTAAATGACGTAGTTATTGATGAATCGTACATATAGGTCCTCAATTAAATAGAGATGAGATCATGTATGTGGTTCATAGTTTATTATACACATATGTGTATGCAGTCTGTAAGCTATCATGTTTGTAGTCTAATAGTCCATAATAAATGTGACTGGTATATGACATATGTTGTACCTGTATCCTGTATGTGTTTATAGTCTATCAACTATCATGTTTGTAGTCTAATGGCTTATTATAATTTTATGACTGCCATAAGTGACTTATGTTGATGTATTACACAGATGAATGCTCAACCAATTAAAGATCATCTGATATATATGGCTTCTATTCCATTATATGTTTTTGCAAAATGTAGTTTATTAGATTTTTGATGTTTATAAATTATGCAATTTGTCAGCTATCATGTGTGTGGTCTAATGGTTTATTATATGACTGGTATGTTGTTGATTAATCATACATATGGATGTTTGACCGAATAGAGATCATCGGTATCATTGCCAAGAGAGCTATGGCCTCCTTCCTTCCTATATGAACTAAGTTTTTGGTTTTTCCTTAAATTTTGCTAGAATGTATACGATCAACTCGATAGTGATTTTATTTTTAAAATTTATCAATTTATTTCATATGTTGTTGTCTGTTAATTAGACTGATATTTTCTTTTTCATGTCTTCTAAAATCATTTTTATAATTCTCTATTTTCTACCAGCGACATAGCTTCGTTGTTTCGATGCTAATTTACTTATAACCGAACAAAATATAATCAAAACAATGGAATATTAATAAAGTAATAATAATGCAAATTATTACAAAATTAAAAAATTATTTATTTCAATTACATAATAAATTCAAAATCAAATTCAAACATTTTATTACACTTCACTGATATACGAGTACAAGCATACTTAAGTCTCCAGTCCATCAGACCACCTTATGTTAATCCATTTCATATGCTAGTTACCTATCAACTACTTTATCATAATGTATTGGCCATATTCGCGTGTAGTCACGAGCTCACGATCACAGCTATTTTCCATCAGCTATCAGTATTTGTTAAACTATTTATGCTCAATCTTATTCTGTCAGATACTTATCTGGTTCCTTTGATAGTACATATTTATGCTGTTCAATCCGTGCAATAGTCGCAGGTTTGAATAATAAATAATCATTTAAGAAATAACCAACTGGCAGATACTTTACCAGATTTTCAAAGATTATTGCTAGAATTCAATTTTTTTCTTCGTCACTAAAAATAAAAAAATTAATTTTTTTTCACACCGTACGTAATAATACCCAATCAATAAAATGAAAAAAACCCTTCCTAAGATTTCAGTGATTATTCTTCGGGGTTAATAATTTTCAATATAAATTCAAAATGTAGGTGGACTCTGGATGAGAAAAAAAAAAACGCAAAACTGGCTCATTTCGAATTTAATATATTGTAATTTATTCTAAAACGACGATAAAAATTGTGATTTTTTAATTACATATTTTGTTTCGTAACGAAATATTCACGAAAGAAAACTATAGTGGTGGAAAAATCGTCCTCGACTGTCGGATTTTTCCACTCGTTCCTCCCCCAAGACTTTATTTTGGAGGGGAGGAGGAGGAAATAAAAACTACGCGAACATTAAGGATTGCAAATTAACTATATATACGATCGCTAAGCGACGATAAATTATCGATACGAAGTATTTCACGTACGATATAATGCAAAACAACTCGAAACGTTTAGGTAAATATTTACGATTTTTCTAAACTTTTTCTAAATGCCAAATGTGGCGGAAATTTTTCACTCGAGATGTTTCGATTACGTCGAGTGTGGCGAAATAAATGCAGGTTTACGTTGCAGACCGAATCTATCGTCTCGATAAGTCCGCCGGCGTTATTTACCGTCGTCATCGTCGTACTCGAGCGAACGGGTTCACATTTTTAAAAGCTTTATTTTCAAATTCCGGTGCCTTTTTGAGAACGATGTGTATATTCAGTGATGTCGAGTTTTATCCATAATCGAAGATGGTGAAGTAGAAAGGGAAAAAATTTTAGATATGAGTCGGAGCTACGATATCGTATCTACGTAGGACTGTGTGTTGAGAATTTCTAAGCAACGGTTGTAAAATGATCCTCGCGAGTCTCGCTCGCTGTCGTCATTGTATGGAAGACTGCTTAAAAGACGTTTACCGGTAATCGCATTCCGTCGAGTAAATCGAGTTTATACTATACGCAGAGGTAGGAACGAGGTACTGTATTGTCACACGGACGTTAGATTTGTTTGCCAAGGTTTGCCGACGTTGCGTACATACGCTCGTCTCTCGAGGGAAATAGCGCGAAAGGAGAATTGGTAGCGCGCAAATAGCGTACGGGTAAAACACGCGTCGGTGGAACGAAGGCTTTATTTCGTTTTTGCGCGAAAAAGAATGGATGACGAAACGAACGCCGGAGCAGGGTTTATGTGTACACACAGGAGTGCCGTCGCATTTCAAAACAGGAAAAATATTTTAACGTGTGCATGAAAATGCGAAACTGTCTAATGCCGTATCGAACCCTGGAGATTACACAAATCGACCTCGTGTATCGCTCGACAACCTCTATCTCGTATATTTTAGCGCCGGTGTACCATATAGTGGTACTGGTGCGAAGTTCGTGGTGGAAAGAGGTGAAGGAATTTGTTTGATATACCATACAGACAACCAGCGACTGGATAATTTTATGAAAACCTCGGTCGTTGTTGTTAATCGAGATGAGTGGTATTTGATCATCTAATCGGTCATATATCGATCACCAATCTATTATGACATCATGGTTTGTTAAGAATGTACAAATCTATAGAAAATGAAGCGTGGAAACAACTGAGGAAATTGTTAAAAATGCAAGTGACAAATACGCGAGTGTACCTAAAAAAGCTAACCGAAAAAAAAAGCTAAGGTATCAAGTGAAAATATTTTTAAGAAGACTGAAGCAGAATAAATATCCTTTGGAAAGATGAAAATAAATCCGTTATGTTATAAGGTTCTACTAATAAATTTATCCTTATTCCAATTATGTATACTATGCGTCCGATTGAACCTCATGCAGGCAAAACTTCAAGTTTTATTGTTTTAATAAACAGCCAAATAGATATAACATGTTGGTAACACTGATTTCTATCATCACAAGTTACGATAACTTTCCTAACCTGAATCATTAATTTTCAACACAAATAGAAAAAAATCAGTCTCATCGCTAAACTTACACTCGACTGATAGTTTTTTCCTCAAAGCCAACCTACTCAATTCCATAGACCTCCACCCACTTCCACCCATGTACAAAAGTACACACTTGCCACCACCGTGGCTAGGTTCCTCTGTCAAAGTAGATACCAACTTATTATTACTCTCCAAAATAGCTAGACCAGTGCCCCTTCAATCTCAAGTCTCATTCTTCGACAACTACCAATCTTATGACCTTTACTACACTGACGGCTCTAAAATTGAAAATCGTTGCGGATGTTCCTTCGTTCGCGGAAACTCGGTAGTTCGGTTTCCCTTACCCAAATATTTCAGTGTAGTATCGTGCGAATTATACGCTATATTCCTCGTCGTTGGTGAGGCCTCTCGCGAAACCCGGTTAAAATTATTGATTTGCTCTGACTCGTTATCGGCCACAATGATATTTATGTCACGGAAAAATCATCCTATCGCCAATGAAATAGAAGCCCTAGTCAGGCAGCATCGTATAGACTTAACAATCGCTTGGATTCCCGGTCACGCACGTTTTGGTCTTAATGAGAACGCAGACCACGCGGCAAAATAGGCAGCCATCATGGGACCTGTCCTAAATGTTGGCACGTTTTCCGGAGACATCATCAACATCCTACGCGAAAAGTTCCCTCAGCCGACCAAATACGATGACGCGGGCCTCAGCAGAAACCACCAAGTTGCTGTTTGCCGTATCCGCACTGGCCACACTATACTGGCTCATAGACATCTCTTCCTTAAAGAAAATCCTCCTCAATGCAACGCATGTTCCACTGTTGTCACAATCCCACACATTCTCATAGATTTCCCTAAGTACACACCTATACATACATCTCTTAAATTTCCTGATCCAGTTATAATTCTATAGTCAAATCAAGCCCGTGCCTCTGGCCCAGTTGCAGGATACAGCACGGTAAAAAATCAACAGGTAACAGGTAATGATAAAATTAATTGAATTTATAGTTTTATTCAAACGAGTAATAATTTATTCTAATACATTCTTAGGAAAATAAACTTTTTTCGAATAATCATTGTTATTCAAAAGTGCACTCCGAGAGATATGTTTATCGACAGACAAATGCAATCCTGCTGGTACATAATATTCTATCTCCATATTCTCGGGATTATATTTTTCGTTCTCGAATGCATAAACATGTTTATTTTTTAATATTTGGTTTAATCCAGCATCGGCGTTCATAATATTTTTATCATTACTATCCACAACAGGTCTAAAGGTTAATTCGAGAATGATACCTACGTTATTACAATTGAATATTATTAAATCTAATCTTTTTCTATTGCTACTTGAACACTGAATTTCAAAAGCTTGCGATTAGCTTTTTTAACTTCTTCATCTGGCACATTCTCGATAAAACGTTTTAGCATAAAGATGTTCACACTTTTACCAAAACGACGTCGAGCAATAAGCAAAAGTCGTACATCATTCTGTAGCACAGCTTCTATGAGTAGACTTTTGTCCACAAAGGCTGGCATCCAAAGTATATCGGCAAAGTCTTGATACCCAGTATACATAATGATCGATGTCTAGGCAAATAAAAATAATAATCAAGATTCAAGGTTTTATACGCAAAGTAATTTGCCTGAATGATAACATACCACGTTTGGACTAAGTGCTATCTGAGATGACGCAGATGTATAGTACTCCTAGAGCTCTGAAAATACAACAACAAGAATTAAATTACGAAACTTTCAACAGATAGAATGAGTAAGCTATGAAATCTATTTTACTTCAGAAGCTAGATTCATTTTTTGTGTTACTGGTTGATAATCTGATATTTTCCGTGACTCTATGAATGATAACTAGTATAATCTTATCATATTAAAATAATTTATGAAATCTTATTATACTAAAAGAATTCTGTGAAATTTTATTCCTATGGGGACTCGCTGAGATGGGGTTTCTAATGTTATAAAGAAAACTAGGGCAGCATCGACCTTTGGCGTCGCGAGTTTAGCCAGCGTTAGTCTTCCTATCATTATTTTTTTTTTACCTACTTAGTACTTACGTTTGAAGCGATTTTTAATTGGTTGATTCTCTACGTATGTCGGTGTGGCGTGCGTACAGCGCGCGTATGTGCGCATCATAGCACGGTTCAGTGACTTTGGCGCGCTTTTTGTTTTTCGTGTTTTATTTGCGTTATTCTGTATTTTTTTTTTCTTTTCGAGAATTAAAATTTTTTGAATTCTTCTAGCCATTAATTTTCTTGATAGAATGATCAATAAAAAATCAGGTAATAATATTGGGTCGTGAGCTCGTGACTTCGCGTCCAACGCAAGTTAAATGAAGAGTAAATCTAAAATTTTCGTTTTTTTAGCATTAACATTTTAAGTTTTGGTCAACTACCTATTATTATTCTACGAGATTTTCTAAGGGTTTGCTTTATTTTTCTCACCATTCTACATGATATTTTAGCGAAGGGATTGTTATTTTTAATATACGTTTGACGGATTAGTGAATTTCAAGTTTGATATCCCTGATATTTCTTTCTTTCTGTTCTTTTCTTTTTTTATAAGCTTTATCAGCTTTAAACTAGAACTCAAGGGGTTAACGCTTTTTCAAATGTTGATTAAATTTTTCTCATCGTATTATTATAGTATACATACATAGCGAAGAGAGGATTCTTTGAAACATTATATTATACCGTGCGTCCAAGTGATTCGTTGATAACATAATGAGAATTAAACTATAATTTTTAAATTAGAAATCATTTTTAAAATTATTTCAGTGAATTTTAAGGCTGATAAATTCATTTCAACAGCATTACAATTTCTTTGCATTTGAAAAAATCAATTTTAAGTAATTGGAAAAAGATTTTTTCGCTGATTGTATACGAATCACTTGGACGCACGGTATGACAGCTTGCGGAATTTAATACTTCATATTTATACTAAATACCTACCTAATTTGTTTTAAAACAAAGCAAGGTTAGATCTTTCAAATGAGTTGAATTCTTAGCCAAGTGTTCTATTTGCTGTTACTTACATTTTTTAAATTTCTTTTTTTTTTTTTTGTATAATTATTGTAATTATTTTCCAACGCTGGCAATATTCTAAATAATATCCAATATCAGTTTCCATTTCAGCGATTTTTTTTTTAAACAGATTTCTTAATACCTACACTTTTCAGCAGCATAATCATTTTTTGTTTTTTACTTTTTTTGTGTGATAAAGAAATATGTATTAAAAAAGGTTTCAAAACATATAAAATGTTTTATCAGATTTTCAAAAACTTGATCTTATGTTTCAAACTAAATAAAATTTTTTACATGAATTTTATTAGAGGCTTTTAAGGTGGGATCCTCATTTTGTTGCTTTAAGAGATAGAGCGTTGGTTAGCGTCGTTTCCAATTTCCGAAAGTAACAAAATTTTGAATCATGAAAACTAATAGGTGTCCATTTCATAATTTTTCCATCTCTTCGCCTTTTATTTTGATGATATTATTTAAAGTTTGCAGACTAAGAAATATGAATTTTGGGGTTTCCTTTTCATTATGTATGAATTTTGAGTGCGAACAGAGTCCTATATGAGATTCTGAAATTTTGAATTTTTCTATATTTATTTTAGGTTTTCTTCATCAAAATATATGTTGAAAAACTATTTTTCAGAAAAACTTTTTTTTTTTTATTGCGGATATTAGAAAAATGGGTTCTACAACGAACAACGGGTAAAGCTCTTTCTATGATCTTCTTAATAGGTACTCATTTCAGCATGATTCAAACTAAATTCTTTTTTGAAAAAAATACTTTTTGAAATAATTTTTTTTTTTGGAAAAAGAGTAAAAAAACACAGAGCTTGGTACCTCGGTGTTCTTTTTGGTCGGTATAGCATCAGTATTATATTTCAATTTCCAAAGGGGTCGGAATGGTACTGATATTGTGTCCTATCAAGTATTGCGGAGGTGGAGGTGCAGGCGGAGGTAGGAGGACGCCTGGACGTATCCATTTTACCGGAGATGGAGGTACTCAGAAGTTGAGTTACATGAAATTTTTTGTAGGTAAGAGGCGGAGGGGGGTCACTTTGACTAAGGTCTTCTGAGGTGCCTCGAGGGTACCTCAAAGGGGTACCTCTATGGTGCCTCCAAGGTACCTCCTGTAGCTAGGAGGTACTTCTGAAAAGCAAAAAGTACCTACAATAATTATAGAAAGTATTGAAACTGAAAGGTAATGTTATTGTATTACCTTTCAATACTTTCTAAGTTTCTATAATAGTATTGAAGGTACTTTTTACTTTCTGGAGGTACCTCTCAACTCCAGAAAGTACCGCAGAGGTATCTCGGAGGTACATCCAGGAGGTACTACATTTTTTGGAGGTAGGAGGCGGAGGTGGAGGTACTTGACCATCTCCCCTTCGCAGTCCCTGGACTATTGGTATTTCTACTTTTAACGCAGTTGGTATGGTACTGGTATTCGGTATCCTACATTAATTGGTACAGTGCTGGTATTGGTATTTCAACTTTCAACGCAATTGGTATGGTATTGATAATTATTTAGTATCCTACCTTCCAAAGCAGTTAGTACAATACTGGTAATACCACATACAGCGTCCGCATTTATCGCTAAATCTGCAATAATTCCAATACCTCAGTATTTGTTCCAGTATGGCATTGGTATTGGTATTTCAACTTTCAATGCTGGTGATACGATTGTTGCGACTACATTGCAACCAAGGCTCAAAATTCGATTGAATTTTGGATACGGTTTCGGATTTGGATACGGATTCAAATTTGAATCGGATTCGAATTTCAATTTTTTTGGATTCAGATTTCCATTTTGGATTCGGATTCAAAATTGGATTAGTATCGGATTTGGATTTTTTTCAATTTTTTAAATTTTAACTGGGACAGAAAATTAAATTTGACAATTTTGTACCATGCAGAGCTAAAAAGTTTCAATTATTATAAAATATTAGCAATATAAGAAAAAAAACGCGAAAATTGGTAACAAATTTGCCCTCTAAAACGTTTTTAAAAAAAGCCTGAAAAGAGCAAACTTCGATCCAAAATGAAACGGATTTTCCATTCGGATACGGATTTGGATTCCGTTTCTGATTTTCAATCATTTCTGATTTAGATTCAGTTTCGGATTTCAATCTTTCAGATTTTCGCATTAAGGATTTTGAGCCCTGGCCGCAACGGGGAAACTTACCCAAAGTTATGCTGTCATTGAGGCAGTGCTTAGGAAAATAAGTAGGTAAATGCGAAAAAGTTGATATAAAAAAAAAAGAAATGAAAAATAAGCGCCCTCAAACAAAGACTTTAAAAATGTTTAATTTCAAATCATTTCGTTGCCTTATTCTTCAGAAAAATGCTACCCAGGGCTGTAATAACGGTAATGGAACGTAACAGAATAACAGAACGTAACGGGCAATTTATTAATTTCAGTAACGGAATGGAATGGAACATAACAAAACGAAATTTTTGAGAACTGAACGTAAGGGAACGTAACGGATCAATTTTGTTAGTGGTCCGTTATTTTACACTGTTTTCATTTTTTGAAATTTGAATGTTGGCAAAATTGTTCCTAATACCGTACAAGTCCAGTGCAATGTGAATTTTTTGATGTGAAATTGAAATTTGATTGTTTGTCTATCATCGATAAAAAAATAATAATAATAATAAGACGAAACTTAAACTCATAACTTTATCAACTCGAACTGAAAAGGAGGTAAAGAACAGAATAAAATGTAAGGAAACGGAACCTTCAAAGTTGGAACGTAATGGAATGACCCAGGAATGGATACCAGATCGAGAACGGAACGTTAAACGATCCGTTATTACAGACCTGATGCTACCAATGAAAATTATATTTTCATTAGTAGTATTTTTCTCAAAATGTTACATGATAATTCCACTTCACTTTTATTGTTTGGACTTTGGACTGGCCTTCATGTGTGAATGCTCGAAGTACTGTAGCGACAATGTCGCAACTGGACCATTTTATTCGCTTTAATTATACATATTTTACTTTTTTACTGAATTTTTTTTTATGCTTTACCACTTCAACGATTCTATCAGGATTCTAAATATGAACACTAGGTATTATTTATTGATTTTATACACATAATGGAATTGTAAAAATTGTTGCGCTTTTTACTCAACTTTGCGATATTGAAAAGTCTCAAGCTATATCAGAAAGACAGTATTCTAATATTCACATGAGAACATTGGTTCTTACTTCATTCCTTCATAACTTTACAATATTATTTTGCGACAATGTCGCAACGGGCCTACTAGTTTTATTCTTATGGGGATTGGCATTCTGATGTTATTAATAGGGCCGTGAATTCTATGCATTTTCATGTTTTTCTGTAGTGTAGATAGCGTGGTATATCCTTCAGTGATGGGCATCACTCCTACAAGACTTACAAGAGTGATGCCCATCACTGATGGCAGTGTCATAACAAATAAATAAATATTCATCATCATCTATTATGCTTCGGTGGTAAATAACGCTAATAAACCGAAGCTCATGTTCCACCACACTGCATCAGTTATGGAATATGAAATTGGCCCTTCAAGCAGTTCATAAAGCGACATTACAATATGTCGCATATTAGCTATGACACCATAAACCGCATACAGCTAATTAGCCATAGAGATATTTGCTAATGCTGTTTTCCAATTACAACGCTGTTAATAAAACTAATTACTCGATGTATAGATGGTACACATTTACGCCAACGCGCATTACCAAGATATAAATAATTTATCATAGAACTGACAATCGAATATAGTTAAATGGAGGTGAAACGTCAAAGGCGAATTTACCCACAAAGATTGTATGCCAGAAGAGGTGAAGATATCGCAGTTCGCAGCAGTCGTTGTAATTCTCCGACACCGAACAAATACTTTATTCGCCTCCGGCAATAAGAAATTAATTACCAACTTCGCGCTTAATAAATTTAAATGAAGATGTATTAAGATGTACTGTGCCAATGTGGCGTCACGTCGTTTCGCATAATTTTCTCAGATGGAAAGTTTTAAATTTGTAAAGTTTTTCTACTTGGTGGAGAAATTAGTGCGATGAATGACGATGTGTTTTGCCTTCAGGCAATTACCTACCGAGATACGAATTAAAGCGGGTTCGCTGTTTGAAGAGTTGATGTTGATTTAGATTGTAGTGTGCTCACGAGTATAATCTCAGCGATGATTTGCGATAACGAGAGTTGATTTGTTGTTTTGATTTATATAGTCTTGTGTCCGTTTAATCGCTGTTCTATTGATTCGTAAGCGATACGTACCTAGATAGCGCTAGTGCTACGCTGTTTGAAAGCGGTGTAGAAAAATCTTTCACATTACGTTTATATATGTAAGAACAATTATAATACAGCAAATATGTTGAATTTAGGTATTTCTCATTTATTCTTCTTTTACATTATTCAGAAAATCGAGCATCATTTGTTCTAATTCAATGAAAAAATGTTTTGATATTACGGAGAATTACTAGACACTCAATTTGTTTTTAAAGAAGTTTATCAAAAGAAAAATCTAGTACCTCATTTATATCCTCAATCTCAGCCAATACCATCAGAGATCGTTAAATCAGATTAGAATGCTATTTTCTAAAGGTAAATTAGAACAACAAAATCACCAACAACAAAAGATGACATATAAGAAATGTTTTCAATTTTAACAAATGTCATTCAAGTTCATCTTTGAAGGGGATCAATAGGCAAGCTTGAATTTTCCTCTGATATCAGTACATTTTTTGGCCACAATTTTGGAGAGAAATTTTTTTATTTTTCTGTCATGGGTGATTTCAGTACTAATTCCTGACTGCAATTTTTTCTTCATTTGTTCAGTATTTTTATTTGAGTTTTTGAAGCAGTTGCTTTTTTGAAGTTTTTTAGGGTATTATTCTTTATGTTGGCCATTAAATTTTACTTCTCCCAATTATAATGAAAGAAGAAGATAACAATTTGTTGAATACTCTACTTGAAATGCTTATAATTACATCACCGCATATTATCAGTATTCAGTCCTGGAATATTTAACCACTCATGACCCTCTACGATTGTTCAAGTGCTTTTTATTCCATGTATATGTAGTTCGTGCTCGTATTGATATACGTATTCAGTATGAAGTGGAATATTGATAATAAAAAATGAAGTATTACTCTATGCTGGAGCCATTGAAGTGCATCGATTTGATTGCTTCGTTATACGATGGAAAACCTCAATACAATCATAAAAATAAAAGAATGATAATACAAAGCACGCGTATTTATAAAAAAATGATTTATATCTATGCCCCATAAGGTCACTCTCACTAGACCAATATTCGCCGTTTCGCTACAATCATTTTTGATGAATAAAACTTTTTCGTATGGTGAAAAAAATAAGCAATCGATATAACTTTGGTGGTGAACAACCTTCATCTACTCCCAGAGCTACTTACATATTCAACTTCGGGTATAGCAGCGAATAAAAAATACATTTTTCTCAAATCCTCGCACCGCGTTACACCATAGCGTCCGAATATCGTCTAACGGCATCAAAGGTACGCTCGAATAATACATGCGGGCGTAAAGTAAATCATATAAAATCTTTCGCTTCCGTATACCATTTTCGTATGGCGAGCGCGGCTGCAAAAATAGTCGCTAAGAAACATCGACGATAAATTCAAATAAGATTTTCGCCGGTACGAGACGAAAACGAAGTAAAGGTTGAAAAAATATATTTGGAATTTACCGCGCGCGCAACGACGACGCCGTAGTATGTGAGGCGAATTCATGCGGAAATTTTAAAACAGATAATACGAATATTTTCCACTCGCGGAAAACCATCTCGCGCATAAAGATTTATATTTACCGAGCGTGTAACTTATTCAACGACGAGAATTTTTCGTCTCGTAGTTGCTCGCTGGTGTATGCGGAATAGCGGAGGAAAAAAAGAGAGAAGAATGAGTAAATAATGTGTGCTCGCGTGATTGTCTAGGAGGGAAAATCATTGGGCTGGTGGAAAAAGTGTCGATGTTGGGAAGAAAATTAAAAATTTATCGTATTTATTGCCGACTGTATTTACACACTGTGGAGGAATTGGAAATAAGAGAGGTGGAACTGATGATTAAAATTTCAAGTTTTCTATTATGTGCTTTTGGTTTAGTCCTACTGGTGAAAATAAACCATGTGTATTTGTGTATCGATTTGATTCTTGATGGCATGTCTGGCATATTAATCTAAAATTCCTCTAGCTGAGTTTTCATCGAAAAACTAAGCTATTACAACCTACCTCAGTTGGGAAAAATGAGTAGAAAGAGAAGAACGTCATATTTATTCAAGTTTCTGTCTTCAGATCATTCGTGCTTGATTATCTTATGTCTATTCAAAGCATAGCGGATACAGATGTAAATCATTCAAAATTTATTGATTAGGTATTTGCTAGGATTTTTGATAATAATTATGCAGTAAGTTAAATAACGTCTGCCGAGGCTTTCTTTTATGGAGACCAACTGATAATTTGATATGATGTTAGCTCAGCTATTCATCGGCCAGCTTGTATCATGTTGTATACAAGAAGACATCAAGACCAGACAAGGCAGGAAAGAGGTCAGTTATATGAGCACCTAGGGCTTACCCTTCTTGCTCCAGATGAATACTTACTTCTTCATTCTACTTAAAAAAAACCAAACAGCATCATAGAATATGACCTTCCACTTTCTCTTCTGTCTTCCACTAACTATAGGTTGGCTTTTGTTACCACTCCTCAGTGTTATAGGAACGAACATACCTCTGTTCTTGTTCCTGTTCTCATTCCGAAAAGACCCAGTCATTTGATCCTGTTCTTGACACGTTCTTATTTTTAACAGAACTGTTTCTGTTATTTCAATCCTTTATGGTGTCGTTCTTGTTCGTTCTTGCATTTAATTCTCGTTCTTCAATAATTTTTATTTTATTTGATAACGTGTTTACTGTTTATGTTGTTAAAATTGGAAGCTAAGCACTTGCGGGGTTTTTTCCTTTTTTTTATTTCCTCTTTCCCTTCGAATAATTACTGTTCATTTTTTGATGAACCACGAAGTAATATTACTATCTCGTAGACAATAATGAAGATTTATGCTTTCTGAGATATTATAATAAACAAAAAGTTTTATGGGAAACTATGTTAATGGTATCATACTATCATAGTATGATTACTATCAAAGAGTCAAAGACAGTAGAAATTCTGATAACACGCAGTTGTAGAAAATTATGTTCAGATAAGCGCAAAAGAAATAGAAGATCTTAAAGTTTCGAAAAGATTCAGTCATAATGAAACATTTTAATTGTTAAATAATCAAAGTACAAAACAAAGAGAGGATTGAAATGATGAAATTAATCTAATTTAGAAATTCACATGCTAACTGCTTCACTAAGAATTTGTAGTAGCACGTTAAGGTAGGCTACTAACAGTAGGGTAAATAATATGTAATTATACCCCTCGCCCGTATAGTATGATTGTGCGAGCCCAAACGGTAGTCGGTGCTGAAAAGACTTATTATGTTTATTCCCCTCGCCCGTATAGTACGTGCGAGCCCGGACAGTAGTCCGTGCTGAAGGGACTATTTTCATTTACTTTACATGTATAACATGTGTACACCCTATTGCCCCTGAGAGGAGAGAATGTTAAAGAAAGCTAACGCTTGGTTACGTTTGAATTAATCCATTCGAGATCACAAGACAACTGAGAAAATACATTGCGTGTACGAGTTTATATAATGGTAAACAAGCCACGACTACCGCGCAGTGTGGCCACAGCGTGTGCATGAAAAATAGTTATACATAAGAAATGATGCACCGCGCGCATCTCGCGTCGCTACAAATTAACAGTAACCTGTAATGCACGAACATGAAAAATTGAGGGGAACCATTTCATTTTATGCAACGCAGATCAGACAGGTTTATTAAAGGAATCTCAACTTTTAAAAGAACGAAGAACAACAAAAAATTATTTTGTTCTTGTTTTTGTTCTCGTTCCTCAACATTATTCATTAGTTGGTTCTCATTTTGTTCTTCGATCTTTCAGTCTTAAAATATTCTGTTTATGTTCTGTTCTTCTTCCTTCTTCAAACATATTAGTTTTATGTTCTCGTTCTTGATCCTGTTCCTCGGTGTTATGACCAAAAAATCACAGAGGGGAATATCACCACGCACTCTGCCAGCCAGGGTCACCTTACAGTGTTGATTACGTCAGCACAGCGTGGCTATGGCTAGGCGGAGACAGGATGCTAACCGCATTCCTGGTCGGGTGTCATGTTTCACCGACCGACGGGTTGAGCTTCGTCAGCGAAACCGCGGTCGGTGTCACATTACACCGGTCGAACCGGTTTAGGCTCGTCAGCACTTCCGCTGGCATGTAACACTACATTGGGTTGACAGGTGTCCATGGGCCGACCGGGGATCGGGTGGCATCACACGTGCAAGTGCTGCTGCGTCGGCGAAACGCAACCCGTGCGCACGCGCAAGGCGTCCGGTTGCAAACGCCGTTGTCAGCAGAAACCCCCCTGCCCCTTAGGCCGCCGCTTCGCCTATCTGAGGCAAATATATATACCACCAGCGGCCACCAAAAAGTTAGTAGAGAGAGTTGAGTTCAGTTGAGTACAGTCCGGTAGAGAGTGCATCAAAACGTTACGCTGCATTCGGTTGTGCACCCAAGTTCTTTTATTTCGTGATCGTACTCTCAGACTCCGCGTGTTTTTCTGTTTATCAGCCTGTTTAAAAAGTTATAAATATTGTGATCAGTTGTGTAACAATAAACATTTTCGCTCGTGGAAAGCTTTTGTTTTTCTTCCATTCCTCAAACCAAAAGAAAAAGGTTGAGAGCCCAGAAAGGCACAACACTCGGGAACAATAAAAATTCTCCGTTCTTGATGTTCTTCGTTCTCATCCTTGAGTTTGTTCCTACAACAGTGCTACTCCTAATAAGTAAAGATGTTAATTCAAGTTACAATAGCTTGTTGTAACTTCTAATACTATTTTCAACCTTTTCACTTCTAATTCAAGGATTTGCTCAACAATTAATTAAAAAAGTTTGAGGCGGTGCTTTGAATATAATAAGTAGGTAATTGCAAAAAAGTTCATTTTAAAATAAAGAAATTAAAAAATTGGAAAAATAAATGCTAAGCGACCTCAAACAAAGACTCTAAAACAACATATTGTAATTTCAATTCATTTCGTAGTGTTATTTTTGAGAAAAACTTCACTTGACAAATGAAAATCAGTTGAAATTCATACGATTGATTTCATAAATGATTTTATTCATTCAAAA
Organism: Phenacoccus solenopsis; assembly: GCA_009761765.1. Lineage (NCBI taxonomy): Eukaryota > Metazoa > Arthropoda > Insecta > Hemiptera > Pseudococcidae > Phenacoccus > Phenacoccus solenopsis. The sequence continues at coordinate 23,070,228 of CM019755.1, read as the reverse complement.
CTCATTCTGAACATGAGTCATTTACGAACGATTCATTTTAAAAATATTTATCAAAGTTATATCGAATACCAAAAGCCAATAACACATTATACAAGCGCTGTGATCTAATCTCAAAAGTCAAACTTGATTAGTTATTTTGAATTTTCCACATGATATGGCTGAAACGATCATGGGTTGTTATTTCAGCCACCAATTAGAGATTTTTCTTCTCAATTGTTGCGCAACTGGTGATCATTTTTGAACTAATTACATTGCTCTTATGGGAATGCAGTAACTTAGCATTCCATATAATTTTGATGTTGATATTCTTTTGTAACTTATGCTGAACATAAGTTGTTCGCGAACGATTCATTAGAAGAATGCCAATATTCGTTTGAAAGCTATGTCAAAATGAGCAATTCACTCCAAAAATGTCAATATTTTTGTTCAAACCTAACATAACACGATGTGAGGTCACGTTTTGCATTTTTGTAGGATCGTTTCAATGATATTCGATGAAACTTTGAATAACTATGAAGTATAGAATCGGTACTCAGTAGAGCATTTCAATTGTTCAATAGTTGGAAAATGAGATAACATTTCATTAGCATAAGCCATTTCGCTCAATTTTAAAGAGAAATTGATTATTACTGATACTTATAATTTTTTGCGATATTTTTGTGTAGTTTGGAATTTATTACGTACTGTTCAGCTATTAAGATGCTTTAAAGCTGTATTACTATATTCATACAAGGGTACTCTATTATCTTCTTTGATGAATATAACTTGGGCACTAGTGCGATAAGTATAGCTGATGTATTCGCGCATGAAATTGTAGACGTATTGGATGGAAAAGAAAATATTTTTCAAAGGTTTCGACGTATTTTACATTCATAATTCAATTTTTTTTTAACGGAAAATGAGATAGCAACGAGAGACTAGATATCGTATTATTATTACGAAGCAGAGAAAACATGTACCACGTACTAAATGTATACCAGCAAACACTTCATTAAGGAAAGACAGACGTTTTTATTATTTTTTTCTTTTTTACATGCAACGCCGACGACCTGATGCATAAACAAGAAGGGAAAATACAACGAGCTGCATTTTTCCATTATAAGTTTAAAACACCAGGCACTTTTTTGCGGCTAGAGAGAAGAGATAACGGGGAATTTTAAGGTTGCAAAAGTATGGGACGACGATTTTCGTCTGCGGTGTTTTTAACAATTAAAGTAGCACTTTCGAGCGAATTAGCTCGGTTAAATAAACACCGAAAAACAAGCAGGGCTGGGATAGTATAGCGGTGCGTTTGAAGTAGGTACGGGCGCGTAGATTAAATTTAGGGGTGTGTTTAAACAACGAATTACGAATTGGTAAAACAGAAGGGTAGCAACCCTTCAAGTGTCTGATGAAACTACTGATCCACATATTAACTATTTCCGCAACTTACGACCCTCTGGCGCGCGTGCTGAAAGTTGGTCATATAGTGTTAGGAACGTGTTCGCTTTCGTTGAGGGTCACGCGGCCGCGTGAGATTCGAAAAGTAAGCGATGAAAATTCTCGCCTCGGACACGTGCTAGAGAATGGAAAAAATTCGGTATAATCGTAGTCGGAATTTTTTTTGCGTTCGGTCGTATTCGTTAATTAAATTTCGCCGACGACAATTTACGAGGTTGGCGCGAAATTAAATTGGCAGTTTACAATTGAGGAACGAAACGACGGTGGCGAAAAATTAGCATTTCTTCGATATTCAAATCGAGTTGGCGTTGGTAAAAAGCGTGATTTAAGAGTTGGCAAATATTACGGACGCGCAGTTGCGTGCGGAAAAAGCGAGACGTGGGGAGGGTAACTAATTCGGATAAATTTATTTAAATAGTTGCCGAGTTCGATAAAGTTTACCATCTTAGAAATGGGAAACGAGCGTAGCGAATTTTCCAAGACGGACTTAAAGCTACGTGTATTCCAGCGTGTACCAACCCCGATTTCTTTACTCGAAATAAATGCGATTCGCTCGTAAAAGAATGAACTAAGAGAGGGTGGAAGGCACGTCGAATCTTATGGTATCTACGAGTAAAAAAGAATAAGAATTTTCTTGATGCGGCTCGGTATTTCATAATAAATCGGACAGTTTGGAGGCTTTCGGCGTGTATATCATTTTCTCTGGGCCGCGTTGTTAATATATAAGTGCATGTCGAGTAGTCCACTTTGGGATCGTATTGCACGCTCGGTATCTCTTTTGAAAATTTTTTCCATTCTTCGTAGAACAATACAGCTTTTTTCGCATCTTTTGGCTTTTATATTCCATTTTTCTTCATTTTTTCACGACGAAGTCTCATAGGATGCCTTTATTATGTAATCTGTCATCTGTATATGGTTCGTTGTTCCTTTTCGTAGGGTACGGAGTTTTTCTTTATACGGTGTTTTCCTGCGATGGAAATGTTGTTTGGTTTTTCTTTTCTTTTTCTCGATATTATTTTGTATTTTTTTCCTTTTTCTAGGTTTTCTTGACAATGTCTGACTGGGAGGTTCGGAATTTGGTGCGATATTGTTTTTATTATTTCGTTTTCTTTTATTACATGTATACGGTGTGTTGTTGGGGTTAAGCTATAGGCAATATGTGATACATTGGTGAATACTAGTACGAATGTATTTTCAGTAGAAGAGGCGAGTGTCTCATTTAGGAGTATTCTTAGGTTTCTGAATTGGCAGTGAGAGCTAGAAGATGGATTAAAAGGGGTGCAAGAATAATTTAAGAAATGTCTTTCTCTCTCTCTCCTTTATTTTACTTTAGGCATCACGTGATGTGTGCCATGTAAACACTTGTATTTTGGATATTGTGGAACACTCTTCTTCTTTATATTAGTATTGATTTTTTTAATATTATTAATATTATAAATTTTCTTTCCTTTTTTTTTTCATTAACATTTCGTGTACAGGCGTTTGGCTAGAGGCACGTGGACATAGGGGAAAGGATAACAGTTGAGGGAATAGGCGAGAGGAGTTAAGGAAAGTGAACATGCTTCTTATTGTGGGTTTGTGATTGAGAAGGAGTTCAAGGAGGGTGCCTAGGAGGTTGAAGCGATTTCGAAGTGCAGAGTGAAAAGGACAGTCTCGCAAGTGGTGTACCACAGTTGACTTGTGTACTTCTCATTTTATTTTATTATTATCTTTTTTTTTGGCGGGGGGAGTAATTTTGTTACTTTTAATTTTTTCGATTTCTTCATTTTTTTGTGAATTTTCAAAAAATTAATTTTTTTTTTTCAATGTATTTTTGAGACAGAAAATATTTATTAGTTCTGTTTTTCTCAATTTTCATTATGGTGGTAAAAGGCGGAGAAGAAACCTAATCACCGAAAACTAAGGCTGGAGTTTGAGCATAAATGAATTTTGGGCTTTATATGGCTTTATATATTATATGGAACATTTTTCACAGATTTCATTTTCTTCAGCCGAGAAATAAGAAACGAGAAATGACGAAAAGTTAAGCTGTCCAAAAGAATTTTTAAAATATCCAAAAATGTAAAAAATGTCCACCTTGAAAAAAATGAATTCAAGAAAATTGGAGTTTTTTTCAACATTGAATATTTTTGAAATTTTCAGAAATTTTTTGTTTTTAAACATTTTTTTCATGTTCATATATTTTTTTTAATATTTTTGTATTTTTGAGGCAATTTTTTATATATTATTAAATTATGTTTTATTGCGGTATTATTTTAAAAAAATCACTCATTTCGGTGCATATATTTAATCTATGAACACTTTTTCTATTTGTTTTTTTTTTGTTTTTTTTGTGGGGCGATTTATTCGTTTTGAACATTACTTCATTTTTTTACTATTATTTTTTTTATTATTTTTTTTGTGGCGTTTTTAACTGCTTTGGTTATTACGGCACCTCTAGAATGGTTAGATTTTAAAGAGATGTTGTGGATATTTTGTTGGTTGTCAGTTTTATCGTGTTTAATTTTTAGGGATTTTCGGATATCGTTCAATTTTCGACACAGAAAAAGCATATTATTATACGAAAGTCCTTATTGCGTGTATCAGTGTTTTCTTTACAATTTATGAAATTTGGAGTAAAACGAGCCGCATATGTTAGCGCATATTTTCACATATTTGGCTTGTTTTGCCCTTTTTCAAGCATATTTCTCTATTTTACTCGTTTTCAAGCATTTTTTTACCGAAAAAATTGAATTTTTAGATGTAAAAAAATCAACACTGAAATTTTTTTATCGATCAAGTTTTCAAGTACCTAAATCTATCTCATTTTTATCTTCTGTGAATGTACTTTTTTTAATAATATACAACGTGGTTTTTAATTTCAAAAGAAAAAGTAAACGAAATGCAGAATTAAAAGTGATACAAAATATGAAATAATTTAGCACAAAAGATTTTTCTTAAAGAAATACATTAAAATAAGCTATTTCGACGAGTGTTGTAGGAAGAAACATACGTCTGTTCTTGTTCCTGGAAAGACCTAGTCATTTGATCCCATTCCTGACTTGTTCTTATTCTTAATGCTTCAACTGTTCTCATTCTGTTCTCCGTTTTTTCGATTCTTTTACAATCTTGTTCTCGTTCTGTTCTTCGTTCTTTCAATCCTTTATAGTCTCGTTCTTGTTCGTTCTTTGCTCTGTTCTTGTTCGTTCTTTGTTCTGTTCTCGTTCTTCAGTTTTTTTTTTGTTTTTTTTTTGTTTGTTTGTTTTTGATAATGTGTTTACTGTTGATGTTGTTGAATTGAAAAATAAGTAATTGAAGCTAATTAATAAAAAAAAAAAGTACTTCATTGCGCTCTTTTCAGTTATTATTTTCTCTTTCCCTTCATGACTTCTATTCATTTTATGATGAACCATGAACTTTTAAAAGAACAATGAACAATCAAAAATTACATCGTTCTTGTTTTTGTTCCTCAACATTGTACATTAGTTGGTTCTCGTTTCATTCTTTCATTTTCAAGTTTGAAAATATTCTGTTCTCGTCTTGTTCTTTGCTCTCCAAACGTATTAGTTTTATCGTATGTTCTTGTTTCTGGAAAGCCCTAGTCATTTGATCCCATCCCTGACTCGTTCTTATTCTTAATGCTTCAACTGTTCTCATTCTGTTCTCCGTTTTTTTAATTCACAATCTTGGTCTTGTTCCGATCTTCGTTTTTTCAATCCTTTATGATCTCGTTCTTGTTTGTTCTTTGTTCAGTTGTATGTTCTTGTTCTTGGTGCTGTTCTTCAGGAACGATGAAAATTCTCCGTTCTTGTTGTTCTCCATTCTCGTTCTTGAGTTTATTCCTACAACACTGATTTCGACGTTGCTTTTTACATTTGGGTTAAAAAATCTGTTTTTTGATACCCATATCGTTTTTGCATATTTTTGCATATTTTATTTTTTTTTTAGCGTATACATATGCGCTCCTCGATGATTAACAATAGTCTAATGGACAAAGATTTGAAGAGCTCCTCGCTCACTCCTTTCTTTCCTAAATCAAGCTATCAGATTTAATGAAAAACTCAACTAAAAACCAAAAAACTTTATCACAACAAAATTAATTTCAACTCATCTCCATCAAGTCATCGGTATCGTCTTCGAACGATGTAAAATATGTTAGGACGATAAAAGTCAGCGATTCATTGTACGGCTTCCAAGGTAAATAAACGCTTTGAGAGAAACGCGCGCGGCAAAATTTCCAGCTCGATGCGATATAAAAACTAGAATGACGCGACGAGTGTAGAAAAGAGCGAGAGGAGGGGTTAAGGAGCGCGAGCGAAAAAAAAAGAGTATCGCTGCGGAAATAACGTAGACGTACCTATATATAAAAAGATAGATGAAGAAAAATGGACAAAATTATTCGCACGGAACGAGGATTAAGGAACGAAAGTATAGAAGCAGGAACGAGCGATGTGGCGTACGAAAGGACGGCGAAGAGAAAAAAATAACGCCGAACACGAAGACACGAGATGCGGCGCTAGGTGGGAAAAAAAGAAGGGAAAAAAGATTTACTGTAGAAGCAAGAAATAATACGTATTTTTCGGGGCGAATAAGGTCGACGTAAGCCTAATCCAGAAAAAAGATCTTTTACTATTGGCGCTGATGGGTAACGGGCGGCGGTACGGAGAGCAGATAGAAATGCGGGTATACGCTAGAACGTTATTATATTTTGATCCTCGGCTCAACCACCCGGCCACCGTCGCTCGACGATGTTCGTCGCTGAAAGCAGCTCATCATAACGCTGGCAATCCGCAGAAACGTGTAACTATCCAACTAAACCCTTAAAACTAACCCCAGCTAAGTTGACGCGTTTTCTTGTTACCCTAATATGCCGCCTAACCATTTACTCTTTTTATTAAAGTCATTTTGTCTTTCATTCTTTTCTCTGTCGGCTTTTTTTCTTGCCTCTTTTTTTTTCTCGTCGTAATTGTAGCTTAGGCGGCCTTTTCGGAATCGTTAACGCTACCCTTTTCCTCATGCCACTCCGGCCGGCTGGAAGTATATATGAAGCTCGTTTGAAGATGGTTCTTTTCAACTTTATATCAACTTTCGCGTCGGAGCTTTTTGGGCTTTTTTTGAGGGTAAAGTTTTTCGAGCGTTTTTTTTACGCCTTTAGCGACGGAAAGTTTATAGATATGTTGGGAATTGCGTTTCGTCGTCGAATAGCGTGTCGAACGAATTAAATTTCTAATCGAATATTTTCGTCGACAAAAAGAGCTTTTTGGCCGGCTCCACCATGAAGGGATATCGGTTTACTGGATTATTCGAAAAGGTTTCTGGTGTACGTGTACGACACGGACTTACACGAGGTATCCTTTTTCGCTTTCTTGGAGCTCTTACACGTTGTCGAATTAATCCGTCGATAATATTAGGTACATAGGCGTGTAGGTGGATCTGGTAATGGGATTTACGGTGTACGGTAAACGTTCGACGGTGTGACGAGCGCGGAGGAGGAAAAGAGGTAAATTGTTTTTATTGATTGTCCTCGACGCGCTCGACGTTCTATCGACGCGAACCCCTACAAAGTATATTTACATTAATTTAAACGGTTGAAAGTTAATTTGAAATTTTTTTGTTTACAAAATGAAATTACCTATCGATGGAATCGGGGATAGGAGGAGGTGGGAGGCGAGGCCACGTCGCTAATTCGTATTCGTTGCGGCTTTCAGGGCAAAGAACGAGGAAAAAGTTCGGTCGGTATTTTTAATTATTTTCGAAACCTTCGAGCTTTTTTTTCTCTTTCGCTCCTTTCGCGTATTTGTTTTAAAACATCGTTCGTCGAAGTCGACGAAAAAGTAAATTAAAAGGTTGTTAAATAGGTACTTTTTTATTAGCTCGTTGCGCCATAAATTAGCTCCGCCGACACGCTATTTGTACTGCTGACGGTGTGTATAGTGTACACGTACACCCTACGATGAGTATAATTGCGAGGGTGAGGTATAATTTGGTTTTTTGTAAGTAGCTACTTGATACACCGGTAATAGGTATATACTAATGAGCGGTCACGGACGACCGCCTTCGGACAGTTTTAAGTCGCGAATGGGCTCGTTTACGCGGCCACCTATTATGTACGTTAATACGCACCCTTATTTGGTGCAGGATGTGTTTTAAAACGAGGGGAATGATTTTTAATGATCTTATAAAAGAGAAACACAGATTAAATTATGTTGCACGTTTTCGAGGGTCCCCTCTTTTAGCATTTACCCGAAGATGTATCGAAGTTGAATCCCGTTGATGCAATTATTTCGACATTTATAGCGCTATCGTTTAATACAATGATTTCTTTTAACCGACGTTGCCTTATTTGTGTTCGTGCCGTGGAATGGAAGCGTTGGATAATACAAAAGTGTTTTTTTTTTTCGCGTGAATCGAACTTAATGAGTTTGGTAAATGGATGGATTTGCACGTTATACGACGATAAACAAGTTACGAATTATATAGGGTTGTTTATCACCATCGATGCGGAGATCAGATAAATTTCAAATTTCGAGACGGGTTAACGGTTTTGAAGAGCTTATGGAGGCTATGTGTCATACAGTGAGCTGGTAACGGTTGAGCGAGAGATGGTGTTAAATTGGAATGCTTATGCTGAGGAGTACTAGTTTGATTATAGATGTTCATTTATATACTTACTCGATTCGATGAATTATTTTTATTTCGTATATTTTGTTCTTTATCTACTCTGAAACTTGTTAGTATATAATTGTCGTTAAATGAAGGGGATAAAGCTAAATTAATAATACTTAAATTAATTTAAAAATTGTATTTGTCAACTTACCTGTTTGTAGTTGATTGACCATGTCCATCATTTGATGTATTGAATCAGCATAAATCGCCAGTCCTCCTGATTATTCTTCAATGTATGCCTTATTTATTCCAGGAAAGAATAAAAGCACCTTCGAAGTGTTGCTTTCTAGCGAAGAGTTTATGCCTTGGCTACATACGCTGCAGCGATCCAGGCTAGGGCGGCAGTATTCTGAAGGTAATTTTTCGCCTATGTTTTCAATTTTTTTTACGCTCCTCCAACGAATTTACCGACGAATGCCGAGCAAAGATAAAATCAAAATCAGGGCAGAAAAGCAAAAAACAGCTGTCCTCGAGGAAATAAAAAATGTCTTGAACAAACAAACCAAGACGTTCAAACCAAACAAGTCAATGCCTTCAATAACCACAACCCATAACCGTTTTTACTGGAAGAAGTACATGACACAGAAGAATTCAACACTGCACACGAACTAACTACGAACTGTGCACTGCAAATGCCCAAACTTTCGCCAATATTCATACAAATTATCGACTTTGGCACCACAAAAAAAATGATTGAAGATGCAATAGGCAAAAACAAATTCCTTTTCAAACTACAAGCGATAAACTCGGCCAAACTTCAAGTACCAGATTCGTATACATATCGAACTTTAACCAAATATCTCAATGATAAAAACATTGGTTTCTATACCTATGAACTAAGGGAAGAAAAACCTTCCGTGTAATCATGAGAGGTCTCCACCACACTGCGGACCCAGAGTTAATCAAGTCTGAAACTCACAACTTCTAGATTTAAAGTTCACTCTGTGAAAAATATCAAGTCCTGAAGAAACAATTTTCGAAATTAATCTCGAGCCAAATAGAAACAACAAAGAAATCTACAATATTTCAGATGTTCTAGCAACAATAGTCAAAATTGAACCTCCGCGCAAGAGAAAAGAGATTATTCAATGCAAACGTTGCCAAAAATACAGTTACTCTTATTTACAAAAAATAAAAAATAAAATTAAAAATAAAAAAAATAATGAAATAAACATAAAGCATTCACAGTTAGGTATTTTTGGCTGTAAATTTATAAATTAATTTTATTAATAGATAAGTGGGTGGAGGTGGTATAGGTAACTGTGGTAAATTAAGAATAAAAGAAATATTAGGTCAACAATTATCATGTTTTTTAGTCAAGTTTTCAATAAAAACCTTAGCTATTGCAGTCTATCTGAATCTTCAAATCTTTAAGTTTCAGACCATTTGTACTCGTATGGCAAATGTCCAACTTTTTAATGTATAGAATACTTTTCCCTCCACGCATCCCCGTTGGATGTGAATGAAAATCGCTCAATATTCGATGAAAGAATCTTCGTGTAAATACGTGAAAGTGCTTTTTTTGAATTTTCGATTTGATTCAAAATGGGGGATCGCTCAAAATTTGAGGGGAGTTGGAGAAAGCGCGAATGGCTCAAATTTTTCGTTTTTGATCTCATATGAAAAAGTAAGTCACGGACATCAATATATTCAAATTTTAGCTTCCTAAGAGAATTTGGTGGGGAGTTGAAGCAAAAAACAGCTATTTGAGGAAGTTTCGAGTCATGAAATTTCTTAAATCTTCCTTATCCCTCACCAAATCAATTCAAAAAGGTCAAACTTTGTGTGTGGGGTTAGATGGTGACCAGAATATGGCAACTTGAATTTGGACCAAAATAGATCCAAAATGGCGGATTGTCGAAATTTGAGGAGAGCTTGAGGAGCCCTAAATAACTAAAAATGAGATTAATATAGACTCATATAATTATTGGAAATAAGAAGCATACTATAACCCAAATTCACACATACACATGACGTTAGAGGGGAGGAGGAGGGATTATCGACCTCAAAATGTGGTTAGGTTGCACCTATGTTCGGAAATTTTTCGTCGTTGCGTCATATGATAAAATAAGCACAAACGACTAACCTGTTTTAATTTTAGCTTCTCAAGTGAATTTGGAGGCGAGTTGGCGCAAAAAACTGCGGTTGGTGGGGGAAAATTACCATAAAATATTTCATAAATCTTCCATATCTACATACAAAGAAGGAGTGTAAATAAAGATCATTTCTGGGCTCACCTATTTTAGAATCTTATATGCCAGAAGTTGTCGTGTATAATGCCATCCATTAGGAAAATACCCTCTTTTCTCGTAGAAACTCCTAGTTTGTGACCCAAAGGTTCTTAAATGTACCACTTGAAAACATTTTTGGAAGTTCTCAAAGCAAGTATTCCAACAATAACGTTGCATAAGTTGCCGAATGCACGTGTCAAAGGATTCTTTATGGGATAAATTTTCAACATTTTTTCGTACCCCCCTCCACCACATTTTTACGTCGATAACGCTTCCTTTTCCCCTCCAACATCATGTATGGAGGTGAATTGGGGATAAATTATACTTCTTATCATCAATAATTATATGAGTTCATATTAATTGCATTTTTATTAATTTGAGGTTCTTTAAGTTCTACTCAAATTTTGATAATCCACCATTTTGTATCCATTTGATCCAAATTCAAAAGATCATATTTTGGTAACCAACTAACCTCACACACAAAGTTTGACCTTTTTAGTTTGATTTGCTGAAAAGATATAAAACATTCAAGAAATTTTATGACTCAAAACTTCGTCAAAAAGCCATTTTTTGCTCCAACTTCCCTCAAAATTCACTTAGGAAGCTGAAATTTGGATATGTTGGTGTCCGTGACTCACTCCTTTATATAAGATCAAAAACAAAAAACTTGACGTATTTGCCCTTGCTCCAGCCTCTCTCTAAATTTGAGTGATACGCCATTTTGAATTTTATCGAAAAAACAAAAAAGTATTTTTTTGGAATTTTTATGAAGAGTCTCTCACCATGTTTTGAATGAATTTCCTAAATATTCGTCGATGCAACGCTTGGGGGGGTATATTTATATATGTATACCAAAAAGTTGCGCATTTGCCAGATGATTACAAACGATCTGAAACGCTAAAATTTGAAGACCCCCTCTCTCCTGACCCCCTTTCCAAATCTGGTAGGCTGTAATGGCTGTCGTTTTTCAGTTAGATATCAGATGGATATAATTTATTTGTAGGGTGCTCGTGGTTAATTTCAGCTCTCTACCTCGAAATGGGGGGGGGGGCAGCAAAATTGATCTCGTTACAGTGTTTTTAAAAAAAATAAATTAAAAAAAAATGAAAAAATAGATAAATATATGTATAAATAAATAAACAGTTTAACAAATGAAAGATAAAAAAATAAAATAAAATAAAAATTTCAATTTGAAGAATAAGAATAATAACACAGCTAATGAAAGTCATCGCCAAGTAAACAGTTCAAATTAACCTGGGAATTTTCTTTTTTAGCGATCCTGCAGAATTTGTATGCTAAAAAGATGAAAGGAAAGTGCGGGAAAATCCCTTAAGGGAAATTACGCGTGTCGAAGAAAAAAAAAATTGAAAATCCAGAACGCGGAATAATCTGTACGAAGTATCGAAAATATGTAATACGATTTTAAAACTTCGGTATAATATTAAAAATAATAAAAAACTGAACGCTGTTTAAAGTTCAAGGCTGTATGAAAATATTTCGTCATCGAGGTACCCGTATCGTAGACCGAATGGGCGAGAGGGGCGAAGAGAAGATAGAGAAAAATGCGGCTGTAGAAAGTTTGTGGCGTGTCGGTAAAGCGGCGTGCTTTTTTTTCCTACGTTCGGCATCCTGAGGGAGTTAAATTCGATAGAAATATCGTACCGTGATACGATATACGGCGGTGGGAGGGTTGGGTAAGAGGAGAGCTGTGTGCGAAACTCGGATGTGCCGGGGTGAAGCTTGTTTTACACGAAAAAGTAGCACTTTTGTAGGTTGGCCGTAGATATATAGAACGCTTACGTATGGCGAAGCATTACCGAGACCCCGTGCACCCTATCTGCACCGCGCCACCTTACGCGTATACACTTCACTTTATACTTTTAGAGGAAGCGGACGATGAGCGCTATATCATTGAACCTGCCAACGTTATCATGTCTATCGAGCATCAACACACAACCCCCTCGAACGTAACCTTTTCGCATTATAAACCGCGAAAATTCGCCGTTTCGTATTCGCCTCGGTTGAGGGGGTGGCGTTTGTGGACTCGTCGATTGCGTTAATCTCGTACGCGGAGCCGGGGCTTGGTAACGCGAGCGCGTCACGCGAAATCGATGACCATTTATCAAGATGAGAATTTTAAGCGCGCGGTGTTTTGAAATATTATATTAATTCGGCAACGGCGGCGGTGGGAATACACGCCCAACGGATTTACAACGGATCGTGTTTCTCGACGGTGAAATTTCGGCGCGTTGTTTCGCCCCTCCTGCCCCCCCTTTGTCGATGTAAAAAAGTACCGCGTAGCTGGCGCAATAACGACTCGAAAGGGAGGGCTGGCGTTAATTAAACATGTTGATACGAATATTAACCGTAATGAATTTCACGCCCTAAAATCATGTTGGCATGTCGAACGGTCGTTTCCTTATACGAGCCTTAGGGGTTGGCAAATTAACGTTTTAAAAGTTCGCCGGTATCGCGGCACCGCGTCGAGTGTTAATTAGCATAGTGTGTTCGATTATTTAGGCGTCACACGGTGCTCCATTAAGCCGAAGGTTTTTTCATAAAAGGTTTTTTTTTCTCGGGCTACGATCGCGACCGATCGATGCGACCGAGTGTTTCGAGGGTTGCATCGAGATGGTTTTGAAACGGAAACGTACGAATGTGACAACCCTTTTCACGTGTCCATTACCCTTTTTTTTTTTGAATTTTTGGCCGCACATTGTGACATTTTTAAAATGCTAAATGTTTCCGATACATTGAACATAAACGTCGTCGACACCGGATCCGATGAATGGTTAGGGTCAAACGTGATGACTTGATGGCTTGTACCGAGGTGTCTGTTGATGTTGAGTTGGGTTGCTACTGTTATTACGTCGGCTCTAGGGCGTGTATATGGTGTCGCCGGCGAAAGAAATAAAACCATTAATACATATTTAATGCTTTTTCATCGATTTCTTCCACACCATAATCTCGTTACGGGGTGCTTCAAAAGGTACTCTTGAATATGTAAAACATGAAGAGTTTTGCCAGCCTCTTTCGAACTGATTTGTATGATTCTAATAGTTCGTCGAGTCGTCGATGGGCGAGTCGCGAATATCCGTTATTTGGGGTAGAGACTGGTATGCCAGTGACTGTGGTATTTTATGAGAAAATAAGAATAGGAAGGAGGTGAATAGTGTTTGAGGTACTTCATTCTGCCCTTTGAACTTCGGAAATATTTTTTATAAAAGCTTCATTACCGACGTTAGTGATATCAGCTGTTGACTGGTGCCATGGGTGACTACTTTAGCTTGCTTCAGACTAATAGAAAGCTCGTCATTTCAAAAGTAGGCTAACCGAATCCTGAAGGAGATTTTGGCTTTTTTTCTCTTTGCCAAGTGTTTCTGTATTTAATACAAAATTTCACGAGGTCGGAGCTCAGATTTTTCTAGAGAGGGTTTCAGCCCCCCTGGCTCCTCTCACTGCAGGCCTGGCTTGCTAGCGCACATAGGAAAAGAATCTAATATCGTGTAAATGTTGATGAGAAAACATTTGGAATTTTCCCACCAAACGCAAAAAAAATAAAACAAGTATAGAGAAATTATCAGTTTTTAAAATTATAAAAAATTTATACATGTTTTTAAAATATTGATTTTTATGTTTTTTGTTTCAGTTTTCAAAGTTGGTGAACACTTATTCAGTAATAGTGGTAAGTATAAGTTACTCTTTATTTCAATAAAATTTCCTCACCTAACGGCAAGTTTGGAAGTGAGAACTTTAAAAAAAAAAAAAAAATAGTGGTAACACTGACATTGTGGTTTAAAAGAATTGGTTTTCTTTTAGCTGAGTTTTTAACGAAAAACCACAGCTATTGCGGAAGTAGGGTCGGGGGAGGGTGGTATTTTCAAATCTTGGCGTTTCAGACCATTTGTAATCATTTGGCAAGCGACGAAATTAGCTAAAAGGGAAATAAATTCAATACATATAATTATGTATTTTAGACAACGAAAATACGATTTAAAATTTTACATTTGATTGATAGACGCTTTAAAGCATAAATTGTTCCTAACACCATTCAAATATATAATTTATTTCTATGAGGAAAGCTTGGGGTGCTCGAATCATGTAGTTACGCGGTATATATGTATATATCCGCCTCCACCGCGTAGCTCAGGCAAGCATGCAAAAAATTTGCTCAAAACTTGGCGAGAGATTCTTCTTAGAAATGCAACAAAACCGCTTTTTATGTTTTTTCGATAAAATTCAAAATGGCGGATCACTCAAATTTTGAGCAAGGCTGTAGAAAAAGCAAATGGCTCAAATTTTTTGTTTTTGATTTCATATGAGAGAGTGAGTCACGGATACAAACATACCCAAATTTTAGCTTCCTAAGTGAATTTGAAGGGGAACTGGAGCAAAAAATAGCTTTTTGAGGTAGTTTTGAGTCATGAAATTTCTTGAATCTTTCATATCTCTTCACCAAATCAACTTAGATGGTTCAAACCTTGTGTTTGTGATTAGTTGGTGACAAGAATGTGGCCCCTTGAATTTGGCTCCAAATGGATCCAAGAGAGCGGAGTATCAAAATTTGAGTAGTGGTTGAGGAGCCTCAAATTAGTGGAAATGTAATTAATATGAACTGAACTCATACGATTATTGCAAATAAGAACTGTAATATATTCCCTATTCACTTCCATACATGATGTTGGAGGGGGAAAGAGGAAGGGTTGTCGATCTGAGAATGTGATGGAGGTACATGAGAGGTCGAAAAATTTGTATTGTGGTATCGTAAGATGAAATGGACTCAAGTTACACACCTGTTCTAATTTTAGCTTCTCAAATGAATTTGGAGGCGAGTTAGAGCAAAAAATTTTTTTGGAGAGGAACTTGCTTGGAAATTACATGAATCTTCCATATCTCTTCACGAAATCGACCTAAAAAAGTTAAACTGTATATGTAGGGTTAGATGATGACCAGAATATGGTCTCTTCAAACTGGTTTAAAATGGATAATAAATTGGAGCATCTTCAAAATTTGAGTAAGGCTTGAAGAATCTGAAATAGCTAAAATTTCCAAAATAGGGACTCACATGTGATCGCTGTGGACAAGAAATATTACATATCCCAAATTTAACTTATTAAGTAGTTTGGGAGGGATAGGGTATGAGTTTCCAGACTTGGTATTGAGTGTGGCTTGTAAGCACGAAGGGGTTAGCAATGTTATTTGCAAACCTGAACAAGCCAAAATTAAAAACTCAGCTCCAGTAATGCGGCATGTCTGCTTACTTTTTTTTTCAGTTTTATTAAATTTCAAGTTGAGATTTATTTTTTAATTATTTTAATTAAGCAAAAAAACTTATACGATTTTTCCGAATTAAAAGAAGGGGGAAGGGGGAATGGATTCGGAGAGGAAAATGATGGAAAATAATTATAGAGTTGCTGAGAGAGGAATGAGAAAATGTTTGTTTTTATGTTTTTAGGTTTTTTTTTTTTTTTTTTTTCAAAGAGTTCCGTCTACCCTTCAAATGCCCCTCGCCCTTTGCGAAAAAATTCAAATTATAACTGTGGAGTATGTTGATGCTGGTAATTAGTTTGAATCAGTTGAAAGAAAAAACAAATGAGGTAGGCTGTAATATCTGTCGTTTTTTAGTTAAAAACTCAGCTAACAAAGCAGTCATGTAGCATTACTGGAGCTAAGTTTTTATTGAGGTTTTTTTTAAGTTTTTATATAATGTTAATAACGCCTTCATATCTACAGGACAAAATCAGTTCCTCAAATCAGGTGCCGTTACATTTAGAGCACAACTTCTCCATGAAACTTTAGAGGCAACTGTGAGGGACATCGCTTACAAGATAATTTCAACAGAATGTGATACAGGATAATCTTTTTTCCAGGTACCGCCATCCTACCAAGCATCGATAGGCAATTCTAATAGCAGGTCTTCGTTGGTAATGGATGCCAAGATACCAGTTTCACGGTAGGCGCACTTGTGCATGTTTTCATTTCATCGATAAACTATTTTAAGCGCTATTCCTTCCACGTTATGATTCACTCAAGTGTTGGCAGGTTTAAAGAAAAGGGAAACGAGCTCTTCCATGCTAAGAGAAGATTAGGAAGTGTTTTTACTCTTAGATTCTAATTAATTTAGCGAAAAAAGGGGTGAAGATTAAAATTCTACTTCATTTGAATGATTAAACATTTCGAATGACTCAGAGGAACCCCTTATTCCAGCTATAATTTTCCACTATGTAACCCTTTTTTTCGCTTTTATATAAATTTTTTAGGCTTATTTGAGCTTTCGAGATTATTAGAAAATTTTTAGATTCGCGCTGGAATCATTTATTATTTATTTTTAATCATCTGAAATTGAATTTTACCCAGCATCTGAATGATGGAAAATATTCGTGCCAGAATAGACGCAGAAATCGAGCGGAGAATAATTGAAAAAAAAATTCTAATACCACTACCACTCTCGTAAAGCAATTTGGTGTCTAAATTACGCTATTTTAATTAACCGTACGAAAATTTGAAGCCATAAAAATTATTATTTATAAATACCTAAAATGAATGTGAATGCGTTAATAATTTTGATAATTTGGTACTTTAAGAGACCGAAGGTTTTCATATCTTATCTTGTAATTTAACTTAATTAGGAATTTTTACGAGTCTGCCTACACCGAAACGCAGTGATCTATGCGGTATCAAATTACGATTTAATTTCGCTCTGGGAATTTTTTCAATCAATTTGTTTCGAATTCTTTAAAATCTTCTAGTATGCTATTCAGGAAAAGGATATTATCTATGCTTAAATATCAATATTATGATGTTAGAATAGTGACTACTGGGTCATTTTCATTTATTACAATATATCTCGTATGTATATGTTGATAAATTTATCCTACTCAAAGCCACCGACCGGGAAAAGCAGGCAGGGTGAGTTATTCTAGGCTCGAATACTCTGCAAAGGCAAAGACATCCTTAATTTTTACTCAAAAAAGAAGTCTAAAAATTTAGAACTGTCCAGATATTGACAAAAATCGAAACCCTATGGTATAAGAGTATACAAATGCCCCTCTTTTCCTTCTCTTTAGGAATATTTTAGAATTACAACTCATTCCACTAAAGTTTTAAATGATACAAATTTAACAACACAAATTTTGAACTTTTTCAAGAAATCTGACTGTTTCAATCAAATCTAAAAGATGATAGAAAACTGAAATAATTATTTGGATAATAGTGTAATAATCTTACATTGTTATAAAAAATATTCAGAAGTATCTAAAAATTAGATATAGTTCATTATTAAAAAAACAAAAATTAGAAAATATCTAAAAAATTAGAGTGTAGAAAAATTTGAAAAAAAAAAAGATGAAAAAAATGCTTAAATCTTTGAATACCTAAATATAAAATATAATGAGAATTTATTTCAATAAAAATTTGAACAGAAATGTGAATAAAAATGCAAAGAAATGTATACAGAATAAAAAAGAAAAATAAATATTGAAGATCGTCTAAAAAAATTCAAATGAATGGGAGAAATGAATAATCATGAATAATGTAATATTCTTAAAATTATCAAATATTTAAAAAAAAAAAAAGAAATTGTTCATGTATTTGAAACAACGAAAATGAAAAACTATTATTATATTTTTTATTTTTTTATTTTTTTTATTATTTAATTTTTCTTTAAATAAGTTGGTAAATCCTAGGATATTGGCTGCCTCGTGAAGCGCTATTTAAAAAAATTATTAAAAAATAAGTAAAAATTTTTAAAATGCTCAAACCTTTTAAAAAACGATAAAATCTTAACACTATAATATTCAAAAAACAAAAATTTCACAAAATTTAAAAATAATAATAATAATGAAAAAATTTTTGAAAATAACCAGATTAAAAATTTTTGAGCAAACTGTACAGAACTTCTTATTCCTCGTCGTAACTCACTCTTTCCCCAACTTCAGTCTCTTCAAACTCACATACACGTGTCTCTAGCCCATAGGATATGTACGATGCATAATATGTATATTAAAAAATCAGAATATGTTAAGTCACTTGAGCTCATTTTGTCATATGACACCATAATGAAAAATTTTCAACACTTTTTCATACCTCCTCCCCACATTTTTAAGTCGATAATCCCTCCTTTTCCCCTCCAACATCATGTATGGAGGTGAATTGGGGATATATTATACTTCTTATATTTAATAATTATATGAGTGCATATTAATTACATTTTTATTAACTTTGAGGCTCCTCATGTTCTACTCAAATTTTGATAATCCACCATTTTGGATTCATTTTGATCCAAATTCAAAAGGTCATATTTTGGTCACCAACTAACCTCGCATACAAAGTTTGACTTATCTAGTTTGATTTGGTGAGGAGATATGGAGGATTCAAAAAATTTCATGACTCAAAAACTTCCTCAAAAAGTCGTTTTTTGCTTCAACTTCCCTCGAAATGCACTTAGAAAGCTGAAATTTGGATATGTTGGTGTCCGTGACTCACTCTTTCATTTGAGATCAAAGACAAAAAATTTGAGCTATTTACCTCTTCTCCAGCTTTCCTCAAAATTTGAGTGATCCACCATTTTGAACTTTATCGAAAAAACAAAAAAGTACTTTTGTCGCATTTCTAGGAAGAATCTCTCGCCAAGTTTTCAGTGAATTTTACAACATTTTCAAATTCTCGTAATGAGTTGAAATTTTTTTTTTATTGTGCGTTTGCAACTGCAGATTTCCATTTTTAGGAAATGAAAAATTCTCCCGGAATAAAATAAGCTAATTTTTTTCTAAACATAAATAAAAATTAAATTAATTTAAATTGATAAAAAAAAATAAATTAAAAAATATTATATAAATTTTATCTATTATTCAATTAAAAATAAAATTATGAAATGAATTGATCGAAATTCAATATTAAAGCCAGATACTTATTCTGATTCCCTTTCAAAAAATTCAAACGGTGATATTATTCCCCTTTTTTTGTACTTCACGGTATTTTTACATTTCAAGTTTTAATTTTGTTATTTTTGTTATAACTGATTTCAATATTTTATGCTTTCATAGGCTCTGAAAATTGAATTGCATCCTGAGCCTTTCACCACACTGTCGATCTCCCTCTTTCGATGGAATATAAAAAGACAACACTCGAGATGGTGGATTTTCACTTTTGGTTATCTTCGAACGAACGAATTCCACACACAATACCTCATTTAACGAAGATTTCCACCTTGCCGGGGAATTACTTCTCGTCGAATTGTTACGCTACCATGCAAGTACACTGGGGCGAAGTACCATTCGGATCTCGACGGCATAACAAATACAGGTACACAATGGAGAGCTAAACCATACGTAGCAAATGAATATGGGCCTATATATCTTACGAATTTTTTCTTCATACGGGTCACCGAACACGTATCCTGGCATAAGATAACGTCGTCGAGCCCACAGCGCGAGAAAATCGAATACCACGTCGGTTGAAAATTTTTCCCGATGCTTTCTACAACTCGAGTATAAATTTTTCAGCGCGTCCGGGGCTCGGCGATAATTCGACGTGGCGTGGTATCAATTTTTCAACGTTTTAGCTCGACTAATTGCGGAATTCAGCCGAAGGTTTTCATTTTGGGCGAAATAAAAGTGGCTCGGTTAAGCGGTTTAGTTTAATTAATATTTACAGCAGCGCGACACAAACTGTACGACGTTTATTTGGGCGCGGGCCGAAAGGCAATGTGAATTTTTAATGTTCAAAGAGCGAGGGAAGCGCGGAGAGGAATTTAACGCGAAAAGGAAGTCGTGTGAAATAAAACGTTTAATTAGATGCCAAAAAGGAGAGGCGAGGCGAGGTGTACGCGTCTTTCCGAATAATTAACTTATTTTTTTCGAAACGTCGGTTAAATATTCGATTAAAATTAAAACATGTGATGTCGTGTATTACAATAATATCGTTTAAATATGTTAATAGTTTCGAGCTGTTTAGAACATCGGATATAATTATGCGCACGTATAATTACGCGAGAACTAGTTTATATCTTTGTTTCGGGGCCTCCGTGTAGGAAATGGCGAGTGTACCGCAGGGTGATGGATTGGATCGGTGGTTTGGGGTTGGCACGTATTCGTTTCAGTGAGGTGGTTGTATTGGTGGGTGAGAGGATATAGCGAAGAGCAGGAGGGAGAGGAAGGTTTGATAATACATTAATAGGAGGAATATAAAGGAGACTGGTAATTGTCTTCGGTTAACAACGGTAAACAGTACGATATACAAGGTTGACTTTATGTAAAACGATTTTTTCCTTCTCCACGTACGCGTTGCTGCGTCTCTCGCTCTTCTAATAAACTTCTAATAAATACGGTCCTCTCTTTACAAAAATTCTTTTACAATACATAAAATATTATAATTGGGACAGGAGATTATATACGTACACGACTCGGACGAAGCGAAGAGGAAGCGGGAGTAGCGGGCGCGCAGGAGCGGTGAGCCCGAACGATGGTACGCGATTGGCGGAGATACAGTACGGCTCCACGTGGAGCCCATCAACTCCTCTTGGCATTTCTCTTTTACGCGTTCACAATAGCTGCTTTTTTCACGAGTTTCGAGGCTCTCTGGTCGTCTCGCCGCACCGCGATCGTTAAGAACCCCACGCTTATTTTACTCACGTCTCTTCCCTTTAGGTAACCTGCTGTACCGCGTACCTCCACTGGGTCGTGGTCGCGTCGCGAACGAATGCATTATATCAACGATTCTTTTACGGCGCGCAGTCATGCATGAACGATTTACCTGCGGGCTTTTTTTTTTCAAACCTGACTTCGTGTAGGCCACGGACACATTCAGCTGCCGGAATGCTAACTGTTGTGGCGCGTATGGTACGGTGTATAGGGATAAACTCTCGCGTACCGGTTGGATATTGAAACTGGTTCTGGCGGGAATTAAGAAGATTTAAAGTGGCTGCGTGGCGATTAAAGGAGAAAAAAACTAAGGGGATAGTTAATAGCGCCGGAAAATATTTATTCGTCGGAGAAAAGGTGTTACGCGCGCCGTGCTACCATCAGTTCTTGAGTAAACATTGGTACTGGGTTTATACTATGTTATGAACCTAGTGTAGATTTTTTTCCAACTACGAGCGAGCAAAAAATAGTCGAATCAACCGTTTATTTAGACTCCATCGAATCGTATACCCCGATCAGGGATGAGTGGAGGTGTTCCTAGATGATGGAGATTAGAAAAAAACACATTTTCTCAGAAACAACCAGTTTACGATAAATTTAACATTAATAAACGCGCACCATAGAGCAAACGTTTCCTTCACGCAGCGTGCAACGTTCACGAATGATGTACTGGCGAGCTGGTCGAACGCTGGATACTGGATGCACGCCGGAGTGTTGAGAACGCTTGTAATGGGTTATCGACGAACATTGTTAGCAGCTGGATTATAAAAAGCGCAATAAGGAGAATGGATTAGTATAGAAGTACCCGGTGTATAAGAATGGAAATGTAAGCCGATCCAAGTGATGATAAAAGTTGCACTTTCGATCGCGTAGTGAATGTAGATGGTGAGATAAGCCGAGTGTACGGTGAACAACGACGTTTGAACCGGTTGGAAATTACAATGGCGGATTGAACATAATTTCGCGTTTGTATGAGGTGCAAAGGTGTTTGAAAGGGTTGTATAGGGAATGAATACACGTGACTTTATCTTGGTATAATATCTTAAATTTGTCCACTAGCATGGACTTTTACGAAAGGAAATTTAAATGGAATTAGATCGAAGGTAAAATAATGTAATTATGTCTCTACATTTTAATGGGATGATTTGTGAAATTTAAATGGTACGTTGGTAATTTTCAGATTACGAGTAAATGTCAATGTCAAAATAGAATCATAACAGAAAATAGAATAATGTTCTTAAGTTATTTACGTTTTCAGCAAATACAGATTTTTTTTTTGAATTTTTATTCGGAATTCGATTTTTTTAATTTTTATTTTTTTACTGTAAATGTTTGGTAGTGATCGAGATATGAATAAACCAGGGTTGCCAACTGTCAGGCTTTTGGCTGAAAATGTTTGTAAAATAAAGTGGGATCCTTAACTTCAGAGATATGGGCTTATTCCTATATTAAAATGGAAAAGGCTTTGAGGCATAAAACTAAAACTTCAAATTGCAACTGCGCTTATACACATTGAATACTCTTGTTCGATTGTTCTGTCATCTAATCGAATGAAAATGTGAATTGATATTTATTTTTAAATTTGACGCTTCAAAATACTCCATAAGGATTAGTATAGTCTCTATAAAGTCAATAAATGGAATATAAATATTTTTGTTTGTATTTTTGAGATATAGTAGGATAAAAAGTTACGTTTTTCTACCTTAAAAAAGTATCAATAATGTGGAAAAAAAATTTAAAAAAATAAAAAATTAATAAATAAATATTGACATTGATTGTTTTTTTTTTTTTTTTTTTTTATTGGGCGTTTGTAACTGCGATAGTATCCTAAAGAAAAAAAAATGTAAGCAGCCTCCTCTCGTCACTAGAGCTGAATTTTTAATTGAAGCTTGTTCAAATTTATAATTATGCATAGTTTTGTTACACTAGTTAAGAGTAGGCTTTTGGTATCTTATCAGTAAAAGATTTTATTTGGGCGGGTTGTTATGTAAATTCAATTATGTGGTGATTTCATCTCTCATATGATTTTACTTTTGAGTTTTTCATCGCAGAAGTTCCGAGATATCTACATAAAGGTAGTTAAATTTGTTTAAGTGACAATATAATGAATTACCCATAGTATTTCTAAATTCTTGGGGAGGAAGCAGTATACTTACGATTCGCTTCTCCTCTTGCTGCTTTCCCCCATCAAGTAAGGAATTTTATTTCTGTGTTATCTTCACCACATTTCATTCAAAAATTTTTTCCTAAATGTAAAGAAGCGAGAAATAGTTTTGCGAGAGTGTCAATGTTTTTATCAATATCCTGGGAGAAGTATAATTAATTAATTATTATACCTAAAAGTACGATCTTAAATGTAAAATTTTCTCGGTTTACAACCTTAACTTCCATATTTTCTTGACAATACCCATGAGAAAATTTTTCAAAGAATAATATACGTATACAAATCATTCAATTCAATGAAATATTCACAGAAAAATTTCCAGGGCAAATTGGGGTTTTTTATGATTTTTCCTACAGGTCAGATATTTAAAGCAACCTTTTAACCTCCTCTTGGCCACAAGTAATACCAAGGCTGATAACCCTCCTACCTTTCCTTTTCAAAAACAGTTAAGAAGTTGAATTTATATATAGTACTTCTTACCGGCAGAAATCATAAGAGTCCATATTTATGAAATTTCAGCTTTTTAAAGCTGCTCAAAAGTCTTTCTAAAACTTTAATTATCCGTCATTTTGAATCCATTTTCATTTAAATTCAAGTGGTCATAGTCGCCAGCCAACACCACTTACAAAGTTTCAGCTTTTCAAGGACATTTAGCGAAGAGATGAGGATGATTCATGAAATTTCCTGATAGGATTTCCTCTTCAATGGTTATTTTTTGCTCTAAACCCTCTCTAAACCGACTTAGAGAGATGAAATTACAATATATTGGTTATTCAGATTAACTTGGAAATTTTTCACCTTTCGTTTATCCCAATCACATTTTGAAGGCGAAATACCTCATCATTCTCCCCTCCATCGTCAATTGTGAAGGTAGATTTGCGATATAGTATGCTTCTTATCCGTAGTAATCATATGAACTTATAGTCATGAGGTTGAACTATTTGAGGCTCCTCAATCCTTATCCAAATTTTGACGATTTACTATTTCTAATTATTTTTGACTCAAATTCAACGTTGAAAAATAGTAAAATTAAATCACCAAAAGCTAAAAAGTGGAAAAATTGAAAATATTCAAAATTATAAAATTTTTAGAAATTTGAAAACGTCTCAAAATTTAAAAATCCCTTCCTCCCGCCACCTAGAGTAAATAAAAATGTTCATAGACGAGGAAAATCTTTGGAACAAAAAAAATATATATAAAAATTTATTCAAATATGAGAAGTCCAAAAAACACACTAAATTAATCTATTTGATATAAAGGTACATAAGTACTAGAAAGTGAAAGATTCCTAGGAAAAAGAAATTGATCAAATTTTGATCAAAAAATCGTCACATATTATCTTATAAAAATTTATCTAATCTGATGAAATTCGATAAAACTGGATCAATATCCAATATTTCTTCAATCAATTTTGTTCAGATTAGATCCTGTTTCATCAAATTTGATGACTTTATATCTACTTTTTGTTAGAATACCTATTGAAAATGTCATCCAGTTTGATCAACTTTGATCATATTATTTAAATAAAATAATATCTGGTCAATGTCTTGATATAATTTCAGTAAATTTTATTAGATTTGATAGATTTCGATCAAATTTGATGTATTTGTTTATTTCTGGGTTTGTACCTAGTTATTAGTTACCAAGGTTCCTCGAACAATTAAAATTGTATTTTTTTCTCATTCGCGTGTAGGTATATGTATTTTTGAATAAGCTTGAAGATTTGTATTTTTTCTTTTGGAAGAGGAGAGGGGGGTATGAAGTAATTTTCATGGAACGAAAGAAAACCTTGGATATATAAAAAAATACCAAAAAATGTCAGAAATTCCGATTTTTTCATTTAATACCCACTATGTTCCAACTTGAGTCCAATATCTATTCACCATTTGCCATCAACTTTATCAATATAATTTTCGCGATTGATACATGTGAACTACTGAAGTGACTGGTGAAGTTGAAAGTTTTCGGTTTGATTTTTTCATTTACTTTCTTGGAAGAATGTACGTACTGGACTTAAATGTTTCATTTTTGAGTTTGTATGGAAGTTACGAAAAAAAAAAATTTCTAGGTTTTTTATTTTTATTTTTTTTTTATTTTTATTTTTTTTTTTAATATGTATTTATTTATAGTCGCTCTCCTGCAAAGCTGTTCGCCACATGTAATATTCTCCGCATCATTAGTCTTAGTATGTCTTAATAAAAAAACATTTATGTGCGTGCCTTCAACCCTCTTATATTTAATTTTGATTTTAGACCTTGAAAACGGCATGCGTCATTTAGTTTAAAAATTTTACGACTTTTCCAATGCCCCATTTTTTTTCCAATGCTCACTACACACAGATGAATAAATAATTATCTAAAATTTTCCACCAAAAATATGTTCAACTACTTGTAACGCGAACGTCGAAATAGGATTTATCGATGGCTTTACGTAAGCTATGTGCTGATAGTTAAACGAACATGGTTATGGGGCACCACGAATAACTACGTGAATAAATCGGTAGAAATTTCGCAATATGTAGATAATACGAATGGCATTAGTTTCATGGCTTTTGCTATTCTAATAAATATCTAACCAATGAGAGTATTTAGAAATTAATTGTACGAGATGAACGAGCGAAAATTTAATACGAGTGTTATGATATATTGGTATCGGAGACTGTGGGGGTTCGGTTCAATATCACATTATGGAGTAGAGGAAGTGGAAAATTTGTCGAATTTACGACACATATATTTAATGGCGAAATCCTGTCAATCACTGAAATATGCTTTGATTTTTGTACGTTATGGCGATGATAGCGGTTCGAGCGTAAAATAATCGTGATGAAATTTCTTCGGGGTGTACGTATAGTTGTATCATATTAGAGCGCTTTTACGCGTTACGAGGCGAATATCGATGTCTGGTTCTTTTCACGACCATCTTGATGGCGTGGTGGCAGATAAAACGGAAAGTATGGTCATAAACAAAGCGAACTTTGGAAATTACTTTTTAACCGTCGCGTATTCGAAGGCTACGTTCGACTGTCATTTATGAGTACTTATGTATAGACGAGGAGGGGAAAACGTCGGTGTAAAGTGATAAGTATATGGGGCACGCAAACGATCGTAAAAAATGGCGTATTACGTATTAGCATTTTATTAAAATACCCCACCTGGTGTTTAAGACGCCATATAATTTGGGCGATGCGATAAAACGAAGAAGTGAAAAAAAACAGGCGTCGTTGGATCCTGCGTCGATTTATTTTCGACGAGCAGCGGATACCGAGCGAAAGTATCTTTTTAATTTCATTTATTATAGAAGAATGCGACGATAAAATATTTACAGGCGGCGTGTAGCGCGCCATACCGACTCCCTCGGTTGCGATTTTTTTTTCGCTGCGTTGTCGAATGACCCAATTCGAGGGGTTGGATTCGTGGAAATGGTAATTAATTTTTTAGTATTGATTGGTACTTTTTTTTTCGGGTCGTCGTTGCGACGTTGAATGCGAAATGGAGAAAAGCTACATGGAATGGGTTTTTGGCATCGCAACGTAGTCGAGTAAATTACTCATTAATAAGGTAAATTTTCGCAACCATCTCGGTAATCTTCTTATCGATGATTAATTAGAAATAGCGTTCGGTTGTGCCTGCGAAGAACGCCGAGGATTAGCAGTTAATGACGTGCATAGCTGATTAATAGAAGAGGCGAATTTTCACCGAAGAGACGTCTTTTCGGGTGGCGAGGGTGAGGTGAGTGGAAAAAACAATGGCCCGTTTTAATCCTGGCAACGCGTCAATTACATCGGGTTGTGTATAAAGCTTCGTCTTCGCTCGGCTGGTAATCCTGTATATCATTTTGTATAGTCGCCTTTTACACATCGTATTGTAACCGAAAACCGTATTACCCTTTGGATGAAATCGACACTTTAGCGAGGGTTGTACACGTAAGCACGATACGAACGATAGAAATTTGTTTTATAACCGTATTCGTCGTGGCGAAGGAGTATTTCCATCCCATACTCGTACGTAGGTGACACGTGAGTTAGTATGGAGAAGGGACGAGTTGATAAATAGAGGTGTTGGACGAAGAATCGCAAGCCTACGGTCTTTTTTTGAAAAAAAAAGGAATCCTCCGCAACTTGACAGCCTAACGAATTACATTCGGTATAAAAATCAATCACTTAGGTATTCGGGCCGACACGAATTATTACCATCGGGCTACTTATTCCCGCACGGTCGACAGAGATAGACGTGCTACGTGGTGGATAGTGAAGGAGGAAGATGCTTCGGAGGTAGTTCTATAGTCTAATTGACATTCAAGAGTGCAAATGCGACTGGCATAAAATTTGTTTCTGTTCGGACGTGTTTTTCGCTTGGAAACCCTCCGCCGAGATCTCTACGCTGAGATGTCGACGTTGTGGTTGAGACGGAAGTGTTTTTTAGACGAGGTTTTGTTGAGAGTAGAAGCTATTATAAGTTGATGCTATAGATTTTGATCATATACTATGAACTGCTAATGGTCGTATAGAAATGAACATTAAAGTAAAGTTAACAATAAAAACATCGATAGATGCCCTAGCGCATGAGTAGAGGGAAACACATCGAACCTTTCAATGATAAGAATGTTGAATCAATATCAACAAAAAATGATTTACTTTCATTAATATTACTTAATAATTAAAATTACATTAAAGAGAACATATTAATAATTACAGTGAATTATGTCTACTTGAAGTAAAATGATAACAAAAATGCACAATTACTTATTTGCAATCAAGATAAATCGCAATCACCCGTTTTACAGAGGCAACACAGGTGACCACTTGTTTACGATCTTCTTTTCACAATATTATATTTAAATTAATAATTAAATCGAAATACTTTTAAATATTGCAACTGTAAAAGTTTCTGTATTAAAATAAATTGAAGAAAAACATGACTTTGAATATTTAAGAAATTGTTTAGTTCAATAATGTCTGGAGTTAACATCATTACTAACAGACCTAAAACTAACAATAAGAAAAGATGAAGAACGTTACTATGTTACTTGAATAACAAATAGCCAACGAGAGGCCAAACATATCAGGTGACATCATTAAAACCAGTCAGGTTGACAGCATCGCCAACCTTATGGCCAAAACGCAAAAAATAGCAAAACAGCAACATTTATCATAATGAATAGAAATACAATTTATGTCAAAAAGTGTGGCAAATCTTATAAATCAACAGTGTTTCAAGTTGATAGGAAACTGAAATTGCGCATGCGTCAGCGCATCTACCTGATGTTGTTGGATTCATTTTCTACCATTTAAATTAGCAATCCTTAATATATGGTCGAAACTGTAGAAGTCGGGTTTAGATTTCAAACTGAATTATTATTTAATAATATTGAATTTTTTTTTTCCTACAGATTTAATCAAAATCAAAGTAACTGATTGCTCTAGTTCAAGAATGATCTAGAATGATGAGGTGAGTAAGACAGAGATCGTATAAAAATAATTTTAGCTTTGTTACTATGGTAAAATAAGACTGGCAGTCGGAGGCAAATTTATAAGTCGTGTGTTTTCCTCTTGGTTCCTAATCATGTGGTCACAAATTGTAACGACACTGTTGATCAGATGCAAAATCAGCGAAAGATACAGTCACCATTTCTAGCTTTCCTAACTAGTCAAATTTACTTCTCTGGTGGGAAAAATGTGCAGTACTAGACATGTTTAATTGTTTACCTTTTAAAAATATTAAGAGGTAAAAATTCTCTTTTACCGAAATAAAATTTTAAAAGTAAAAAAATTTATAACCAAATAAGTACTTACCACTGGTACTACACGTATATAGATATGTGTTGCTTGAAATTCAGAATTCTGAAACATTTTAAACGTCGCGCGTTCTTCATATTACATTTTATTAAGGTATCTGTTCCAAAGGCGTGATCAAGGTGGGCCAATCTTACGTTGTAAAAATCTTCAGCGACGAATTTAGAAAAAGAAGCACGTTATTTCAAATTTCTTGAAAACTCACTGTTAAGCACTTTTTCTAAAATTTAAAGAGGTAAAATAGAGTTCTCGCTGGATACAACGAAGTAGTTTTAAAAATTTTTTTCATTATGCATAAAAATAGAGAATTATTAAAAATGAAAGAAATTAAAACATTATAATATAATATTTAGAAAGTTCATCATTAATACCTCCTTTATTACTATTTCCATTCCTCATACATCCGTTACATGAAGTTCTATTGCCTAACTTCAAATTTATTTCAAGGTTGAGCAATAAAACTTCATATAAAAAATGTGTAGTGTTGAATAGGTTGGAGCAAGGACCAAGGCAATAACATTATATTACACTTGCCCTTATACATCTTTTATGTTAGTGTTTATTGCTTAACCATAAATTTATTTCAAAGTTAAGCAGTAAAACATAATATAAAAGATGTGTGGCATTCAATAAGTTGGAGAAAGGTTTTAAGGCAATAAAATTTCATGACCCTTGCCATTGTGAAATTTTGCGACCTTTGTTGTAAAAGTTTACCTGCCTTTGGTTTATAGTTCTACAACTTGACATAAAAAAGCCTCTGGGAGGACATAATGAATGAAACAAGAGCCAAGAGGCATATAAAAAAACAATTTCAATATTATATAGAGAGGGGAATAGCGTGATGATTATTTTTCACCAAACAACAATTTTGACAATAAATTACAATCAAATTTTCACAGTACAATGCGTGAATTCAGTATAAACGTGCGAATGGTGGAACAAAAACATATCAATGTTACCAACTTTAAAATTAAATTTCACCCTCAAAACAGTGTTGGGTAATAAATTAATTACCAATGTCTTTTTCAAAACACGAATTTTCTCAATCTCAATCACGGTTGAGCGCCATCGGGAACTGCCCCCGACTGGCCCTGCCCGTGCCCTCTTTTCGGCTCGTAAGCCAAGGCGAGGAGTTAGTTCCTTACCTAACAGGAAACCTAAACTACTCTCTGTGCATGCGAAACGCACCCAATGGCTTCACATACACTTTCACTTCTCCCAAACGTCTAACGAAGTCTGCAAATGCAGACCCTGCGAAGGGCACCCAGAGGATGACGAAGCTACTGATGCACGATCCCCCACTGAATACGCCCCACCGCCCAGCGAGCAAGAGAATTCTCTGAAGACTAGGGATTTGTAAGTGGAAAAACCACTTGAAAAAGACCCACAAAACAAAAAATACAACCAAGAAATAGAACCAACCAAACAGAATAACCAAACCACAAACGACACCAGCGAATAACGAAACACGAAGACAAACCAAAAAGACCAGAACCATACAAAACTACCTGACATCTAACCCTTACGACAAGAATGTGGCAAATGAATATGCCACAGCTTTTCCTTGCCATAAAGCTGAGAATATATAGCCAAAGACACCAAAACAAACTGGCAGTGCTACCCCAAACACAAAAGAAAAAATTCCCGAAAAGACCTTGGGATACCTCGAGCTTGTACTTCCCAATGTGAGAGCATGGGCAGAATGACTCCTGCGATTCGATTCGCAAATCGATCTGACTAATTTTAAGTTTCAGTCAGTGGTACCACTGATGAGCTGTGGACCACTATAAATAAGCATGTTCTCTGTACACTAGCAGTATTTTCATTTTAACAGTTCTACTTGTGAGGTTCGCGGGCATCTTACCTCTCGAACTATGCAGTTGTTCAGAATTTAGAGAAGTATTCCTTTTTCATTTTTGTTAATTTATATAGTTGGTAGTTGATTAATTTGGTCTTTGTTTATTGTGGTTTTTATCAACATTTTACAGATTTTTGTATTTTTGGTGATATTATTACAGAATCAAAGAAGTTCGTGCTGGTGTTTTTCTATTAAAATTTAACCTAGGTAAGTTCAATAATGATTTGCTGGTGCATAATAATTTAGTGGTTTCATGATTAAGCAAAAGAGTAGTATACAGATGCAAACTCCACAAATAACGGATCAATTTCAGGTAACGTGGACCATACTTCCTAACATTTTTCATGATATTTTGTGCTTAACAGTTCCTTGAAGTTGTCAAAGGTCTGCTAAATGGATTTTTGGTCAAACTTCTTTGATCTGTGAGTTTTATCAATATCAAAA
The DNA here is from genome assembly GCA_009761765.1 of Phenacoccus solenopsis. Classification (NCBI taxonomy): domain Eukaryota; kingdom Metazoa; phylum Arthropoda; class Insecta; order Hemiptera; family Pseudococcidae; genus Phenacoccus; species Phenacoccus solenopsis. Next base: position 23,039,015 of record CM019755.1, on the reverse strand, counting down.
CATTTTCAAATTATAAATCTGAAGTGAATCTGATCTAATGTGATGGGTTGTAAATGGTAGCATTTTGATCAAATGTCTCAAAATTATTTACATTCCTCATGAACACTTAAGAAATGCAATAACGAAAAAGTAAGTGAGTAAAAGTTGAGACATTATATTATATGAAGATTGAAAACTGATATTACCCAAAATAGCTTCTTTTATCATTACACCCACAAATGATAAACTTGGCGTTTTTCTTTCAGGATCCCTTTCCATCTATGAGAACGGAACGATAATTCACGTAGCTGTAATGAATATAGTAAAATGAAACTAAATTACAGAAGTACTTTTTCTTAGATTTTCTACATAGGTTGAGATGTATTTGTCGGTGTTTGTTGCGGTCATTGCTTGTTGGGTTCTGCGATTCTATAGATGTGATGGCGACAACTAGGTGCTAAGTTCTTTTAGAATATTTTTATGCGTAGTTAATGTTATAAATTATAAGAGAACCAGATAATTTTACAACTAATAAAATTTTCTTCATTTTAAGGTATTTTAAAGATTTATTGATAGTCCGTCTGTTGTGAGTAACCATTCATGAGGTTGAATGTTATATTATTCTTGAAGCTGAGTTCTATTCTTTACTGAGCTTTTACCCGTTTTTCCAATTTGTCTTGCATTTGTTAGCGATTTCAGTGCATACGAATAGACGAATACCCATTACTAAAGTATTAGAAAACGAATATACGGACCAGATAAGCGGTACTTTTGAAACAACTGTACTTAATTTTGAATCATTCACTATGAATAATTTACCCAGGTACAGCAAACCAGTAACACAATTTTACAATGAGTAGTGAATTTAATTTTTAGGTACTTATACTTAAGAAATATAGAAAAAACACATTATGCTGAATAATACGTGAAACGTTAACTATAAGGAATGAAGCTACAAGAATCTTCCAGTACAACGTAGGAAAATCTGGATCGACTTAGATAGTTAACTTCACCAGATTGGTTGGCATAGGTATATATAATTTGAATCGGACTACGAACAAAAAGTCGAATAATTTTCTCCCTTCTAGCTTCTCTTAAAATATGAGTGAACAATTCATTGAACATAAATGGATTTTTGTAATAATTTGTTCTTTTTTTTCTTTAATAGTTGATATTTTTAATATATTGTCGTCTAAATATATTACATTGTAAAAATCATCAGCGAACAAATTAAGAAAAGGAAATGCAATAACTCCTTTACCCGAAACATATTCATAAAAACTCACAATTCTTCATTTCCTCCTAGTTCTAACATGAACTGAATCTTGAATGAAAGTCTATGTTTCCCAACGAAATACATCTGAAAAGCTCCAACTCTATGCATAAGGTCAGTTGACATTTAATAATCATATGGTTCTCTGCATTTGGGTCAATGTGAACTCTAAATGGAGAACTCAGCATGGAAGGGCTCTTGTTGAATTTCGAATTATTCATATTTGATATAATGTACCTAATTGTATTATTAACAGATTCCAAGTCTGTAAGTCTGGGCAATTTCTTGGGTGGGTAACGAATTCATGCTATATATATGTACTTGAGAAGCTCTGTGGGACTATGATGTATTCTATCGAATTTAGGTCTTAATAGACAGATCCGCATATTGTGAATATGAAGGAGCCTCAAACCATTAGAGTTGGATGAAATCAATGTTGTGATGAGTAGGATCAATAATTACAAAATATTCTTGCTGATTTAGGAGACTATAAATAGGGTTTCGAATGCCCAACATATATTACAAATTGAAAATTCGAATAAAAGTGACGATTTCACTCAATCTTTTGCGTTTGCCAAGGCTCTTGTTTTTAAGAGGTTGGGGCGAGAGGGTGTAGCTAACAACAACTTATACAGTGAATTTCAATTTCAAATGTACCTACAATATAATGTGTACTGAGATAATTCGTCTCCAACTTCTAGTGCATGGTTGCTTAGAAGTTTTTTCTTTCTAAATTCGAACAATACTGTTTCGTAAAAGTTACCTTAAAACGGTGATTTTTCCGCAGTTTTTCGTTCTCTTGGTTAGCGTCATTTCGACGAAATATCGTAAAACGAAACTTTTCCGTAACGTAGGTATCGGAACACCACGCGAGAATATTAGGCGGTATAAGTAACGAATGTTCACGAATAAAACCTATATGCGTTCAACGGCGAAGCATTATTCGATGTTTTCTCGAATCGGTATTCTTCTATTGTTCATGTATACAATACCTCACGTGTAGATAAAAGTTTCAAGCAGATAGAAATTTTTACGCGAAAATAAACGTAAATAATAAATATCGTAGAATTATCGACGAACAGCGTCGACGAAATGGAATACGACGAGTTGATATTATGAATTCATACTCCGGCGAATTTTTTCCCTCCTTCTGTAATCAGCGGGTGTTGCGGGCCGCTACTGCACGCAGAAAAATAGGATGAGGAAAAAGAAATTCGATACGATTACGCTTTTCTTAGTATTCGGTTTCGTGTGTTATTTGTAAAAGTTGCGGTAATCGGATCCGGTCGACATTTGACACCGCTGATAGGATTAAACGCGACGATGACGACGCGACGAAATGATTCGTGAAATAAAGTCGACCGTAGAGTCGAGCCTCGTATAGTACCCGCGGCGTAATTAATTTTCACATCGATTAAACAAATTTCACGCTTTGAGGAAATACAAAAGTATACCTAGTAGTGGCACGCAAACGTGGACGCGGCTCCGTATTATTGTGACGAAGCGAAACAATACGTAGGTCTCGGTTATACGAACTAATAGTAAAAAAAGCGACTACCAATTTTCAAAGCTAAACCGAAACCATGGTCGGTAGCATGACAAGATATCGAGATAGGCGGGAGTACAATTCCATTTCCGTTTTCTCAGCGTTTAAAAGTAGCCGCAAGTCGAATGTATATGAAAGAAATAGACGTTTTTGAGAAGTCGAGTATTGTGGACTATGATCGTATGACAACGTTTTCCAAACTTCTAATGAACTATGTGGTCGATGTTTTACCGCAATTTGTCCGCTATGATGGATGGAAACGACCGCAAGAAATGTTGCAGCGTTTCGCGTTTAAGTTTTAACCCATAATTGCGTATTGATTCGATATAGTATTACTCGAGGGGAGAGGGGAATAAAAGATTCTTATAATCTTAATTCATGTACGAAATTCTATACTACGAATAACGTACGTTAATTGATAATAACCGCAGCTCGTATTATTCCACTATCATCCGGCTAAATCAGCAGGCAATTTGCTCGTAGAAGCTTAGTCGTTGAAAAATGATATTTTTGCATCAGTAAGCTTACATTTTTCGTTATTTTTTGAATCTACCTTCTTCCAGAAATCTCTAGGAGTGAGGTGAAATTTTTAAAATTTTAACAAAGCCATAATAGTAGAACAGGTGAATTGAATGATTATTTGAAGAGATTCTCGACAGAAAAGCTTCAATGAACTATAATTACAAAATTATTAGTTGATTTGAAAAATATAGTGACCTTGGGAGTTATCCTCAAAACTGCCGACATATATGATTGAGGTGTGAGCAGGATTAATTTTTGAAGCTTTCGAGAAATGTTTTTTTGGAAACATCGTCAATGAAAGAATTTGAAATTTCTTCACTTCTGAACTTTTGGTGTATTTAATTCTTTCTTTCTAAAGCCGTTTTTTTTTCAATAAGCATTTTTTTCTCCATTTTTTATTGAGATTATTTTATTTTTTTTTTTACAATTTATTATTTTTAAAACTTTTTTCTTTATTTTTAAATTTCATTATTTTAACAAATTTTTCATTTTTGGAAACTTTTTTATTCTTCAACATTATTTTTTCCCACTTTTTCTCATAATTTTATTTTTCGACTTTTTTCTTTCTTTCAATCATTTTACATTTTTAGTATTTTTGTTTCTTTCACTTTTTTTATTATTTTCCATTTTTTCGGTTCCTGGACATTTCTCGGGATCAATTTCCCCGAATAAAAATACCCCCGAATGGACAATTCTCCGCATAACTATTTCCCCAAATGCGTTTTTCCTGAAAGCCATTTCCACAAATGCATCAATTCCCGACTATTTTTTTTTTTTTTTGTATAAAATTAATAATTATGAATGAATAGGTACTTCGCTGGATCTGCAATTTCAGTGTCTCCTTGTTTTTTCTGAATTTCAGCCAATGCAGTGTATAGGTTAGGATGGGTTTTCCCGAGTAGTAGGTGAAACCTGTTATGCCAACCTGCGCTGGTGTGTTGGTCAGTTTATGAGACCAATGTGTTCACCTTATCAATTTAATATTTTTCTATAGAATTGGGAAAAAAGTTTTCGGGGGCCTAAATTCGGGGAATTAGTATTCGGGGATTTAGTATTCGGGAAAAAAGAGATTCGGGGGACTGGATTCGAGGAATTAATATTCGGGAATGAAGGATTCGGAAAAAGAGTAATTTGGGGAAATGGCCTTTCGGGTTTTTTTTCTTTCGGGAAATCGGATTCGGAGAAATGTCCTAGAATCATTTTTTCCATTTTTGAAATTTCAATTTCTCAACAAGTATTTTATTTTACGCTTTTTCTTTGTTTTTACATTTTATTGTTTAAATTATAAATTTTTGGAAATTTTCCAATTCATTTCTGCCTTTTTCATTTAATTTTTTTCAAAAAGGTGTCATTTTTAGAATTTGTTTTTTTTTTAATTTTTACTAATTTTTTAAAAATTTGTTAACATTATAATTGTGTTTTTTTTTTCATTTTCGCGTTTGTCATTTTCAAATCATTTTTCATTTTTCAATCGCATTGTGAATTGGAATGATGTGAAAGTAAATGAAATTTTATTTTTTATTCCAACTCTTATATATTTTTTTTTTCATTTTTTCATTTTTGAACTTTTTATATTTTTAGCGTTGCTGTTTCTTTGGTGAACATTCTTTCAGTTTTTTTTTTTTTTTTTTTTTTTTTTTTGGTGGCGTTTTTAACTGCCTTGGTTATCACGCCACCTCTAGGATAGTTAAATTTTAAATAGAAGGCCGCAACGTTGTAAGAGAGTCAAAATGTTATGGATATTTTGTGGGTTGTCGGTTATTTCTTGTTTTAAAAAGTTAAATTTTTCAATAATTAGTTTTTTTTCATTTTTTCTTTGTTTTTACTTTTTCAATTTTTGGAATTTTTCTAATATTTTTAGAATTTCGTTTTCTTAGCTTTTTAAAATTTTTGTTGTTTTACATACATGAAGTTTTTCTTTTTTTTTATGTACTAGTTAAAATTTTTGAAATTTTTGATATTTCGACTTTTCCTGATTTATGTACTTTTTTGTTTATATTTATGGACAATTTCAAATTTTTCATTTTTTTTCCAACAATTTCTAATTTATTTGTCGGTCTTTTTTCATGTATGGATTTTTTATTTATTTTTTTGCATTTGTCATTTTATGGATTTTTGGACTATTTCGATTTATTTTTTTTATTTTTAGATTTTTAAAAATAATTTCCTTTGTGTAACTTTTTTGTATACGATTTTTTTCATTTTTAAACATTTTTGATTTTTGATTTTTTTTTAAAAGTAATAATTTAGGATCTACAGACTTATCTGAAATGTCCGGTTCGGAGTACCGTATCTCCTTTGCCTTCCCCCTTTGCCTTCCCTCATGAAGACCTTAACTGCACCTTCATCTGCTCCACCCTCTCACCCGCATATTTCTGGTTCAAATGCAGGGTCAACATTTGGGTTTATGCAGTTGAAAATTATCGATGAAATGTTAACCGATTGTGTTCACTTCGCCTACAACCGCTGAAGGAAACTTTGTCGGATGTACGATCAGCCGCAAATTTCAGTAGCGAAAACTTAATCGCGGTACACGCGAACGACGCGACGACTTTATCGAGCCAACGGCCGGCTAACAAATTATCGGGCTCCCCGAGCACGCTTTATTTGCGGCGTTGTATCGAGTATATAGGTACATTTGTTAATTGAAGGGTACGAGGCGGTCATTGTTTGTAAACTATTCGTCGAAGAAGGTACTTAATGTTTCATATAGTTTGCCGGCTTCGGTCAAACGTTAATGCATTCAAATTCGCCGACGAATTGGTCGAGTATAATGTGATGGGTGACGGGGTAGTCGAAGGTTAGTTAATTTAACCTAGCGAGAAGAAATTTGGCTGAGCAACAAAAGTTGCTAAACCAGGCGTAGAATTGGGTTTCTTTAAGGATACCATAGTTTCCGGTCAAATGGCGTAAGCTTTGAACTAATTTAAAACCAAAGGTCGAAGGGAAGTTTATGCGGCATTTGGTTTCGAGGATGGGAAATCAGTGGAGAAAATTCGCTGTAGAATGACACTCCCTGTGCTCCATTTCCATTTAATTACCATGTCGGAGATGGAGGAATTAAACAGCGTAATTCGACGGCTTGAAAATTTTCGATTTTTTAGCTGAGTTTTTAATGAAAAATTAAGCTATGAAGATGATTTCCAAATTAGGGATGGGCAGAGGAGATTTTAGATTTTCGCCTTTGAGTCATTTGATAGTTGATTGTCCTATGTTCGTAGCGAGGTATGTACGTTCTGAAGACAGAGTTTATAAAGCTTTCGGTGGATGTGAAGACTTTTTACCATCTAGTGACTCCTGCAGAAACTGCAGAGGCTTTTATACTTTTCCTTGTACTCAAGAGTGCCTATACTTCATTTCTGTATCATACAAGTTGAAATAGCTGTGGCGTAACCTAATTCAAAAAGGTTTCTGTAAGTTAGACATGGACATGTGCCACATGATTACAAATGGTCTGAAACGTAAAGGTTTGAAGACTCCCTCCCCTGACCCCTACCATATCCCTATTCCCAATCCCTTCCTAAATCAGGTAGACTATAATAGCTGTCGTTTTTTCAAGTTGAAAACTCAGCTAATTACTAAGAAAATTTTAAGAAAATTTTTAAGTATTACATATTTATAGAAAAAATGAGTAATTCACGGATTTTTTACAATGGTTTTCGATACTTGTCTCCTTATATCTGTCCCACTGTTCCTGCAAAAGCCTCAAGTTTTTTACCAATAAAATTAATTCATACACTTCATAGCTTGGTATGAATGGCGCAGTTCTATCGTCCTTAATTTGAGGTGTATAAATTTTTAAACTTTATTCTTATTTAAAATTTTAAAAAAATTGTAATTGAAGAATTTTTTACTCAATATCCAAGTTAGAGAGGAAGCTTCCTTTTACTTTAATTCGTAGTTCGTAACGTGACAATTAAGTGCTTATGGATTTCTCAAGAGAATTCTTAATAAGTACTATAATTTTGGGAGTTTTTTTCAAAAAACTAAAACAATATATTTATTTTTAATTATGATTTTTCTTACTCATCATCTTATATCTTCACTCCCATCTCATTTACATTAGTACTTTTTTTTATCGCTAAAACTATAACGTATGCTTCACAGTTTGGCGTGAATCCCAGGTTCTTACTATTCATAGTTCTCGAGATATGAATTTTTGAATTTAGATCATGTTTGGAATTAGTATAATTTTTCAGATCAGCATATCTGAGTGACTTCAAGTTTTTAAGCAGGCAGACCAGTGGTATACCTGTATGTAACTCGAGTTATTCTATTTTTAATTTGCAGGAGCTACGCTCGAAATGGAATACCCTGTGTTTTATTCATTAAGGTTATCAGAAAAGGGTAAATAATTATAGTATGTTTTGATAAAGATCCTTGAAAATACATTTTGGAAATTTTCGCAGAAATTTCTATACTATAGATTTTTTCACATTTTTTATTCGACTCAGAATGGTGAATCACTCATATTTCAAGTGCCACTGGAAAGGTAATCAAAGCTTAAATATTTTCAGTTTTGTTGTCATATGGAAGAGTGAGATAAGAACATTAATATTTCCAAATTTCAGTATCCGAAGTGAATTTAGTGGGGAGTTAAAGCAAAAAGAGCTGCACTGGTCCACGTAGCTACTCGTAGATAAAGTGTTGCAAGGAATACTACATAAGGTCGAATTTGTTTTGTAACAATTACCAACGCGAACTTATTCATTATTATAGTGCCGACCACGAAACTTGAGACTTGTGATGAACGCAATGTTGTCAGATTTAGCAGCGACAAGTAAGGTTATGAGAAGTCAGTGGCAATATATTTTTTAATGAAATTGATGTTGGAAGTGCAAATTCGGTCTTCCATGTAAACAAACGATGAAATTTTTCATCCAAACCAAGATCAACTACGATTCGAATGCATGGTCAGCTGATACGTTGTTCAGGAAATATGGCAACATAGTTGATCTTGGATGAAAAATTTCATTGTTTGTTTACAAATTGCAAGTCTCAAGTTTCGTGGTCGCCACTATAGTAGTATATAACATTATTTAATGCTGATCGGAACTACGGATGCCCACTGGAAACTGACACCATGATTTGTCCATTCTGCCAATAAGTTGATTTTTATCACGTATTATTGGTTTCGTACTTTTTTTTATACAGCGTAAGTACGATAGAGCAGAGATAATGTTTTAAAGAGATTTCAAGTCATGAAATTTCTTAAATTTCCATATTTCTTCACCAAATGAACCTAGAAAGCTCAAACTGTGTGAGTGAGGTTGGTAAAGAATCAAAATAATATAATCTCTTGAATTTACATGAAAATTGATACAGTATGGCAGAAGGTAAAATAAACCATACAGCATCATATGGTCACTGAAAACATGAAACATATCATGTCCAAAATTTTCTGCATTGTTGTTATCGAATAAGTGGGAAAAAGAAGGGTTATTATTTGAGGTATTTACGTTACCGAGAAACGTATGACTAATCGATTTGGAAGCTTGAAAATGAATAGAAAAAAAAAATAAAATAAGAACTTCGTGGAACTCTATCCATCTCTTTCTGCGGGCTGCGATTACGAGTCGGTGGTGCGGTTATTTCATTCATTGTTAATCGCATTATAAAGCTGGTTATTATTCAGGTGCCGCTGTCGAACGTTTTGAAAGGTAGCTGGGTTTTTTACGCTCGTGGAATTATCCCACAGAGTTAATTAATTTTTACGATTTTTTTCCTCAGTTCGATGGGGCCGCCAACTGCGACGTTGATTTTGTTTGACGATGGGTTGTCGAAGGAGGAAGGAGTTGGAGGAAATATTTTCGTACATAGTAGGTGGTTTTGGCTGGAAGGTGTAAGAGTGTTTGGCATTCGTAATGAATAAAAGAGAAAAATCGAAGAAAATTTCCAGCCGTTAAGACTCAGACGCTACCACGGGGCTGGCTGTTTGAATGGGTTCGCAGGGTGTAATGGCGACTGGAAAATCAGCTTTTGGCGTATCGCGGTAGCGTCTATAGGTACAAGTAATGAAAACATTTAGGCGGTTACACGATACATCCGAGCCGGACGCTTTTATACGAAACGATAAAGCCAACGTTGCGATAATTATTGCCCGCCTCAAGGAACGGAGTGCGGAGCGAATAGAAACATTAATTACATTAATTTCGTGTCTTAACGCAAATTAATACCGGCATCGCGAATTTGACATTTGGTACGCGAGATTACGGAGGTAAACGAGCGCATTACGTGTCGTTACGCTTGAAAAGAAACCACAAAAAGAAGTCGAATCGTCCCTTTCCCTCGGGCCGCCGACTAACGTTATGATTATGATTAGCAATAGCAATTAAATGTTGGAAATGTTGTTTTTTTTTGTAGCTCGACTATGTAATTAAATTTTATTGCGCCGTGTATTACGGTATAATTTAAATTAAAAATCTACAATCGAAAGGTTCGATTCGCCAGAACCGGTTTTGCGGGGAGACGAAAGCGAGATCGCGTTTTCAAAACAATCCTTCGACAAGATTTTTACAAATGGTTTTACAATTATGGGAGCGAGCGAGGGGAGGCGGAAACCGGTTAAATTCAATTATAACGAAACTACGGTTTTAATCGTCTTGTTCGAAATCAAAAATGACGCTGTTTAAATGATTCTGCCGGACGGTATTAACAAACACATACCTGCCTTGCGATAAGGTGTAAGAGGTTAATTAAAGTAAGTGGAATCACGATCGAATTCATTTTTATTTGTTTTTTATACGGTCAGGTAGTTTTTTTTTTACATTCGTTTGCCTTTCGTTGTTCCTTGTTGTGTGCCCCCTTCCCCCCTTTGTCCGCTTTTCCCTTGCTCGATTTTTATAATCAACGCTTTCTATCGACGAGTGAAATACGACCATTCGTCGAATATACTATCGGTGTAATGATGTGTGAAAGAAATTCATTTTTTTACATTGTATCAACGCGCGGAGTTTTTTTTTCACCGGAAAATATTAGGTTTTTTCGCTACGAGTGTTTATCAAACCACAAATAATGTGTTTGCGTTGAAATGTGCAGCACACGATAATGTAACTATGGTGGTATATACAGGTGCGATGGTATGGGTACGATATGACATAGAAATGTACCTCTGTATTTACGTATACATCGTTACACCTTTTCACCGCTTCTAATTAATAATTACCGTAAATTGCGTGCCTTGGTTTGACTACGAGTAGTGTCGTTTTTTCGCCTCATTAAAATAATGTCGTCGATAAGTCGAAAACAGGTTTTCGGATGTTAATGCTTTGCATATGGGGCAATAAGTATGCGGTCGTGGTTTAAAGATTACAATTGGTGTGAAGGGGGACTCGGCTGTTTTAGGTTAAAATATGCTTTGGCTGACAAAATTAATGAACTTGGGAAAAGGATGGTCGAGAAAATTGTGTTGAATGCCCTAATATGCAAAATGACGTATAAATCTTGGAGTACTGATGCCAATATCTGTAAGAATTGAACATTATCTTCAAAATATAGGTTTTAATTTTTTTTCTTAATGAAAAATTTTTAATACCAAGAATTTTAATTATTTTGGTCGTAAATAAATATCTGATTTAATAAACATTTTTCTCGATTTATTGTAACCTAAACAGTTGGACATGAAAGTTTTTCAAAATTTTGTCTAAGAAACAGTTGACACTTATTGATAAATCTTCGCTACGGTTTTGTTTTGGAAATAAATCTGTATGATTATTGGAACAGAAAATTATGGCGCTTGATAAATTCTCTCTCTTAGATGGTTATGAAGGGGTAGACGAGTGGAGCTCGTTCACAAAATGTGTTAGAGCTGAACCAAAGGTCAAATATAATTGATTATGGTTTTCTATACATATATATACGTAGTGTCGTGAGCCAAATATATCAATGTATGAAAATTTCAGCCCCCCAAGTAAACTTGGGAGAATGCTAGGGCCAAACAAAAATTGCTGAAAGGAAATGGAGTGATGCAGTTATTTCAGTCCTTCATTTCTTTTCATCAAATATATATAAAAACTAGTAATCTATACCCATCCTTCGGACGGGGTGGTTAAGCATGTGCTTCTTTATACACAGAAAGGGGTTTTTTATCTTTATTGTCAACTTCTTCGATGGTAATAGTTTTTCTTTGCTTTGTTTTGCAAATTATTAAAGGAAAAAAAAATTTGAAATCACGATGGTAGATTCTATCATTTCTTTAAGCAAAATTTTTAAAAATTGAAAAACTCACATTCCTACTACATATATAAAATTTTACTCCATAACATTGAAACATGAGCTGGTTCAATGAAACGTGAGGTCACACAATCTCACGTTCCAAGTCTAAAATTTAAAAATTGCGTACATCATAGGGAGATCCTGGTGGATAATTTATTAACTACTCTTCGGGGCTGTGGAATGACGTTTGGTCGAGCGTCATAGATATGTGTACAACTTCTTTGGCCTATTTACGGGACGTTCCTTTAAAGCTTTTTTTCGAGCTTCATGAAGCTTTTCGTGAGTGCCTGAGGCGTTACGAATGATCTCCTCGTTCAGCCCTATCACATGAAACCACTCGCAACTTTCATCGTTGCGTGTATCTCGACTTTACCTCGGACAAAGTTTTACCCTCCTCAATTATATAGTAGAATCCCGAACCTCCAAATCCCTTCGAGAACAACGGAATTTAGTACACCTGAACGTCCGATGATGGAAACAATAGCAGGTAGATAACAGGTCTAATATCTAAACGAAAATGAAGCAACGTTGCCATGCAGAACTTAGCTCTGCACTAAAGATAAAATAGGTTAAAATTTAGAAGTTGGAAAATTAAAGAAATATTTTTTTGGACCATCCTTTCTACCATCAGAAGAAATTGCAGATGTTTTTTAATGTGATGAGACTCGGTTCAAATTAATTTAAGACTCAAAATACTTTCAATATAATAACTTTATTTTAAATTAAAGTGCAATCCATATTAGAACATGAGCTGCTCACAGTTCAATGAAACGTGAGGTCACAATAATTCACGTTTTATACCTCCTGCTACATTTATAAAATTTTGCTCCATTTATCACGTGGGAACTAAAATACCTCCACTCATGCTCCGTCACGCCAACTCACAGTTCAATGAAACGTGAGGTCACAAAAACTCACGTTTTGTGCAAATTAAAAGACCTGGACTCATGCCCCATCAAACTAACTCACAATTCAATGAAATGTGGTTAATATTGAAACGTGAGCTGTTTCAATGAAACGTGAGGTCACACAATCTGACGTTCCAAGTCCAAAATATAAAAATTGCGTACATCATAGGGAGATCCTGGTGGACAATGTATTAACTACTCTTCGGGGTTGTGGAATGACGTTTGGTCGAGCGTCATAGATGTGTGTACAACTTCTTCGGCCCATTTACTGGACGTTTCTTTAAAGCTTTTTTTCGAGCTTCATGGAGCTTTTCGTGAGTGCCCGAGGCATTAAGAACGATCTCCTCGTTCAGCCCTATCACATGAAACCACTCGCAACTTCCATCGTTGCGCGTATCTCGACTTTACCTCGGACAAAGTTTTACCCTCCTCAATTATATAGTAGATTTAAATTTCATATGTGTGGTTAATTTGAAAGCATAATATGACCTCTTCATGTTTAACTTGAAATTTATCCAAATGGCCTATGAACTGAATTTCTTTCGTGATTTATTATTTTCTTTTTTTACGAAATAATTATTAACGAGAAAGCTAAAGGAGTTTCAAATTGCTGAAATTTCATTGGTGAAAACTTATACTATACGTGGAGCCAAAAACTACGGCATATCCTAATCGTATAACTTGACAGATGCTTCTTGGGGGTTGGGGATACTAAGTATGAAAGTAAAAGATCAATACCATTATCTTCGAATTTGAAATAGCTCAAATTTAAAATACACCCCTAGTAATGTTGCATGGCTGCTTACTTTCTTGAAAGTTTTTCAAATTTAATGTTACCTATGTTTTTTTTTCTTTTTTCTTTTTTCTTTTTTTTTAAATGAAAAAGTTTATAATAATTTGTGAAATCAGTCGATTTCAAAAAAAAATTCAATAAACTTCTCACCAGCAAAATTTATGCCATCATCCTGAAGGAAGCATATTTTTCACTCTGTACAGTCCTAGATATCCTTCGTAGGCAGATGTTTTGTTTTGTTCTGTTCTGTTCTGTTCCATTGGTTTTGTTTTGTTCTGTTTTGTTTTGTGCTGTGCCATGCTGTGCTGTGTTGTGTTCTGTTCCATTCTGTTCTATTCTGTTCTGTTCTGTTCTGTTCTATTCTATTCTGTTCCATTCTGTTCCGTTTTGTTCCATTTTGTTCCGTTCTGTTCCATTCTGTTCCATTCCATTCCATTCTATTTTGTTCTGTTCTATTCTGTTCTGTTAAGTTTCGTTCATTGCTGTTGAAAAACATCGAGAGAGAATGAAAATATTTACTTGATGAACAATCATAAATATGAAAATTTGCATAATTACATATCTAGTAATCTACGCAGATCTTTAAAAATCGAAAGTTCAAATTTTGATGAAGTCATTATGAGCGATGGGAAAAAAACGGAAAGACATCGTGATATTGCAATATTCACGAAAAGAAAAAAAAACTGTTCTGTTCAATTCGCCTTAAAGTTTTTCTTCATATTTTTTTATTCTGTTCCATTCTGTTCCCTTCCATTTCGTTCTGTTTGGTTCTATTCTGGTTTATTTGTTCAAAATACACTTTTGTTCTGTTCTGGCTATTGTTCATTATGAACTAAAATCTTAGTCTTTGGAATGGTTCATAATTTTCTGTTCGTTCATGTTCCCCATTTCCTGATCCGTTGTTAAAATCATGAATCGTTTTGTGGCAAACATCAACACATTCGTTTCATTTGAGAATCGAAAATATCATGAAAAAAAATTGATTTTTTAAAAACTCGATGACGTAATAATTTTTAAGTAAATTCACCATTTATGATGTAGCAAAGTAGTGAATTCAATTTACCGACAACCCCATGGTTCCTATTTTTATGCCACTTCAAATAGATGGTTGAAACGACTCCGTTCTCATGTATACGATGCTTTTATCACAATGGATGGTTCGCTCGTTTCGTCTATTTTATTTGAACTCGCATGAAAGAAATATTTTATGACTCTTTTATCGCGTTTTTTTTTTTCGGTTTTATTACCCGCGAGGAAAATTAAATATCCGAACCACTAAATGACCTAAAAATTTGAAGGCTACTTCGATATAATTCGAGCGTCGCACGGTACCTTTGAAAATGGCGTGGAAACGCTAACGGATTGAGGCGTGAATTCTTTTGTGAGAATTTATTCAAATCATTTATCATTTTGGAAATTAATTCGAGCGAATACGTTAAAAGATTCCGTTTCCGCGTCATCTACTTTCGTTCGCTTCGACGCATAAAAAAGGGAAAATGGAAACAAAATATTGTTAAAGTTATCGTTAAATTAAATTACAGAAAATACAATTGCCTCATCATCGTTTCCTTATAAATAATAACAGCGTATAGCAATTTTTTATTCTTTTTTTTATTAAAACGTTTTTTCGGAAGGTAGACCAGGAAGACGAACGGAGTGACAGAGGAGAAATCAAATTTACCGGTTTAATTGCGTTTAATCCTTCACTCATTGAATCGAATTCAAAAAACGTTTTACCGAAATTAAATTGCTCGATTAAATTTTATCTTTTTAAACGTTCTTGGCGATTGTGTAAGCGATTACCCTTCTGGGTTATGAATGGGAAAAGGTCGTTGCAACCCTTTTGGATGTAGGAAAAAAAGCGTATTTTTAGGTTACGCTCGACTGTGGAGCATTGACCGCCGGTACGATTTGTTGTTTATTTATTGGGGTTATTTTATCATGTTCGGGAGGCTAGCGAAGCTAAGGAGAGCGTTTTCAGGACGGTACGAGGTTTGGTGAAATTACGACGGCACCCTCGTTCGAGCCCATAGATGGTGGTAATTTTGACTTACTTATTCGTCACCGGGTTCTCGAGTCTCATAAAGAATGCCCCCGTTTCCGACGCTCTTGCCGGATAACGTTTTAAGTAGGGTTGAAAATTGTAAAGTGGTACTCGACGAGTTGAGGCGAGTGAAAAATATTAAGAGCTAGGGTTAAAGATTAAGCGACGAAGCGGGTTGAAAAAATAAGCGGAACGCTCGAATAAGCTTATAATTTCACCCTTTTGGAAAATAAGCGGCAGCCAGGGGTGCTTGTATGTAAATCAAAACACGCGGATTAAATGAGCGCGTATATTTGGCGTTTTATTAAGAGCAGCAATTTCGAGTATCTGCGAAAAACGGTTTCCGAGCGAGGTGTATTTTTTCGCTGGCAATCGTTCGGTTGGAAGCTCGTCGCGTCGACGAATCGAATATGCTGCTTTTTAAGCTTCATAGAGCAAATTATCGTCGAATTAACGCTCGTTTACGAACGGATTATTTAAGTGCTTTATCGCCGGCTCCGAAGGGTTATCGAATCGCGTTTCGGCGTTATTTATAACGTAACGGTGTACCCTTACGATGGCGTGTTTGTTGCGGAGTTGCTTTTTTTCTATTAAACGAATTGTTTATTTCTCGACGTGCATTCAGAAATAGGTTAATTTCGCGTGCAAAACGAATCGCTTTGGGGTTGTAAGGTATTCGGAGGGGAATTGTGTCGTAAAGAGGTCGTAATTGAAGCGTGGTACGTTTCGACGTACACGATATCGCATGATGAGCCTCAATTTTTTAAACATCTGAAGCGAAACCGAAGATATTAATTAGCGAATGTGGTAAAAGGAAGAGTCGCAGAAACGCAAGATTTAATGATAATTCTGTTTGTTTTTGTTTACGCTTGAGTTTTTCTAATTGAAATTTTATACTAGGAGTGTCGAAAATAATATAGAAGGCATGTGAGTTCCTCTGAAAACTTAAATAAGCGTGTTAAGCACTTCACTTGTCGGTATTAAAATCGACTAAAAAATGTCTGCAAGACTTCAAACGTGGTTTTACAGCTGAACAAGGAAGTTGGTATTTTGAAAAAATTCGAAAAAATGACTTGGCTTTTCGCATTTTAATGAACATTTTGCTAGAAGATATGAAATAATTTTGTGAGAGAAAAATAACTATGAAAAAAAAGTAATGAAATTATAATCAAGACAACATCAAAAAATTATATAAAATGACCTTGAAGTGAAAAAAAAATTTAAGGTCAGTAATGGAATAAGGGCTGGGTTGTAAAATGACCTCGAATGAAACAAAATAATCCCGCCTACAACAAACCGTTAGCACTTGGGAAACGCGGAGTCACAAAACATGACCTTCAAAGATATGAACACTGGCTAGTTAGTGGGAGGAACAAAGGGATCAGTACCCTGAGCACTAAATCCCAGAGCAGGGCTTTAAAACAAAAGACGAATTCAAGTCATTCATTGTGAGTTCATTAACTCAATGAAGTATAAGAATTACAAAATGTCTACTTGAAATAAAGAAGTTGGAAAAAATATTTAATTTCCAAAATAACATCATAAAATGAAGAATATTCAATGTTCACAAATGAAAACAAAAAATGTTGAATAAAAAATTATCATGAAAAAATAGAAGTCTTATTGAACACAAAACTCAGTGTAAATTATACAAGTTTTGTGTTCAATAAGACTTTTATTTTTTCATATCATTCAACTCGTGTTACTACAATTTATAAAAAATTATCATCTTCATCAAGTGATTAAAGAAACCTCCAATTTATTCTTTTGTGGAACTTCACTTATAAACAATCAACCAGAGATGGCGAGAGCCAAATCGGACACTAGTACAAAAATTTTTTGGCCTTTCTTTCCGGTGCATTTTTCAACAGTGCATTGTCATGCCATCTTTCAGGGGGTTTAGATTTGGTGGAACAGGTCTAAGCAGTGCAAGAATATCAAGACTTTATGGATAGTAGAAGTGTCGTCTGGGATGATTTGTTCGGAGAAGGATATGGATTTTCTGATTTGGTTAAGTTTTGTGCATCTAAAAAGGAGGTGGATTGCTAAAATTAATTTTAAAAAAAAATAATATTATTTAAAAAATTAAAAAAAAAAGAAATTTTTTAAGGAATGAAAAAATAATGAAAACGGAGGATAATTGGTCAGAAATAATATTTTTTAAATTCCAACAATGAAATTGTCCTATATAAATTTACGGGTGTAGTTTCGTTTACTTGTTAGTCTGTGCTTGGGTTTGATACATAAAACTTAAAATACAATCTGGGTTCTTTTGAAGAGCAAATTTTTCAAGATGAAAAATGTTATTTATAGTAAACGTTTTTATTTTGAAACAAGTAAAAGTACAAAAATCCCTATTAAGTGTATTATTCAACAAAAAAAATCAAAAAAAAATTCGTTACTAATCAACCTAAAAGTATATATTTTGTTAGCTGAATTTTCAACTAACAAACGATAGCTATTACAGCCTACCCGATTTTGGAAGGAGGTGTGGGGTAGCGCTAGGGCGTATTCATGAAATTCGTTCAAACCTTGGTGGGAGACTCTTCTTAGAAATTTAAAAAAAATTACTTTGTTGCTTTTTCGATAAATTTCAAAATGGCGGATAACTCAGATTTTGAGGAGAGCTGGAGGGAGGGCAAATGAATCAAAATTTTTGTTTTTGATCTCATATGAAAGAATGAGTCACGGACACCTACATTTCCAAATTTGAGCTTCCCAAGTGTATTTTGAGAGGAGTTGGAGCAAAAAACAGCTATTTGAGGAAATTTTGAATCATGAAATTTCTTCAATCTTCCATATCTCCTCACCAAATCAACCTAAAAAGTTTAAACTTTGTGTTTGGGGTTAGTTGCGGTAACCAGAATGTAAATTCTTGAATTTGAGTCAAAATGGGTACAAAATGGCGGATTATATTTGAGTAGAAGTTGAGGAGCCTCAAATTTGTAAAAATTTTAATTAATATAAACTCGCATGATTATTGGGGATGAAAAATACACTATATTCCATTTCACTTCCATACATAATGCTAGAAGAGAGAAGGAAGGGTTATCGACCTGAAAATGTGGTGGGGGGTATTTTTTTGACAGGAGGGACCTTTGTAAGTACATATGAAAGATGCAGGAAAAAAGCAGATAAGTTACTTTTTTTCAAACATGAGAAAATTACGTATTCAGACAGACAAGTCTAAGTACAATATCATGACATAGGTATTCAGATTTTCAGAATTATCGATACTGAGTCATGAAATCATGTTTAAAGATTCACTATGCAGGGAAAGAAACAAGCAAGTCATCTAATACTAGGGAAAAACAGGCAAGTCCATCACGTGACCGATATAACTTTTATGTTATCTTTTATCAGTGTATTTCCCAGCTCGTTTTTCAACTACTTTTACATAATTACCTGATTCTCTCCATGTGCATCATGGACTTGTTCTTCTTGTTTTAGCCTTTTAGCCTTATAACTATAGTAATTTTCAATATTTTTTTTTTCATCTCATAATATGTTATTCTTAAACGGAGTACACCTACACACGAATTTAAGTACTTACATGCCTTAAAAAATCTTTGTAATTGTTTTTATACATAGTATCAAACTTTAAAATTCATTTATCGCAAAAAGTGAAAAAACTGACTTACCTGGTTCTTTTCCTGTACCCTTCATATGTAATATGTATGTCATTACACGGTCAAGCATTTATATTTTGGAAAATACTTTAGAAATCTTGTAGAAGGTGCTTTCTTGAGAACAATTTTCAATACATTCTCTGCGGTAGCTCAATTAGGCTTTTTGGTGTTTTTGTGGGAGAGGGGTTGGCCCTCAACCTCCCATGCCTATGCTCCTGGTAATAATATCATTTATGAAACAAATGATAAGTCATTTGTAATACTCAAACAGGGGAACAAAATCACCCTGACGCATGAACTTGAATTACCATATTCGCTGATAATATCCTAAAATCCAAGGATACGCGATTCTCTTTGAATTTTTTTCCAACTGGCGAATCGCGACATTAATTAGCTCGCGACGAAGAACGACCGTGCACATTCTGCGTGGCTGAAAATTAGAACAAAGAAAGCGCTTATAGCGAATCGTTGAAACTCCTTAGTTGCGCTGTCTGATAGCAATTAGATATTCAAAACGATGCAGGCCGACAATAGCTCGCCTATTTCGGTACACGATCGGGCACGCGAAATGAGCAAAGTACGGGAATTAATTTTGTTACGTTACATTACGTCGGTACGCTATATACATTTAAAATAAGATACAAACGACATCAAAGAGAATTAATAATCGTCGACGACTTTTGAAAGGGGGAAGAGAAAAAGGCAGCCGGCGTACATAAAAAGCGGACTTTTGTAGGCTCAGTTTATCGGCGAGAAGCGAAGAGTAGTATTTCATGTCGCTCGTCCTCAGATAGGTGGGTACGGGGTTATTTCTTGTTTGCTTATCTTACGCCGTATACGCAAATCGTTTTAATATTGAAGATTACGTGTACACGTATACGCTCGAAAAGCTTGGCAAAGGGTTTATACCGCGTGTAGAAGGGGATAAGTACATAATATAGCTATATTAAAAAGAAAAGGAAAAAAAAGGGGTCGTAGAATGACCCAGGATTTTCGATTGCGATACCGCAACTCTTATACAATGGCTTCAGAAAAAATTCAAATCGCGTAATTTTTTACATTCGTGCGAGGTTCGGTCTTATCGCGAAGCTCGGCAATGATTAATAATGCTGGACCAATCGGCGCAGTTGTCTATACGAAGCTACACATGCTGTGTCACAATAAGGAGAAACGAGGCAGAAAAAAAAACCGGGTAAAATATCTGCATAAATTTATACTCAACGACCGTCTTCGATTGCGTATCTTCGTATCTTCGGTTTCTCTATATAGGCAGAGAGGATAAAGAGATGTTCGAGAAGCGAGAGAACTGAGGAGAGAAAAAAACGCGATTCCGAAAGTACGCACGCATCTAGTTTCGCCGCTTCCTTTTTCTCGTTGTACGATCGTTATACCAGGGTGAGGCATTATTGACATTTTTCGCAACGGATAATCCTCAATATGTCTTGAATATTTGTACGAAAACGCTTAAGGTATTTTCCGTGATATGAATTTTTTTTCGCCCAGACGTTCTTTTTTCTGGCTCGTTTTTTTGGTACGCGACCGAAGCGCGAGAAGCGTTTTTACAAATATGAAACCGTAGAACACGTGAAATTACCAAATAACATATTTTCCTTATGTACTTTTTCTTCGACGTGTGCAAGTTATGAGTGACGCGATAGCGTACTCGACATTTTGTACGGAGAATATTGAGAGATTGTTGGCATCTTGGGTTTTCGTGCTTTCGTCGTAAATTGGTAGTTTTTTAAGGGGTTGGGGCTGCTAAGAGAATTCATATTTGTGAAAGGCGAAGGAGCTATTTGAAAGTTAATTTGGTCAGAATGTACGAAGCTGGGGCTCCGGAATGTTGAGATTTTTCTCTGAGGCTATTTGAACTGGAAGCCTTATGCTAACAATTGAATGTTGTAACATGCTGTGTATTGTTAATGAAACGTATTTCAAGTGATACCGCGTACAAAAGTATTGCCCAGCCACTAAATCCTTAATCAAATCTGCCATCGAATGAATTTTGTTTGTTTTACCTTTCGTGTTAGATATTAAGAATTTATTTTTTAAACTACAAAATGATTACGAAAAAAATTCAAATTTAGAAGGTGAGGGATTTTAAAATTTTACTACGTATTACCAATCTAAGGAAGAAGATTACTTGGAAGAAATATATTACACAAAATTGTTCGAAGTGCACTCACGATGATTTCAAAATGATTTCATGATTATTTCAGCTTCCTAATTTAATTTTTAGATACTCAAAATGAAGGCAGTTTTAAAAATTTAAAAAAAAAAAAACGAATTTTTGCGCAATTAAATTTTTTTACATTTCTATATTTTGTCGCACTAAATTTGAAAAAATTTCATCTAATAATTTTTTTATTCAATTCAGGAGGTATACACAGTTTTTAATTATTTCTTCAGACCAATAGTATAAAAATCATACTCTCAGACAATATTGAACGGATAAACAACCTTATGAAATTTGTGAATTGTTCTGGCTTACTTAAACTGATATAATCATTAGAAGCGTGCCTCTAGCCATAGCTGCTGTACACAGCACGTAAAAAAAAAATTCAAAAAGTAACGATTTTGATTATTTTCAAAAATGAACAACAAACGAGTATTTTATTCATCGTGTGCATAGTATTGTCTTAATTTAGGCTTTTTCAGGCCAGAGGCAACGTATACTCGATTCTCATTTCACAGGAATTTCTAAAGTGATGTTTAGGGAAACTGATAGATGAAGAACAAGCATATTCTGCCTCGTGAGTCTGAAAAAACTTAAATTAAGCCCATAATGTGCACCTGACCAATGAATTACTCATTGGACATTCATTTCTGAGAATAACAAAAATTGGAGCTTTTTGAAACAAATTCAAAAATGGTTTAAACCTCTTAAATTAAAAAAAAAATTCATACTTGAAATTTTTATTCAGTCTTTGAACGATAAAATATGACTTCTGAAAGTATAAAAATTTTTAATTTCCTGGAAATTTATTCTTTTGTCTTTTGTTGAAAATGTCAAAATTGTTTCAAGTTTGAGTTTTTTTAAGGCATCAAAAAATTGAGTCAAGGGGCGGAAATGTTTAGGAGGTCCTTTTGAGGTCATTTAGCAAATATTGTGATCATCTCCTTCCGATTTTTGAAAAAAAAAAAAAAAAAAAAAATTGGACCACCCAAATCACAAACTGTTTATAAACATTTTTTTTTTCAATTTTTAGCCCTTTCATTTATAAATACTTTTCAGTTGAGGTTTTAATAAAAACGATGAGGAGAAGGAGAGTAAGGTGTTCAAATTTTTGTGTTGCAAACTATTTGTAATCATCTGGCGAATGTCCAACTTTCTGGCGTATATTCCCCCCCCCCCCCAATAGTATTTGGGAATATTTATGAAATTTTTCTTTAAAATGCAAAAAAGAAACTTTTTTGTTTTTTCGGGACCTCTCAAAATGGCAGATCAGTCAAATCTTGACGGCAGTTGAAGAGAGGCAAATGGCTTAAAATTTTTGTTTTTGATTTCACATAAAAGAGTAAATCATGAACTCCCACATATCCAAATTTCATCTTACCAAATGCATTTGGAGGGGAGTTAAGGCAAAAAACGGATTTTTGAGGAAGTTTTGAGTCATGAAATTTCTTAAATCTTGCATAGCTCCTTATCAAATCAGTCTAGAAAAGTCAAACATTGTTTGTGGAGTTAGTTGGTGATCAGAATATGGCCTCTTCAATTTGGGTCAAATTGGTTAAAAAATGACGGATTATTGAAATTTGAGTGGAGCTTGAGGAACCTCAAATTAGTGAACATTTTATTAATATGAATTCATATCATTATTGTCTCCAATTCACTTCCATATATGATGTTGGAGAGGAGAAGGAGGCATTATCGACTTCAAAATGTGGTGCTTTTACGTGAAAGCTCAAAAATTCCTTATTGTGAAGCTATATAATAAAATGAGCCCAAGATACTGACCTACTTTGATTTTAGCTTTCTAAGTAAATTTGGAGGAGAGTTAGAGCAAAAACGGCTTGTGAAGGGGAAATTGCTGCACCTCACCAAATCGATTTTGCAAGGTCAAACTTTGTACGTAAGATTGATTGATGACCAGAATATGGTCTTTTAACTTTGCATCAAAATGTATTTAAAATGGTGAGGAGCCTCAAGTAGCTATAATTTAACGGAAAAATTTAGTCGTTTTATCTTGATTTAGCCCTTTCATAAATTAATTTTTAATTAAGGTGTTAATTTAAATTAAAATTAATTTTGTGTCAGCAATTGCAGTTAAACAAAATAATTAATAAATTAAACAAATTAAGTTTATAATGAAATTTCTAATTTAAATGTTTAATAGAGAAAATTATTAGTGAAATGAAATTTTTTATTAATAATTTATTGATAACATTTTTAATTTGATTATTAAGCTAGAATTCTGCTCGTGTTTTTTTAAATACATATTTTCATTTTTTGATTTTGGACTCTTTATTCATTAATTTTTTTGGAAAAAATTTTTCATATTTTCATTATTTGAAAATTTTTTTCTTTTTTTTTGTCGAGGGTGTGGAATTTCCCTTTTTTAAAATATTTTCTCCATTTAGTAACTTTTTCCTTTACGAAATTTTTCCCTCTCCGACATTCTGCCCATACCTATTTGCTAACTATAAAATTAGCTTTTTCCTATTAAATGTTCATTACGTCCAGAACGATGATAAAACCGAAGCTCGTGGGTTTTCCTTATTCGAATCATTTACGACTTCGGCGGTTCATAATTCGTTACGTGTAAACAGGGCGCAACGGGTATCGAAAGCGGTATACTAGACGTCGGGTAGGCGATAAAAATTAAACGTTAATCCGGCATTCGGCGCGTTAGGGCCTTTGAACGGATAGTAGGAGTACACGTATATAAACGAACGAGGAATAATTATTAAGACACCAGATTTGAGCTCGTTAAAAAGAACCCAGCGAAGCAGTAAATTAAAGAGGGAGAGCCGCGCGCCGGTTATTAAAAAGATATGGACCAGAGATAGTGTTACGGTGGAGAGAATTTTCGCATCGTAAAAGGACCACGGGGGTGGGGGGTGAAAGCGACGCTGTCGAAACATTACCGCGCTAACGGATAAACGATGTCAAAATTGAAAGCGTCGTGTATCGGCGTGGCAAAAAATAGCATACTTCGGACCAAGCGATGGGGAAAGGTAACGCGGTATATACGTCGTTACGCGTCCACAGATAACGGCTATATAGGTACTCGGAAGGGAAAAGGATGCCTGTGCTGCCGCGTATAACAAATCAATACAAATTAATGGTACGAGCTTTTTTCGCTCGTTTCGACGTGACGCCTAGGATTCGGTGTTTTTGAGGTTCTGCGGAGGTCGCGTCGATGTACGTGTGACCCGTTGGAGAGATAATTCTGGTGGTTACGTCAGCGCTTTTAATTTCTTCGGTTGTAACCTCCTATGTTGGCGTCTGCTTTCGAGAATACGCGCCATGAAAATTTAACTCATTCGTGAAATAAATGGGTTCGGATAAGCCGTAATGAGTTGATTAAATAAAAAACGCGCGGTACCATTGTAAAGATTTATTATTAGCTGAGTTTTCAATGGAGAACTAAGCTATTACAATAATATGATTTGGAAAGGAAAAGTCGACGTGAGACTCAAATTTTAACGTTTCTGACCATGTGTAATCCACTTAGCACTTTCCACTATCATTGGCATACTCAGAATATTTTTTAATCTGGGCTAAAATTCAGAAAAAAAGGATTTTCGGACTTGACCTGGTACTTAGGTGTCTATTTTTATGCACTGCAAAAATTTGAAAAAAAATGCAAAAAACAAATTCTATTGAAAACAATTACGTATATCTAGATACTTTTCTAATGGTCAGTATGAGCCAGCATATTTTTAAAAAATTAGAATTTATTCAATGCTCATAAGGCTGAAAGATTACGATTTAGATATCATAAAGCGCATAGAGGACACTAACATATGAAAGTATGAAGTTCCTGAGTTAAGTTTGATGAGTCTGAGAGTAGAATATAGGGTTTTTGAGGTTGTTTTTGAGTTTTCAAAGTGTGGTTCGAGTAAATTAAAGTCTCAAAATGTTTGATTATATATGAGTCCAAGTAACATAGTTCAATTTTAGCTTTTCAAGTTTATACTGAGGGGAGGAGTAAGAATACATATTTTAAAGGGCAAATTCTTAAGTTTCATGCTTACGGCTCCCAAAAAACATTGTAAATATGAATAGAAATGATTGAAGATTTGATGGTTGTTCGGAAAGCAAGTCAATTAGCAGACCTCTGACAACTTTAAGGAACTGTTGAGCTCAAAATATCATAAAAAATGTGAGAAGTATGGTCCACGTTAGCTGAAATCATATTGTTGAAGACCACCGAATATATATGTTAGTTGTGCAGTTTGTATCTGTATATTACTCATTGGCTTCATCATGAAACCACTAAACTATTATGCACCAGTGAAAATTTTTAAAATAATTGTATATTTCATTAGGTACATAATATTGTACTTACCTTAGTTGAATTTTAATTGAATAACACCAGCACGAACTTCTTTGATTATGCGATAATAACATCACCAAAAATGGAAAAATCTGTAAAATATGTTAATAAAAACCACAAAGTATCAACATAATTAACTATATCATTCGACAAAAATGAAAAAGGAATACTTATCTAAATTCTGACTGCATCCCTCAAAAAGTAAGATGCCCGCGAACCTCACAAGTACAACTGTTAAAATGAAAATACTGCTAGTGTACAGAGAACATGCTTATTTATAGTGGTCCACAGCTCATCAGTGGTACCACTGACTGAAACTTAAAATTAGTCAGATCGATTTGCGAATCGAATCGCAGGAGTCATTCTGCCCATGCTCTCACATTGGGAAGTACAAGCTCGAGGTATCCCAAGGTCTTTTTTGGGAATTTTTTCTTTTGTGTTTGGGGTAGCACTGCTAGTTTGTTTTGGTGTCTTTGGCTATATATTCTCAGCTTTATGGCAAGGAAAAGCTGTGGCATATTCATTTGCCACATTCTTGTCGTAAGGGTTAGATGTCTGGTAGTTTTGTAAGGAACTGGTTCTGGTCTTTTTGGTTTGTCTTCGTGTTTCGTCATTCGCTGGTGTCGTTTGTGGTTTGGTTATTCTGTTTGGTTGGTTCTATTTCTTGGTTGTATTTTTTGTTTTGTGGGTCTTTTTCAAGTGGTTTTTCCACTTACAAATCCCTAGTCTTCAGAGAATTCTCTTGCTCGCTGGGCGGTGGGGCGTATTCAGTGGGGGATCGTGCATCAGTAGCTTCGTCATCCTCTGGGTGCCCTTCGCAGGGTCTGCATTTGCAGACTTCGTTAGACGTTTGGGAGAAGTGAAAGTGTATGTGAAGCCATTGGGTGCGTTTCGCATGCACAGAGAGTAGTTTAGGTTTCCTGTTAGGTAAGGAACTAACTCCTCGCCTTGGCTTACGAGCCGAAAAGAGGGCACGGGCAGGGCCAGTCGGGGGCAGTCCCGATGGCGCTCAACCGTGATTGAGATTGAGAAAATTCGTGTTTTGAAAAAGACATTGGTAATTAATTTATTACCCAACACTGTTTTGAGGGTGAAATTTAATTTTAAAGTTGGTAACATTGATATGTTTTTGATCCACCTTTTACTTGCTTTCTTTTTTGCACATTCGCGCGTTATACTTTACAGAGCTATTAAGAATTCACGTATTATACTGTAGTAAAATTTGATTGTTATTTATTGTCACAATTTGTTATTCGCTGAAAGATAATTATCACGCAATTCACTCTTTGTAATATTTAAATTATTATGCCTTTTTTATGTTTCTAAGTTGAAAAACAATAAGCCAAAGACAGGTAAACTTTTACCACATATATGTCATCAAATTTCACAATAGCAAGAGCCATAAAGTTGTATGGCCTTAGACATTTCTCCAACTTATTTAGTGCCACACATCTTTTATGTTTCATTGCTTGATCTTGAAATAAATTTATGGTTAAGCAATAAAACCTAACATAAAAGATATATAAGGGCAAGGGTTTATTGCCTCGGTCCTTGCTTCAACCTATTCATTGCTACACATTTTTTATATGAAGTTTTATTACTTAACCTTGAAATGAACTTGTGGTTAAGCAATAAAACTCAACATAAAAGATGTATAAGGGATTTCTTATTCTCTTTTTCAATATCCAACGAGAGCTCTATTCTAGCTTTTTAAATTCTCTATATGAATTAAAAATTATAAAAAGTGCAAAATTGTAAGTCTTCAAGAACTTTGTATCAGTATACTTTCTTTTTCTAAATTCGTTCACATTGAAAATTTTTACAATGCAAAATATTCAGATGATAATTTTCGTTCAAATCCGGAGAAAGACTCGTTTCTTTTTGGGTTTTTCTTTTACAGATGTGCAGCAAGAGATGGAGTGTTAGCAGGATTTTCTCAAGGAGGAGACCAAGAATAAAAAGGTAATGTTAATATTATTTTTTTTTAAATAAGTAAAAATTCTGTGTAAGGCGTGAAAGATTGACCCACCTGCTACAGAATTCTAGACTTCAAACAACACATACCATATGCGTGTAATACCAGTGGTAAGTACTTCAACTACATTTTACGACATTGACATTGATTATGCAAAAAAATTATGCGAAGTTTGATACTTTTAGCTATACTTCTGTGAAGATTTTTCATAATTTCTTAAGACGAATGCTCAATTTGAGTTCATTTCACTTGATATTTATGCAATTTATATGGCTACAAATATTTATAATTCTAAAATTTTATTCCAGTTATCAACATTTTTTACATTTAAATACATTTAAAAGGTGAACATTTTTCTCACCACAAAGATAAATTTGACAGGTTAGAAAAGCTAGAAATTGTGTAGACATCTCTTTGTGATTTTTCCATCTACTCAACAGTGTCGTTGCAATTTGTGATCATATGACTACAAAATAATAGTATATTATCTGTATATTTACAACTCCAAGTTGGTGTACAATGGATAGGATAAAGAATATTATTTAGTATTCTGTAAAGATTCATAGTCGTTGCTGTTGGTAATTATGAAAATCGGTTTGAAATTTAAACTGAACAATAACTGAGCTTTCAGATTTGCTTAGGTTGATTGAATAAATAATTACAAAAAATCGGAAGGTTAGAGACTTAGGGGTGAAAGTTCTAAACTCCTAAAATCCATTCTCAGTACGCCACAGAACATCTGAAGTTGTTAAATAACCACTACACCATTCCTAATATCTGAGAGATGCTCATAGTTAATTTACCCCAACAAATGAATTTTTGTGTCGGAGCTTCTGAAAAAAATATATATTTGGCGAACGGCGGGTAAGGATGATTTGAGTACTTGGAATAAAATGAAAAATACAAAAAAAACATTTGTCTCATAATACACCCACGTCTTTTTTTGTGTGTATTCCTCATTTTAGGAAGTAGAGTAGGCAGCAAACATCATGAATTCATAATTACTCGGATTTCGTTACAAAATGCATATTCATTTCTTTTTTATTTTTTTTTATTTTTTTTTTTTCGTGAAATTTGTAATGAACGACCATTTGTATGTACGAGAATATATTATGTATACCTGGTAAATGTTGAGATTGTGTTGAGAGAAATTGAAGGTGCAGAACATGTGTATGAAAATTTGATGAAAAAAGGAGAGAATATCCTTTAAAAAATTTTTCACACATTTTCCATCTCTGCGATGCAGTTTCAGAGTTCAGTTTTTTTTTTCAATGTATTTCGTCAATTAATTCAATACTATCGAAAAATATCGAATTTCAACATTAATATCGATAATATCGATATTGTCTAAACAGATAAAACTCTAATAATTATCGATAGTCTTATCGATATTTCTCATCCTTACGAAACTGAGTTTCACTCAATTTTTGAGTTGTGAAGGTTGCCAAAAAGCCGGAAAATTTTCATATTAATTAGAAACTCAGCTCTAGTAATGCATCATGGCTGCTTACGCTTTTTAATATCGCGATGAAAAGTAATAACGAAAATCTTGTTTACCACATTTCAATATGTTCGTTGTTTGTTAATTATGGTACGCGGCTGATTGTGTATTCTATACGGTGATTGTTCTCGTTCGAGATGAGCACATCGAACGCCTGTATCTGATTACAAGTTACGCTCGCGAACGCGAGGTAAGAACGAGCATTTGTCAAAACGCTTCCGTCGTTACATTTTTTTTTCGTACTGGCATTGTCTTCCGTTGGTATGCTACTTTTTTCCATCTCGTGTAGCCGGCTGAAAGATAATATTTTTATGGTATCGTTGACATTTTTTTCTCCATTCATTATACGAGCTCGTCTGGTAATATTAATTGCAAATTGCTGTCACCGGTGGATGCGAAAGAATGGCACGTACTCGCGAGACAGCTTGGTAGTTGGTACGGTCGAGTAGACGAAAGGAATACGAAAATCTTCAGCCTTCGGATCACCGTACGTATTCGGCGCTGATAATGATATAAATACTTTACGTACGAATAATCATAAATCAATCTCGGTCTCCGCGGTAGCTTTGGTATTGGCATCGCAACAAGCCATCAGGTTGTACCGCTTCGCAGATGGAGAGGGAATGGCGAAGAAATAAATTCGCAAATTATTGTTTACATACTGTACCAATGGATTGGAATCGGTCGAGCCAAAACGTTTTATCGGTTTTGTATATAAATACGTTTTATAGTACACGAACAGTTTTTTTTTTTACGAGATTCTCGACATAACATCGAACGCCGCCACAATAAATATTCCGGCGAAATTCAAAACATGTTTATTTTTACAATGTTCGCGCCAATAAATACGTTATACCCTGAAGCTGGAACTGTAACGTGGAATAGTGAAATGACCTCTTCGATGGATGATTTATACGCCTCGTAAGAGGAATTATTTTGAATTTTTTCCACGCTGAAGGATAATATCGGAAATTTGATTCTGACCGAAATCTTGGCTTTGTTATTAAAAGGGGTTCGTTTCTATTATGTATGGGAACAATCATTTTGGGTATTTTGTTTTCATTTCAGTGTGTCGATAATCGGTGTTTAGGCTTTTTGTTACGTCGATATTTCAATTGCGAACTCGGACGGTATTTTTTTTTTTATTTGTGTTATTGAAAAGATTTCAAGCTTTGTATGGATTCACGATGATGTGGCGTTGAATTTTTTGTCCGATTGTTTTTTTTTCTTTTAGTCGACACGAGTTTCCTTTTAATTGGAAATTCAACCTTGGTTAAATCCTAAATTTTTTTCTGCTGTTGGGAAAGTTTTTCCTTTCTCTAATTTCTAATTCTTGTTCGATGCGAGATGATCAATCAGTTTTTGAAAATTGTTGTACAATGGGCTCCAATATATTTCATTTAGGTAATTTTTATAGAAAAAAAATATGACCCAGCTCAGTTAGTTGAAGGAGAGAGGGGAGAAGGGAAATAACATGATTTCTTGGAGACTTTAATATTATTAATATGATTAATTTGAGATCGAACTGATTTATCAAATACATATAAAATATAAGTCTTGTATACATCTTATTTACATTTTTTTTTTTTTTTTTTAGTTTATCATGATTAGTTTTATAATTACATTTTTTATCTAAACAAAGACATATGTAAATGTTATGGTTATAATATTAAATTTAATTTCATTATTTAATAATATAAAATTCGAAATGAAGGAAAGTAAAAAAATAAAAAATTTAATGTTGCAATAAATGTTCAAATAATATTAACAGTAATCTAGCCAAAGAAGAAGCATTGGTTCTAGATTTTTCTTTCAAAAGTGTAAATAGTTTTCGAGTTTTTTCGAACTGTTGAGTTTCATGCCATATTTAACGATATGGAAAATATCCAACTTTTTGAAATATATAATTATTTATTTTTCTTCAAGCGAGCTAGCGACAGCGAATATGGATCAAAATTGTTCAAAATTCGGTGATACTCTTTATGAGAATACAAAGGAATGTTTTTTTGGAATTTTCAATTCAACTCAAAATTACTGTTCTCTCAAATTTTTAGACGAGCTGGAGGAATTTCCAAAAGCTTGAAATTTTTGATTTTGATGTTATTCGATAGAGACATTATTTTTTGCGTTATTTTTTTCACTATTCGTTTGATCTATAATTGCGACTGTAAATGTAAATATCCCCATTCTATATCCCAAACATTCAGGCATATTATGTTTTTTTTTGTTTTTTTTTAAGAATAATTTTTAATAAAAAAAAAAAAAAAAAAAAAAAAAAAAAAAACTATATCTATTACATCTTACCTGATTCGGGAAGGAATGGTCAAAGAAGGAGGTCTTAAAATCTATGCGTTTCAGGCCATTTAAAATCATATTATAATGAATGTCCTAATTTTTAGTGCATAGATATTTACTTCCCTCCCTCTCCGTATAACTCCAATAGGTATGGATGAGAATTGCTGGCAATTTTGTGAGACTGTCTGATATTTGTATAATTTTTAATTTATCTCAAAATGAGGATTCACTTAAATTATGTGAGGTGGAGTGAAAGGCTTAAGAGCTTCAAAGCAATTTTATATTTTTTTACTTTTTTTTTTTTAATAATAAAGTTAATTAATTTTTCCTTCTTAACATTGAATAAAAAAATTATCAAAAATTAGACAAATTTTGAAATTTTAAAATTTTTTCAGTGATTTTAAATGCTTCAAAAATATTGAATATTACTTTTTTTAATGAGTATTATGAAATTTAGAAAATTTTAAGATATTTCTTAAATTTGAATAAAATTATAATTTTTTAAATTTATTTATTATTTTTAAAAATATCACTGTTTTAAAGTCAATAAAAAATCATCGGTTCAAAAAATTTTGTGCAATGATAAAAATTTTATGAACTGGAAAAATCAATTTTTTAGTGTATACAATTTTTTAGTTATAATTTCGAAGTTGTAAAAATGTGAAAAATTACTTTTTCGTGTTGTTGTTGTTGTTTTTTCTAAAAAAAGGGAGGTATGAAAGTAGGTTTCAGAAAAACGATTTACCTGTCTAAGAAATCTGAGTCATTTTCACTGGGTATATTTGTTGAAAGAAATTTTATAGACCATAGTGTTGTGAACAATTTTATTTGAAAAAATAAATTTAAACAAAATCGATTGATTTTGTCGGATCAGTTTTGTTGCGTGTAGTATCTACTCAAGTATTTCAAATTTTCTTTGAAAGATAAGTGTATGTATATTGCGTGTTTACTGATATACATTAATACAACATTACAATGAAAATCTCTTTTTGATTTCAGGAATCAGAAACACTCGATGACTTGGATTGTCCTCAGAACTAAGAACATTTACAAGATTTAAATGAAGGCACTACTTCTTAAAAACTCCTGAGAAAGCTAAGAACGAATTTCTGCTTTTGTTCATGGCACGACTGCGAGAATTCGTAAGTTATATCGATATAAAGAGCTATATTTAAGAATTCATATCTGATAGACGATTTCTAGATTTGTACATTTACGTCTGGCAATAATTCACTATCCATTATGAAATTTTGAACCAGTAATAAACGAAGTATCGACAATACGAAAGCCATTTATCGCGATAAAACCAGCGACCTGATAATCTGATAGCAACGACGCGATTGTTACGCGAGCTTGCACGCTTTTTCAAATAACGTTAACGTTTTCATTAAGACTCGTACTCGAATACGAAGACGAGGTGAACGACTGATCGAGTAATAAGTCAGCGTCGTGTACTGCACAACGTCGATACGTCTTAACGTCGACATCGGTTATACCGTTTGATGGTTCTGCGTGAAAATAATTTGCTCGTGGTGACATTAGTAACTGCGGTACCTGTGAAATAAAATGAAAAAATTACCAAACAAGCTGGAAATGCTTTTAAATAGTAATAGTATTTCTGTCGAGATGTGTTATGTGAGTGTATATTGATATAAATGAGCTTTCGTGCTCGTTACTTTTACCTTGATTTGCAAAATTGAAAGCTTCAACATATGATGAAAGCCACACAAGCGGAGTACATAGGAGTACTTATGTAGTGTAAATGTAATTCTGTTTAAAAGAGCTTTCAAAATATAAATAAAGTAATTGCTGGAGTCAATGAGATTTACTCATAATTGTTTTTGGCTATAAACGCTTCTATATAAATACAGTTTGTCAAACAAGGTAGAAATGATTTTAAATTGTACAGTAGCAACTTGTAAGCAAGGTCAGGAAAATTGAAAATAAAAATAAAATTATGATAATAATTTTTTAAAAATCAAAAAAATCAGAATTTTGAAAAAATTTGAAAACGTGAAATTTAAGTCTCTAGGCTTAAGGTAATCTACCTCACCCCTCTATCGCCGACAATGAAAGTAGGTAAAACTTTGACCATGATATACTGTAGTGCAAAACGTAACGTGAACTCGGTGGGAGAGGGTGGAGTCCAATAAGAATTAATTAAAACTGAAAAAACGAATCATATTTTTTATTATTATCCATCCTAGAGGTGGCGTGATAACCAAGGCAGTTAAAAACGCCACCAAAAAAAAAAAAAAAAAAAAAAAAAAAAAAAAAACTGGAATAAATATGTGCATTAGATTGATTCAACTTCCTTATTTCTTAAACTTTAAGTTCATAATTTTTAGAGTTATTTATTTTTATTAAAAAAAAAAAATAATAATTTCAAAAATTAGATCCAAAAAGAAAATGTATACGTAGCGCATCAGGATTGAAAAATCAGCATTTCATTAAAAATGTAAATTACGCTTAAAAATGAAAGACTAGCGTAATTATAGAAATATCAATTTATTGAAAGAAAAAAAAACATTTATATATTCTACGAAGTTGGACACATGTCTTATGATTACAAATGACCTGAAACGCAAAGATATAGATTCTTCCAGGGGTCTTATTTTGAAGGAATTTTCCGAATCAATGTATCGAAATTTTTGGGCCAGTATCGATATATAATATCGATAAATATCTATTCCAGAATTTCCTCCAAAATAAGACTTTTCGAGTGCATCATTGGCTTATTTGATCTTGAACACGAAATAAAAGTCGTTTCCAATTTATTCCAACGTAGAACGCAAAATTTATTGAGATTCACAATTACGAACTGTAATATTACATCAAGATCTATGCGATACTAAGATAAAAACGAATCTAATGAATATATTCTTTTCTAGGGCTATAATATTCCATCTGTTTTGGTAATAATTAATTTTTTTCGGTTTGAAGTAATGTATAGATGAACAAAATTTGCAAATTACAACGATAACTACCGAAATGTAATATTAATAAAGAAATTCCGAAAATATCGATACTCAACCGATACTGCGATTAGTATCGATACGCAATCGATGTTATCAATAATCGATTTATATCGATATTATCGATAATCGATACTATCAATAATCGATATATATCAATTTTCACAAGACCCCTAATTCCCCCTCATCCACTTGGTCATTCACTCCCATATCAGGTGCGCTGTAATAGCTATTCTTTTTTATTGAAAATTCAGCTAAAAATAATACAAGGATTGATAGTTGAGTGGTTGAGATATGCAGTTGGTATACTGGAGGTACAGAGTTCGATCCCTCTTTAACTCAATTTTTTTTTGGTTGATCATTTTTTCTTCTAGTATAGCTCGGACGTTTTAAGTTTTAACGCATAGCATTATTATTTAAATGTACGTACATTTCTATAATTATTCTATTTTCTTTTTTTAGTCATAAATTCAAAGATTTCTGAAAATTCGATGGAAATACTTCAAAACTATGTCAAAGTAGATAGGTAATTTTTTTTGATCCAATTTGATAACTTTTTCCCTTGGGATACTTCCGAGTAAATGTTTTTCGATCGAAATTCGAAAGTAAGACCTCAGGCGATCCCTTCACGAGTTATCTACAGCGTATTAAAAAATTAGTGGAATTTTTCGAAACGATTGTAAAAAAGCCACCCTCTCAACTCCGCACGTTACCTCGTACGAGTCATAACTACACCATAAGGTGCAGATACACCAGCGCGCCGAACATGCGCTGCGCCTCGAACGCGCCGCTCGCGAACCGCGCGTTCTATGTTCGCCGAACCATGCTGCGCCTCGAACGCGCAAGGTACGAACCAATTTTTGTTCGTCGCGAACATCGCGCGAGCATGCGCTGCGCCTCGAACGCGCCTTGTACGAACAAAATGAAAATTTTTTAGCTGAATCTTTAATGAAAAAGTAAGCTATTCCGTAATACGGGATGACCCCGATAAAGTTGAATTAAATTCAAAACTTTCTCCTCTGTCCACTCCATCAAAAAAATAAATTAAAAATTTAAACTTCAATCACTAACTTTTTGTTCACGAATGAATCAACATAAATAAAGATTGTAACATTTATTAACTCCGTAAATGAATGGAAAAGTTGGCTAGTTATTTCT
Source organism: Phenacoccus solenopsis (assembly GCA_009761765.1). Lineage (NCBI taxonomy): Eukaryota > Metazoa > Arthropoda > Insecta > Hemiptera > Pseudococcidae > Phenacoccus > Phenacoccus solenopsis. The sequence continues at coordinate 23,003,700 of CM019755.1, read as the reverse complement.
AAACCTAATTTTTCTACGAGTTTATTTCTGATCTACACCACTTTGAAAACTAGAGGTCAATTAAAAATTGAAAGTTGGTAAGCTTGAGAGCAACTTTTTAAAGTACATCCATCTCCTCAGGGCCTATTTTAAAGAAATTTTGGAACTACCCATATTGATATAGATGCATTTATGCTTTCAAAATATTTTTATCTTGCAAAAAACAAATTCATTAACCACAGTTTTGTCGTGAATGTTGGTGCTAAAACCAGCAATAATAAAAGGACTTTTTGATTTTGAAGATTGTAGAGAATACGAAGAATTAGATGACAAAAGTAATATTTATGAATAAATCTTTTGCTTGAAAAAATTTCAGCTACTGATGATAATATGAACTTCCTTGATTTTTTTCTAACATAACCCAAAAAAAAAATTGCTGCAATAGCTTACTTTTTCATTAAAAATTCAGCTAAAAAATTTTCAATTTGTTCGTACAAGGCGCGTTCGAGGCGCAGCGCATGTTCGCGCGATGTTCGCTACGAACAAAAATTAGTTCGTACCTTGCGCGTTCGAGGCGCAGCATGGTTCGGCGAACATAGAACGCGCGGTTCGCTAGCGGCGCGTTCGAGGCGCAGCGCATGTTCGGCGCGCTGGTGTATCTGCACCTATAGAGACGATACACGGCGACGAGGTAAATACTACACAATCGAACATTTAACAAACATAATGAAAGGATTAGGGGCGTTGTAAAAATCGATACGCTCCGGCGCTTTTCTAGAGCGTATTGAGAGGCGATGCGTTTTATTTACAATGCCTCGGTACGAGTGTATAAGATGCGGTATTAAATTGGGAAAAAATCAGGTGATTAGCTGTACAACATAACCCTAATTTTGACGAACGTTAATCCGTCAGTTCCGCGAGGGATGGATGGTGTGTTGGTGAAATTTCCGACCACGCATCTCGTTCGTTGTATAAACATAAAAAGGAGGAAAAAATTACCGCGAGTAGAAACATAGTATATACGAACAGAACGTCGAGGCGAGAAAAGAAAGAGGAAGAAGAAAAAAAAATCATCTCCAAAACGAAACGTATTCCTCGCGACGGGTTAAGAAATAATGAAAATTATCTCGGACGTTCGGGATAATTGAATGGGTTTAGAATGAAAAAAAAAAAAAGTAAAGGGCTTATCGAATAATAAGTATAAATTTACAAGTAATAGCCGTAGAGAGAGCATGGGACCAGGGGAACAGCGAACGAGTGTTGGCGGGCGAGGCGAAAGACGAGCCTGTGAGGAGTGCGGAGTCGAGGGAGGTAGCAGCAGAAAAAAGTAAAATGTTATCATTTTAAAATAGAGAAATATGTTTCGGTATAAGGCTCCACGTGGAGCATAGTAGCGCGGCGGGAACATCGGCTCTATGTGGCGTTACGATTGGCGTTACGAGGTAAACATAGGGCCGCCCATTAGTTCATTAATAACGTCGTACAGCGTAACGTAACGTCGAGTGGATTGGCGCTAGCGGTCGAACGACGGCCGGTGATTGGTCGTTGGCTCCACGTGGAGCTTTTTATATTCTTCAGCCGGCGTCGTCGAAGCCAAAGCGGTGTACGGGAACGGGCAAAAAATGCGGTAATGTATATAGAGAGCGCGCTTAGAGTACTAACGCTTCGCCGTGTGGAATAGCGCAAAGGCACAGGCGAACGATACTGATAATCAAAGGGGTTGGTTTTGTTTAGGGGTTGAAAAGGTGTAAGGAGTGGGTAACGGAAGATAGCGGTTAGAAGATTACGTTTCCTTAAGTTTCTAGCGTGGCCGAGCATAATCGTCGTATTCTCCGGCTATGTTCGCAGTACGTACCACAACGCCTTCGGCTGGGTACTTCTTCGCATCGGAGTGGCTAGGCTGATAATGGACGCGGCCAAAATATACTCGATGGCCGGTTACAATGTTATATTAGTCAAATGGTTAATTATAGAAGCTATATAGTATGTAGAGAGTCTTTTACACTTAATTTATTCTCACACGAGATTTTTTTCTTCGCCATTTATCGCGTATATACGCCAACCGAAGCGGCGGAGTGGAGGAGACACGAGTAATTTACGTATAAAAATACCGACGCGTTTTCAACGTGTTCATTAGCATCTGTACATGGTACAGCGACGACCAGTATTATGTACAGATAAAAATTTGTACTCGATTGTAACAACGATGGCTTCGACACACGTTTAATACTGCGGACAAAAGGCAGCAGCGTATCGTTGTAGCCAGCCAGATAATACACATTTAAAATTATCTCGGTCGCTTATCAACAGCGGTATTATGAAACCCGTTGTCATTATAGGTACCTAGGTACCCAGGCATGTTAAATCGTGCGACCATCCAAATAGCAGAGTCGCCAACGTTCCACCATTCCAGTACAATACGACGTTACGAACACCAACTCGAGCATAATCGAAGCGTATAAAATTTTACTACTTCATCAATCAAACGTTACGGCGCGAAAAAAGCGAGACCCCCCTCTTACCTCCCCACAGACCGTCAATTACCCGCGACTAGGCGCTAAAGCTAAGCGAAATTATACGAGGAAACGTAATTCGGCGTCTAAAAGATCGGAAAAGCGCGAGAAAAGAGAGAGAATTTTATAACGGTAAGAGCAGACGAAATCAGAGGACTATTTTACGAGCGAAAGAAAGAAAAAAAAATTTTTAAAGGGAGAACTTTCCGTATTATTGGGAAAAAAGCGAATGAGAGTTTTGAGCTAGTAAAAGAGTGGGCGGCCATTTTGCGGAGGTCTTGTTTTTTCATCCCCTTTACTTTACAATATATCTTTCTCTTTCGGTTCGATTTTTTGTCCTTTCCGCACCCTCGCTCCGCCACCCAACCCTATAGTGGCTTTTTATTATGGTACGACGGGATGGCACGACGGTATAACATCATCTTTCGTCTTTTATACCGATGCGGAGCTTGTGTGCGTGCGTTTTTCGACGTCTGTGTGCGGTGACCTAATGATTGTCGAGGGGGTGTACGCAATCGCTTGTATTCGGCTGGCAAGTTGTGTCTTCCTGTGCCTGTTTTTAAAAGCGCCGGTGATGGGTTTTTTTTTTCTTGCCAGGAACGTATAATGTACCTACTCGGCGGCATTTTCCGCGTCTTCGGCGTGGTACGGGAAAATTGCTATCGGGTTGTTTTTTAAATTCGAGGGTCGACGATGGGTTTTTTGGGTGGCGATTTTACGACCGAACGAATTCCTAACCGTGGTTCGGGGTTCGGCGATTTTTTTTTCATTAGGTCGAGGCGAAGTAATAAATTTTAAGTATCTTTTATATCTCTGATATTTTTGCATGGGCGTGGGAATACGAAGGAATTTTTTAAATGTCAACAGGAGAATTTTTTTAATGATTAAAATTAATAACGATACCAATGTCGATGCTTAATCCGTGTAAATGAGAAGTCAGAGATGAATTAATGTACATATGCATACTTGATAGATAATTTACCGGAAAATTATGATAATTTACTATCAATTTAAGTGATATGTAAATGTGAACAAGACTTGAATCTTCGTAAAAAATATTACATTGAGAATATAAATTTGTCCAAGATACAAAATTTCATGAAAAATACAAAAAAAATTGTTTTTAAATTACCAGATTAAGACGATTTATCTTCTGGTAAATTACTGGTATTTTATTGGTAACTAACTGATATTTACCCGTAATATGCTGATAAATTACCAGGTAATTTATTAGTAAATTACCAGGTAACTTACTTTTAAATTACTAGGTAAATTACTGGTAAACTGCCAGGTAACTTATTGGTTCATCAGCAGGTAACTTACTCGTAAATTACCAGGTAACTTGCTCGTAAATTACCGGGTAAATTACTGGTAAATCACCAGGTAAATTACTCGTAAATTACCCGGTAAATTACTGGTAAATTACCAGGTAACTTACCACCTTAAATTTCCATCCATTTCAAATGCAATTATTATTAAATTAAATGATTTATTCACATACCCAGGGAGCGTACAGCTGCACACTGAATACTTAGGTACGTAAGGCAATTATAGGTAATGAGATTAATTTAATAAGAAGTCTGAAATTTCCGGCTGAATCCTAATCAACGATTGAATTTTTCGAGTCGAATGATAGCAAATATCAGCAATAGACTGGATGGCATACGATGGCATCTCGAGCCTCTGCTCCCGATGCTTTCGAATTACTGTTACACAGCCATCTGTATAGAATTTGAAATATTTATGACCATGGAAGTGTAGGAATGGGCAAAGAGAACAGATTGCCTTGAGACTCAACTCTTTGAAAGTCTGGAGAGCTCGGGAGTACAAATTTTAGGGTTTAAAACTTTTTACAATCGTCATTAAATTTTTTTTTTCATCAAAATTTTTCCATACTTAGATAAAATTGAAAATAGAAGTTGTAAATTATTTTCGCCTTGGTATAATTTTGGTTCTTTCTGCTCAAGCTGGTTTCCAACTTCAGCCGACATAATTGCCTTTCGATCCATGAAGATCAAATATATATTTTCAAGGTATATTGAAAATGATTTGAGATTCTGAATGCCTAAAAGTTAATAAAGTAAAATTTATCCTATGGTTCGAATTTAATGGAGATTTAGGCAAAAAAATCCAACTTTTGAAAATGAATAATACGATACAGATTGGAAAGCTAATTAGAAATTTAACCTCATGATTCATTCATACTCTTAATGTGTAATTTTCGTGAGCAATTATATGCTTGCATTGGAAATTTGCTGGATGATTCATCATTGGGATTTCGAAAAATCGAAATTTTTTTAATGGTTGAATTTAAACTAATTGGTCAAGTATTCGTATCGAAAGATTTACTGATACTGTGAAAAAAAAAATCAAATAAATGATAAGAATGGCAATAAATGGAGTAAAGGTCTACATGAAAAAAGTTATGAATCTGGAATAAATTTCAAGAATTAAATAAACAGCGAATGATTTTAAATAGATAAAATAGGCGCATTATTATATTATTATGTGTACAATTTTTCTCTCCTTATTTATTTGGCGAATAATTTTTAATAATTATATTTTCCCATATGCTTAATCATAATTCAGATTAAACCTGGATGATATATGATAATTTTTTTATTGTGTTTTGCAATCAAAATATTTAAAATGAATGCAATGATAAATGTGCACAAATAAACGACAAAATGACAGAGCTAAATTAACATTTGCATAATCATTCATATATGACCCTGGCAATAGTTTTTATTTGAAATGCAACTGATTAGATGTCAAAATTTTGTAGCCATCGAAATACAAGCATTCGTAGTTCAGTGTTATTTAGAATTTCCAACTTTTTTTCGGAAATATTTGTTTCCTGTTGAAATGAAAGAGGATATTATAAAGGAATACGACATATTTTACTATATAAAATTGTATTAGTTTTCAAAATTAAAAATTTTTCAACTTTATTGTATATAATGTTAAATACAAAAAATTATTTTGCTCAGCTTACTACAAAACAATTGAGAATTATTTTTTTAATATTTAGATTTTCATCAATAATTATAGGTTCTTCAATATCTTGAATTATTCGAATTGAATTAATTAATTTAAAAAAAAATTTCATAATAGGATTCATGAAAAAGTATAACATCTGAACTGGTATCTTTCTTGCATGGGCGATTGGGCATATCTATAGAAAATGCTGCTTGATGTTTTTTATTTTGATTTCGGTTTCGTTTTTGTAACTTTTATTTTATTTTATTTTTTTTATTTTATAATATCCCTCATTTTCTGATTTTTTAAAATGAAATAGTTGTCACTAGACTCCGTTTAGGCCACACCAAAATTACCCATTCCTATATCCTCTCCAAACAACCTATCCCATTATGTCCTACTTGTAACTCTCCTCTCACAGTCCAACATCTACTCGCCATCTGTCCCACTTATGACCTTCATAGAACCCAAATTCTCCAGACAAGCGACCTTTCTGAAATCCTTTCCGATCAACAAAATAAAATTGAACATCTCCTTCACTTCCTCAAAATAACAAACTTATTTCAAAACATCTAACCCCAAAATTACTCGTGCCTCTGGCCTAGGCGGCAGTACACGGCACGTTAATCAAGGAGTAAGTAAGTAAGTAAGTAGAATTGATGCATCTATCAATTTTTTTTTGTGATATTCTTAATTTTAGACATTTTTTTCGTTTCATAATCTGATGAATATTTGTTACTTGGTTATTTTTTAGTTTTTTATTGTTTGAACACTTCTTTATATTTTACAGATTTTTTTTTCAGTTTGGAACAAATTCTTCATTTTTGAAATATTTTTCATTTTAGGATTTATTTGCAGTGTTCTTTGATAATCTGGGCACTGAACAATTTGCCCCCTTTGCCCTCCCTCCTTCTGTGTTCCATTGATTAGATAAATTTTGATGGTTTTTATGAACTGAGATGAACTTACTGTTCCCCTGTACTCACGTGGTGTAACAGTAAAAAAGAAGTAAAACTTGAACATTGCACTTACAAAATTCAAAATTTTTACATAATTTCATAAAAATAGAAGAATTACTACCACTGTAATGACACATCATGACATGATTAAGTGACAGTTGCAATGTTTGAGTTTTATCGAAGCATTACATAATTCAGAAACGTAATATTTTGAAGTGAGCGATAAATTTGTGGATTAGAAACATATCTTTTTTCCTCATAAATCATGGCGAGCATACAAGTGGGAAAAAATTAGTTGTGACGAAAAAATGTACAAATGTTCCAATCGGTTTTTCCTTATTCGTCTCGAAAATAGTGTCAGATTCCATAATATCCTTGGCGGGCGAAAATTTATTATACTGGCGCAAAATTATAAGGCGTGAATTAAATAAATAAAATACTAATAAAACAACCTTATGGGAGTTAATGCCTTTAATAAACATCATAAAGAACGACTTGCGGGCTACCCGCGAGTGGGCGAGGAGAAGGTAATTGTCGGTTATTGTAACGAAGCACTCGTAATTTGAGTGCGCGCGGTGAGCAACCAAGAGTGAGAGAATGTTAAACGGTCATTACGAAATGACGATAATTAACGCGAGTGTAAGTGGCGACCAAACGACGGTAAAATTATGAGATGGGCGAAAACTTGGAGTAAATTTTGGCGGCGTGGCGGCGACGTGTGGGTGAGAAATAGCTTTCGGATGTTTACAAACATCGGGTGTTTAAATGAACGAGGGAGAAAAATTAGGCGCATGTGGTTTACGATGTAATTTAGAAATTAATAACCATCGGGCATCGGGTTATCTGTTGTTGGATTTTTAGATAGGTCGAAAGACTAGTCTATTTTTAACGTTTGAAATTATCAGCTTAATGGTAATAGCCGTAGCCAGTAGGATTAGAATAGTCGAGAAAAAGAACGAATTGGTTTTACGACCTAATTACACCAGGCATTCTAGAAATTTGTCGGGAAAAATTTTAATATGTTGATGTTTGGAATAGCTGTGCGAAGAAATCCTACAAACAATGTAAAAGTTCTGACGTAACGCCGTATGGTCTCCTGTAGGACGGTTTGAACACCCCAGAACTAGTTTTTTGAATTTTTCTCGCTCACAGTAATCTTTATAAGGGAATTAGTTCTCTAATAAATTAATTAGAATTAAATACCTACAAACTGTGTATGAAAATTTTCTCCTTATTGACAACCATTAATTTGTTGAATGATATCGAAGATGGTTCATTTAATAAAATGATCAGGTTGTTGTACATTAGTCAGTTTTTTTGAACTTATCTCGCTCGCAGTACTCGGTACGAAAAAATTGGTCTCGTAATAAATTAAATTAGGCTAAATTACCTGCAAGTAATTTTCTCATACTAGTTATTGCCAGGGAAAAAAATACGAAAAACTGAATCTAAAAATCGAAAAAATCTCAAATTATTTGATGAGTGTCTTCAAGACCACTTTACAAACGATTAGTGGGCGATACAAAAAAAACAAGACGACAGTATTGTTGGGAAATATCATGTTGAGTAATTTGTATAGAACTAATTTTTCGTTACCTGGCATTATAAGTGAAGAAAACTCAAAAAACTAAATCTAAAGTTTGAAAAATTCTCCAATCATTAAATGAATGTCTTCAAGGCTACTTTTTGGACGATCCATGAACGATACAAAAAAAAGTAATTGAATATTTTCGTCAGGAAATTTAATGTTGAGTAACTTTGTATAGAACTAATTTTTCGTTACCTGGCATTATAAGTGAAGAAAACTCAAAAAACTAAATCTAAAGCATGAAGAATTCTTGAATCATTAAATGAATGTCTTCAAGGCGACTTTACAAACGTTCTATGAGGTATGCAAAAAAAAGTAATGGAACATTTTCGTCAGGAAATTTTACGTTGAATAACTTTGTATAGAACTAATTTTTCGTTACCTGGCATTATAAGTGAAGAAAACTCAAAAAACTAAATCTAAAGCATGAAGAATTCTTGAATCATTAAATGAATGTCTTCAAGGCGACTTTACAAACGTTCTATGAGGTATGCAAAAAAAAGTAATGGAACATTTTCGTCAGGAAATTTTACGTTGAATAACTTTGTATAGAACTAATTTTTCGTTACCTGGCATTATAAGTGAAGAAAACTCAAAAAACTAAATCTAAAGCATGAAGAATTCTTGAATCATTAAATGAATGTCTTCAAGGCGACTTTACAAACGTTCTATGAGGTATGCAAAAAAAAGTAATGGAACATTTTCGTTAGGAAATTTTACGTTGAATAACTTTGTGTAGAACGAATTTTTGGTTATCTGGTATTATAAGTGAAGAAAACTCAAAAAACTAAATTTAAAGCATGAAGAATTTTCGAATCATTAAATGAATGTCTTTAAGGCTACTTTTCAGAAGATCTATGAACGATACAAAAAAAAGTAATGAAATATTTTCGTCAGGAAATTTTATGTTGAGCAACTTTGTATAGAACTAATTTTTCGTTACCTAGCATTATAAGTGAAGAAAACTCGAAGAACTGAATCTAAAGCATGAAGAATTCTCGAATCATTAAATGAATGTCTTTTAAGGCTACTTTTCAAACGATCTATGAACTATACAAAAAAAGTAATAAAATATTTTTGTTAGGAAATTTCATGTTGATTAACTTTGTATGAAACTAGTTTTTCGATATCTGGCATTACAAGTGTAAAAAATGTAAAAACCAGACTAATGTACGACAACTTGGCTATTTCACGAAATGAGCCATTTTCACTGTCATTTCACAGGTTAACAGTAGGTAATAAAAAAAAGTATTGGATAAAATTTGAAGGTAATGTATTGTAGATTAATTTATTACATAATGAATTTTTTGTTACTGTTAATGGTAAAGGAGAAAAATTCAAAAAAATTGAGTTTTGGAATTGAATACTCGTAGAGGTCCATGCATCACAGCAGTTATACGTTAGGATTTTTTATACTGTTTGTAGGATTAATTCAGATAACTTTACCGAAAATCATCATAAATATATCTTAACTGCATCGAGTAATATAGCGAGAATAATAGAGCAAAAAAAATCCACGACGAAGCGAAATACATGGAAGAGTAGAAGCGAGAATTACCTAAAACGTTTTAGCGTACACGCGGATGTAGGTACGAAGCATCTTAAGAGGCGAGGCAAAGAGAGAATGAAGTTTATTCGAGCATAACGCCAAAGGTTAAATACAAATTAATATAACATCGTCGACAAAAATACACAGGTACGAAATTTTACACCTGATGTAACGCGACGATAGGACGGTACACCCGCATTGCCTGGCAGGAACGGCGGGTCGAGTAAAATCAGAGTAGACTGTAATAACCGTGCCGCACCGATTGAGCCGCGCCGCGCCGCGCCGAACATGCTCTTCGTTCCATCCGCGCGACCCCGGCCTTGTTTAGTCTTCGTCTGATGCTCGTTCCGTGTGTTGTGTACGTTGGTTAGCTCGGTGTCGGCATTGTTTTCCCGCCTAATTCGGCGTTATATTGAAAACGGTATTTTTGAAGTGTGCGCGAATTTCGTACAACGAATTGAAATTTTTAATTTGTGTTAGCACGTGTTAAGTTGTATTTTATTGAACCGGCGAAATCGTTGTTGATTTTTGTTCACTATTTGGCGTGTGTTTTCGCTCGCTAACGAGGAACTGTGTTTTGCGCGACGATTTTTATCGAATTCGAGGTTTTACTTTGTGTTGTGTTAAAAGCCGGGAAGTTATACGTTGATATATTTTGTATTTTGGTATTATGGTGTATTGATTATCCGAGCCGAACATGAAGTATATAATATGATTTGTTAACATAGAATGTACCCAAGTGCTGCCAGCATGAACGCAGCGGCGGTAGCAGCGGCCGCCCGGCATCCGGTATGTAGTAATTTTCTTTCTCTTTGCCTACATTCACGTAAATATTTATCGAATTATCATTACCACAGCCAACGTGTTCGTATGTGCTTTTTTTTTCTACTCATTTTATTTGAAGTGTGTTTACACGACTACTATGGTGTACGTGTTTCGTATGCTCGGTGTTTGTTTTTGAAATATCCGTATATTTTTTTTTACCCCGTCTACATCGTCTCCTCCAGTAGAGTAAATACACGTGGCTTTAATGGCGTTAACATTATGGCTAGAAAAATTTCAGGTTGGCGAATTTAAGCTGTATTCTACGGCGAGTACTTGTTGCAAAGCCAGTAACGTTTATACCGGCGTTAATTACATTATGTGCTAGTTTGCCAAGTTTCCGTAACGTTGCGCGATTCCAAGCGCCCCTCGTTGGGTGCCATATTGGCTCTCACTGAGCGTCATATTAGCGATGAAATCTGAACAAATACGACTAGCTTAAGTAAATAAGTCATCTAGTCGTATATAGGTTGAAATGAGTTGCATTTATCAAACATAACCACTATAGGTTGGTAGATAGGTTAAAATTAGATTTTTAATTACACCACGTGTAAATGCCTGCTAGATAATCGTGTACAATGTAATGTTTACCGACTTCACTGACGTGCAGGAAACGGCTGTAGCTCGGCTGATACGGCGTTGCGAAAAGGGCTGCGTTACCATATATAACAAACGTCAAAAAGAATTTCAACACAATATCATTATTCATTCGAGAGGTGAATAAATAATACGGATTAAATGGAAATAATTTCGAATACACGGCGTTGTTTGTTTTACATTTGAAAATTACCACTTGTTATGACTACTCGTCGCGTTCGTCGTTGGTCGTTATCAGCGTCGAGAATGTTTTCTTTAGCTCCTATCGTGAATTTACCCCGCTCTCGCTACGGTTTATTTGATAACGCTTGTTTGAACTATTTAGTATTTTCGTGGTGCCAAATTGGAGTCGTTTTCGATTATTTTTTGCGAAGCAGAAGCGAAGGAATTGAAGGGGAAAATGGAAAGCGATATGTGAACGATGAGGTCGGTGTGTAATTTGAAATTACATCAACGTGTACTTTGCGGTTGAGTGCTTTATCAAATAATCATACGCTATTCGGCGGCTTAATTAAAATTTACCGAGGTTTTAATAGCGTTTTGTATTTTTTTTTTTTTTGGGTTCTAGAATTTTACCGAGTTAATGAGGTGAAATATTGGAGATTTTAGCGAGATTGTGAGAATTTCTTAAGTAACTGGTCTATGGATATTTTTTTAGTTTCAGTTCTGGTGGGAGAATTGGCGAGGTTTTTACACGATCATTATGCTTGTTTTGAAGTGGATATTGGAAGTGGTTAGTAGCGTGGGCCTTTGAACTTGAGGGAGTAAGAGGCCGGTGGAAGGGATAGATGTGATCAATTATTTATTATTCATGTATTTAATTAAAATAAATTAAGAAATTAATTTCTAAAAAATCAATTATTTTAAATAAAAAACCTGATTTAAGGATTACTTTGATAATGCTATTTAGTTGGGGATTACTGCCTATGATGATTAGATATGAAATTGAAATTATTTTTTGTACTTCGAAAAATTCTACGTTTTTATTCATTTTTTCTTATGGTTTTTGTGTCAGTGTTGTTACTTAGGCCAGAATTCCTATTATTTTTCAGTAATTTGTGCTTTTACTTTCTCGTCGATTTTATTTCTTTTTATCAATTTTTTTTCATCTGATGAGAATCGCTCCTTACAATCATGTTTCATTTTAGTGTTTGTGTTTGTTTTGCTTTTTTTGTGTTTATTTTTATTTTTTTTTTACTTAACTCCTTTCCGTTTCTAAAGTCCTTTAGTGCTTGCTTGCATGCATTATTAAAAACATTATAAAAAGTTTTACCAATTTTTTATATATTTTTTTTAAGTTTTTTTTTTTAATAATTTCATTATTGATTTTTTTTCCTCTGTTGTTGAACGATATTTTTAGTATTTAAAAAAAAAAACAAATTAAAGGTGTCAAAAATTCTTCAGTTTCATTTTGTTTTTTTGTTCTACATATTTCATATTTATTCTTTTTGATTTACTTGTATTTTAGTTTTAATTAAACATGTATTTCTGTTTTTTTTTTTTTTTTTTTTTTTTTTTTTTTTTAGTGTTTTGTTATCAAGTTCAAATAATTTTTATTAATTTTTTTTAAATATTATATTTGTATTTCTTTTGCATCATGCATCATTTTTTTATTATTTATCTTATATATATATTTTGTTTACCATTGTTGATATTTTTGGTATTTTACGAAATTTGAACTGGCCTAAGGGACAGTAGGTATTTTGTATGAGCCTCATTTTCTTCCACTTGAACAAAGTTTACCTATTCTTTCTTTTTTTCTCTTTTCATCTCTCTTTTTTTTATTTTTTTTTATTTTCTTTTCCAATTATTGTTTGTTTTTACTTCAAAAATTTTTTTTTTCGTCATTGATTTCTTAGTTTTGTTTTTTTTTTATTTTTCAATTTTTTTGTTATTCTATGATAATTGTTATTCTTTCTCTTCATGTGTTAACCTTTTCCTGAATTTCCATCATTTCAATTTTCGTTTTAAACTTTTAATGTTACCTAATGTTGATATAAAAATATTTTTCATTGATTCAACTTTATTGTTTTTTTTTTTCTATTTTTTTATTTTTAAAATATTGTGTTCATTTTTGATTTTTCTGATTTTTACTTTTTTTCATTTTATTAATTTGGCATATGCAGCAGTGAGGCTTGAGGAATGATAGTGTTTTTGGATGCGCTTGCTCGAAGCCTGAACAGAAGAGAAGCCGTAAAAGATGATAGAATTATTTGTGGACATTTTTTTAATTTTTATTTCATTTTTGATTTTTTAATTGTTGTTGTTGTTGTTTTTTGTACTGAATAGTTTGAGTTGAATGATTTGAAATAATTTTAATTTGAAGTAGCTCACTTTTAATTCGCTCATCTTGTTTTACTTTCTGTTTTTTTTCCATTTATTTTATTTTATTTTTTTATCATTTTTGAAAAATCTTCCTTTCTTCCAATTTCTTTTTTCTTGGAGGTCAGGAGCAAGGTAATTAATAACTGGCACAATATAAAAGTCCGCTCTCTACGTCAACTGGTCCTTATGATTTTTTGCACTTATTACTTACTACTCGCAGATAATGTCTTGCGCTCAGTACTACATAAGCTTTTTTTATGTAATTTATATGCACGTGCTGTTGAACTTTGCTAGATCATGATAGTTCCCAGATATGCGCATGGAGGTTTTTTTCATATTCTTATGATTAATGAAGTAAGATGCCTTTCGCCAAAGTAGACCCTTATGGTAAGCGCTGTGTTGCCAAATATATTGTTGATAACTACGAAAAGCGCAACATGGTTGCCAAATGCTTTTTTTGTTGGAAGAATTATAATGTTGCTGATAGTAATTGCGACTAGCACTTTATTTTCATAAATCAGCTGTCATATTTGAAGAAATTTGGCAACTTTTTTTTTTTTTTGCCAAACGCAAACATTGTTATTTTCTTTATAAATACGAAGATCTGAATTGGTGGATAGCACCGTTGTATTCTTTGTGTAAGATTGGCTTCTCAGTTCTTTTCAGCGTGACTGAAAGACGTCACTGTTACAATATCACGTTGGAGGTCTCGAATGATTGGTGCGAATTGTGTTTGGTCTATTTTGTTATTTCTAGTAATGCCACATTTTATTTTCATTTCTCAGTTGTATGTTGATGTCTTACGTTTAAATGAATTTAATTAAGCTTTAAGAAGTCACTAAGGATATATACGATTTGTGTTTGACAATGTTTTGTGTTCTGAAGGATAAAGAATTACGTGAAGACTATTTACACAACATTTGTATGTCCTTCGAGGAATGCGAGCTTTACGAACATTGTATCTAACAAGTAGGGAAATCCGTCTTCACGTCAAGCTAACCGTATCGCTAACTGATGAGATTTGCTGAACGAGATATAGTCTTTGTAGCGAGCTTCGCGCTCACTTTACCTCGCTACCGGACCATAAAAGATGAAACCATGAAGATCCGCGTAGCTTAGTGGGACAGTACGACCGAGAGGCGAACCGAGTAGCGCGATATGAGGCTGGACACGGACGAAGATGATTTTCGCCGTATTTCGTGTCGGGACAGTCCATCAACGGCGTATCGAACGATAGATAAGGGCGGCGGCGCGGAGATCGACGTTGAAAATGAATGGAGCGAATCTAAACGGCGTTTTTTTCCGTGGCTGTTCCGAAATACGCGGCCGTCTCGGATCGATAATTTCGTTACGGACCATTGTGCATTGTTCTTGATCGAAGCTACGTGCGGAGGAGAATTCGCGCGACGAATTTTTTTCCTCCGGCAACCTTTTTTTTCTCTCGGCCGATGCGACGAGAAGAGTAGGTAGGATATAAGGCGAGGTGGATAGGAAAGAATGCGACGAACAGATGCGCGCCGGTGGTAATAGCGAAGATAAATGTTCCGGTCGCGGTGGTGTAGCGTGACAAAATGCGTTTTTGGTCGTCGAGCGTATTAGAGGGGAGGCGCGGAGCGGAGTTTACCTATCGGCGCGGTGAAGCGTATCGAGTTTAGAGGGTCGCGGTGTACGCACGAAGGTTGGGAAATTAATAAGGATGGTATCGGAGGATCTTGCACGGCGATGGTGTATACAAAGTGTACGGAGGAAGCGATCGAGGTACGCGTTTTATTCGATTATACGCGGGTGCGGTATAAATGGTTTTTTAATCTGTGTAATTTTCGAACGAGATCGTTCGGCTAATAACGACCTACGATGTTCGAGATAATTAACGTTCGTCGATGCGGTTTTTCGATACGGCGTACATGTGTATTATGTGTACACGGTGTAGCGATTTCTTTTCTCTCTCTCGCTCGCTATCGACGAATCTCGATTTTATAGAGGTGGCCACCTCCCCCTGCTCCTCGATCCAGGGTTTTCTTTTTCTGGTTCTCGCCATCGACGTGTTTATCCGATAATTGAAATTTGATCGGTATTTGTTCAGCTAATGCGGTGTTTGAATATGTTAACGAGGCGACGAGAAACCTTTTAAATATCGACGTACGGGCGCGTAGGTGGTGTGCGTCATTTGCAACGTATCGCCAACGAATCGCGTCCATATATTCGGACGAGAGGTGAGAACTGGAAGCGAGAGAGGTCGAGAATTGGCTCCTTGTCGCGAACTCTTAAACGGTGTTAATGGCGGAGACGTCTTTTTTTTTGCTCTTCGCGACAGAGATCATGGGGCGATGCGACGACGACACGGTCGATATTTATTCATCCAGCGTGCGTAAACCGTATAGCCGGAGAGAGACGGAGATTATATAACGTATAAACGCGCTACCGAGTCGAGTCGTAAATGAAAACGTTGTATCGTCTCGATAATACGTTCGGTCGCCTCAGGATGTCGTTTCCGCTCGAATACGTTTACACGTATCGCTTTCATGTCGAGCATATAATACACGCGAAGTTATGACATAAGTGATTTACGGTTTCGAGTGGTCGCGTTAAAGTCGATATCATTGGCTCGTTATCGTACGAGTTTTTCTCTCTGTCTTTCTCGTTTTCGTTGCTCGACGCTTTTTTAGTATCGGCCGCGAGAACGAAAGGAAATTTACGCGACCTTACGAGCGGTATATTTTAATGTCGGATGTGTATTTACGTTGATGGATGATTGGAAACGCACGCTGCAGCGACGAAACCGAACGTTATATCCGAGTCGAAGGAATTTCGCACGCCCGAGGAAATGAGCAGGTTGGTGTTTGGTGGAGACGATGGTGTAGGGAAGCGTTTAATTTCGCAGCGTGAAATGGTTCGTAAGTACTGCGTGCATTTTGTGTGGACCTCTTGCGGATTTTTTCTCTTTTCGAGTTTGCTCTTGGTGAAGGTCGAGGGTACTCGAGTGATGCCGGTTTGATTGGCGGATTTGGAAGTTAGTGAGGCGTAATCGAGTTTAATGGTCTCGAATTTGGATTGGGAAGTACTTGAATACGTGGCTTTGAAATACATTGTATGAATTGATGACGATTTGGATTGAACTTCTATTCAGCTTGAGTGAATGCATAATCTGTTCCTTGATTAATTGTAATTGAAGTACTTTGAATTCAGTAATATGGTATTACATTCGTTAGAGTTGACAATTGGATGTTATTGGGCTGAATTGAGACTCGTTTAGATAGAATCGGCAGTATTCGGGTAGATTCGGAATTGTTCGGGTGAGATTGGATCTGCTCGGATGAAATCGGCTCGATTCGGTTAAGGTTGATTTGATTCGGATGAAATCGCTTCAACTCGGTCAAAGTCGGTTCAACTCGTGTAAAGTCGGTTCAACGAAGTAATGTCCTAATATGTTATTAGTATGTTTTGCGAGATTTCAAACGATTTTTGTAGTATCGGCGGTAATTATGAAGACCAATAGAGCATTCAAAAAAATAACAATTGGGAAAAATTGGCCAACAGAGGATTTGAAAGGCGAAGCAATCGGAAAAATTTACCAGTTGAACTTTTCTAGTATCTACCAATGGAAAAATTGACCAATAAAGAGAAGACTAATGAATGAGGAAAATCGAGCAATAGAAGGTTTAAAAGACCAGTGAATGAGAAAAGCTTTCAACAGATCAACAATTGGAAAAATCGACTAGTAGAACGCTTAACAATGACCAACCAATAAGGAAAATTGATCAATAAAAATTTTAAAATACCAACTAATGGAAGAAATCGACCAATAGAGTGCTTAGTAATGGCAACCAATGAGAAAAATTGACCAGTAAAGAGTTTGAAAGACCAACCAACGCGAAAAGTCGATTAATAGAGCGCTTAAAAAGAAGATATATTCATTAACCATTGATAATTTATTTGTTGATATTTCACTTCATATATTCTAACAGTTATTGAGGATTTACCATATTTTGAGTATTGGAAGTGTGCTATGTTGGTTCAACTTGAGTGTGAAGTAGCTTGATCTGAGTGTAAGAATAAATTAGTTTAAAGGTGGTCAAATTAAAGTTTGCTCAGTTCGAGTGAAATTGGTTCGACTCGAGTAAATAATGAATTTCATTCGAACAATGTATCATTGCTGGTTTATCAGGTGAAGTCATCTTGGTGCTATGTATGATGCATTGATCTGCCTACAGCCATTGTGCGGTCAGCATTCATAGTATAACCTATGAGTAACATTGTGGACAAAATACACTAGATTGGTGTGAAGTTGACTCGGTTTCAATAAAATGGATTCGACTCTGATGAAGTAAGCTCCGTTTGGATAAAATCAACTTGACTCAGATGAATTCGGCTTAGTTCGGCTGAAATCGACTCGACTCGGGTAAAGTCGTTAATGTTCGGATTAAATCGACTCGACTCGGATAAAGTCGATATTGTTCGGATAAAATCGGCTCTGTTCGGATAAAATCGGCTCGACTCGGATGAAGTCGGTGCATCTCAAATGAAATTGGTTCGATAAAATTCGATGCCAGCAGGTGCAGCTGAGATGTGTTTTCTCATTAGTAGTTTTTTTTTCTTCTTCTTCTTTTCTAAAAAGCCCATTGGATTATTTATAACTCGCTTATCATTTTAACGAGTGCAATAATAATTAAAGTACTCCGCAGTAAACATCATCTGGCACCTTCATCAGTCTCGCGGGTTTCGAATGAAATCTCTAGCGTAAGCATTCGTTATTTTCGTATCGTTACGGCGAATACGATTAGGTTGTCCGGATAGGATGGCGTGGAAACGATAGCGGAACGCGAACTAGGCGTATTTACGTGTATCGAAAAATTATCGATTCGACTTACAAAATAAATACCGAGTTGATTGTTAATCGATTCTAATGACTCACATCCGTTTACGGTAGTCGTCGTAGCATGGCGAGCACGAGAGAGGGTAACGTTCGATGGAATATGCGGCCTAGAACGAGGTCCAGAACTGCGAATGCGTTGCGCGACGAGGACGAGGAGTAGAAGAAAAATTATAAATGCGAAGAGCGAGCGTTATTTGCATTTTTATCATCGTCGTCGTCGTTCAGTTAATATAGACGAAAGGGGCAAAAAAAAAATGTAATAACGACCGAGAGAGAGGATAGCGGGAAGGTAAGAAGAAAACGCCGAAGGCGGCGGTTAAAATAGTGGCGTGTTTAAACGGCGTTACCGTACGCGGGTATTCGTTTCCCTTTCATTTTTCTGGTTTTAATTAGATTAAGATAAGGCGCGTAATTTTCACGAAACCGCGATCGCGTTAATAAGCGAGACTGCAGCTTCATGGTATGGCGAGCAAACTGTACGTAGCGGAGACGAGGTCGTGGAGAGAGAGCGTGTTTGTGTGTGCAGGTCGAGCGGTGTATAATTGGGCGTAGTCTCGGTTAAAAATTTTGTCACGTTTCGATAAGAATCGCTTTCTTCGCTAGGCGTACACGTATACCCGGCAACGGCGAAGAAAGCGAGCTTCGAATGGTTGTGCGCGAAAAATTTATCAATCGCGAGGATTTTTTTTTCTTTTTTCTTTTCTTCGAAATCGGTTTATAAGGTCTCGATTTGTCGAAAGCGAGACCGAAGGGAAAAAAAGAAGGACGACGAAGAAAAAAAAAAGGTATATACGAGGATGGCGTGTACGCTGTAGAGCGGATGGGTGGTGGGTATAATCTAAAGGTGAAATCTTGTTTTCTTCTTGGTAAGTATATTGGTCTGGAGTACTACGCTTGTACGGGTTTTTCGGTATGTACGTCGGATTTATTATGGTTACAATCGCTTATATCCCTGGAGTTTTAGCGTGCTGGCGATGGTATACGGGCGGTGGGACGCAGGGTGCGTGTGTATCGTGTTTTGTAGTCTTTTGTAGAGCGAAGGTTTTTACAAGTCGAACAGCGGGGTTCGGGCGAGGCGCGTACGACGATGTGTATCGCGTCGGTTGCGACTCCGGTACCTCGGCTCTCGTTTGGCTGGTGTTTCTTTAATGTAGTGTGGAGAATAATAGCGATAATTCGTTACGGGTTGTTGGTTACACTGTTCAATAACCGTGGTACGCGGTGCCCTTCCTTTTTTACCGCATTCTTGCCACCGCTTTGTGTGATGGTTTCTTCGCGGTGGTGGATGGGTTTTTTTACTTACTTTTTCAGTTAGGTTCTTGGTGGGTTGCGTTGGG
The DNA here is from genome assembly GCA_009761765.1 of Phenacoccus solenopsis. Lineage (NCBI taxonomy): Eukaryota > Metazoa > Arthropoda > Insecta > Hemiptera > Pseudococcidae > Phenacoccus > Phenacoccus solenopsis. Next base: position 22,984,179 of record CM019755.1, on the reverse strand, counting down.
AGCGGCGAGAACGGAGTTTTGTTAGGAATGAATTTTCGAATGGGGGGAGGAGCCATACTAGCTTATGGTACTTGGCTTTGTATCGGCAGTGTTTTCCCACACACCTCTTTCCGTTCATTCTTGCGTCCAAATGTTCCAATGAGGTACTGAAAAAATCTGCAGTATGGATATACATAGTTGCGATCGAAATCTAATGTCGTTCTACTTTTGCCTATTCACAGTATTGAAGGCGCTCCTAGAATATTCAAGTAAATATGTAAGTGATTTTGAAGAATATTCTGAAAGAAAAGGATTTCATAGTGAAGTGTACCGCAAAAAGTGATAACAAGTTGTACGATACTTGAAGTTCTAAATGTTAGTACAAGTGTTAATTACGTCAAAGTTCGCTCCTCTTTTTTTCCAAACAGCTGTTGAAGGAACGTGACGTGTTACTTGTTGCTTACGAATTTTTCACGTGTTTACAAAAATTTGTATCGCGTAATGATAAGAACAAGCTTGAGAAAAAGTGGTTAGCTAAGTACATAAAATAATTCGAGCTGAAAACTAGAACCAAACAAGAAAAATAGCCGTCAATAGAGTCTTCATCGGACATGCAAAACTCATGCACGACCATCGTATTACAACGGAACCAAGATGTTCTTTTTGTAGAAAGGGATCACTGGTGAGCATATAACATTCGAATATGAATACTTAGCGGATTCAAGAAGAAAAATTATCAGTAATATATGTATAAGAAGAAACAAAATAGCATTGAAGATAGAAGGAAATTCAAACTAAACACGAATAAATGAAATAAATTCTATTAAAAATGATAAAATCAAAATAATGACTGAAACATATGGAGTGAAGTATTGACCAAAAATTTCCATTATCGAAATGATGGCTTTGCGCATCTATAAAATTAAAATGACGATAGTACAGAAATGAAAATGGCGACCAGAAAGTTTCCGAAACCGAAATGGCTGATTTTCAACATTTTAGAATCACAATGGCGCCCATACAAAGTTTTGGAATCGAACTCTCTACTCTGATTGGTTGTCTCTGATCATAAAAAAATTATCGATAACTTGATTGGCGCCTGAAATAATGACGTCAAAAGAATAGAAAATTAAATCACGTATTAATGTTATAACACCAAAATGGCAATTAGAACAGTTTAATGAATGACGTCAAGAAGGTTGCAGTACACGCCTGACATTGAAGTTCAAATTTTCAACATTAATACAGAAATGAGGTAACCTGTCTTATGTATACTTATCCATGTTAGTCTAAGAGGAACTTGATACAGCGCATACGCAAACTGTAGGTAGCTCTGTGAACTATGAAAAAAATTTCAACACTCAAAATGGCCGGTGATTATAATTCTGTATGAGGCTTCGAGAACTTCAGAATATTTGAGAGGGCTGTAATGTTGCCGCAAAATATCTAAATTTGCATCTCTTTCATCGTGAATTGAAGAAAGAAAAAATTAGACTCAAAATAGCGTGTACCGAAAATTCCAACTGGGCTCCGGACATAGTTTTGTGTATGAAAGCTTTCTAAATCGCTTCGCAGTTTTCGCCGCATCGAAAGGATTCGAATTGACACCTCTTAAAATTTGTGAAAAAAGTAACCCAAAATGGCGTATACTCGAGACGTTATAAAAGGCTCCGAAGCCCGAGGGACTCGAATATCTTCGAAACTGCTTCAATCAGCCATTTAATGGCATATACCAGATGCCAAAAATTTTCCATATGCCAATTTGTGGGGAAAACAGACCCAAAATGGCGGATGCTTGGGAGTTCATAATGGGCCCCGAAGCCTCTAGATACCTGAATTTCTTCCAATAAAGTCTTAGTCAACAGTTTGGCTCGTCAATTGCAGCGTATCCAATATTAAATCTCCATGATGTCAATTTGCGAAAAAATTAGACACAAAATGGCGAATACCTAGAGTTTTTAAAATGGCTCTCGAAGTTCTAAAAAAAGTAAAATTTTATCAACTGTGGTGCAACTAGGGATAGTTAATTAGCGGTAATTTATTTTTAGGTAACTTACCCGGTCACTTACCGGTAAGTTACTGGTAATTAAAGTAATTTAAAAGTATAAAAATTTCCAAATTACATGTGAACAAGTAGATTTTGTTGAAAAAAAGAAACTTGATTTATGATCTAAAATTTCGCTAAAAAGACCCAAAAACCACTTTTTAAATTACCGGAATAATTTAAAAAATTTATGTAGCGGAAACTTACCGGTAACTTACCACTTTAAATTGCCACCCATCTCTAGGTCGAATATTTCAAAAATGATGTATTGGAAGTTTAAACCTGTTAAATTGATTTATCCGAGGTGTACGCGATTAACGTCTTTCTACGGTGCTTAAACAGGTCTTAGAAAGCGTTTTATCTTCCCCTTCTATACGGGTTCGATAATTCCCGGAATATTAGAATCGATTCCCGTATATACGTAGTCGTGAAATAATTAGAGCTAGGATGGAGAATAGGCAGAGTTGGCACCAGGGCCGAAATAATTTTCAGTTCCTGGTTTCATATATATATTTTTTTAAATTTAAATGAAAGTTGGAAGAAAAATTCATTTCAAAAAAAATCTGATTGGAATTGCGAAGGGGTTTAAAATTCTGGGCCCCTTTCAGGAACCCGATTTCGGTCTTCTCTGTCCCTCCTTTCCCCTCTACCCCACCTTGATTGGAGTTATCGATTTTTTTTTCTAAAAAAAATAAATCCTGGGCACGCCTTCGAACGCGGAATAAATTAACAGAAAGTCGATTGGAAGGCGGCAGGAGGAGGGATGAACGAGGCAGGAAATATTGAAAAGTCGGTTTCGCGCGTGGTTGGTAATTTAGTCCTATCTGCCGTACGTACATTCGTCATGGATACGTAGACTTGGGCGATAGGCGGCGTTGATACAGGTACAAAAAGGTAAACTAACGAATGACACTCGTTATGAATAATGTTTTCATTTATAATTGAAGGGTTGTTCGTATCGTGTATATAGGAGGAAGTGTGATTAAAAATGAATCGTCGCGTTTAAAAAGTTTTTTTTCCCCTACGTACGCGCGCGTAATATCGAAACGAAGAAAAAAAAAAGCAGGGTGGAAATGACGAACGGCAACGCGAGCGAATACTATGGGAAAAAAGCGAAGCACGAGAGGAAAGTACCGTAGGACGTATACGATGAAATGAAGAAATTAAAGTATACTCGAAAATTTAACGTTTATTTCTCGCTCGAGTGCTCGCAGTGCGCGCACACACACATGATGGATATTACGCGAACAACATCAACAATAATAACAACCGCGATACGGTGGACGACTGGTTTTTTTTTCTTTCTTCGTTCTGTACGTTTGGTACACGGTGTGGAAAAAATTACAGGTATTAGCGGGCAGCCGGCGGTGTTAATGCGGCGGCGATCGGTGTGTCCATCGAGGCGAGTTTACTGGTGTACACGGGTGTTGTATATGTATAGGCTAGTTGTGGTGGTAGATGGTAAGCCAATCCATCTCGCCGTGAACAGTTCTTATCTGGTAGTTGTAAACGCAACGCTTTGTTCACATTGTACATTAATTAGTTTCACTTTTGCCGCGCCACACTATAACAACTGTGTATGAGGTGGGTTTTATTGTTGTTGTGTCGTTTGCGGTCGCGTCCCGCGTCCAAGCCGCATTTCGTTCCATCGTGTTCGGTTTTTATGACGCGTAAAACCGACGTTTCCAAATAAAGTATTACCGCTCGGTTCGACTTTAATTATAGGTCGGGCTCCGGTGTACACGTTAATTAGGAGAGGATTCGGCGGCGCGCTCTCTTCGACAGCCTGTAATGAAAGAAACAGACGATTTGATTGGAATTACGAATTAAGAAAAATTAATTTCTGAAGGCATTAATCGTCGAGTTACGAGGTGAAAAGGTTTTATCGGCGATTTAGTTTTTTTTTTTTTTTCATCTCTGTAGATGGCTCTTATTAGCGCATTTATATGTACAGAGAATTTTTGGTTTTCCTTATTGGGAAAAAAAAAATTCGCGCTATAAGTACCATACGTCGAAGCTCTCCCCTCGATACTGGGTCGTTTATTACAACTCCTCGTGTAAATGGGCTAATAGTTTACCGTCACGTAATAGCAGTAGGATAGTGGACGGGTATGGGTGCGGATGAGGCGACGGATGGCGAGTACTACGGCGTGTACGGTCGTCGTATAATACCTTTTGCGTGTCCACTTCAGCGGAAAACTTAACGAAGCGGTAACAGATGCGCCGCCGCGCCACTCGGCTCGGATACGCGAAACGCAACCAATTTACGTTTCGGGCTCGGCCCCGCGACGCGGGGGTAAGTGCGTTAATAATAGGGGTGCTACGCTCGAGTGAGCCGACAAATTCACCTATTCGATTGAACTGCGGCCGAATGTGTCGATGTGGAGTTTTTTTTTGAGCGAGGATAGACGAGGGTGTTTTGGATTTGTGTACGATAGGTACGAGATGAATGTAAACTCGATGGACGTATTTTGGCGATGTTATTGTTTCGGTTATGTCGAATGAATGAACGAAAAAATGTAATGGTGTAGTGGAACCTGTTCACCCCTCGTAGCCCCTTGAGGTATATATTTGGATACTTTGATAGTCTTATCTCGACTTTTTTTTGTAGGTGGTAATGCTTGATTTTTCTTGGGCTTAGATTGAAGAAATCGTATAATACTTATTTCCCATACGCAGTCGAAGAAGCCGAGAAATCATTTTTTTTTGCTTAATGTTGCGTGAAAATTTCATCATTTCGAATGGTTATTCATTTACGATTTATTTATTTATGTTTTGATTCTGTTCATTTAGCATTTTCTTTTCGTGTATGGAGGGTTTGTTTTATTTCATTTTTTGCAGTTCGTTGAGTCAATTTTATTTTTTATCATAAGCGCATAGTACGGGAAAGAGGGGGAGGGGGATTACATTTATATTCTGTGTAAATATTTATGCTGTCTTATTTTATTAAAATAAAAATTCATTATTATACGTTTTATTTTAAAATTTTTTTTGATTTTTTTTTCGTTAATATTTATTGAAATTGAAATTTTATATTCATCGGTTACACAGAAAAAAAAAATTATTCGTAAGAGAAATTGAGTCCAATTCCTTATTCGAAAATATTGTTGGAGTTGAAATTTCCCCCCCCCCCTTTAAAAAATACATGAAAAATTATTATTAAAAACATATTATAGGAAATAAAATCGAAAATCAGTTATCCAAATGAAGATAGGTATTTCGAGGTGAAAAATTTTTTTTCAGATTTGAAATGTTGAAAAAAAAATGATGCATAAAAATAAAATGTGATTTTGAAAAATTTCACTTCGTGAAAGTTATAAATAGATCTCAAATGAGAATTATCTTGGAAGAAAAATGTGAGTATTACAAAAAATAAGGAATTGTCTATGTATCATGAATAAGACTTATTGTGATTTTAAGAATTTTTTTTTTCACTATGTAGTGGAATAACAACCGATATTACTCTTTAAATTTAGTGTTGAAAATTAATGTTGATCAAATCGAACGATGGTATTTCCCTTTGAGTCTGTACGTATTATTCGTGTAATTTAAAAAAAAAGAGAAAATAAAAACAAATTTTTTTGTAGTTTGAAATTTTTCAGATTTTAAATCTTGCAAAAAAATGTAATTGGAAAACATACTTTTTTTTTTTTATTGAACCTCTCGAGTAGTTTGGAAAATTACTTATTTGAATGATAAATCAGTGATGTCTTGTAAAATATCCTGGTAGCCCGACTTCTTTGAAACGCTCCCCCCCCCAAAAAAAAAAGAAAAACAGTTTTTAGAAGTCAAAAGTTATTTTTTAAGAATTAAAAATAATTTGATTATTTGAATCATAATATTCTTAGCATGTACGCGTTAATGTCGGAGTCTTCGAAAATTACTAGACAACGTGAATCGGGTAGATAATCGTATTGGAAGCTGTCCTGCTTTTCATATCAGCCATGAGGAGGATTTGGACGCTATGGAAATGGTCTTGTTTTGTGTGTAAGATAGAAAAGGTATTGTTCTCTTCGAAGCAACGATGAAAAGAGCGTCGAGAAAGAAAATTAAACAAACGAACACTTTTTTGAGAAGTTATTGTTTGTTAAAATTTGATTTAATTTTTTTTTCTAGTCAGTGGAAAGAGCGTCGAGAAAAAAATTGAGCAAGCAAATAGCCAATTATTTTAATTTTTTTTTTTTTTTTTTTTTTTTGAGAAGTTATTGTTTGTTAAAATTTAATTAAATTTTTTTTTCATTCCATATTTTTCAAAATTAATTTTATTTATATTTTTTAATTTAAAAAATTTTGAAAAAATTCTCCGAATTCCGTATTTTACATTTCAGCTACTCGAATGCCATGCATCCTTTTACCTAGTTGTTGAGTAAAAAAAATTGCGGTTATGCTGTACCTTTATTTTTATTTTTTTAAATAATTGATTTATAAATTTTAAAATTTTTATATTCATATAATCCAAATTATTTTTAGTTAATGAGAAATTTAGTAGTAGTAGTGTTGTTGTTGTTGTTTTAAATAATTTGAAATTATTTTTTTTTAACAAAAAAAAAAAATCGTCATATTTTTCAAAATTGATTTCATTTACTTGTATCGAAGAATTAAGACTCGAATGTAATTTTTTTAATCATTTTAAATAGAAGCGAGATTATCATGTGGTCTAGACTTCGCTGGCCTGCGGCTCTCATCATCCTTACGTACATCGTTTTCGTCGTACACCAGTGTGAAAAATCGTCTCGCCAAAAACTCGTTCTTCGGAGCTGCTTCCCTTCTCGCATAATCCGCGTTTCAACATCAATCGCACGACGACTAATTAAATCACTATGCGGATGAAGAAGAGATACGAGTCGAGGGTGGATGGGAAGAGGAGAACAGGGAGGCGCGATAAAGATATTAATAAATTATAAACCCCGGTCTCGTACAAACGATTGCGACTACGCCGCCCATACATAAGCGATAATTATACCCTACCGGAGGCGTGTTAATATATCGGAGCGCCTTATAGACACTTTCAATTTCTCGTCCGCTGTATACGCGTATATCGAGCTAATACCCGTCGTGGGTACGAGCGTAGAGAGAGAGACTAGTCGCGGTGCAGCGCGCTAACAATGGCGACGAAAAATATTACCGCGTTTCGAAAAAAAAAGCTATTATTATTTATAATTGAAGGATCGAAGTCGGATGGTTGGGCCGGTTAAAAACGGTCGTTCGCGTTCGTCACGATTCGTCGATGCTTGGATGGTTGGCGGCGGCCTACAATAGCGTATCCCTTCGGTCTGGGCGACGATCGGAATCGGCGTGACGGACGCGTCGTATACGGGCGAGCGTGTCGTATTGCGTATCCGATATGCGGATAAAACGAGGACTGGGCGATGGGCGCGATCCGGTGATGTGGTAATTAGAATAGGGTGTCGGGTGCGTGCACACTGCATATAGTGGGTACCCTGTTGTGGTGCGATTAGAAATGGAAACGATTCGAAGTATTTGAAGAAGCGTAATACGTACGATACGGTTACACGTTTCGTTTGTTGTATGAGTCGTGGTGCGACGTCGACGACCTGAAAATACGCCGGAGGTGGAGTTTTCGCGCCTACGCGCCTCTTCGGCTTTTGGGCTTAGTGTTAACGCGCTTCGGATACCCGTTCGAGTTTTAACTTTCAGTTTACACGACGACTCGGGGTTTATGGCGTAATTAAAACAGACGCGACGTTAACGCTTTTACAAGCTCGCCACCGCGAACCCCAATCACGACGGTGCGAGTTTTAGGGCCGCGAAATTGGCGGTGTTGGGTTTTGCGACGAAGGACTCTGCGGCCGGTCGGGCGACGCGATAATTACGATGGTCGTCGAGAGTTACACGCCACGTTGCTCGTATATGTCAACACGTGTTACGCGTTATTTGTACTTTATTATGATATACATGTAGGTACGCGTACGCTGGCACGCATATGTACTTAATAATGGTACCGTGTACCGCCCCGCCTCTCGCGAGTCGCGTTAACTGATGCGTGAGACTGATAAATGGTGAAGTCGAGCGAGGGTGTTCGCTAGCACGGAACGAATGGTGAGGGGGTGAGGTTGATGGCGGGTGGAGATGTAACGATTTAATGGGGTTGATTAGGAGAATTTGAATTAAGAGTTTAATTTTCTTTTTTCGTGAAGTAAATATTAACGAAGTAACGAAAATCGATGGTTGGAGATTTTTTTTGGGAGAATTTTGACGCGAAAAAATATTTCAGGGTGGTTGTATTCCAGAACTGTCTTAAATACAGTTCAAATTTGAGTTTAGTTCATTCAGCTTATAGGCTTGAATTGAACGACTCGTTTATTGTGATTTGTGAGTTGCTAAAGTGACAGAATTCATGAATATATTCAAAATATCGTAAATAATATGCACTAATAGAGCAACTGTGTTGAATCAGTGATGTATTTACATTTTTGTGAAATCGAGAATTATGATTGGAAATAAATAAATGAAGCATGGAAAAGTTGAAGTTCAGTTGAGGAACATTTTGATGATAATTTGAGTTTGTTTTTTGGTTTTTTTTTTAGTATTATATGTATTGGCCAAATGGCGTTTCACTTCTCCCCCCTCACACACGAAAAATACAATAAATTTAAGCTTTTAAACTTCCCTTAAGTACCTTGCTAAAATATAGAAAAGTTTTTTAAAAATAAAAAAAAACTTGATTTTTGGTCTGTTTGAAATTTTTTAATGGTTTTTTTTTTTTGGAAGTATCAGGGCACCTATCTTCCTATTGGCCAAATAGCACCCTTCTCTCTCTTTTTTTTTTACGTGCCATGTACAGCAACAATGGCTAGAGGCACAGCAACAATCTAGATTTTACTTGTTAATCCTGTGGATTTTAGAAAAAGGAATAATTTATCAATTTGTGCCTGATCATCTGATAGAATGTCCTTTAAAGTATTAGACTTAAGATATTTGGACCGGTGAGATTGATAAAGAAGACATTCAGTAAGGATATGTGAGACAGTTATGAGGACATTACAGGAGGTACATATAGGAGGTGGCTGCTTGGCAAGGAGGTGTTGGTGAGTTATGAGTGAGTGGCCAGTACGGAGACCCTCCTCATATACAAAAAACACAAAAAATTCAAACAAAATTTTCTGAAGTAAATTTTTCAAAAATTAAAAATTTCTAAGAAAATTGATTTTTTTTGCAATTTGAAATTTTTTAGCGATTAGTTTTTTTTTTCAAGTGTCAAACGATCTTTTATGCCGTTGCCCAAATGACCCTTATCTTCTTCCACCTCACCCCCGAAGTGCAAAAAAATTAGACCTTTAAACTTGGCGAAAGCATTTTGCCAAAATAAATATAAATGTTTCAAAAATTGGGAATTTCTAAAAAAATTGACTATCTCTAAAAAAATTTGATTTTTGGCAATTTGAAATTTTTTTGTTATCAGTTTTTATTTTTTCGAAATCTTGCGGAACTTTTTATACCATTGACCAAATGGTCCCTCTGTTCCCTTACCCCACCTCACCCCGAAATCCAAAAAGTATCTCGCTAAAATAGTTGAATGTTTTAAAAATTTAAAAATTCCAAGAAGTTTTATTTTTGGCTACGTGTTTTTATTTTTATTTTTTTATTTTTTTAAAAAAATAGTATGAAAAGTAAGCATTTTCATCTCCCATTTTACGAATTCTAAACATTTGTTTTTTGACGAGGGGAAGGGGGAGAGTAATTGCGTCGATTTAGTTATTTTCAAAAAGTAATAATAAATGGGTGATTTATGAGTGGAGTGCTTGGTATGAGTTCGATTTGTGGTCTTGAAGAGTTTGGAGCTGAAAAAACGTTCGATTTTCAGCTTGAAGTGGTTCCTAAAGAATGTATCGTTTTGAAGCAAAGCTACGATAAGTGCTAAAGAACTGAAATGAAACTCATACAATGCACTAAACTCGTAAATCACCTATTTATTAAAATATTAATAGCTGGTGCTTGAAAAAAAAGGAGGGGGTGTGTTAAAGAATTTTTAGTATTGAAACGATGGCGAAACGAAATTTCTAATTGCTATAAAATATCAAATTTTTCAATAATCAATATTTTTGGAATTTTTTAGTATTCGGAATTTTTCTTCATTTTATCCGTAAATTTGAGAGGTTTCATTATGGTCATTTAGCTACGAAAAAAAAAAACTCAATTCCGCCCCAGCGATGTCAAAAATAAAATGCCAGAATGCTAACAATGAAGTATTGAGATTGCATACCTTCTTCCCCCTCTCGAAAAAATTCCCCACTGTCTCATCAAATTACAACAAATACACTGTATTTTCGTGTATCTGTAATACTCTATCATCATTGTACGAAATCATCGCTAACGTCGTGAACATTATCGATGATCTTCAAATTCAGCTCTCATATGGTTCGAAACCCAAATTTTGGCTTATCAGATCGCAAACAGTTTATCTCACGTCGAATAAAATGAAAAAGCCGGAATGCGCTAGTTACGAGGACACCTTAGTAGTGAAAATGCTTACGAACTATCCAACGATATATAAAAATGTTAGTCTTTTCGTAAGTAGTGCACCCTGCGAGGCTACAATGCGGATTTCTCTTTTCGTGTATGGCGGGAGCTGGATCGCGACTCGCCATCGATTTTCGAAGCTTACTGGAACATATTGACGAGCGTTAGATTTGATTCGAAATCCATTGTACTCGTTTAAATGGGCGTCGATAATAACACGCTCCAGTCTTCGGGTCACGTTTCACGTTGCACGAACTATTGTGTATCGAAATCGAAGCTTTTTGTGGTTTTATACGGTCTCGGAATTTTTTTCACCGCTGGAAGACCGAGTAGTGGGGTTGATTGGATCGATTCTTTGAAATTATCACTTCGGGTGAGTGAACGTCGAAGACCCAGGGATGTGAAATTTTTCAGAATGAGAAAGTAATTGGTAATTTTTAATCGAGTTTGATATTAAAAAGAGGAAAGATGATTTCGTCTCTTTGGTAAGCTATTTCAGTGGTTAGTGATCAGTTTTTTTTTTGTTTTTTTTTTTTTTGAAGTATCATGGCACCTATCTTTCTATTGGCCAAATACCATCCCTTTCTCCTCTCAAACACACAAAACAAAAAATTCAAACTAGAATTTTCTGGAAATACCTTGCCAAAATGAAAGTAAAGTTTTAAAAAATTGGAAATAATTTCTAAGGTTCCCTGCGGCGATATTTTAGAGGAAACGTATAAAATAAAACCAACATTCGTTTAGAGGACAATACTACGTTGTCGTTACAACGTGCCGTTGCTGGTTTACGGAAATAATTGATGGATATTCGACCTATCTCTAAAGCATGTGTCATTAATGTCGAATGGTTCTTAGGATTTTCGTCTTCGGTGGATGATGTTATGCGTGAGTAGAAATTGGGTTTTTTCTTTTTCTTTTTTTTTTTTTGAATGCAGTTCTTTCGAGTTCTTTTTTTTTCTATTCTTTTCTAACATTCAAATCTTCTTTTGATGGATTACCTTCTCGAAACTTGTCGAAAGATTTACAACAGTTGTTTGAATGGTTGGTGGCATTTTCTGAATGACGTACAAGTGATCGTATTATTTTACATTGTTTCATAACGACGATAAAGAGAAAGGAGAATGCCTGAAAAAAAAAGTAATCCAACGAGACGTGTTAATTTACCCCGATGAGAGGGAAAAAAAATGGAGAAGTCGTAAATCGAGTTAAAACGCTTTAGGATTTTTTTATTAAAAGGGTTCCTTCCCTCGGTAGTTGGTAAGCTCAGTGATTGCGAACGGCGACCCGAAGATGTCTTAATTTCACCCTTTTCGGTACGCAGGTATATAGTGACTGAGAATAGAGGAAGGGAGAGAGGTACTGCGGATGTTTTGATTTAGCGACGACGACGTTTAGCCGTATGGACGCGGCGGACTTGTAGTTGTTATTTGAAAATTAAATTTCGGGTACGGTTGGCGACCGAGTGGCTCACGATGAAAGGCTTATTTAGGGTTGGTGGCGGTGTATAGGCGAACGGGCGAACTCGTCTGGGGCGGTAAGTGCGTATATACTTTATACGTATAGTAGCGTATATAAAAAGAAGAAAACATCGACGACGGTATTATACTGGAAAATAGGGAGAGACGAAGAGAGATAGAGATACGTATAATAGGCTGGTTTGTACGGTATAAGAGAGAGCTCCGCGTACCACCGCCGGTCTCTTCGTGCAGCGACGACTGCCGACATTCTCAAATTTCCTGAAGGGCTCTTTACACCCTTAACGTATACACACCCTACGGCATTCTATAACATTCTCGATTAGTTTAAATAGCGTCGGAAACTTTCGCCATTATTTGCACGATGGTGGTGCGGGACGATCGGACGGATGCGGTGCGAGAGAGGCTTGGCATCGGCGGGGAAGTACGGGACGATATGTCGTGTCGGTCATTTTCTCACTGTAACCCCTTTTTACCCCGGTTGTGTATTCAGGCGATGGAGGTGGATGGTGGAGGGGCGGTGTGTTGTTCAGCCTTCGGCATTATTATTAAACGACCTTTCAACCCTAAATATTACGTTATATAAGCCTGACACGGTATCGGGGGTTTATTTACCCAGAACCTTATCGGCGTACTGAGCATTCTTTTGGAAAGGTTGAGCGGTTTTTTCTTCTTTTTTTTTCGCTGTGCGAACATCGACGACGATATTTTTTACCGTGTAGGATACGAGGACGAGGGTATTGTTGATGTTTTTTGTTGTTCTTTTACGAGAGGGGTGTTCGCGAGGCGATTTTTTCGAGAAATGGAACGCGTGTTTTTGTGAATAAGGTATGCTGGATTTTTTCTTCGTCTTCAAGAAAACGATGTTTTGGTAAAAGACACGCTAGCCGGGAGGTTAATTTATGTAATTGATGCGACAGTGTTCCGAGAATCGATGAAATAGCGTGGAGGAGTTACACGTGTCCGGTGAATAGAATGACTAGGTATTTTTCTGGTACTTGGAGACTGCGTATACGTGAACATCGGTGCGAGGTATGCATCGTAGAAGGTTTTTTTTCTCTTCGCTTCGTTGGGCCACGGAGCGTGGTTGGAGCGGAGAAACCTCGTACTGTGGTGGCCGTTAACGAAGGGAGAGTATTTCGGACGGTCGCGGTCAATTAGCTTTCTAATTAGAACGAACGAGGTCGCTGAAATTGTAATTTTCCGAGGGTCCCGAAAGAAATGAATAAAAATCGCTGAGCCGGTGAATACCGTATTAATATAGGCGATCGTATCAGCGTCCGCCTACAACGTTTACACGGTGTAGAAAGGCGCAGAAGCGGTGAGCAAGGGTGTTACGTGGAAATGGTGTGTTTTTTTTCGTTCTTGTTTTCATTTAACATCTGCTACCTGTTTGTAACATAATACGCGGCTAGCTATTCGCCTGCTGTTGTTTGACATTAATCTCAGGTGTAGGTAGCATGAAAATGCGTGTAATCAACGAGCTGCTTGTGTAGCTATGCTCGTATGCTCGGCTACTCGTCGGTCTGGTAGGATGGGTTGTTGAGTGTAGTGGTGCGTTTTTTTTTTCTGAGGGGTAATTCGTTGTAGGAGATTTGATTTCGGAGACGAATGATGCTTTGGATGGCTTCCAAAACTGGCACGAATTTGATAATGCAATTAATAAAAGAGATGGTTGTGGGAAGGGATCTTTGTACGATTTGTGACGAATGTTTTACAAATTGTAAGCATCCATGTTACATCGGAGCTGAGTTTTCAATGAAGATGTTCACATTCACCCTAAGTACAGATGCTCTCATCGTGTATTTAATTAGAACATTCGTGAACATTTAATTTTGGATACGATGTACCTTTAGACTGCTGTAATCATTTGAAATTTGTATTTCTCGAATTTAAGTTGAGTTCATTGGTGTTATTTATTGATCATACGCCATTTTGATTCTATTTTGATCTAAATTCAGGCGATCATATTTGGGTCTTTCTAGTTTTTTTTTTTTTTTTTTTTTTTTTTTTTTCTTGATGGAGAGATATAAAAAATTTCAAAACTTTCTCAAAAATATTTTTTGCTCCAACTTCTTCAAACTTCCTTGGAAAACTGAAATGTTCTGAAATCTGAAATTTTTGCGCTTCGAGCCTCGCTCCGACCTTCCCCCTCCTCCTATTTGAGTGAGTTGCCATTTCAAGTCCAATCAAAAATCTGAAAAAATTACTTTTAAAGATTCGTATGAATTTTGAGCAATTTTCATGCATATATCTGCGATTAGTGATAAATCAGAATATCAGATATTTATAATGGTCATTGACAGAATGAAATTCAAATTTTTTTCTTTTCAATTTCATAAGGGCTGGGTATTTTATGAGCCAGAAAACGTACCTAGCCTTTGGAAAAAATGCTTAAATTTTTTCGGAGCAGTCGACTAAAAAAAAATGCAGGGTCAAAATTTGAAAGTCACGGTTATTATTATTATTTTTTAAATTGAGAATAAATATGTTCCGAGATTTAATAATGAATGTCATGGAACAAAATAACTCGGTTTCGTGTGTTTTTTCATCGTTATTCTTTTCATTAAAATTTCAGTACGTTCTAAGATCAGAAAAAAAACCCTCAATAGAGACCTCATGGAGAAAAAAATTGAGTTAGATTGGCTCCATCTTGTCCAGCAGCGAAATACAAGCCGCGTGTAACGTGAATATTTATGAATCTTTTCCCCCTCCTTCTCCCCTCCTCCTATTGAGTAGTTCTTCTTTAATCAGTTGCAGGATGTTCAATGGGTACGAAAAGTACGAAGCATGAATTTATCTTTTGAGATACGAAGGTAACTAAATGGGTATAAAATTTTCCCAAAAAGTATGCAGTTTCACGAAATTTTCAATTTTATACAAATTAATGGGAACTTGAGCAATTTTCTATGGAGTTGAAATTACAAAAAGGCGCAGAAAGATGCGAAAAAAGTATTAAAAGGTACAAAATCGTGGTCTCGAGATTTAGTAGTCACGGGAGTTGGCTTGAAATTGCTATAAAATTAGCAAAAAAATTGAAGTACTTTTTGAACCTCCCTTTCCCCCCCCCAAAAAAAAACACCTTTTAGTTGAGACCTTTTGGAAAAAATTTTTTCAACCAAATTCGTTCCATCGTAGTATCCACTGAAATATAAATCGTGCGGAAGGTGAAGATATTATCCCCCTCCCCTCGAAGTCGTCCTTCTCCAATAAGTTGGCTTGAAATTGCCAAAAAAATTGTACCGATGGGAGAATAGCCTCGACGTTGCAAAAAAATGACTACAGAAATACAATGATGGGTAATACAAAATCCGTTAATTGGAGAACATAAAGTAATTTTGAGACTCGTTAATGCGCGGTAATAAATTAATTTTCGAATTAGTGAGAACTCGGTGCGTTAGACATGAAACAATGGCGTGTTGTACTGACTTCATATTAACTCGTAAATTATTCTATTTGTGCGCGCTTTTATTTTTCGCTGCAGCGAAGTGGATTTATTTTTGGGCGGCGAAATAAAAACGTGGTTCGAATTTAACGGAATCGCGTTTGCAAAATACTACGTATAGAGAGCGCAACGCGGCTGTGGCGCAGGTATAGACGGTGTATCGTTTCACGGTTCATTGTAGTGTCGTTAAGGTATTACAAAATCGTCGGTCGGGTTTTTCGAGGCGCAATTATCACGCCTACCGCCGGATTACGTGCGGTAATATTATTTTAATGGCGTGTCGCCTGGCCACTAATTCGTGGTTTAGTGTGTACGCGCGTTTTATTACGTTATATCGTTTAAACGCGGGTATGTGTACGAGCGTGGATGTGACGAGGTGTATAGCAGCTCTGGCGTATAATTAGTCTGCGCTGGTGTGTCGGAGAAGAGCGCGAATTTAATTACGCGCGGAGAGAGCATTTGCTTTGTTTCTTTCGTTTGCATTTCGAGCTGAACGTCTACCGTTCGGATGGTATGGCGCCGTGACATTCGCGAGTATCGGTATAGACAATGGGATGCGCTACTGGAATCGTACGAAAGGACGAAGTTGTCACGGCTGAGGAATACGCGCGTATCCTTATTCCGAGAATCGGAGCGATGTGTAGTAACCGTGATGAGCGATTCGAGTGAACGAGATGAGCGAAGATAACGGGAAGGCGTTTCGCGAGTCCGGAAGTGGCGTTCTCTATGTCGGACGCGAGGTGGATGAGAGTCGACGAGTCTATTCATAAAGATGAGAATATAGCAGGGTGGATCCATTCGGTAGGGCTATGTTGAAATCTGTAATGCGTGCATAGTTGCGAGATGAAGGCGGTTAGCGAAATTGGCGAGTAGTTCGAGTTTTCGACGAGCTTTGTGTAGAAAGCGACGAGAAGAATAAATTGTAAGCGGTTTTCTATTCTGTTAGTTTTGCAACAAGAAGTGACGAAGTTTGGGCTAATGATGGCCTAAGAGGATGGTTAATGGGTCTGGTGTTGTCTCGGTGCGAATATCGGTAAATTTTGTAGTTTCCTAGAATGAAAAATCAGGCTCGTAAAACCAAACCGTGGCGCGTGGGTTGAAGGGAGCAGATATATTTCCAATTACAACCTAACTGAGCAACATTTTTTGTATGGCTGAAGGTAGAGAAAAAATGTTGATAAGAAACGGTTTGGAAATTCGCCACGTCGTAACTTCGTTGATGATAATTGTTCCGAAAATCGCAATATTTGAAAATAATTTATGTTATTATCTAAGTAGCGAATATCTGCGGTTAAGGTGAACTCGAGAAAAAGTTGTTGAAACAAAAAATATTCGAAATTCTCTGCTCTAAAACTTTAGTGATTTTTTTTTCCTCTGAAAGCATCGGTTCTCGACATAAATGCAGTTAAAAGCCCAAAAATCCATAGTCACTCTATGATATTAAAATTGAAATTTTACCAAAAAAGTGAAATGCCAGAGTTATTGTTTCTCTGTTTGTTACCTGGGTTTTGGATCAGGCTATAGTACCTTCACAACACAAAGGTATTCTAGAAAATCTTTGGCTAACATGTATTAAATTGATACCTTTGATATGGATGACCTTGAAGAAAAATTGTTTAAATGAAAAATGTCAGAAATTCTATGCTCTTTAACTTTGACAATGGTGCATTTCTTTCTGAAACTCGACCTTCATGAGATATAGGGAATACAAAGTTCAAAAATCGATAGTATTCCGGTAAATTGTGTATCGTGATGTAATTGGTCAACATTTTTAGCGAGGATGACCTTGAGTAAAAATTGTTGAAACAAAGAAGATCGGAAATTCGTCGTTCAGTAACTTTGATTATAACACTTTTTTCCCGAAAGCTGACTATTTTTGAGATAAATTGACCCGAACGTTTTGAAAATTGATGCTGTTCTTTGAAATTCTGTGTTATGTTTTAAATGGTCTATATTTTTGGTAAGGATGATTTTAGATGAAAATTGTTCAAACAAAAAATATCGGAACTTCATCGTTGAGTAATTTTGATAATTACAGTTTTTTCTGTATAGCTCACCATTTTTGAGATATGTTGATTTGAAAGTTCTAAACACTGGTGGTGTTCAATGCAGCTCCGTATTATGGCGTAATTGGCCAATATGTTTCGTAAGGATGATTTTAGATGAAAATTGTTCAAGCAAAAAAGATCGGAAATTCTTCGCTGAGTAATTTTGATGAATACATTTTTTTCTGTAAAGCTCACCATTTTTGAGATAAGTTGATCTGAAAGTTCTAAACACTGGTGGTGTTCAATGCAGTTCCAGATTATGGCGTAATGGGCCAATATGTTGCGTAAGGATGATTTTAGATGAAAATTGTTCAAGCAAAAAAGATCGGAAATTCATCGCTGAGTAATTTTGATGAATACATTTTTTTCTGTAAAGCTCACCATTTTTGAGATAAGTTGATCTGAAAGTTCTAAACACTGGTGGTGTTCAATGCAGCTCCGGATTATGGCGTAATTGGCCAATATGTTTCGTAAGGATGATTTTAGATGAAAATTGTTCAAGCAAAAAAGATCGGAAATTCATCGCTGAGTAATTTTGATGATTACAATTTTTTTGCTCAGCTCACCAATTTTGAGGTGAATCAACATAAAAGCTCAAAAATTGATATTATTTCGTTTGATGCAGTGTTATGACGTAATTGAAGGATATCTTCGAGTAAAAATTGTTGAAACAAAAAAGTTTGGAAATTCTCTGCCCAATAATATTGGTGGTTACAGTGTTTTGCTCAAGCTCACCATTTTTGAGATAAGTGAACATGAAAGTTCAAAAATTTATGGTATTCTAAAACATTTTGCATTCGGACATGATTGGTCTATAACTTTGGCACCGATGATCCCAGTGTTCAATTGCTGAAATCGAAATGTTTGGAAATTCTTTCATTTGCAGTTGAGATAGAGACAGTGTTTCGTTCAGAGCTTATAAGTTTCGTGATAAGTGAACTTGAAGTTTCAGTAATTAGTAAAAAGTTGGAGAATTCTACATTCCATGACTAATAGCTGCGGTACGGACAGTAATGGGGAAATACTATTGGAACAAAAAGCATTAGAAATGTCTTGCTGTACATCTTCAGTGAAGACCAGTTCTTCGCCAAAGCTCTTTATTTTCGAGAAAATTGAACTTGAAATTCGGAAGTCGAAAAAGTTCTATGCATTTCTAAAGAATTGAGTGATAATTCGAGGACAGAGAATGGAAATGCTATGATAAATGCATGCATTTAATGGTTGGAAACCTTTCTTGGCGATCCTTCTTCTCCTCTCTCCTCCCTTCTTCCCTCCTCAAATGCTCATACCGTCACACTTTTCTTTATGGTAACGAAGTGAATGTGAACTTCGAACGTTTCATAATTCGATGAAATTCTGCTTCAGTTCTCTCGTTTGTGGTATACACGGAGTAGAAGTGTAGGTGAAAGATTTCGTGTTAATTTAACTGCTGCCTCCATAACGTTTGGTTTTTCTAAATTCGGAAACTACACCGATGGGGAGAATGAGCCGAGTCATCGGGTATCCCGTCGCGAATGGAACGATATCGATACTCGAGTCGTTTCTTCCTTACGTTCCCTTCGGCGTTGTAGAGTATTGAAAATCATCGCGACTCAATTATAAAACATTCGGAGTGGTAAAACTGGCGACGCGTTCGACGTAAACAGAACGTAAATGGGAAATGGCGCGTATAAGTCACCCTCGTCGAAGCTTAGAAGGGTGTTTCGAGCGAGCGGCGGAATGAGATTTCAAATACTCGTTAAGGGGCGACGATGCTGGAAGAGATTATAGCGGGCTTAATTGAACGTCTCGTTTAAAAAGGAACGGAATAAGATGTAAGCGCGCGAATGCTCTGGTAATTGATTACGATTACGCGCGAATACGAAAGGTGGCGACGTGCGTTGAAACGAGTAATGTATTAGTAAGCGGCTTGCGTTTCTCGCTTCGAATACGACGGAACGCTTTCACATATGGAAGACAGGAAGCCGTGCTTTTCTGGTCGAGCTGTTCGGGCGAGTTTGGTTTCTTTATAAGACCCCGATCGATCGGTTACCGCGAAGAAGCGTGTATTTAACAAGCTGCGAAGAACAGATGAGAAAGAAAGGACGACGAAAAGAAAGAGAAAAAAGAAGAAAAAAACGATCTACTACTTACTCATTACGTGCCGTGTACGCTGTGCTGTCGATGTGGACACGATGATCGGGCGCTGCGGGCGATAAACGGCGTTTTCGAAGTTCCATTATGAACCGGTTAATCAGAGAAGTACAGTGTACGAGGACGAAGTCTCGCTAATCGCACCGAACAACGAGCATGAGTACGAAGTAACTCGATATACGTTAGGACTGTTAGATGAAAAGGTATCGAAATGGAAACGATTACGGCGGGCGAGAGCGTTGCTGGTTTGCGGCCGATCGCCCCGCCGCTCGTAGCCGAGAAAACGATTCGAAGGTGTTTGCGTTTAGTTACGGCGTTTTTAATTATTTCCACGGTTTTCTCAGTTGAATGATTCGCATAGGTATTGCCCGAGCCGGTTACGCAATGGCGGGGGTTGTGGTATGTGCCGCCGTCGACGTCGTCACCGCATACCGTTCACATTTTCCAGCGTCGATTGTTCCCCGAAAAGAATGCTACATATGTCGATGAAATGGGTCACCCAATTGTAGCGCCGTAATGACCGTGAATACGTGAAATTAGGGTGGCCGGTAACGTGTCGCGGATCCGGTCCAAGAGGATTTGCGGTTTGGATGAGAGGGTTTGTTAGATTGGTAATTACAGTTGCGTTTGAATGGTTGAATCGAAGGATTATCGTGAACGGCGATTGGTGGCAAAAGAGTGGGAACTTGGAATGTACTCGAATCGGTATACTGGAGAATTAGTCGCAGACTGGAACTGCTCATTTCGTAATTTTGCTCTGTATGTCTGTATTATTAGGAGCGTTCTTCCACCAAAAGCGTCGCAATGGACTGATATTTGAAGGAAAATATGGGTGGATATTGGAAAATATTATAAGAAACTTGATGGAATTTAATTTGAATCTCATTTATGGAAAGAAAATATAAGTTTACATGTATTCTAACAGTGATTACAATGGCCTTGCTGCGATAGGATAATGACGTAGAGATTGAATTGATTTTTGAAAATAGTACAATATCATTTTTAATATTTCACTTTGCTGAGGTGTGCTCAGGAAATTAGATGTCCAATTATTATATTGGTAACACTGTACTTTGATGGTTACGTATGTACAGAAAAAGTAGTACTCATGTTTTGTATTTTGTCTAAGAATGTTATTAAAACTTAAAAATGTAAAGAAATTTCTTTTGCTTTCATTTAAAGAAAAATCGTATGATATGGAGATACGTATCCACCATACATCAACTTTTCCATTATAATAGTATGCATTACTTCAAATAATATCGATGTTGACCTTAATAATCCATGAACTAATGATGAATCTAATAAGAATGTTATTTAATTAAAAAAAAAATCAAAATTATCAAAAAAATCAAAAACCATCAAGAAATTAGAAAATCATCAAAAATAAAAAACAATCAAAAAATCAAAAATTGTTAGATAATAAAAAACAAAAAAAAAAGAAAGGGAAAAATATCAAAAATCAAAAACTCATCAAAAAATCAAAAAAACATTAAAATATCAAAAACTCATCAAAAACTATTAAAAAAATTAAATAACTCAGAAAAAAATCAAAAGTAAAAAAAACATCAAAAAACCAAAAACGCATCAAAAAATCAAAAAACTGTTAAAAAATCAAAAACTGTTGAAAAATGAAAAATAAAAATCAAAAATCAAAAATCATCAAAAACTATTAAAAATCTAAAAACTGTTGAAAATCCAACAAAAAATCAAATACTACTAAAAAAAATTAAAAAACTGTCAGAAAAAAATCAAAAGTAAAAAAACATCAAAAAACCAAAAACGCATCAAAAAATCAAAAAACTGTTGGAAAATGAAAAATACTACCAAAAATTGAAAGAAAACATTAAAAAATCAATAACCTTTTAAAAAATGAAAAATATCTCATCAGAGTCATCATTTATGTTCATTTATTGATGAAGTAAACGATAGGAAGTTTTTTTTTTTTTTTTTTTTTTCAATTTCATAGACAACACAGTTTCTTCCTTTAAAATAATTTATTTGGTACAACTCTTCTTCAGTTCCATCCAGGCTGGAAGCTGGTATTTGTTTCTGCTAGTATTTCAGTCTATAAAATCATGATTATAGAATTATCGACATTTTCGTTCATCACATGAATAATAAATAATATTCCAATACCTATTGTACATCCCCCTTCCCCCTCGTCGCATCATCAACAAGCTAACTGGTTGGATTTGGGGCGTGTTATTCTTCTTAGCTTTGGTTTCTAGCTATTTGGAGCTTCTCAATGCTTTCTCAAATTAAAGTTTGGGGGGCATATTGCATTTGCGAACTGACTTTACGTGTGATAGTGCATTCGATGAAAAAACAAGCATGTTGAAAAAAATTATCACTCATTTCCAGTTTTGTCGCCAAAAGCTGTTTTTGACTTCGTTCTTTTCCTTATGAAAGACTGAAACTTTCATATCTGGGTATGTCAAGGTCATTCCTTCATTTGAAACCATATTCCAAGATTTTCAACATTTCGTTCATTTCTCAGCTGCCGCTTCCGCCGCAGTTCGTGGCTTGAAATCCTTTTTCATCCTGTCTGATATCATCTGCGAGGTTGATTTTAGAATATATAGTACTTCAATCAAATTTAAGGTATTCGAGAGTCTCTCTAATTTCCTTGAATTTTACCCATACTCTATTTTAGATCTAATTTAACTCAAGAAGTTTAAACTTTCTAGGTGAATTTGTGGAGAAATATGTAGGATTTGAGGTATCTCGTAGCTCAAACCTCCCTCAAAAAATACTTGTTGAGATGCTGGTGTCCTCAAGTTACTCTCTCGTTTTAGGTTTTTCAATATTCATTTAGCTAATGCTTAGGTTATCGGAGAAAATTCCAGTTGCTGGATACTACCCACTACAGTTACCCATTGAGGGTATGAAGACTCGAACTACTCTAGAAAGAAAACCGAAACATTTCGAACGATATTTTTTTTTTTTCATCGGCTGCGTTTTCGTGCTGGAAACTTTTTGTTTTCGTAGGGTTCACTTGAGCGTGTAATATGTAGTAATTTTATGCTCGATGGATTCAAACAGCGCTTTTTACGTGTACAGTATGCGCGTTATCATCGCGTATCATCTCGAAAGATAGTACGCGTTTTGTAGGGTGGCGCGGCGTCGTGTAACGAAAACGATGCGGTCGCTTTTAACGCTTATAAAACGCGTTAATCGGAGAGTCCGATGACTCTTGAATTTCGACCTATAATTCGAATCGGTAGGGACGGAGGCGGCGAACGTAATAAACATACTGTGGAAAACATAGGAGAGCCGCGTGTCAAGGCGAAATGACATTCGTATTTGGAATATTTTCAATCTTGCTGGAGACCTCGGATTCGGATTTCCTTGAAGGAATGTGCCATTGAAGGCGATTGGCGATTTGCAAGAACGCGTTCTGGGCGAATTTTCGTGAGCGGCGGGTGTCGGGCGGTGTTTGGTAATAACGCGGTATCGAGTGCAACCGCGTACGATATTGTGTGTGCAGTTTTGGGCGACGCGGGCGCGCGGCCATAGCGTGAAAATGGAGGCCGCGACGAATCGAGCGCGGGTAGCCCGCGCCGCGCTGGTTTCAACAGTTATAATTGTGCGTTTTTCGCAGGTTGACAATGTAGCGAAACGGGCGGCCCGGACCGTGTCATAATCGCGCTCTCCTACCAGTGCACCGGCGACTGCATTTTTTCGCGGCGTTGCCCTTCGAGCGTTGGGGTACGTTGACACGACCTTTAGGCGTATGGTCCGGCCGGCGAACCCCTCTTTACCATATGCAACCGATAGGAAATGATTGGGTGGTAATTTCACGTGCGTTTTTTTTCCTTTTCCTTTCCGTTCCGTGGTTCGATTGTTCGCGTCTACGTCTGGACGGTGTTTCTCTCTCTCTCCCTCTGCGTCCGCGATAAATCGATCTAATATATATCCATCGAACGGTGCTTGTTTACGTCAGTATCGTTCGAGATCTTTTTCGGTGTTTTTAGTGGAGTGATTGGTGGGTACGTTTAGTCAAGATATCTTACAGTATGGGTGATATAAAATTGGTCGCCTTGGTAAGTACACTTTTCATATTATGATGTAGTTTTTTTTTTCATGTTTTTACGTAAAGAATTTTTTTTCGCAGTTAAGCGATTTACAGTTTTTTTTCCTACTTCATCGAGCTTCCAATTCTGATAAACGTGAACTCACTTCAGTCGAGTACCAATTCATAGTGTTTGCGCGTATATACAGTGCTCGTACGATGTGGTACTTTTATTTCGAGAAAAAATATTCGCCTTTCAACTATAAGTATCGCGATATTGATTTAGGAGAAAATTAATCGTAAAATACGTTTCGGTGTTTGAAATATGATTTTTTTTTCGACACGTTTAAAAAACGCGGTCGAGTGGTTTGGAAAAAAAATTAAGTGGAAAATGTAAGGCTCTTTGGGATTTATTTTTATCGAGTGCTTGAAACCGAGGAAAATAACGATCGGAATATTTTTCACGCTCTCTTCCCGAGCCATTTGCCAGAGATGGCGTGCCCATTCATCGTAATATGGTAAACGCTGTGCTGTAATCGACTGAAGTGTTTTCCGTCCCGGATTTCTGTCGGTTAGCGTGTTGAAGTTGATCCGGAGTGCTGACGACGTGATTTGTGTCCGTCTTCATTGACGATATTTTATGGTTTTCTTCGTGGTTTTTAAATCATTGAGAATTCTAATATTTTCAATTTAAAATTTTTTCAAACTCAAATTCTTCCCCAAAAAATTAGAAGTAGAAAATAAATTTCAAGTATAATATTTATAGACTGTTGAACTCCATTTGTACGAAGAAATAAAAATGAATGAAAATTGTAATGAAAAAATAGTCACAATATCATATTTCTGAATCATGATTAACCCTACAATACCTCATATATTCATGAAATTATTCTATTTTAAATTCACATACAGATGGGATGATTGATTTTTTCACTTTTTTCAAAGTAAAATGTAAAGTAAATCACCATGAGAAAAATAGGAATGCAAGTTTTTAAACCGGAGAAAATTAAGTGTACCTTTATTAATCAATAATGCTACTACAAAAATTTCCAAAAAAAAAAAGTTGTTCCATAAATTGAATTCAAAGCAAAAAAACATTCATTGAATAACTCCGCATAAAATTAAAGTCATCAGTCCAACATTGAAAAATTGATGAGGAATAAAAATTATGATAAAATAGTATTTACTGCCCCTTCGAAATCGCAAATATGCAATATTTGTGACAAGTGATTTAATGACTTTGCACCTTCCCCCGAGTTAGCCGGGGTTGCGTTGCGCTTCTTTCGCTGTCCGAAGACTTGGAGGAGTTGAAAACCTTGTGACAGTTATCACGTATGCGGTATCCTGGAGTGAATAGCAAATTTGGCTCAAAAAGGCTTAGTGTCCTGGTTCAGCTTATCAGTGAAAATTTTAACAATTATCATTCAAATTTTACCCGAACAGTAATCCCGTGGAAAAAAGTTGAAAGAACGTAGAAGATGAGGGGCGGCTCATGTTGCGATCTCATTCCAACAACCCGGTCATTCCGCTACGATGAAATCTGCGAGAGGTGAAGAAATAAAAATTGAGCAATTTTCAACACCTGGATGATTAAATGTTTACGCTGACGCTGCGGTAGCAGCCGCGCAGTCATTAAATAGCTAAAATGACCGTAAAATGGAAAGGAAGGGGGGAAAGCCCAGAAGAGTGCGCTGCCAGAGAAAGAGGAGTGCGCGTCGTTAAAAACGAGTAATACGTTCACGTCGCGTCGGCTGTAATACGATAATCGTTAATCACAAGCTTCACTCATTAGAGTAACGAATTCTTTCGAACGCCTCGCCATGTCAAATGGATGGAAATGAACGGTCGCGCTGGCGGCGCTGCGGACCAGTAACAAATAGAATTTAGTGAGTGAGTGTAATTCGAAACGTATGTGTAGACGAAGAGGATAAAGGATGGAGGAATGAAGAGAGGAACGAAACGTGTGTTTAAATAGATCGCGGATGACGATGATTTCGTCTACGCGTATGTATTGTAAGATGGTAGAAAAGAGGGGTTAGGGGGAAGAGGGACCACGTTGAAAACAGGTTTCATATAGGAGTTTCGGTGATGAAGGCTTTTTTCACGTTTGAGCGCGCGGTTTTTCTTTCTCTTTTCTTCGAATACAGCCGGAGGGGTTTTTTAGCAGCCTCCTACATAGTAATAATTACAGGTTGATGAATAGTGTAATATAACCTGTTATTTTATTGTGCAGCTTTGCGGGAAACCTCAGGACGGCGGCCTCTTCTTATTAATAATAATAATGATCGTCGACCGCACACATAAATACGAAGGCTTAGAGACTTAATAACTTCAACACGCAACTGTTAAGAGAAGGGTTACATTTTTTTTCTTCTCGTTTCTCGTATTACGAGGGGAGAAAAGATGCTCGTATGTTGTAGCGGTTAGCTAAGTAGTATAATTAGTAACACGTTTTTTTTTTTTTTTTTTTTTCATCTTCTATTTCTCTCGATAGTGAGAGTAATGGTGAAATTGATTTTGAAAATTGTTCATAATGTCGTTTTTATCATATAGGTGGCGACATACGCGACATTATGTGTATTCGTACAGCCTAATTACGTAGGAGCTAAAGAGGCGGACGCGATACCAGCGGAAGGGTACGTAAAATGGGTATTATAGAAGTGTAACGCGGATAACGCGAAGCTTTTATATATTGGCGGGATTTTTTGTTTGATTTGTGTATTGCAGAGTAATCAAACACACGCATTACCACACCGGTGAAGTGGATCACGCGCACAAACACGACGGTGAAGCAGTCCATCATCACGAACATCATGGTAAAGCGGAGCACGCGCATCATCACGGCGGTGAGTTCGGACACGGTCATCATCATGGCGGAGAATTCGGGCATGGGCATCAGCATCACGGTAGCGCCGAACATAAGCATCATCACGGCGGTGAGTTTGGTCACGGGCACAAGCATCACGGTAGCGCCGAGCATAAGCATCATCACGGCGGTGAGTTCGGACATGGTCATCATCATGGCGGAGAATTTGGGCACGGGCATCAACATCACGGTAGCGCCGAACATAAACATCATCATCACGGTAGCGCTGCTCATAAACATCATCATCACGGTAGCGCTGAGCACAAGCATCATCACGGAGGTGAATTCGGGCATGGTCACAAACATCACGGTAGCGCCGAACATAAGCATCATCACGGTGGTGAATTCGGACACGGGCACAAGCATCACGGTAGCGCCGAGCATAAGCATCATCACGGCGGTGAGTTCGGGCACGGTCATCATCATGGCGGAGAATTCGGGCATGGACATCATCATGGTGGTAAATTCGGTCACGGTCACGAACATCACGGTAGCGCCGAGCATAAACACGCTCATCACGGTAGCGCCGAACACGCTCACCATCATCACGGAAGCGCCGAACATAAACACGCGCATCACGGTAGCGCAGCGCATAAACATCATCACGGTGGTTCGTTCGGTCACGGGCACAAACATCACGGTAGCGCGTCGCACGGTCATCATCACGGCGGAGACTTCGGACACGGGCATAAGCATCATGGTAGCGCGTCTCACGCTCATCATCACGGTGGTGACTTCGGGCACGGGCACAAACATCACGGTAGCGCTTCGCACGCCCATCATCACGGTGGCGAATTCGGTCACGGACACAAACATCACGGTAGCGCGTCTCACGCTCATCACCACGGTGGTAAATTCGGTCACGGTCACGAACATCACGGAAGTGCCGAACACAAACACGCTCATCACGGTAGTGCCGCTCACGCTCATCATCACGGCGGCGACTTCGGGCACGGACACAAACATCATGGTAGCGCTTCGCATGCTCATCATCACGGCGGTGATTTCGGACACGGGCACAAGCATCACGGTAGCGCTTCGCACGCCCATCATCACGGCGGTAAATTCGGTCACGGTCACGAACATCACGGTAAATTCGGTCACGGTCACGAACACCACGGTAGCGCCGAACATAAACACCATCACGGTGGTAGTGCCGAGCATAAGCATCATCACGGTGGACACTCCAAACATCACCACAAGCACACGGTTTAAGGTAACCTCGCGACAAGCCGATACGATTATATCAGAAAATTTGTGTATAGCAGAGCTTTTTAATAAATCGCTATTTTTACACAAAAATTACACATCTCGCGAGGGTACCGATTCCCTGGAACTAGTCATTAGTCTGTACTCGGTGTTCTTCGACAGTATTCGCGCTAGAGTGTCCCGAACGAACGAATTTTCTGATATATCTTCTAAATTAGTTCCTATTTTTAATTTCTTCTTCTCTTTGTCTCTTCCTTCTTTCGTGTATTTGAGTAAGATAGGAAGATGAGATCTTTTTTAATGGACCCCCGGGGGCCTATATTACGATGTTTTGATATATTAAATGTATCCACCAATTTCTCTCTTATCCTGTGTCACACGCTGTTCCTATGTATTCACCAACGAGTTACCTATATTCTATTCTACTTGTATATTTATCCTGTGACTGTGATGTTATGAAATTTTTATTAATATGGTACGCTTTGGATGCGCTTTGTTTTTATCCATTTTACAGCTAAACGCAGCTTTACTTATGTTACCTATCACTGTTAACCTATTTTTGGTTGGAAAAATTATTATTTTTTTTTTTTTTTGTTTTATTAATATTTTTTCTTTCTTTTTTTCTTATTTTAATTTTATTTAGAAACGCCGCTGCGCGTATTATGATTGTGTGAATACGTACCATTTTTATTTTATAAGTATTGTTGTATTTGTTTTTAAAGAGAAATTTTACGAAAAAATGGTGATTTTTTCGTATCGTTTATTTATGACTGTTATGTACGTTTGTTTTGTTGTATTTATTTATTTAATAAATTATTGCTGCAATGTTACACGAGCTATTTTGTACGCTTACTGGGAAGTGGAGAGCGATTAAAGAGTAGTACATTCGAACGAGCAAATCACTCGTTTGTTGGCCTCATCGTAAGTGGATGGGTATTCGATATTTGTACTCGTTGGCTCGTTGGCGTGTGGTTTTTCTCTCTTTCTCTCTCTATCTCTGTCTCTCTCGACGGAGATTGTTTATCGTTTTTAATGTTCGGTTTTGATAAAGTAAACAAATTAATTTATCGAATTTTTCGACGATAAGGAAAAAAGGGTGTAGCGAGGGAAGCGAGAGGTCGGAGAATTAGAAAAGTTTGTTTTGATTATAGTTGTAGCGAGTTGGTTAATGGACGAAGTATTTATAGCGTTATTCGCGCGAAATTTTAATTACGTGGTTATTGATATCTGGAAAAGGTGCGCGGTTGCGTGTCGAGTTGTAATTTCTGGCGAGCTCGCGTTCGTAGGTACGAAGTGTAATAGCGTATTATTTAATTAATACGTTTACACGATCGTTAGGTATACCGGGAGGTTTGTATGAGCGCACGAAACCGAACAGGGACGAGGAGGGATACTGACGCGTCGAAACGGTGATTCGGCGAATAAGCTTGAAGAGTGTGATTGAAACTTTGACAGTGGAAATTGGGAAATTTTTTTCCTTTTTCTACTTCGTTTTATGGTGGACGTACAATAAAGAGTCAGAGAGGCATAGCGACGTTTCATAATATCATTATGATAATGCGGTTGTAACATGTAATAACGTGTCGAATTCAATTTAAAACGCAAATAATTGTTACATACTCGATAATGGTATTAACATTGATAACGAATGACACGGTGAATTAGTCACGAATGGTTTGTACGTGCGATTTAACCTACATATTCATTTGTATGTATAATTGTTGTGAAATTATTATTTCGTAATTCGACTCGTATATAGTCGGTACCGGGTTTTTTCATACATTTTTCGATGCTTTTCGCGAAGGAATTTTTTTCCCCCTGGTCGGTTCTTGTAATGCGCGCGTTCGCGATTATAATTCGGTTGCACGCTTTATCGAAAGTCGAACGAGAAAACGATTACTTAATTCGCGCCGTCGACGCGGTACCGACGTTAATTGCTGGAACGCGGATCGGGTCATCATACTGGTTGGTATTTTAGGCTGGCAATTGCGACGTCAAGGTTGCGTGTCGCGAGCGGATATTAACGGCGATTTGATACGATACCGGTAACGAGCGACGGCGAGGAGGTACGGAAGTGCTCGACGTGGAGATTTGGTGAAGTTTTGAACACGTGGTGGAGTGGAGACGAAGCAGTGGGGGTTGATGGGAATTTAGGAAAATGTGATGCGCTTATTTCTACGAAAAAAAAAAACTATCGGTTGGACTTTGGTCAGATATCTGTGTATGACACATCAGTAGTAATGTAGAGATCGTGTTCAAGTCGAAGAACTTGTTTACAGATTTTTAATTCGACTTGAAGTAGCCGCTCTCTCGGATTTTGAGAGGAGGTGGAGAAGAGGCAAATTGCTCAAAATTTTTGTTTGTGATTTCGTGTGAAAGAGTCAATAACGGATATCGATATATCCAAATTTCAGCTTCCTAAGATAATTTAAAGGAGAGTTGGAACAGAACATTCCTTTTTGAGTAGGTTTTGAGTCGCGAAATTTTTTGAACCTTCTACATCTCCTCAGCAAATCTACCCAAAAAGCTCAAACTTCATATGTGAGGTTAGTCAGTGACTGTAACATGACTCTCTAAATTTGGGTCAAAATATATCCAAAATGACGGATACTAAAAATTCCAGGTTATCTGAAAGTCCCTTGAAATGGAGTACATCGTAGCTCCCCATTGGAAGAGAGATGAGACGTGCATCTCGACAGTTTTTCACGTTTATCTTCGTATCTAAGGCTTACCCACGAAAAGTGGTCCTATGATAAATTAATCTACGTAAAATTTCCTACAAATAACGTTACCTTAATTTTTTTTGTAGAGGTAATTTTTGCTCAAAAATTTGATCTAAATCTGAAAACTACTCAAAATACCAGTTTTTTCGTCATAAATCCTGACAATTGCATTGTAGAAACTTGCGAGTTTGCGCGATCAAAGAGTTGATAAGAAGTCACATTTTTTTCATCTCGAGTGCAACTTTTTTTGGATTCGATGCGCGTAAGTTATTATCAATTTTGAGCCTTGAAAGTGATTGAAAATTTCATGGTTTTTCTTATCCTTCGTGTAATAATTCCAGCCCATATGCTTAGATTTTTTTCTTTTTGCTCCATATGAAGGCTCTTGGAATTACCTGTTGACATCGTGAGCAATCCTCTTTAAACAAATTTTCCTCAAAATTATAACCTTTTTAAAGTGGAACTTCTCGGGGAAAAATGAAAAATCGTGATAAAATTGTTAATTAGATTTTTTGAACAGAATTTTCGTGTTGAATATTTTTATTTAATTACCAGAAGTCCCTTGACATTGTTGGAGATACATTTCGGGGTCGGGGGGGGGGGGTAGAATGCCTTAATCCCTTATTACCTTATTACAATTTTTTTTTCGCATTATCTCCATAACTGGGACTTATTCCATGAAAAATAGTTCTATAGTGAATTACTCGCCATGAAATTCTCTACAAAAAAGATCCTTTCTATTTTTTTATATAGATGTCATCGTTTCCTCGAAAATTCAATTTTAACCTGAAAATACAAGTTTTTGGGGAGTAATATTTTTTAAGCAGAATTTCGCGTTAAATATCTTTATTTAATTACTAAAAGTGCTTTTCAGTGGGTGGAACCTTTTCCTACACAGCAATTATTTTTCGGGTTCATCTCTGTAATTATGGTTTATCGATGAAAGATGGTTTTATAATGAATAATTTGTCATATAATTCTCTACGAAAAGGGCCGAAATTATTCTCATCTTCATCGAAACAATTATAAGATACTCAATAACCCAAATGCAGCCAGCAAAGTAGGAAACCTACGGTCACAAGTCGTTATGCACATACCTACTGGAATATTTAAGTATTATGCTGGTAGAAAGTCTTCTAGACTTGGTGTATTTAGTTTTCATTCGAAAGTAGAATGGAAGCCCGTATGACGAAGTGATTAATTTTTTTTTTTTTTTTTTGCAAAGCTCGCCGTAAAATTTCATGCTTTTTAACTTTTACGAGTGAATGTAAAATGTTATTTTTTGGTACGTTAAGGAGCCAGGTAAAAATAATTACCCATGGTTAAGCAGCAAGCTAAATCTTTATCTGGCTTGGTCTCATTTTCGTTGAAAATGATGATATATGCTCGTTGCGGGAGAAGGGAGTGGAGTATTTTTGAGGTACAGGTATAGCATTAACGTGGAGAAAAATGGCGAAAAAATGGCTTAATTTTCTGAAATTCTTCTTCGTTGCCGTTAATTCAGTTTTTTGTGTCGTAAAATCCAAGTTCATTTTTGGTGATCGTTTGATGAAGTCATTTCTTCCCACATGTACTTAAGGAGGGAGAGGGAAGTGGGGACTTATGAATAGCATATCGTATGAATGCGGATCACGATCTACTATAGGTCGATGAAGTCGACTCGTTGGTTGGGTAAAATCGGTGCTCCAGTGGCGGGTACGTATTGGTACATGACTATACGCGAAGGTGTGTCCGCAGCGTAGAATTTCGGCGAACACTCGATGTCGAGTCGATGACTCGATACAGGTTAGATTAGAAAATATCGGTAGGCGGCGCCATTACGCGAAGAATTAGGGCCATACTCGAAAACGAAGAGAGAAAAAAAACACGAAACAGAACCGCGAAACATGGTAGAGAAATGAGAAAAAAAAATAAGACGACTCCGAAGACAAGTCGTGTTAGTTTTATAGACGAAACCGTTCCCTTATTAAATACACACTTTACGTATGAGAATGTCGACCGAGCCAGACGAAAGACGGAAGACGACGACAGTTGTCTAGCATCGGCGATTGATAATGAACGTTAATCAAACAGTAATAGAGCGAACGGAGGTTACAATAGAGCGTGGATCCGGGCACGGTGGTGCACACGTTGCGACGAGTCGTTGTGTAAACGGGACGCACCGGTGTATGTAAACGCGTATATAGTTTTGACGTTGTGTCAACAAAACGAACCCCGATAAATGTCGTGAAGATTTTCTATACTAGTACAACAACGATGCACTATATGCTACTTTGTTGAGTCAATACGCTGTGCTCTATACTATTTGTAAACAAACCGACTTTTTCTCCGCGTTTTTTTTTCCTCCTATGCTCGGCTATGTACATATACGCGAACGACGACGACCGAGATAGAAGGCGAAGAGAATGGAAAAAATACATAGTTACGCGATGATATATTATAACCTGTACGGTGAATGACTGAATTGCGTTCGAAGGAGAGAAAAGCTGAAAAGAAGTGTTTTTATTTACCCTGCGTATACGATATTTATATACGTAGTGTACATATTGTACTCGTTTTAGAAGCGCCTTTTCTTCGACCGATTTTCATTCTTATTCGGAATGAATCGTTTGGTTTTTGGAATGGGAATCGTGTAAATGATACTTTTTGGCCGCTGGCATCGAGCACTGGATAGGTATTGGCGAATGCCGGTTCAGCTAGGTTACGAGTTGACGACGTATCGGCTAACTCGGTGGGGGTTTATCGCGATTCATGAGTGAGAATTAGTTTGGACGATTATCGGAGTCGAAAGTGTCGATATAGGGGCATGTGAATGGAAAAATATGCTCGGATTAGCTCTCGCATTGCGGTGTAAGTATGAAGTTTGTAAGGTGATGAATGGGGACACTATTTTTACGTGGTACAAACGATGTGGATATGGTATCACCTGCGTCATAGAAGATATCATGTTATCATAGAGGTGTAGTCAACACAGATGCGAAACAAGCACCCCCGGTAGAAACCTTATATTTATATCGCATGTGATACTTTTTTCGCGATGACGTCATGAGGGAATGTCGAAATCAAATTTTTGGTACTTTGAAAAATTTTTTTGGTGAAACAAGTTGCACTCGTTGCCAACAATCAAAATGGTGGGGTACGAAAAATTCATACCTGTTTATAAAAGGGAACTAGGGGGTTCCAAAGATTGGTAGACCTTTAAATTGAACGAATGGAAATTTTTCCCATGATATT
Source organism: Phenacoccus solenopsis (assembly GCA_009761765.1). Classification (NCBI taxonomy): domain Eukaryota; kingdom Metazoa; phylum Arthropoda; class Insecta; order Hemiptera; family Pseudococcidae; genus Phenacoccus; species Phenacoccus solenopsis. The sequence goes on along the minus strand of CM019755.1, from coordinate 22,950,527 downwards.
TTTCTTGCATTTTCCTAGTGGAACATTCGCCGTGAAATTTTTTTTAAATTTGCTCAGGTCGCCCCCTCCCCCCGAATTTTGGTGACCCCAGAAATTGCATTCTTTGAATAATTTTTTTCATGTAGCTCATAAAACATGAGTAATCGAATAAAAATAATAATTAGCATTTTTTGACTATCTTTTACTGTAATAGAGTTGATGTATATCAAAGCTTTCGATTCCCTGTAGCTCCTTTAATTTTTTAGATAGACACAATTTTCATGTAAACTTTTATGTTGTAATATCGATTGTGTTATGATCACTTTATTAGAGTTATAAAAATAAAAATTTCTTATTCATCAAAAATTTATTTATTCATTTTTTTTTTTCAAAAAATTTTTTGCAATATTTTTCAAAAATTGAATTAAAAACAAATAATTCTTTAGAGATGTAGGGAAGAAGATTGTAAGTAGAAATGCTCTATCTGTGAATTTTGAAGAGATACAAATTTTTATACCCGTGTTGCACGTAAATTATCGCGTATTTACTCGTAATTACTGTAGAATGTAGATACCTTGAATATGTTACTGGAGTTGAAGATACCTAGAATATGTAGACCTTGATTTGTAATTCTACCTTAAAAATTCAAAAATTTACTTTTTTCAGCATTATGTATAACGATGTGGAAGAAGTATTGACTTTCAAATCAAAAATGTCCAAAAAGTTGAATAGAATATTTATTTTCTTCGTAAAAGGACAAATTTATTATGTGTGAAATCATATTAACACCCCTTTGCTCCCTTCCAAGATCAAATGAGAATTTTTTACGCAAAGGTATTCCGTTTTCCTCGGCAAGTGCTATCTGTTTTGTATAAAAATTTTTCGATATTCTTGAAAATTTGATTTTAAGCCATTTCATGTCATATATCATCGCTGAAGTGGAACGATTTTTATTTTTATTTATTTATTTATTTTAAATTGATTGTCATTCTGTTGAACTGTTGCAAATTGACTTTGGCAGTATGTGTAAAAAAAATTCATACCTCCAGGTTAATATTAATACCCTCCATAATGGGTTCAAAGTTTGAAATTTTACAATTCTTCGAAAAAACTGAAAAAAAAAATTGTTTTCGTGCAATGTGATTTTTTTTTCCAAAATCAAAAGAAATAAATGTCTGTCATTTTTCCATTATTCAAGGGTCCCTACAATACCTACAATACAATCCTTTCTTTCATGTATTTCTCCATTTAGTCGTGGTACCACCAGGGTAAGTGATTATTCCCTGAGCGTATTGAAAGCTGGAACTAAGTTTGATATTTTATATTTTTACGGTAGAAAAAATTAAATTGGCATGGCAAGCTGAAAGTGTTGCTTTCAAGTATAGAGCCTGAAGTTCTGAGTCAAAATTATGTTAGAGAGGTAAAAATTGGCTGAATTGAGAAGGTTTTTGGTCCTAAATTCAATTACATCGATTCGTCATCCCAAACCTATAATTCAAAATTCAAATGTATTGGTCTTCCCTAAAAGCTGCTGTAGAGGTACCAGCCTCATTTTAATTGGGAGATTATAGGTAAAGATAAATTCGTTGGCACTTTAGTGTAAATGACTGCTCTTCCCTCATCCCTCTCCACCCAACCCGAAATACATATACACTTTGTTTTAGTAAATTATCTCACGCCTCTTTTTGAGGTATCTGGAAATTTGTGCTTTAAAAGGTGCTCCAATTTCGTGTCTGCGTTGCTTACAACTATGTAGTAAAGTCAAAATATTCCTTCGTGACATGGTATGGTTTTCGATAAAACTTCAAAGTCTAAACCAACGACCCGTAACTAGCGTAGAAAAATTCCGAATCGACGAAAGAGTTTAATTTGAAGGCGGCGACAGACGCGAAAATTCAGTGGCTCGAGAATACCGCGTAATTATAAAATAAGCCCTAGACGTGGAATCAGGTATACGGCGATGCGTGTCGAAAAGTGTTGGGCGGCTGTTGCGGAGTACTTTTACTAGACCAGACGATGGATGCGAGCGCGAGTTTGCCAAATGGAAGACACGGTCTCATTGTTATTACGATCCATTATGTCGTCGTCTGGTTCGAGGTGAAATATTTTGGTCGGCTTTGCGGTGACCTTTGTTATCGAGCGTTACGTAAGGTAAATTGGCGTATAGGCTTGCGAGCGACGTGATTAAGAGGTATTGGAGGGATTCCAAGTTACTGTGTCAGCGTGCGATGTATGCGAGATGATTTGGGTTTTCAACAAGTAGGGTCATTTTTATGAGACGTGTTTCGCGGAAAAATATCGTCCGTATTTGACCCGATTACGATACGTGCTCGATGCTCGATCGATGTGCCCATGGGCTCGGCCACATTACCGATTATTCGTTTAAAAATGTAGAAATTTGTTCATCGCAATGATTCGCGTATGGTAGAGTATCTATGCTTATGCGATAGGACTGCCCTCGGTGTTTATTTAGTGGTAAGCAGGGACCGCTGTACTGTCGAAGAGTAGAACCTGTTCTTCGGCGTGCAATCATAATGACCATACGAACGATATTAATTTGATTGTGACCGTATTTCCTGCTTTTGTGGTCTATTGTTTGTAAATTTTATGTACTTCAGTACGTGGGTTGAAGGATGGTAGTGTGAGTGGATGATTCGGTTGATGATCGATTCAGTTGTGGACTTAGCGGTTATGATTTGTACTTCGGTATCTACTCAGTCATTATTTCGCTTTTCGTATGGCGTAATTACGTGGGTACTGAGTACTCGAATTTTATGGGACGTGAAAAGTTGCAATGGTAAATCGTCCTGGCGAATGTAAGATGGCGGTTTTCTGCACGAATAATCGTTGAAGAATTGATTGTGGTGAAGATACGAAATAGATGTTAATGATGGAATATATACAGCTTTATGTTGAATCTTGAAAGTTATGTTACGTAAGAAAGTCACTTGTGATATTTTTAGTTGGTAAATTATCTCTATTTATATTAATCGTCATAATTTATCAACATGAAGATATGCAGAAATACTTACCACTATACTACCGAGGAAATCATAATAATTCGTTGAATAGATGTTATACAGAAATGACAGTTTCCCAATCACCCCTTCCCCTCCCCTCCTCCTAATAGAAAACAATTCCGATTACATGATTGATAAAAAATATTGAACGATTCCAGTTATGAAAAAAATTATAATGATTCAGGAATTTTGTAAAATGAAGGTAAAATGTAAAATACGAGAGAAAATATCACTTGTTTTCAAACATCATAATTAATTTTTAGTAAAGGAACCAAAAATTAACAAAAATTATTCCATTTAAATTTGATAAAATATGATATAAAATAATGAAAAAAAAAAAAAAATTAATTGTGAGAAAAAAAAAAACATAATTGATTCAGGAAGTAGAAAAAGAATAAAGAATAGTTTCCTAATATAAAACAAATCGTAAAATACTATAAAGAAGAAATCTATTTAGTTTTCAAGAATCAAAATTTTTGGTGAAACAATAAAAATAGGGAACAAAAATTATTCTATTTAAATCTTATAAAAACTGATGTGAAATATTAAAGAAAAAATAACTTGAATGAAAAAAAATTACATTATGAGACATACTGTAAAAAAATTGTTTTGTGAAGTAAAAATAAAATATACAACAAAGAAAAAAAAATCATGTCATAATTTAGGGATTTCGTAAAGTGAAAATAAAATGTATGAGGGAAAATATATCTGGTTTTCAAGCATTATATTAATTTTTAGAGAAAAAATCAAAAGTATAACAAGAACTGTTCCATTCAAATTTAATAAAATATGATATAAAATATTAAAAAAAAAAATTATTAAAAAAATTACACATACATTCAGAAAGTAGAAAAAGAAAAAAAAAGAATTTCGTAAAATGAAACAGCTTGTAAATGGTCTGAAATGCAACAATTTGAAGACCCCCTCTCCCCCCTCTCTAAATCAGGTGAGCTGTAATAGCCATTATTTTCAAGTTGAAAACTCAGCTAAAGATATATCATTCTGTTTATCAAAATCAAAATTTATCCACGATGAAAGAATCAGAATTATAATAAAAATTATTTTGTTAAAATTTATTAAAAATTGGTATGAAATATATGCGAAAATCAATGAAAAAAAAAAAAAAAAAACAAATACCTAATGACTCAGAAATAGTAAAAATTTTTTCTTGAATGAAAACAGTTGTGTAAAATAGAAATAAAAGTAAGATACGAGAGAGAAAAGTATTTTTAGCTTTGGAAAAACATAATTACTTTTTAATCAAAGAATCAAAAATATAGCGAAAATTGTTCTGTTCAATCTTCGTAAAAATTGATATGAAATATTGAAAGAAAGAAAAAAGCGAATTTTAAAAAAATTACATCATGAGTCAGACAGCGAAAAAATTGCTTTGTAAAGTGAAGATAAAACTTGAAATGTAGTAGAAAATTTCAAAGTGATAAAATCAAAAATATAACAAAAATTATGAGAAAAGCTAAAAAAATTATTGTAATTACTGAGAAGATAATTAAATTAAAAGAATTAAAATAGTTGTAATTTTCATTTTTTTATATTTATTTTTTTCAATATTTATTGTGAGTCTTATGAAACCTTGTGGAGAAAAAATCATGAAAATGGGTCTATTAGATAAGCCTGGCAACTCTCAGGGTTTATATACAAATTTTTAAAATTAAAGTAATATTATAGAAAATATTTAGAAGAAATTTAGTGTTTGAAAATCAAAAAATTATCGAAATCAATCCTTCAAAATGTAATGTGGGAGCCTATGTTCTACACCAGGTGGTGGTTGTTTCGATTTCACGATGAAATACGATCTTTAAAATGCTCCTTATACTCTTGAAAATATTCCGATTACGATTATCGGACGGAAAGTGGCTACAGAAACGTTTATCGAGCACATTGTATGGTTATTCTTGTAAAATTATGAATAATCGAATACGTCACGCGAACCGAACGACGCGCACGATTTATAGTTTCCATCGCTAATTCCGCGACTCTGCGAGTAGTTATTTCCCGTGAAACGGCGCGCGAAAAGGAAGAGGAAATGGAATTAGGACACGAGATATAGAAGAATAGAAGTCGTAAAAAAAAAAATTGAAATAAAAAACAGTCTTTAGAAAAAAAAAAAAATCCGAGCGTATTAAAACGAGCGTCGAAATGCGACGACGACGACGTTATTCGACTATTGTGTTTGGCGTAAAAAAAAAAACGAAAAAAAAAATTCACGCGACACCTCGGGAATTACGCGAGGCGTTACGTAATAATTCAAAGGCTTCGCGTTATTTCGTCATTATTTTCGCGGGGGCGCGCGATATCGTTAAATAATGATGTAACGTGTGGCGCGAGTGCGGGCGACGGGGTTAACGAAATGAATTAAAAGAGCGCCGGTATATTGCGGGCAGCCGGCGCGGCGTTCATTATGCGGCGCGAAAGTACGTACGAGTCGTTTAATTTAGTAGCATTTCGAACGAAAGCGTCGCGACCGCGGTGCGCTTGTTACGGCGCGGGGGAAGAGAAATTAGCGAGCTAACCGAGATTAACGAGTATGCGAAGCGCGGTCCGCGTCTCCGCCGTTTGATATACGGCGTGGTAGGCGAAAAATGTACGATATGAATTATGCTCGCTGAGCCCAGCGAAACATGTGTTTTTCGTGCTCTATCGACGTACGACCGCTGGTTAATTAGCGAGCGCGAAAATATTAGCCGGATCGGACGACTGATGCGGAGGCCGGATGTCGGCGTCGGCGGTGTAATTATTACGATAGCCAATTTAACGGTAGTCGACGGTGCAGGCGAAACTAATGGTTACGTTTTATGGTGTTTTTACAGGGCCCGCCCCAACCTGGCCAACCATTTAAGTTTACGGTCATAGAGTCTTGCGACAGAGTTAAAGAAGAGTTCAATTTTCTGCAAGCGCAGTACCACAAGTAAGTGTAAACGTCGACGACGGCTTTAAAGTTTAGCACACTTCGGGAGTTTTTAACTTAATTAGGGGCGAGATGGCGTGGCGCTGCTACGACACTTATACCCGGAGCTAGGCGTATAGTTGGTTTTTCGGTTCGAGTGGCGAAACTCTCGACAATTATTTAAGCGGTAAATTACCGCAAATTAAATTTTCATTTTCGCCTCGACGCTGAAACTCGCGCGCCGAGTTTCAATATCCACTTTTAAAACTTTTCCCGCCGGTAGAAGTTATAAATTTCGTAGCGAGCTCGGTGGTTCTCAGAGTGTGGGGGTAGGTGAACAGGATGTGTCGTTGGGGTTTTCGATATAGTGGATTTGGAGTGGAGCGGTGTTACGTTGTCACGATGCGATAGGGTGGCACTACGGTGTAACTAATTTCCGTAAAGGTATACCTTCGTTTAAAGGGCGGAAAAGCGATGATACGTGGTAATTCGGTGTAGTGTGTAGGTTTGAGTAAATACTGAAAATACGGTCGTTGTTAGTGGCGTGTAAATATGACCTGATTACCTTCGATGGTAGGTTGGTGATGTTGTTGTTGTTGTTTTTTTTTAAAATCAGAAATTATTATTGGATTTTTTAAGGGGGGAGGAGGGTAGGATATAAAATTTTTTGGTTGAATGCATACAGTACCAAGGCGGACATTTTTAAAACTTTTTTATATTACGCACAGGTCAATGAAAACCAGATTCACAAAATTAAGAAAAAAACTCAAACTCGACACCAAATCAGATGAAATGGAAATCGAGGATATCTCAGATGGACTTTCAGAAGGAGGTTCCGAGAACGGAATAGTCGAAGGATAAATAATTCATAAATGTCATTTTTCATACAATGGAACTGCAATGGCTTATTAAGTCATACCGCTGAATTAAATTAAAAAAAAAAAAATTTTAATTGGGAAACTAGATTCAATTTGATGTCTTGATTTTTGAAAAAAAAAAAAAAAAAAATGCATGCAGTTCTCAAAAAATAAAATAAAAAATCATATTGAATTTTTATGTCATCTGCGAAAAATATTAATAGATGTTTTGAAAAACAAAAAATTGAAACATCATAATTGCGGGAAAAATACGATTTTTGCTTTATGGCCCGTTTCCAGAAAAACTATGCAACCCTTGAGGATCTTTTTGAGAAATTTTTACTCAGGAGTGTCTGGTCAATGATTTAATGCAAGGATTTTGCAAAATTCCTATTTCATCTCAACAACTGTTCAACTTTCTCATAATTTTTGTCATGTTACTTCAGTGAATTCCATAAAAAGCACCACCAAACTAAAATTTTACAAAATCCTCCCATTAAATCATTGACCAGGTACTCCTGAATAATTTTTATTAAAAAAGATCCTCCTTGGTTGCATAGTTTTTCTAGAAACTAGGCATGAAGCAAAAATCGTATTTTTCTCACAATTTTGATGTTTCAATTTTTTGTTTTCCGAAAAATCTATTAATATTTTTCGCAGAATGTCATCATAAAAATTCGATATGATTTTTTATTTTATTTTTTGAGAACTGCATGCATTTTTTTCAAAAATCAAGACTTCAAATTTTTTGCAAAAGAAATTAAAATGAATCTAGTTTCTCAATTTTTTAAAAAACTTTGCATACAAAAAAAAAATGCGTAATATAAAAAAGTCTTAAAAATGCTCGCCTGTGCACTGTATGCATTCAACCAAAAAATTTTATATCCAACCCCCCCTCTCTCCCTCCTTAAAATATTTCTATTCTTAATTATCAATAATTCATTCTTATCAATTTATAATCTATATAATTGTGATAAATAAAAATTTTTAATTGAATTTTTTTTTTTCATAAAAACTAGTAGGTCCTTTTTTTTATTATGTAAAAAAGGATTAGAAGGTTACATTGAAAATATAATAAATGTAAAATGATTTCGTAAATTTTTGAGGGAGAATATTAAAAATCTCCTATATGAAGTAAAATGAGACTTATCTTATTTGTTTACTTATTTTCTAGCCTTTTAGTTACCTTTTTCTTTTCACTTTATTCCTGTTGTTATCCACGTCCATTTATGCCTAATTTTGGAATAAAATAAATAGCCTCCATCTTAGTACAATATCGTCGCTAAGCCACCCCTTGACTGCAAAATAAAGTAGGGTTCTTTTTTTTTTCTTTTTTTCTTTTCAACTGTTTATTATTAATTAATTTTGTTATTGTATTATTTATTTATTCGACGTTAATTCATCGAAAATGAGTAATCCTTAACCGCGCAGAAGATTTAACGCTTACGATAATAGAAATCATTAGGAACCCCTGAAGTCGGCGTATCGGATCTCGGCGGCGTCGAACGTGTTTTCCGAAACAATTTAAAATTTACACATTTCAGCTATAGGCGGCCTCGAATATACATTGGAAGGCTGGAAAGCGGGCCAAGATCTGGCAGGGTGTTATTTCGAAGTCATTTCAAGGGTGTTGAACCGAAAGGCTGGTAGCATATTTTTATGGGCTGGACTTGGAGTTTGGCGCCGAATGAATTTTCTATAATCTGTAGACAATTGGAAACTAATTTCTGTATTTTTTTTTTAGGGATTTATTCGAGTAGAATCGTAGCTCGTAAAAACTAAAACGTTTTTATTTGTTCGATATTCGAAATTCGTGAAAGTGGGTAAGAGAATAAATTGATTTGAGTTGTTTGAACGAGAGTTGAGAAAATAGTTTGCGATCTTGGAAATGCTGACGATGAAAAAAAGCTCGAAATGTTTTGTTTTTATTTTTTGACTTCTCTAAAAAATATAAATTGATGGGAAAATTGTATCATCCAGTTTTCAATTATATGGGGCGTTTGAAAGTTGAAGTCGAGACCTTAATATTGAAAAAATTAACGATACAGTTTTCTCGGGAATAAGTTGTATACGAAATTTGAAAGATGGGCTTTAAAATCAAAAAGAATGTGTTTAAAAATGATCATTACATTTACGAAATATTTATTCAAAATTTAAGGAGGAATCTCGTGAAAAAGCCATCGTATCGAATGAACAGAAGCAGGTGAAAATCTTCAATATTGTAGAATAACAACAACAAAAAAAATAAAGATCAACATTCACGAATTAATATCTTCTCGTGAACTGCCGGAAGAATTTAATCTGATTGCTCTTTGGTTATTCTCGAATTAGTTATTGGTCGGGGTAAGAGGTGGGATTACATTTTCAATGTCTTCTTAATTGCTATTATTATTTTTATTTTTTCATATATTATAGTACGAGTTTATGCGGTGACAGATGGGACGAAGGGAAGGTTGCCAACACAGCTAAGGAGTATCAAAGTGACTTTGGTGACATATTTCTCATCACAGATAGTCAATTTTTCAAATTAAAAAAATTAATAAATAATGTTTTAATTTAAAAAAATGTATATTTATCGTATGAATATTGCTGAGAAACCCTGGACTATCAACATTCAATTATACTGAACTTTCCCCGAGATGCTTTTCTAAGCAAAATGAAAAAAGTTCAGACGAAATAGCAAAGAAAAACAAGAAGGCAATGATGGCCAATTAAAAGAAGTTTAGGATTCCAAAAATAACAAAAATCGTCAAGGCTGGACAATGGTAAGGAAAGAAATCAAGAGAAAGACCAGCAATGGACTAAAATCTGCAACAGATTACTAGCACCCAAACAAATTTATCATTTAGATTCCTCCTAAATTTTTCAACGCAAGTGTATACGATTTGTACCCCAAGTGCGAAAAAAAGAGGAACGTAGTTGTATGCCTCGTTTAATGCGTCAGATGCAGAAACTAGTAAATTTTTCCATCCGAAGAGCGGAAATAGTGAGGTAATTTTTAAAGACCTCGTTCGTTGTATGAAAATGTGTGCAACAGATCTCATTACTAATGTGCGCGAACACGTTTTGAAAAAAAAAAAAAAAAAAACAGCAATTCGTTCAAAACAATTTTTTTTTTAATAATGTCAAATTGTTCATTTAAACATACGGTAAAATTGATTTTTATTCATGAGATGAAAAGTAACCTCTAAACTGTGGTAATATCAAGAAAAAAAGGGTATAATTTCTATATTTATACATATTATTTCTTTAAACCAGTAATATGGCTGAATAATTTAGAAAGTAAATAGATGAAATAATTTGATATTTATCACTTTTCATCGTATAAAAAAAACACTAGCATGTCTTTTTCTGTAAAAAAAAAAAATTGTAGGTTGCTAGAATTCTTTCAGGGAAGGAGCAATGATGAAAAATAATTTTTTAGGATTTTTTTACAAGTTTTTCGATTAAGAAAAAAAAATTAAAATCAAAATTTATGTTCCCTAATATTTTGTTGTTTCAATTCTATGAGGAGTAAGTAAGTAAGTAAGAAAATAATATTTTTTTTTTTTTAATTTTAAGGAATTTAGAATCGAAAAAAAAACTGAATCAGCAAGGGAAGGGGAGAAAAAAATTAAAATCATTTATGGCACCTAATATTCTATTTGGTTTCAAATCCATAGAAAATAATTTTTTTTTTAAATTTTGAGGAATTCAGAATTGAAAAAAATCTGGATCAGCAAAGTGGGGGGGGGGAAATGAAAATCAAAATTTATGATACCTAATATTTTACTTGGTTTCAACTCCATGGAAATAAATTTTTTTTTTGTTAAGTTGGAAGAATTGAAATTGAAAAAATCTGGGTTGAGGAGGGTACATAGAGCCCCTTGGCTATAGCACTATTTACAAAAAATTTTCTCTTTATAAAAAAAATTCTAAAGAAAATTATTCAAATTTGCATTCTCTGTTCGTATGCGTTCACTTATGATGTTAATTACGTAGAAGAGGTTGTCAAAGAGAGTAGCCTTTTATTCGGTAGAACCAGCCTTGGAGAAATGGGTTGATCGACCATTTAACCAAAACGTACGAGTACTTGTGATTGTACGTACAATGTACGTAGTTTGTAAATTGTACTTATAACTTTCCGAACGCTGTTTACCATATCCTCGAGGTGAAAGGTGTTGTCGTTTAAAATACGTCTAAAATAGTTCGCCTTGACTTATCGCCGCGAACATACAGTACCACGTACGTGAAGCGAAATTTCGTACACGCGACAAATAATATCGTATCTACTCGGTGAACAACAACGAGCGCCACTCAAGTAGGAATATTTCATTTTCAACTCGTATCTGTGGGCAACGAAAACGTAGAAAGGAAGTGTGGATGATTCCCGTACGTGTCGAATTTCGCATGGGCGCTGACTAATCGCATTATCGTGTAATTGTTAGGCTGTGAGGTTAACGGGGCTATCGCCTATCGATTGGTTGGCACCGGTTTTACGAGAAGATAGGAATCGCACGTGGACGTGGTGATGGTTGGGTACGGGGGAAAATCTCGTTAAAGCTGCTTCGGCTTCGCCCTTCGTTAATAAAATGTAAATGCGCGTTTAAAGTTCATCGGGAAACGAAATCGCGGTCGTTATTGTGTACGAAGTGTACGTGTAATTTGTAAAGCAAATTTTTTTCGTCGAATCGGATTATCGGGGTTCGTTAAAAAATAAACGTATCGGGACGAGGACGGTGCGGTGTCTCGATAATGCGTATAAATTGGGATCGATTCGATGTACCGTAGGCGAGCAGTGAATCGGAGATTAAACTTCGTATCAGTAGCGAAAGGTCGAGGAAGTACGAATTAATTACGACGACGATGTTTTCTCGTATGGTCGCGATATGTTGTGCAATCGTATCTGGAAGAGGAGCTGGGTCGAGAGGTCGGAAATGTTATGTACTCGAGTCTTAACAATGATCTTATTATTGGGCGGTTTAATTAAATTTTGAAAAGTGTAAGCAGCTTGTCGCGTTATTGGAGCTGAGTTCGTAATGAGAGCATGTCAAGATTGATTGATAATACTGGTGATTTCTTTATGCGTATTCGAAGCGATGAAAGCTGTTGTAGCTCTTGCCCACAGCAATTAAATGAGTGTACACTCATGAAGTTTTAGTTATTTGATACCTCTCGAGTATTTCTCGAATTTTATTTCATCCGCCATTTTGAGATCATTTTGACTCGAAGAGTCTTATTGTTGCTTCATAGTAATGTGACAAGCTTCTTTGTTACGTATCGTGAGAAGATATGGAGAATTACAGGTGTTCCATTCCCAAATTTCTTTTTTAAAAGTCGTCTTTCGCTCCAACTATTCTTGAACAGTGAGTCTAACTCTACAGGTGACTAAAATTTTATATGTTGATAATTTAACCTCTCTCTGTTATGTTTCATGGAAGATTATCATCGGAAAGCTTCGACTCCTATTCATTCCCTTTCATATTTGTGGGACAGAAATTCCTCTTCATTGATTCCTCATTCATTCCAACATCGCCTGTGAGGTTGAATTTGAAAAAGGTTATGCTCCTTGACCTCAATAATGATATGATTGAATATTTATCAAAACTGAAGTATTTGAAGCTTCTCTAGCTATTCATTCGCTATTTTGTGTTAATTTCGACCCAAATTTGAGGGCTTGTATTGTACTCTCGTGGATTTATTTGAGATAAATTATACTTTATGACCGTAGCCATAATATGAATAATCAGTTGGAGGTATTTGGGTATTTTCAAGGTTTTCTCAGATTTTAATGGATTGACTTCACAGGTGATATTAGAGGTTATAAAGTGCGTTTAATGCAAAGACTCAGTTTCCTCTCCCAAAACCATTATTGTCTTCACATTCCTCCCATACCCGTTCTGAATGTTTCTAGGAAGCTGAAATTCTTTACGCAGGTATTGAATTATATTGAAACATTTTAAACCTTATTTTAAACCAACCTCTCCACCCCCACCCCTCTGCAACTATATTGTAACATTTTAAATCTATCTTCAACCACCCCCTACACCACTCTGCTTATATTTTGGGAACTTGAGTCTTGGAGATGTGTCGAGTATCTTTACCCATTGAATTATACGAATGTTTGGGGTATTTAGAGTTCTCTCCGGCTTCCTTTTGATTTTCGCTGTTTCTTCATTTCGAATGCATTCTGAGCCAAATTCGAGTTGTCATATCTTGGTCTTTAAAATAGTTTGACCTATGCAGTTCGAGTTCTTTAATTGCATTCGGTGAAGATATGTGTCTTCCTTGAATAACAGTTTTCTCATTTCTCTCCCATCCGACTGCATTTACGTGATAAATTGTGATATTTTCATAACAAGCTGATCATTTGTTCTCACTCGATCGTATAAAATAGTAATCGAAAAATTTTGCTTTTTTATGTATCCTCGTCATATTTTGAAGGCAAATACTTCTTCTCATACCTTTTAACATTAACTTTGAGAATGGATTTGACATATGTTATGTGTACTTCTTGGCTCCAATGATCACACGAGTTCGTGTTGTCAAATTTGAGCTATTTGAGAATCCTTAAGCTTCTCTCATGTTTTGATTGTTTAAATTTCTTTGTGCATTTAGATCCATATAAGTTGCCATATTGTAATCTGTGACCAGTTCGAAGTACATTCGAGGTCTGAACTTATTGAGTTATTTGAGACTCCTCAAGTTTTCCTCAGGGACGTACTGAAAGGGGGGAGGGGAGCTTCCCCCATTGGCTTTTAGAAAGTCGGTAAAGTTGGTAAATTTGGAGTTTTAGCGTAAAGTTGGTAAACTTGACCACTTGCGCAATATTATTACAACTATTTTTAAATGTTTTGAAGATTACATCGTATTTAACATCTTATTTTCGTGGAGCAAAAAAAAAAAAAAAGGTCAACAGTTGGTAAAATTGTAAAATTAGTTGGCAATTTTTAGTTCCCCCCCCCCTGAAGAATGTCCTCGGCACGCCCCTTTTCCTCAGATTTTGACCAGCCTTCATTTTGAATACATTTGGAACTGAATTTAAAGGATCATGTTGCAGTGCTCTACGTAGCTACTCGTAGATAAAGTGTTGCGTGAATTACTACATAAGGTTGAATCTATTTCTTACCGATTATCAACGCGAACTTATTATTAGCCATAGTTGATATACTATATTAATGGTAATCGGAACTGCGGAGACCCGTTGGACACTCATGTCCTATTTTGTCCATTCTAACAATAAATCGTTTCTTTCGCATATTATTCGTTTCGTGCTTTTATCATTTTGTGTAAGTACGACAGTGTTATAGTCTCTTGAAATACCGTTATTATACTATGTGATAGGATGAGATTAATGACATTGGTGAGTTCCATTATAAAAATATAATAAATAAAACTGGTTAGGTCTATTATAAAAATATAATAATTAAAATAATAGCTATCGTTTCCATAATAAATGAAATATGTTATAGTCTCTAACTAGCTTCCTATTCAGGATTTGAGTTTCTTCGTTGGAGCCGAATTGAAGTCCTTCAAATTCATCTCAGTGTTGACCGTCGGCCATTTTGAATACATTTTAACCCAAATTTAAGTGGCTAATTATGTTTATATGAATGATAGAAGAATGAGCTATTATTGATTTGATATCAAAATTAAAAAAATTTAATTATCTAAAAATTAATATTCCAAAAAATATTGTTAAATTTATGAAAACGTAATTAATGTTAAATAAAATGAAAATTGCTGTTTTAAGTTCCTTAGGTTTAACTGAAATCTTCATATCCACCATTTTGGACCTAAATTCAAAAGCCGTGTTCTCTGATTAACTTCGCATTGGGAGTTTGAACTTTTAGATGAAGCATCAAGTTACTCACAAATTTTAATCAGCCAACGTTGAGAATCCATTTTGAACCGTATTCGAGGGGTCACGTTATATTCTCTTTGAGCTCTCCGTTTGAGGTTTTAGTTTCGTACTCGGAGCTATTTGAGGCTCCTCAAGTATCCTTCAGATTTGACTGTTCATCATTTTGGACTAGTTTGAATCAGATTCAAAGAACCATGGTGTGGTCTCTGACCAAGCCTACAGTTCAGGTTTTAGCTTCTTCGGTGGAAGTTTTTTCAGGCTCCTTGAATTTCTATAAGGTTTCAACACCATCCGTTTTACATCTATTTGAACCCAAATGCATGGAGTCGTGTTGTAATCTCTTACTTAGTTTTGCATTTTTCCTAAGTGAAGGTACTTGAGGCTACTCAAGATTCTTTCCAATTTTCACCCATTTGGACTCACTCAGGAAGTGATTTCAACCTCCAACTCTGCTCTAAATTCGCGTGGAAACTTGAAATTAAAATATATTGGTGTGCTCGTATTGGTATCGTAGTGTTACTTTGTTATATGATATCACGAGCGAAAAACCCAAAGACTCGAACGCTCTGTCCAGCCTTCCTCGAAAGTTGAACGAGTGGATATTTCAAGGGGAATTGAAAATCTAACGAAACCGCTCTCGGAAATTCTTCGCAACATTATGTTAATAAATTTCATGCGATTTGTATGCATATGTAGTGCGCTTTCTGGGAAAAGATGGACACTGGCCAATCAATTGAAAATGGTTGAAACGTGAAGACGTGAAGATTGCTGCCCCCCCTCCCCTCGCCCATCTAAACTTCTCCACGTCAATCTGATAGGCTGCTGCAATAGCTTTAGTTTTTCGTCGAAAACTCGAGCGTAATTGATGAAAGTGGAAGCGATAAAAACTCGCCTCTCTGGCCCCTCCCGCGCGGTGATTTATGTAATAAAAAGGTCGACGAGTATGAAAGAAGCGACTGCTAAATACTTAATCGTCGGAACGAATTAAATTCGTATTTCGAGACGTTAATGAGACGCGAATAGGAGCGCGGGAATTTTTTTTTCTTTTTCATTTCGTCGGTCGTCGCCAAAATTTCGAAGCGTGCGGTAATTAAGTAATAAACGAGCGTGTACTATGTATTGTAGAGGTTTTGTTCGGATGACGCGTAATTATCAATTTGGCGGCGACTGCGACGACGAAAATGAAATAGGACGGAGACGTTTATGTTACGTTCGGAGCGGCGACGGAGGCGATTGCGAACCGTTAATTTTGTTATTCCGCCGAGCGTTAAATTTAATTAATAGGGTACACGCGTGTTATCGAGTTAAGTCGTTTATTAATGGGGGTGGGCGGGCGGCGAAAACGGCTAATGCGGATTTTTATTTATTTTGGCATCGCCGGTATAGGCGGAGAAAGGCGCGCAGAAGAATGCGAGCTGGTTTTCTGGCAGATAGCGGATTACTACGTTGCTGTACTCGTCGAGTGTCGAGGATTAAAGGCGAAGAGAAAAAGTATAATAAGCAAACTTTCGAAGCGGAGCTGCGGCGTTGCGTTGCTCGCAGTATATTGCGCGTCGCGTCGTCCATAATCGCGTCTAGTGGGCGAGTACGAGTGGAGTGGTACGCGGTCTCCGCGTGTTTCGGTTAATTTGATAAATGAATAAATAACTCGGGAGATGGGATTTGAGCGAAGGCGAGCGGTTCGCATGATTATAAGAGGCGCGCGCGTTTTCAGCCTAAACAAACTTTTAGGCGTTCGGCGTAGGGGTTGGTGGCGGATGGATGTGCGGTGGCGAATTTTATCGGCTCGTTGAAGTACGCCGGATGCGGCGTGGGACGCGGGTAACGTCTTCGGGCGCGACGTTGTCGTTTACACGTAACGATGTCGAGCGGTGTTCTAATTCCGCTCGGTCGTGTTTATATTGGAAGCGGTTAAATCAATTTCTACGCGCGCTAATTGCTTGGCTCGATTCCACGCTTGTAGTTGGCCCGATCCCTAATATCGGTTTGAATGGCCGGGGGAGTTTAAATGGTGAGTTTTGGTCGAAATGCAAACGATGGAGGTTGCAATATGGCGAATACGCGAAAAGGAGCGATTTTGAGAACCACTGCGGGGATGAAGTGTTTTTTGTCGGCCTCCGGCCAGTGTATTAGGACGATAGGCGTCATTAAGTAGTGGAGGGTGGCGGACCTTTCTGCGTCGGAATGCCGGGTATGGGGATGAGAAAAGCGTGTTTAACGACGAAAGAGGAAATGAAGTGTGAGTAATTAACAAGCGAGCTGGTAATTTGTGTGGGGCGGAAGCGGAGCCAGGATTAGGGTGAAGAAAGATGATCGTAGGCGAAGAGGGGGTATTTTGCTGGATAACGAAGAAATATAATGGTGAATTTTTTTCTAATTATTTCTGTTTCAAAATTACGAGTAACTTGGTCATTTGTGCGTCAATTATGTTTTTAATAATTTTTTCAAATTATTTTGGCGGCATTACGAATCAAGGATTTGTTGTTCACTCTAATCATTTAAGCAATTTCAATACGAATTTTTTTTGGAGACCCCTGAAAATATGAAAAATTTTTACTTGACAATTTTTAGAGTTCAGATCGTTAAAATTCAAACCATCATACTTTGGGTATCCTTGGAAAGTCGTGGTGTTTTATATCATATTTTTAGAACTATTTATAACGAAGCGACGCCTTAAATCAATAAAAGAAGGTTGGTGTTGATATTTTCAAGAATCGATCGCTGAAAAAAAAAATTAAATTCAGTCTATAAAAAATTTTTCATTTAACTATAGATTTACTTTATCTTGAGAACTCTTGAAATAAAAAAATGTTATTTTTGTTTCTTGTTAACTACGACACGGTAAAATTTCTATAAAAAAAAAATCTATTCGATGTTCTCTGAAATTCAACGCAAGTTATAAAATAATGAAGAGAGTAAGTTGAAAAAAATCTTTTTGAAATCGCATCGAGCTATGATTGATACTAGAAGAAATTGATTTTTGGGCATTTTATGATCTTTTTTTTTTACAAATTATTTTAAAAATTGAAAAAAAAAATTTGAATTTTTTTGAAACATTTTTTTCTTTTCTTTTTCAAACAATTTTATATTTTTGAGCATTTCTTATACCTCGTATAAATGTACTGTGAAGTGCTACATGTCCTGTGGAATCTTTCATGTGGCTGAGTACTTCTGCAAATGGAGGGCGATATTTTTTTTCAATCTCTACTTGTTCAATTTTTTATCCTTGAACAACTTTTTGAAAGATATTTTCTAAAAATTAAAAATATTATCCTAAGAATTATCATGATCAATAAAATAAATAAGTGAGTAAATAAATGAATAAAAACCTTAAAGTTATTCATGTTCTTGAAAATGTGAGTTTGTTCGTAAATGCTCTTTCAGCATACCTTTTTGCGGGGAGGGGGGAGGTTAGTTTTCAACAACTCATACTAAAGCTTATGCAAAAATCCTTCATTGTTATTAACAAATTTTATTGGACACTCTGTATGCAATTTTTTGAGTTTTTTGAATTTTTGAAAATTTTCGGTAGTTTTTTTTTACATTTCTTTTTTTCTTCGGTACTTTTGTTTTTAATCTTTGAACTAGTGGTCATTCTTATCATTTTTAGAACGTCTTGCTTTTTCATTTTTTTTTTTTTTTTTTTTTCATTATAAACGTTATTCGATTTTTTTTACTCTTAAACAATTTTTTCAATAAAAAAATATTTATATATTTTCTGAAAAAAATTAAAAAATCGTTTCAACACACCCCCCCCCCCCCTTCTTCCACTACTATCTAAAAATTATATTATTCTTGTTCTTAAAATAGAGGTTAAAAATCGAATGTAATTTTTATCGCCTCTTCAGTACAGTTCTTCCATATTTCGAATTTGTTCGAGTATAAAAATAATGATTAAAAAAAAAACATACATCAGCATCAATTGTATGGCAAAGTGACTTCACGGGTATGAGAAATGCTACGGAATGAAAGTGTCCTGGTCTGTTTGAGCTGAGTTGACGAAGCTACCGTTTCGATCTCTGTTCTCTTGTCCCCTCTCCCCTCCTCCCACTCCAATAGTCACTTAATCCAGAACAGTGGAAATTGAGAATCGACTATACTCTGTTTAAGTATAATAATTATTTCTGTTAGTTTACTTGATATAATTAGTTATTTATTAGTTTTACGATGATGATAATAATTAGCGATAAAATGGCGAAAAACAAACGAATATTGTACTAAAAGAACGGTGCAATATTATCGGGTTACGATGCTCGGTCGTCTCAAAAAAAAAAAAAAAAAGTGAAAAACCCGTGAGCGCGAAATTACCTCTCGTTACCGATATATGACCGCTACAGTACGGTTTACTAGGACGTTAAACGATGTCGTCGTTTCGTTCACCTATACAAGTACATGGTACACCTAGCCATAAGTACGAAGCTTAAGCGGTCATATAGGGTAAGTAATACGATACAAACGTCGGGGTGACAGTTCAATGAAATTAAATCGCATTAAAAACATTACACGAGTAATAAAAAAAGAAGAATGAAAAAAGAAAAAGAGAACCGCGCTATACGTAATGGTATCTATATACAATATAAGTTATTACACTTAACGTATACGTTGTTGGTTCTTCGCCCGGAGCCGTTTATTAAATTCGTATTAAACCTCGAGCTATTTAATGAGGTTTAATTTACGCGCGACGTCGTCGTCTCGTTTCCTCGATATAAACGTTAATTGTTCGGAAGCGGTAGGGACGGAAGGGGAGGAATGAAAAATACGCGTCTCGATATTAATTAACGACCGAAAGGTTTTATGGCGCACGAAGGTCTTGTTGGGGACGACGACGCGACGTATAAGCCCGAAAGATTTTCTCTACATAAGAGCATTTTACAATCTGGTTTTGGTTTTACAGTTTGAAGCTGGAATGCGAAAAATTGGCCAGCGAAAAAATTGAAATACAGAGGCATTACGTGATGGTGAGTGTGGAATACTCTGTACCGGAAAAAAAGGTCGCTACGTTGTCGCGCGCGTGGTCGCCTCAGCACGTCTATTTTTGGGCATTTAGCTTGCTGGCTCTCGGTTTTGTTGTTTGTGTAATCACGCTGTGTGTTTCTTGATGCCTTCTTTTTTTTTTGTTGTTTGTTGTAGTCTTATTTTCTGTGGTCCATCGTTCATCGTATGTTGTGAAAAGTAATGTGCGAGAAATAAACTCGAGAAAGCCTTAAGTTGAATATGCCACCTTTAATCCATGTATAGTCGATAAGAAGTAGGAGGCTTTTGAAGGGTCAAAATTTGGTCCCCAGAAGTACTTTTTGGTGGTCACGAGGTCGATGATTTTTCGTTATGGGAGTTCTCAGAGATGAAAATTATGAAATGTCCTCAGTCTCAATACCGGTCTTTGACCTCTCGCCCCCTATCATGAATCGTCAAAACATTTAGTTTTTGGAAACTTTGTAAGAAATACCAACTTGAATAATATGCTGAAATTTATTGGCAGTTGAACTCTCGTATGATCTCAAGGAATGATGAAACGGCACCAAAAATTGGTTTTTGGTATGTATCTCAGTTCATATGACATTTTTAGAAAAATTGAAGAGGAACTAAATGAATGAGCTACTTATGCAACACAAGAAAGGTACTGTTCATTTTTTGAATAGAATGCTTCCCAAGGCGAAAAAAATCTCTCCATTATTTTTTTATGAAGTTTACCTTTAAGAAATTAGTGAAACCACGCCAAAAATTGGGTTTTGGCATTTATCTCAGTTTATATCACATTTTTAGGAAAAATGGAGAGAATCAAAATTGATCGGTTTTTTATTCTAAACAAGAAAGGTGCTATTCAGTTTTCGAATAGAATGCTTTCCAAGGCCAAAAAAGTCACTTAATTGTTTGTTTTATAAAGTTGGCCTTTAAAATAACGCCAAAAATTGTTTTTTTGCATTTATCTCAGTTCATATCATAGTTATAGCAAAAAATGAAGAGAAACAAAATTGATCGGATTTTTATTCTTAACAAGAAAGGTTCTACTTATTTTTGCAATACAATGCTTTCCAAGGCCAAAAAAATCACTTAATTGTTTGTTTTATGAAGTTGGCTTTTAAAATAACGCCAAAAATTACTTTTTGGCATTTATCTCAGTTCATATCACATTTATATAAAAAATAAATAGAAACAAAATTGATCGGATTTTTATTCTTAACAAGAAAGGTTCTATTCATTTTTCGAATAGAATGCTTTCCAGACCCAAAAAAGTCACTTATCTATATATATATATATTTTTTTAATAATAGTTTTTCAGTATGTTCATTTGTTAAGTGTTTTTCATTTATCTCGCTATATAGAATGTTTACAAGAAAATGGTTGGGTATAAAATTATTTCACTTTTGATTTCTTACAAGAAAAGTTCTGTCATTTTTTGTGTAAGATGCATCGAAATGCCAAAAAGGATCCTTGATTTTATGCTAATATGACATCAGTACTACGCTATAAGTATTACTAACAATTAAGCAAATTTTTTTTTTTTTTTTTTCGGTATTATGTCAATTACGTAATAAAGTATTATGTACAGAATTAATTAATTTTAAATTTCAAATACAAAAGATTATATCAATTTTTTCGATCAAGTGAACCAAAAGTCGAAAATCTTCCTTGTTTGATCGATGAGGGCGATTTTTGGAAACTTGGCATATGTGAACTTCGGGCTATCGTGAGGTTATTTCTGACGCATTACTTTTCAGCCAGTCTTTTCCAAAGGACTCGTTGGCCTCGAGAAATTAGACTATTTGTTTTTTGTGGTTCGTTGTACGACGAATGTACGTATTTTTTTCGCTCCAGTATATATGCGTATCGTTCGTAGGCTGTCGAAATGGTGATACAAGAATGCGAACTGCTTGCGGATAAGGTCACGTTTAATACGGGTAGAACTTATCGAAAATGTGTGAAAAATTAATAATTCCGACGGTATTTACGGCGCGTTTCCTTATTAGGTGGTCGGGCTATTAGGCGGAACGACCCTGAATGAAAGCGTTGACATGTGACGCGCTCGTATTTAACGAGGTTGAAAAATAAATCGAACGATTACGAAATACGGTACAGCGAGCGAAGCGAAAGGAAGAAAATTGCGAAGGAAAGGTGTCGGTAGATTTTTCTCGACTCGGTAGGAAAAATGTTGACGAGCTCAGCAATTATGCAGCGGTGAAAGATGCGTACGAACGATGCGTAATTACGGGGCGAAATTTTCACCTAGTGTATAATATAAAAGTTAAATGGGAAGAAGTTGATGGTACTAACTGTTCACACGTTTAACTTAAGGTATTAATTTCTCTGCACTTGTACCACACACGATGATACACAGACACAAATATTATACGTACTTGCCTATAACCTTATTTATATACACATCATTTTACTATTACGGTACACGCGCGATATACATGCAATCCTTTTAACCATCTCATCTCATATCTACTATTCGTAACGCTTACGATATTAATGTGTACGCGCCCTCGCTTTGTTTTTCTCCATTTTTTTATTTTTTTATTTATCATCATTGTCGTCTTGTACAATTTTCGTATGTTCGAAATTTTTTTTTATCTCATTTTATCATTTTTTTTTTTAATTTGGCTGGCATGTTTTACTAACACGTATTTTGTTTGTTTTTTCTTTTTCCTTTTCGTCCATGCTCTTTGTGTCATTTACACTTAACAAGCGTTAAGATGGAAGTAGAAAAGGTGGTACAAGAGAAAACCGAAATGCAGAGGCATTACGTTATGGTAAGTGTATATTCACGTACGTTATAAAATTATTTAACCTCTTAAGGTGGCGGTTAGCTGGGGTGCTTTTCTGGGAATTTAGAGGGTATTGGCTTTGTTGACGCTTTTTCGCTGCTTATGTGTAGGATACGCGACACGAAGCGACTTGTTAGATTTTAGTGTAATGTGTGTTATTATGTAAGTATTTTTTCAGGAATGCGGATCAAGTAAGTTTTTTTTTATTTGTTCTTTTTGAAGTAATTATTTAATTTGAAGGTACTCGACGTGAACGAATATTCGAAAATTTTTCGGTCTTTTAAGAAAGAGAAAGAAAGAGTATAGAGGAGAGGGGAGCTGAATGGACGATTTTAAATTTAATTCGTTTTTACTACGTAGGTGGTAGTGTTTACTTGCTCGTATTTTATATTACAATAAAATTCAATAATTTTTTTTCTTCATTTTCATTATTTTCTTTCCCATTTCATTGATAGCTTCATTTTTTTGGATTTGAATAACTTTTAGATTTAGTTTTGAAAAAGGAGTGTAGACAAATTTATCCGAACTATTTGACTTCGTATTCCGTGAGCTATGTGATGATCTGATGATTTCGTTCTTTGTGTATAATCGTTAAGACGAAATAATAATAATAATAATAAATAATAATAATAATGTATTTCGAGATTAATGATGACAATTTTTTTAAGAAACAGGTTAGATTAACGGGCCCCATAAATAATAATAATAATAATAATAAAAAGAAAACAATAATTTCTCATTTCTATTCATATACATAACATCAAATTTAATTATAGAATCAATAAAAATATATTTTTAATTAAATTAATTTTTTTTATTTAATGACCCTGCGTGAAATTAAATTATGATAAAATTAACATTTATATCGAATCGTTCAAGCTAATAATTATTTCAACATGTTCGAAAACATTAACACAATTATGTATGGAGGTCAAGAGGTTAAGCGCTCGTTTGTAGAGTAATTTACTCGTAGCTATGAAGTCATATGGGGAAAATTTATATGTAAAATAAAAAGAAAACTCAAAAATCGCCAAAATAATCAGTTCTTAAAAAAAAAGTATAATTATAAAAATGTGGAAAGCATTTGTGGCTCATAGCAAATGAGAAAAATGTCTTGGAATTTTTTATTTTTCATTTTCCATTCAAAAAAAAAATATATATATTTCATGTTGCTTAAGCCAGACTCAGTGTGAAAAGTGGTCTATTCAAAAGCAAATGAAATTTTTGAAAATGATGAAGCGCTAAAAAATGAAAAAAAAATCAGAATGTATTAAAATATGGAAATAAAAATCTACATGTGAAAAAGTAAAGATTAAGATGTAAATTAAAAAGATATTTAGGGATGAAAACATCAAAAAATGCCAAAAATGCTAAAAGTGTGATAGTGACTGGGAAAAATTTAAAGAAATGTCTCGAAACTTGTTCAAATTCTTCATGTTTTATTCTCATCGTATTTTTTTTGTATTTTCCACCTTTATTGTAATCAAATTCCTTAAATAAAAACGCATCTAGCCACAGGGCTGTACAGTGTACACGGCGTCAATTAACAAAAAAAAAATTCCTACAGTCTGTTTCACTATATTCCGCAATTTAACGCTGCCTAATTAAAATGCCTCTCGTCATAGGTCTGTACAATATATGTAGGTACATGGCGTCAATTAAAATTAAAAAAAAAAAAAAAAAAAAAACAGCAAAGAAAAAATTTTGTCTTGCTTAGGCCAGTATCAGTCGAAAAATGGCTTATTCAGAAGCTAATATGTGCCTCTGGCCTATGTTGCAGCATATGGCACGTTAATGGAAAAAAGTAAAGTAAGTAAGAAATTTTGGAAAATGAAAAAATGTTTGTTGAGATGAAAATGCAAATGTGAAGAAATAAAGAAAAAAAAACAAACTGAATTAAAAAATATTCCAAGAATGGAATAATAGTCAAAAATTAAAAAATCAACAAAAATAATAGGGTTCTTGAAATGAAATGTTCTAAAACGTTCAAAGTATTTATGGATTTGAAAAAAATGAGAATATGTCTGAAACTTTTTTTATTGGAATTTTTTTCTCATTTTTCACTTGAAAGAAATAAAAATAAGGGCCAAAAAAATTTTATGTTGTCTAAGCCAGACCCAATCGTGAGAAATTACCTTTTCAAAAGTGCTAAAATGTAGTGTTGAAAGTGTAATTAATGTGAAAAAATGAAGAAAAAAAATTTTTAAATATATACTTGAAAAAAAAAATTAAACAGTTAAACTCTTGACTAAAATAATAAAATGCTTAAAAATAAATACTTGAAAATGCCAGAAGTTCGTGATTCAAAAAAAAAAAAAACGAAGATGTGTAACACTTTTTGTCAGTGTAAATTTTTTCCCTATTTTTCAATGGAAAAAAATGACTTCAAAAAAATATTTTGTTTTGCCTCAATCAGACTCATTACTGCCTCTTGGTGGTTGCTTCATTGGTCAGAATTTTTATTTTTTAGGCATCTCTCTCTCTCTCTATCTCTATCTATCTTTCTTTCTTCATTTTTTTTTTTTTTTTTTTTTTTTTTTTATGTGCCATGTACAGCAACAATGGCTAGAGGCACAGCAACAATCTAGATTTTACTTGTTAATCCTTAACACAAAAAATCATAATAATTTCCTGTTTTCGAGGAAATTTTTCTCGTGTCCATTTCTTTTGTATCTAGTTTGCCTGGACCCCAATTTCAGCTGCTAAAATTGAAAATGATTCAAAGCAAGAAAATCGAGTTTTTCGATACACGAGGATCGCGAACTGAAATTTAAAGGCAATGAGGTTTGAGAACGAAGGCTTAGGTGAATCGAACCATATCCTCTATTCTTGTCTGCTACCGCGAACGACCGAAATAAAAAGCATTTTTTCGGCGCGGTATTCGGTTACCGGCGAAGATGCGAAAACCGATATCTCGTTTACGCGCGAATTACTACGGTGTACTGTAGGAATTTACCTATAGATGATACCTATTACCTCTACTATACAAATCTATCTCTGTTCCTCGGCGTGTTAATATACGTGTTTGTAAAGGAAGATGGAAAACCGAATAGTCGGCTCTATAAGACGTATAAGGCAAAAAAAAAAGTATGTAAGCAGCGTAACGTCGTGTCTTATCTCCCCCTTTCCCCTCATCGTGGTTTCGTTGTAGTTGGCGTTTCTTTCCAGACTCTTCGGATTATTCGCTCATAGTGTTTGATTTGTATGACGAGGGACCCCCGCTTGGAATTCCAGCCGAGCGACGAGCAGATGAGAATACGCAGCGGGAAAGCTAGCGTTGGTTTAATGGAACCGAACGGGAAGGGCGGCGCGAACGTCGGTAATTTCGTGTGGCCTTTATTTTTTCTTTCTTTCCTTTTAATATTAGTTTTACACGCGAATTAACGATACAAATAGGTATTAGGTATACGGGTGCGGATGTAGTAGGTATAGGCAAAACAAACACCGCGGTAACGTTAATTTATAAGGTGAAATCGTATGGGCGTCGGGGAAGTTTTAATGGCGAGATTTTTTGTTCCCTGTTGGGAAGTAATTTAGGCACTTGGGAAATAAATAAAATTGTCGAACTAGTCGAAAGTGGTTGTGAAATGTGTGGAAAGTAGACTTTTAATATGGTAGAAAAATCTAGAATTTATTTCGGTATTTAGGGTTATGAAAGGGGAGAGAAGCTGGAAACTCGTATGGAGGGGTATTGTGACAAAATGGTTTAATGTCGAAATATTGTAATCTCGATTTTACGAAAAATCTCGTTATATTTTTTTGAAGTAAATTTTATAGAAAATTCATGAAAGTTCACCTCAGACTGATCAATCTTTTGCTCGTATACAAAAACATATAGATCAAACCAAGTTGTTCTTTTAGTGAACTATGTATTGATGGATACTGAACTGAATCTAGGAGTGGTAGTTGATGTCATCAGTTCATCACCCCCTCTCTCCTAATACAGTTAATAGGAACAGAAGTAAAAAAAAAAAGATGATCTTATGAGATGAAATTTTAGACGATTTTCCAAACCATTGAAAATCTGCTTAATACGTTGAAATTGACTATTCCATCTGATTGGTCATAAAAAACTTCTCTAGATATGTTTAAACCGGTGTCAAAGGTTTGGTACAATTTTTCGCACTTTCCTTAGAGTTGAAAAGAAATTGCCTTACCTGGCAATGCTGTTCCTCGTGTACAGATGATCCTTGAAATCATCATAGAGAAGTGTTGAATCGCTTAAAATGCTCCTAATACATTTATCACCAATTTCAACGGATAGTTTTTCTCTCAACCTTTCCCTTCCCTTCCTCCTACTTATATTTTGAATGAATTTGAAATGAAAATTTTCGTTTTCCGAGAAAAAAAAATTCAAAATTTACCCATCGACTTTTTTAGAAAAAGCACTTTCCATTAACGTCATAGTCACTCTTGGAAAAATTTAAGTATTTATTTACTTTACTCTCAACGCCCTCGCACTCTTCGTCGAAATTTAAAACCTATATAATCCACTTGAAAAGTGAAAAAACACAATTTTTTTTTTTAGTAGAAAATACGTGTTCTTGTTATACGAGAGTAAATATTGATATAAGCGAGCTTTTTGGTTGTTATCTTTATTTTATTTCAGTTTTAGAGAACCTATGGCTTCACTTCGTGAATCCATTGGTTGCCAAAAATGTACATTTCACGCCTACATTTCGGTTCATTAAGTATTTCATAAAGCATTGAAAAAAATGCTCATTTGTTTTCTAGGTGTAGTATATTCGAATTTGTAAATTTTTCAGAGTTTTCCACATTATTCGATCGTCGCGGGCATTAATTTTATCAGCATACGAATAACACGGAGGTTTTTTTTGTACATAACAATATTTGAGGCAACTTTTGTTGGAAATTCTAGAAAAAATATGCGTATTTTTTATCATTTAAATAAATAAATAAAAAAAATAGTTTTTCATTACAATTTCAATGTCATCAAGTTTTGCATAATTATATTTTTTCTCTAATCAAAAAAAAAAAAAGAAAAAATGCATTAAATCAATTTTTTAGTAAAAAAAGTATTTTATTTAATATTCAGTATTTTTGCGAAAAAAATGATGACGAGAATTCAAGTATGGAAGTATTAATTTTAATTTAAATAATTTTATGTCAACCTTACCGGTTAGACAAAAAAAAATAAATGGGTTCATTTGTATCGAATTTATTGACCTCTGAGTTATCAAAAGCAGTTTATTCAAAAGATCCATGGCAAGTTTCTGACATTTTTGGTGGTTTTTTGATGAACTCACCTATGAGATTTCAGCTCTCTACGTACATCTGATAGACACTCATCTAATATTTGAGCGTTCCGAAGAATTGAAAATTTCTAAAAAATTTACATTTGCTTCTTTAAAATCACTATCAAGATTTGTGAACTTGATGTATTGTTATAAAAAAAAAAAATAAATAAATAAATAATAATAATATCATCTTCACAATAATACAAATCAGATATATCGAAAAAAAATACACAGTTTTCTAGAACTTTGAGAAAATCCTTTGAAAGTTTGAAAGTTTGAAGCATGGGATTTTGCCACAAAATTATTTCATTTCGTTTATCAGCCATTTGTGAAGTATGTAATGGAGAAAACTAACGTATATTTGTGGTTGGAACGCTGAATTTAAAATACGGAATAGAAAACCTGGCAAGTTCAGACTTTCAATTTTAAGAGTGGAAAAAAAAGGATATTAACTACGTGAGCTCGGTTATTCCTGTTTTCAGAGTGTGTAATAGGGATGCAATCGATATTGCTCCCCTCTTTCTGAAGAAAATCAAACATGAAATATTAAAGCAGTGTTACCAATGTAACATTCAAAAAAGAAGTTATAATACGTAATAATAACACAAAAATATGTCAATCTTTGAATTGAAAAATTAAAATTTTATGTTGTTTAACTAATGATGAAATTTTTTTTGGCGATGATTTTAACTCAAAATTGGTGAATAATTTATGTTCCTTTCTCTCATCACCTTAACAAATGAAGCATTAAAATTTTATTAATTCAAAGATTAACGTGATAATTTTTGTGTTGTTTATTAAGTACTACTACTTTTTTTTTTTTTTGCTATTATATTGGTTATAGTTGTTGAATATTTTATGCTCAGTTTTTAGATGGCGGGAGGAAGGGGGCTTGTCTCTGCTCATTTTTAAAATGTTTACAAAAGTGATGATCTTCCATTTTTCAAAAGTATTAAAGATACCTTGCCATGGTATTATGCTGGCAATTAGGCACTACAGTCGAAAATTGCGTTTTTTTCGCTTTTAAAGTCGATTATGCAGGTTCTGAGGGGTTGAAGAGTGAATCTAAACATATGGTTGGAATCCTATTGAGAGAGGCTAACGCATTTATAAGGGTGATTTTTTTCATAAATCTCATCGATGATAGATGAGAGATGGATGAAGTATGTTTTGATTTCGAAATTTCGAAGAAACGAAGAACAGGTATATTTGAAATGAACTTTCCGAGCTTTCTATTGAGCCTAGGAAAAAAAATGTCGAGAGCTAATCTGCTTAGGATTGAGAGTGGAATATTTTAACACTGAGCTATTTTTATCGTAGGAGCCCTCTTTGGTGAGATACAGACGAAAATCTCGTTTTGAGGGGTTCAACCGTAGCCTTCACTTGGGAAAGTAGCAGCAGAAAAAATTCCGCTACTTTTTCGTTAGATTGGGGGATCACCCTGTTGGATTTGACAGTATTTGAGCTCATTTGATGATCTCTCGCTCAAGCCCCTCTTCAGATGAGGGGGCTGAGTCTCGAGAAAGTAACTAAAATTGCGAATTTCCGGAGGGCGGAATTTTTCGGTACTATGTAACGTAATTTCGCCCCGGAGACGAAATGCGCGTGTACGTGTAACGTCGACCGACGAGTTGGGTGCGGCGGCGAAGAGAGGAGACGACGAGAAGATGAGGCTATGTTAAACACGCATAAAACACGCAAACATGCAAATAATGACACGATTCGATGAACGAGCATTACGTTTACACGGCGTTACAAGATAGCGTGTTGGCGGGCTGGGCCGGCGGCGCGGGGTCTGTCAATACCGGGCGATGGGGGA
This sequence comes from Phenacoccus solenopsis, assembly GCA_009761765.1. Classification (NCBI taxonomy): domain Eukaryota; kingdom Metazoa; phylum Arthropoda; class Insecta; order Hemiptera; family Pseudococcidae; genus Phenacoccus; species Phenacoccus solenopsis. Next base: position 22,921,077 of record CM019755.1, on the reverse strand, counting down.
GGCGGGTCGCGGTGTAGATAAACTCGGACATGCGGACTACCGGACGGCGGCGGAGAAGCGTCTAAAATGTTCGCAGGCCGTATGGCCGCGACCGGCGCTCGCCTACGTCGAGTCACGGAGTTGGAAACGAGCCCGACGCGAGATAAATTATTAACCGCCGCTCGAGCCGTTCGTACTAATGTCTTTAATAACTCCGGCAGCGTAGTAGATAATTCCCACGATAAGAATACGCCTCTATTTTTTCATTTTTTTTTACGTCGAACGAGACGAAAGGAGAGGTGGCGGAGAATCTGCATTTTGTAAGGCGACGTGCTACCGCGCGTTTTTTTTTTTTTCGCGCGCCGCCGCGTTATTTATAGGAGTCGGCGGGTGTTCGAATATGTCACCGGTGTAGCGCGGTTTGCACCTTGTAAGCAGCCTCGAAGGGATGAACCCTTTTGTTTGGTCGCTTATCTCGGGTAACGGTAAGCTGGAGCGAGGGTGCGAGGGGCGGTCGGTAAACAATGCCAGTCGCGTAATTTATCCGATGTATTCAGACGTAACGTTATCTAGAGTTTTGGAAACGTCGTCGTGTACGAGGTGAAGGAGCGGTTTTGCTTTGTTAAAAATTAATTAACTTTTTACCTCGCCTCCCATCCCCCGCAGAATGATTAGCACGACCGTAAAAGTCGAATATTCGTTCATGTCGAGTGGCTGCGGAAAAATATGGTATTTTGAATACGCCACGCCGGCGGTATCGTCAATTTGCATAATTAACGTGATTTTTCGTACTTTGTTTCAGTATTACGAGATGTCGTACGGTCTTAATGTGGAAATGCACAAACAGGTTGGTATAGCAAATTTTTTTGTTTACTCGAGTACTCGACGCGGCTCCGTCGCTTTGTGAAAGAGCTGCGTAGCTATTAAATTAGCGACCACCACAAAGGGACCCTTTGAATAAAAGGGTGGCGGTTTTAATGCCGAAAACGAAAAAGTCAAGTCGAATTTTCTTTACGACTATGAAAGCTCGTCTGAAAGTTCTTGTCGTTTGGCTTTTAACGCGAAGGATTAATGACCTTAACTAACCCTTTGAATAATACATCGCTTCGGATGAGGGTACGAGTGCGATTCGCCTGCGAAGATAGCTGTTCGGAGCATTTTTTTTTCTACGTCTTTGCCGAACGAGCGCGAAAAATTACCGCTCGACCCTCGTTTCGTGAAAAATTTAACCACCTGGCAGCGTTCGATTATAAACAAGTGCCAGCGTGTAAACGCTGTAGATTTCCCTCGATAGAATGACGAAGAGGGAAAGAAAGAACGATTGGAGGAGACAGGGAGGGTTTTTGTCGCGGTTTACGAAGGTACCTGAGGCGTCGCCGGAGCTCCCGGATGTAATAAAATGCGAATGATGGTATGGTAAAGGGTATAGTGGATCGTAAAAATTATCTCAAACCTTTAATGCGATTTTGGTACGGAATCGACCGGCGTTAGATTTACGACTTCGGTGTACATTGGCGAATCGTATTCGAGTTTAACCCTTGGTGTGCGCGTGAAATATGCCAAATGGATGGGCGCGGGTGGTTTATCAAGAAGCGAAGATTGGAATGGAGATTGGCGCGGTGCTCACTCGGTGACTCGGTGATCATTATTATGTAATTATGGTGATGAATGGGTTTTTATGCGGCTCCCTTCTCCTTTCCCTTCACTTCAGCATGTCGTCGCCCATTTGTATTTGGTGAATTTTTCAAACGTAAATATTAATGATAGGATTCGGAATTTAAGTTGCAGCAGTTTACGCTTGTAAATGAACGATACAACTATTTGAAGCCTATTTTAATGGTTAAGCTGTAAAAGTAGAGAAGTAATACTGGTGCTTTCGTATTCATCGACGGATGCGTTTGTTTGAACTCTAAACAAAATGCTGATGAGAGGGGCAAAGGGGTGAATAATTCGCTAATATTTTGAAACCGCTCAGCGATTTTAAATTTTTGAAAAATGAAAATGCAAAAATAAGGAAAAATGTCTAACAATATAAAAGTGCCCAGAAATGAAAATTTTCATTTATTGAAAAATATACCTACAAAAAACAAAGATCGGCTTAAAAATGGAAAAAAGGTCAAAAAATGAAAAAAACGTATTTAAAATGTAAAATTGCTCAAAAATAAAAAAGATGTGAAATTTGAAAAATATTTGAAAACGAAAAAAAAAAAAAAAAAAAAATCAAAAAAAGAAAAAGCTTGGCTCTCATACTATGTTGTAGTCTGTTCTTCATAGGTGGCGTAACAATCAGAGCAGTTGAAAACGCTACCAAAACCAAAAAAAAAACAAGAGATATGAAAAAAAATTTTATGAAATGAAAAAAAAATCAGAAAATTGGAAAAAATCTAACAATAAAAAATGATTTACAAAATCATAACGAATGTTCAGAAGATGAAAAGTGTACAACAAATAAAAGTTTGAAATTTTCAAAAATGAAAATGATGTCAAACAAAAACTTCATCAATAAGAAAAGTCTATAAATCAAATGTAGGAAGTGCTCGAAGACAACACTATCCAGTATGTTTTCATTTGTTGCCAAATGAAGTGCTCGTTTACGAGAAAAATTCTATATTCGAAATATCCCCCCCCCCACAACTTGCCTAATTTAGGCTCTTATCATGAAATACCCTGTCGATGATTGATATCCTTCAATAGTAAAAGTAAATAAATAAATAAATGTAAAAGTCAGAAAAGATTACAGGCATGAATAAATGCACAAAAGTGAAATAATGTTCAAACAATAAAAGTGACGAAAAAACTATGAAGGGAAGACTTACTCTAGAACTAAAAAAAAGTCATAGAATGAGGAATGTGCGTGAAAACAAAAAATGAAGAAAGTTTGTAGAAATTGTAATTGTGAGAAAATGTCCAAGAATGAATAGGTGAATTAAAAAAAAAAAAAAAAAAAAAACATGAACAGAAATGACAGATTTTTTTTAATGCCTAAAATGAAAGTAAGTTTTTGAAAATAAAACAAAAAATGACTAGAAAACACTTTCTGACGAAAAAAAAAAATTCAAAAATGATGAAAACATTTTAAAATAAATGAAATTCCAAAAATTTAGAATTTTGAAAAATCAAGCAGATGAAATAATTTTAAATAAAGTCTTATGCTTAAAAAATATCTAGAAATGAAAAAAAAATCAAGAGTGAACAGAATCACCAAATTAAAAAAAAAATGAAAGATATCTTGAAACATAACCGATTTACCGATTTTGGGAGTGGGGTTTGTGTGTCTAACCCCTCCTAGAGTTCTTTTAAGTGTGTTTTTGGGGGGGGGGGCATCTATGTATGGTTAATCTATGATACAATTCATTTTGCAATTTTTTCAAAAAAATTTTACACTTCATGAAAATAGGTGGGTATCAACTGGAGTTCAAGCTTCCTTTTTTTTTAGCCCCCTCCAAAAAAAAAATCTGGTTACGCCACTGCGTCATTGACACTTTCGACGTACTCTTTTATATGAGATCAAAAATGAGAATGTTGAACTATTTGCCCCCCCTCTCGAAATTCAAGTGATGCGCCATATTGAAGTGTATCGAAAAAAACAAAAAAAATTTTCAATTTTCAAGAAGAGCTTACTCACCAAATTTTGAGCGATTTTCATCAATACCCGCAGACAATCAAAAATATGACGAGCGGAAATAACTCCAACGGTTTTTTTTGGTACATACTTTTTTGTTAATTCAAACAATTTACTAACTTTCTCTTTTGACTTTATGGAAATGACCCTTCCCCCCCCCCCCCCAGTAGCAATCCTAAAACCGACGCTGAAGAGAAATATCACCTAACAGTTAAAAAAAGAGGGAAATGTCCAAAAATAAAAGTATAATCAGAGTCGTAAAAATTACAAGAATGGAATACATAATTTAAAGAAAAGAAATCTTTGAAAAAATAATGAAAAAATGATGAATTTTCAGGAACAAAAAAAAATTCAAAAGAATACATTATTTGAAATCACAGAAAAAAGAATGAAAGAGGATTTAGAAACGAAAAAAATTTTCAATTGTAAATAGTAATTCTTATGACAGATGTAAAGAAAGTACGTGAGAATGAAAGAACGAAGTCCATAAAAATTCAAAAACGAAAACTAATAACATGAAATTAAAAAAAAAAGAAAGTTCTAGAAATGAAAAATAATGTCTTTTAAATATTTTTTTCATTTCGGGTATTTCATAAAAAAAAAAAAAAAAAAAACATTTTAAACGAGTTCTAAAAATTAATGCTTCTCCGAAGCTTATCGTAGTTCTCGGTTACTGTGAGATCCAATGATAACTGTGTTGTTGAAATTAAAAAATAAAGTATGGTAGAAGGTCGGATATCAAAAGCCATGTAATTACTGTTGCTTCACCTTTGACCTTCTACTGAGCAATGAGCATCGGTTTCAAATTCAACTCGCTAGAAAAGCTGCTGGGGCCAGCAAGAGGCAAATGTCTGATATTTGATTTTACATATTTTCACAATTCTAATTGAATTCTTTTTTTTTTCATTTATTTTTTTTTTCAAAATTTACATCGGATTAAAAAAAAAAATTTAAAAGGAAGCTTGAAAATAATTTTGACTCTGAGTCAATACTAACTCTTATCGGTGCACCAATGGGTATGTACTCAATTTCTTTGTTATATCTTTTCGATGCTCGTTTGTTCCCTCCCCCTCCCCTCCCCGAATCATTTACTTCGTATTCCATATCAGAAAAACAATGCTTTTAGTTTCATGATTCGAAATCTAATGAGATTTCATTTCGAAATCGACGAAAAGAAAAAGACGTTATTGTTAAGAGCAAAGAAGGGTATGAGCGGAAATTGATAAAAAGCTTCGCTCGTATCGATTGCGGGGGGTTTTTCGTCGTTGCGAATTCGAATTCGATTTCGCGATTAAATCACGTCGTATCGCGTACATCTCTCATTTCGCCGTTTATCTGGCTCGGCGTAGGAGGGCGGAACGAAGGAGAATGGGATTTCGTGTTTATTACGAGATGGGCTCTTTTACGACGCTTCTCGAGTTACCGTTTAATGAACAGAACGTCTGAATAGAGGTACGAGCGAAGGGCGAGAAAGAAAAGAAGTCAAATCAAATGGTATTGTTTGTGAAGAACGTAAGAGGGATATCTGGATAACTGAGTGGCGGAGTAAGAAATACAATCGTAAAGAGATCGAGTAAGAAAAGAAGAGAAAATAAATAGAGGATGAGAAAAAAAAAAAAAAATTACAAGAAAAGCAGAAGATAGAACGATCGCTATTGTTTATACGAAAACGTTGAGAAGAGCGGCCCATTGAAAGTGCGAAAGGAGGCGGTAGGGAGATAAACGAAGGAAAAAAAGAAAGAAAAATACCGATCCATCCTATATTGCAGGAAAGCTCGAGTGATGGTAAAGGGTTGGGGGGTGGGATGGAAGGATATAACGAGAACCAGGACAGTTGCGTTCGCCGGACGCGGGTGCGGAGTCGGAAAATTGAGGCGAACACGGGCGCTCGACACGCAGACGGCGTGTCATCCCTTCGTGTTGCCGTTTCCATCTTCATTACGGACGAGCGAAGGCGGCCGCCGTCGTTGACGTAAAGGGATAACGTTGTCGTCGGTCCCTGCGGGATCGTAGAGGCAACCGTCGCCTGGTACTTCGTCGCTCATTTTTTTCGTTTTTGTCGTACGAAATCTCGCGCGTTATACGTACACGAGCGGCGAGACGAGGGGAGACGACAAAACCCTTCTGCTTTGTATCGCGATATGGGGTACGACGGGGGTGTAATACGAAGGCGACAAATCTGAACGTAAATTTCACTTAATCTTCGCCGTTTTGCCGTCGTCGGACGCGGTTATGTGCGGCGAGAGCGTCATTTTGGGCCGCACCTCGACTCCTCTATCGAAGTCGCATCGTTAACGTACGTTTTTATGGAGTGTACGAGTTTTTACGCGAGCTCGCCTTCGTCGGTGGTCGGTGGAATTTCTTAATTCGACGAAAATCGTACGTGTGTAACGAGGGTGGCGTTTTTTCTGGCGAGTTTTAAAGGGTTACGCGAGTCTGCGGATTATGATTTTTACGATTACGCGAAACGGGAGTATACGAGCGGAGATGGTGGAGAAGTAATCAGAGGCGGACGATTAAATCCGCGATGCCCTCGGCGGTAGCGTTAACGTTGGCGTATAAAAAGGGAGGAAATACCCCGGAGAGATGATAACGTACGTTCGGGTTAATGATACAAGCTTGTGTGTTTCTGACGCATAATAAAGACGAACACGCTCCTTTTACAGGACGACGCAGCGGCGGACAAATGACTCGCATATTTCACCGAAGTAATTTAGAAAATCGCATCGCATAGACCAGAAGGGCGGAAAAAATGGGAGTATTTTTGCCCTTTATTTTAGTCGAGTTTTTAATAGAAAAAACTAAGCTATTATGGTTATTTGATTTGGGTGGGAGGGGTGCAGGGAAAAAAAGAAGTTCATAGCTTTAGAATTTAGACCATTCGTAGTTGATTGGCCAATGTCTATTACAATATATACATTTTTTGTATTTGGGGAGGAACAGTATGGTGGTTTTGACTTGCTTTTTTAATGCACTGTATCCGAGTGATCTTCACAAACACCTTAAAATTAAACCGTTCTCATTTTTAAAACTTGATATTATTAACATTACCGAATTTGTTAAACTTCAATTTTAAATTTTTTTTTCCAAATTATGAAAGGAAAAATATTATTTTGGTTGCAAATCATGGGGTTACTAAAATCCCTTAGACACAGTGTATAGGTAGAGTGTCTAAAAAGTTGCCAAATTTTCATGGTCTGCATTTTGATTGCTGCAATATATTACTCAAGTCGTTTTAAAAGAAGAAACCTTTCTTCAAATAGCCCATCTCATTTAGGCAGAAGATTTTACAGTATACCTATTTCACACATTTTTGATTTTCGAATGACATTTTTTTGCTGACTAAAATAATTAATTTTTGTTTTTCTTATAAATTGAACACGACCGACTGGAATAACAGGCCGAACAAGTGAACTATTGGCAACATCGTAATAAACACGAGATGGTGGGGCCATGTGCGTATGTTTATATTTGTATTAATTGTGTTTCCATTACGAAGAGTCTATCATGGATGCACGTGGGCCTACCATACATCCAGCTGATATCGGTGTTGCCAACTTGTGTTGTTCGGCCTGTTATTCGTTCCTGTTCTCGTTCCTAGAAAGAGCTAGTTATTTGATTCTGTTCCTGACTCGTTCTTATTCTCAATGCTTCAATTGTTCTCGTTCCGTTCTTCGTTCTTTCAATTCTTTACAATTTTGTTCTCGTTCCGTTCTTCGTTCTCCTTTATGGTCTCGTTCTTGTTCGTTCTTCATTCTGTTCTCGTTCTTCAAACTTCAACTTTTTCTTTTTTCTTTTTTTTTTTTTTTTTTGATAACGTGTTTACGGTTTATGTTGTTGTTGAAATTGAAAATTAATTAATTAAAGTTTATTAATGAAAAAAAAAATGATTTATATGGGTATACGCAGCATTTGTCCGCTTTTAGAAGTTTTTTCTTCTCTTTCCCCTCATGATATCTATTAATTTCATAACAAATCATGAACTTTCAAAAGAACGAAGAACAATCCAAAATTACATCCGTTCTTGTTTTTGTTCTCGTTCCTCAGCATTTTACATTAGTTGGTTCTCGTTTCGTTCTTCGATCTTTCAGTTTGGAAATATTCTGTTCTCGTTCTGTTCTTTGTTCTTCATACCTATCAGTTTTATGTTCTCGTTCTTGGTTCTGTTCCTCAGGAACAATGAAAATTCTCTGTTCTTGTTGTTCTTCGTTCTCGTTCTTGCGTTTGTTCCTGCAACTCTGTGTATGACGCTCGATCAAACGCCATTCCACAACCCCGAACGCCCGAAGAGTAGTTGATAAATAATCCACCAGGATCTCCCTATGATGTGTGCTATTTTTAAACATTGCTTTTTAATTACCTAATTTTCCTTTACTAGTTTTTGATTAAGTAATCGGACTTGAGTTTTTCAAATTGAAAAGAAAAATGTAAGCAGCCAACCCGCATCGGTGGAGCTGAGTTTTAAATTTGAGCTATGCAGTACTTCTTGCGCTTAAGAATCACACGAGCGTTTATGTTTTAAATTTTTGCTATTTAGGCTCTTCAAGCCTTCCTCAGATTTTGACAATCCATCATTTTGAATCTGTTTTGATGTAAATTCGAGAGATCGTGTTCTGGTTCCCGCCTAACCTTGCCCAGAAGGTTTCACCATTTTAGGTCGATTTAATGAAGAGATGTGGAAGATTCGAGAAATTTCATGACTGACGGGCTCGAGAAGAGAGTTTAGGCTTCAGATCACCTCCGAATTCCTTAAGAAAATTGGAATTTGAATGTGTGGCTTTCTTTGAACCACTTTTTCGTACAAGATCGTAAAAGAAAAATTTTCAGATATTTTTTTAATTTCCATTCCTTCTCAAAGTTTGAGTGAAACGTCATTTTGAGGTGAATCAAAAATTCCGAAAAAAATTTCCCCGTAGTTACACGAAGAGTCTCTCGTCGAATTTTCAGCGGTCTATTGCAGGGGGGGGAAGGGGAGGAGTGTATGCACCGAACAGTTGAACATTTTCCGTATGATTACAAATTGTCTGAAACTTGAAGACTTCATTCCCCGACGGACCCCCTCCCCCCTCACTGCATAGGTAGGCTGTAATAGCTTTAACAATTTTGAATATTTTTTACTTCGGATAGAAATTCTGTTGATTATTCATATCGGTTTTCAGTACGATGATGTTGTGAAGTGAGATGTATGAAATATGAAGCAATGCCTATTTTTATTTTTTTTATTTTGAAAAGGCCTCCTTTGAACTAAAAATTTTGTATTCCAGTGAGTCAGTACTTACCTAATGGTATGCTTCAAGTTAGGAGAATTTATTAACAAATTTAAATTTAAAAATTAATGTTCGGTTCGATAATATTCTTTCAATTATAGTATAAATAAAAATGTAAGTAGATAAAATTGTTATTAAAAATCTCGAAGATTTATTATTTCATAAAATAAAATAATCTGAGCATACAATGTATCTTATCTTTTTTCCTTTTTTTCAAAAATATGTGGTTAACATCCACAAATAACTTCTTGTTTTCTATGGATTTGTATCATTTATTCAAAATTTTACTCGCATTATTTAGATTAGATGTTCATTAATTTTATTATCAAAAACCAAAATTCGTGCTTACATTTGTAGAATTTTTTTATATCACTATTTCGAATTCCTGCACATTGAAAAATTATTTGTAAAATTGATTATTTGGTGGTGAATGGGGGGGGGGATTTCATGAGGAGAGGGATGAACTTTTCATCAGCTTCCGGCTTCGTGTATCGTTACGAGATACTCCAAATTCAAATTCTCAGATTGTTTTGGAAGGGGATGAGTGTAGGTTGCAGCTTGAGAAATAGGTAGAGTTATATAGTGGATTGGTGATCTTAATATGCTTTTGTTAGGAACTCGGCTTCGGTGATGCGACATGACTGCTTACTCTGCTTACCGGTTTTTTTTTTTTTTTTATTCTGCCTCTGTAGCAGGATTATCTTCTTTTTCCCCCGCTAGTGGCCAGCAAAAGAGCTTGTTAAGCGAATTAGCTCTCAGTCGCGACCTGTTTACTATCGTAGAAGATATTTTGACGAAGGAAAAAAAATTTATATCCACGTACGTTTTTCTCAGCTAATAGTAGGGTCCTAAAAAAAAGAAAGGAAAAAAGAAACACGAATGTTGCGAAGTGAAAAATTTAAAACCGATAAATAAAACGCGCACGTATTAAAAGGTGTAACGCTACAGGGAGGGATAAGGAGAGAGGAGGGCGAAACGAGCTGCAGTATTTACGACTCTAGTCGCACAAAGAAACTACTAGAGTCGCGATGCGGTCTTTAGGCCATAAAATCGTCGATCCCATATTACAAGACGACGTTCGCGATAATAAAAATTAATGGTCCGAAAAGAGAGAGAGAGAGAAAAAAAAGCGCGCGAAGTCGAAGGTGAGCGGAAAATACGGCCGAAGCGAGTACACCGAAAAAAAATATACGAGTAGCGCTCGTCGAGGTCACAGACACCTCGTACACGCCACCACGTCTCGCGGTGACGCTTGACGACGACGAATTATCGAAAATGGCGAACAAGTTGAACGTGTCGATGCGGCGACCGCGGTTACCGGAGTAGTCGAAGTTATAACAAGGCGTAGCGTACCATAGATTGAAATATACTCGCGGTATAAAAACGTCCCCGATGCGAGGAACGGGGGCGAGGGGAAGGAGTACGAGATAGCCCATCCATAAAATGTGTCATACCCGAAAGGGTGTTTCTCCCTTATTTTTTTCGGTCGCCGACGACGACGAGAACGACATTTTCAGCTTTAAAAGGGGAAAACGTTATAACGGCTACTAAAATAACCCGGTGTACCCTTATTTTAACAACTCTAATAAAGCCGAATGTAATAGGCTATAAAGTTGCCTCGGTCGACGCCGTTTTAACAACGCTCCGGTTTTTCGGCCCAAGTTTGGGGCTTGTGCGGCTGCGGATGGACGCGCGGTAATCGAGGGAGGAAGATGGGGTTGTACGGCGACGGCGCGCGATGACTATAATTTGTAAATTATAGCCTTGGAAATGAGCTATCACGTTGTGGAACCGCTCCCGCCGCCGATACCAGACGCGTTTTAACTGCCGGTATTTTATGGCGTTTTTAACATTTTCGACATTTCGGGCGTTCGCGGCGGCGATGGTTTTATACGCTTTGGGGTGGCGACGTGGTCCGAGGCGAGACGCAAATGTCGAGCGTGTCCGGTGCTTTTCGACGTACTATTTACGAGGCGTGCAAGCGAGTACGGTGTTATATGGGGTTGGGAAAAAAATTTTTGTTTACTTCGAGATGGAGTTTTGGAGGAATTCTCGATGGTGACGGTGAACTGGAAATTTCCAGTAGTCGATGTTTTACTTGTGTTTCGCTCGTAGGATTGTTCGTTTCCGAGTTAGGGCGAGTCGAAATTGAATTTGTGGAATTTTTCCGGCACTTTGTATCGGATGAAAAAAAAGCGATAATTTTTAGATGGAATTTTTTTTGTCGCTGAAATTCGATTCTTCTTTGTTACGTTTGGTAGAAATGAGTATCTAATTTCGACGTTGGAAATGAAACGAGATTTTTTAAGATTGAAAAATTTTTTCATTCATTATTCTCTCGTATAGTTCGAAGAAACTTGCGATAAGAAAGTAAGGTAGAAAAAGGTGTTACAAAAGAGCCGGAGATAATTAAAAATTATGGAGAATGATGTTCCAAGCTTTCCCGCTTCCGCTCCCCCCCCCTCCCGAAAAAGAATGCCATAAGGTTTCACTCGTTATTTCCTCTTTGTTTTTTTGTGATGATGGTGGGGAGAAGGGGGGAGATATAGAGAGAGGTGAACTCCACAAACAGAATTTTCACGACTATCTCACAAAACAACGCGGTGCAAAAATATTTTGTATTAAATTTCACGCGAATTAGCTGTTCAGTAATTCTTGCAGGGTGTCTACCAGGTCGCTAGAGTCGCGAAAAAGTCGCTATTTTTTACCAAAAATCGGTAAAAAATCGCTAAAAATCGTCGCAACTTTTAATTTTGAAACCTTTTCATATTATATTCAATTGTAACACTGTACGTTATTCAGTGGCATAAGAAAAATATCAACGAATACCCTCTTGAAACCAACAACGTTGAAATTGGAATAGGAGCGAAACTTGCAATTGAAAAACATCCTTTATTGAAGCAACTTGAATTTAAGGAATCTTGTAAGAAATTCCTCGACGATCTACTCATCAAGTTGTTTGAAAAAAATCTCTTTTGCTAATAAAGCTATTGAAGCAGCCAAAATTGTATTACCAACTAATGCTGAACTACGTGAAAGTCGAGTTGAAATGATTTTTAAGCAATTTGCCAAAAACAATATTTTCATACTTCGGAGACGAATTCTATTAAACGGAATTATTTACCAATGTCGCGAACTACATGTTTTCAAAATGTATTGCAACAGTTCAATGAAAAGGAAGACAGACTGGATTACTTCTATGTGAGGTTATACAAAGAATTTCCAAATTTGTTTGATAATGAACTTCAGACAATCTGCATTATGTTTCATTGTAATGCTTCTGCAGAAACGGGTTTCCACCAAATTTTGAGCGAATTTCATGAATACTCCCCGGCGCTACGCGTAGAGGAAAAAAAATTTATACAGGAAAAAGTTGAACATTTGCCACATAATTACAAATGGTCTGAAACGCAAAGATCTGAAAATCTCACCCTCCCCCGACCTTCCTTTCCCAAATTAGGTAGGCTGTAATAGCTGTCGTTTTTTAGTTGAAAACTCATTATGAACACTTTATCGGTGTGAAATTAAGAGTACAATATTTTTGCAGTAAGCTGTTTTTGTTGTAGTAAGGTTACATTTGGAGATAATGTTGAAAATGCAATTCTGAAAGATTTACCCTTACCTCCGTGAAAAAAGACTCCGATTTTTTTTCTCAAGAGATTAAGGGATCATGTTCAACAGTTGAAATACATTTGAAGATTATTAGGTAGCCTTCCCTCCCCCCCCCCCCCTCAACTTCAAATATCTGGAGTAATGGCTTCGGGGGAGGGGGGCGGAGAATTAATGTAATAAAAATAAATTTATTTGAAAATCATAATTTTATAATGAAATTGATTTCTTAATTTTTGTCGTGAATTTATTTTTCGTAGAATAGGAACAAAATTAATTAAAATTTTAATTTCTAAAAATGTCGTTTAATTTTTAAAAATTTTTTTATATTTTCAATTTTTTAAAAATATTCATTATCTCTTTATAAGTATGTTTTTAGTCGAATTTTCAATAAAAAACGATAGCTATTACACGCGTCACCTCATGTTGGAAGGAAAGTTAATGAAAGGATTGGCGCTTTACATTTTTGCGTTTCCGAAGATTTGTAATCATTTGGCAATACGGAACTTTTTGGTATATATATCCCCCCACCCCACCGCACGTATAACCGACAGATATGAATGAAAATTACTGAAAAATTGGTAAAAGACTTTGAAGTAAAAAATGCGTTTTTGAGGATGTTTTGAGACTCGGCATTTCTTGAATCTCTCATATGTCCTCACCAAATTGACGTGGAAAGGTCAATTTTCGTACGTGAATTTAGGTGAGGAACAGCATATGACTTCTCAAATTTGGGTCAAAATGAATCGAATATGGCGACTGCTCAAAAACTGAGGAATGCTTGAGCAGTTTCGAATGGTACTCGTATGATCAGTATTTTCAATTTGATGAATTTTTAAGAAATCGAATTCGCAATTTTTACCTCGTATATTAGTATTTTTATTTATTCTAAACGTAGTGTTATAGAATAGCTAATTGTTTTCACCTTTCTTTTTACAGACTGAAATCGCCAAAAGACTGAATACAATCATCGCACAAATATTACCATATTTATCGCAAGAGGTTAGTACTTGAAATTACTATTATTATCAAACGTTGATATAAGCAGTGATATATGAAACGGCGCAAAGGTGAATTAAAACGTAAACAAGAAGAAAAATTGGCGGTTGAAATGACTTTGAAAACGAAATTAAAGTTTTAGAACTGGAGAAAGTCAAGCGACATTTTAAAGCTCGATATCGGTGTACAACTCATGTTCGATGGGTAGTGGAAAGAAAAAATTGTGCACAAAAATATGTAGCACGCAAAATATACTTGGAGGTCACTTGGAACGTGATCGTTTTACGTGAGGGGAATACGAAACGAGCATTTTTCGATGAATTTTTTTATTTAATGGCTCGATATTTCGGGTACGAGTATCGGAATTTTGGTCGCGAAAGAAAATTCGTCGACTTCTGTTACGACAAAGGAAAGCGTTGGTAATGATTTGAGCTTACGCGCGTGTCTTTTTGTTGTTTTACAGCACCAGCAGCAAGTAGCGACGGCGGTAGAACGAGCTAAACAGGTTACGATGACGGAATTAAACGCTATAATCGGAGTAAGTACATGAAATTAATTTTTAAATTATACGGTAGTCTTTATAAGGCGCTTATCAGTTATGTATGTTATATCGGAGGTAAGAGGTTAGAGAGAAAAACCTGAGTGAGAGTTGAAGAAAACGTAGAGTGCTTTGAAAGGGGAGTCGAGTGTGTGGATAACGTTTGGGAAAACATTTTAATGGTGGTATCGGTGGCTCATTGTTATTCAGCGGGTTTGTAAAATGATAATGTAGGAGGCAGACGACTGGCATCCAACCGTCAGGTGGGTCGGTTCGGTTACCAATTTAGTAGGTTGGAAAATCTCATTTGGTAGTCTGTCGTAAACGATAATAAGGATAACGAACGAGCCGGGCTTCGTCCTCGGGCGACAGTGGGAGGCGGACGGGTGGCGCGTATTATCTGGTGTATCTAATTCTAAATTCATTATCGATATATAAGCTTTAACGGCGTCCGGAGCGTACGAGGGGCGGCTCGATTCGCTCGTTCTACGGTTACGTGGAAATCTTCTGGTCGACGAAACGTTAAATCGGCTAACGCGTTGTAATTATTAACGTTGTCGGGCTCGTAACGGATAATTACTGTTATTCGAGGGCTTTTCGGAGCGCCGATAACGTTACTCGGGTACGTCGTGCTCGGTGCTCGGCGTGTGAACGCGTTAATCAGTATTACGTTATTTACGTTCACGATACTGTTGGACTGGACGACGATGCCAAAGTGACGAGTCACGAATACGCGATACGATCGTTAACGTCCGACGATTGGTTGGTAAAGTGGAATCGACGGTGTTTTCGATGGTGGTTACTTCTGGGCGGAATATTGGAACGAGGTTCGGTTCGTGTTTCAGTGGCGGACTCGGTACGAAGAAAAATGACCGTAATGATCGAATCGATTATTCCGCGTGGTTTGCGATCATGGCGAGAGAAAAATCTGAGAATCATTGATCGCTGAGTCGCCCATTTACTGCCTGTCACTCGATCCAGCCGTTGTATTTATGCATGTAAATTGACTTTAAACAGGTAGTGCGACGGCGACGAAGCGTGTAATACCTCGTTATTTTTATAGCATCCTCTCTCCGGTGTATTGAATTTTGTCGACGATTTAAACGGGAAAGAAAAAATGGCTTTTTCGCGCTGCAACGATGCACGCTACGAGAAATTAATTATCGCGCGTTTATTTTACGCCCCGTACTGAAGTTACATAGACGAGTTTAAACAACAGAGAGATGTTCGAGCCGGTGAATGGAATTTTTTTGGGACTATCGTAATTGTAGGTTCAGTTTTGTGTAACACCGGGTCGACGCGTCAGCTGAGCAATAAGAAGCCATAAAATGAAGATTTTATCGACGCGCGTTAACGATGCCGTAATTACCCGTACGTACGAATGTGGGTTATATGCATGGTGTGCCGAAAAAAAATTGATAAAATTAAAGGTCGACTTAATTAGCCAAGGATCATCGACGAGTGATTCGGCTATCGATGTATCGATTCTCATTGGCCGGAAATCGTTCGCGTTTGAAGTCCAACATGTTGGTATCGTTTCGGTAACGTTGTCTTAGGTTACTTCATTTGTCAAAAAAAAAAACAAAAAAAACAAAAAACAAAAAAAAAACTGCGAAGAAATAAAATGATGGTTTGCGAATTTTTGAAGAAGTATAGGAGAAGAAAGGTCAACGTTTCAAATCTTTCGCTGTCTTGGCGAAAATCAAAATACCTCATTCAAGAAGTTTTATTGTGATGACAATTGCGTATAAATTAATCATAATTTATTATTACTCTCTGATTTCTGATAAATTACCAGTAATTACCAGTAATTAACATAAAGATGGTGGTAATTGAATTATGCGTAGGAAATAATTAAATTAGAATACTTGTAATAGTGATGATGAAAATGACGAATGAATCGTGATCAGAGGTGTATTATAAGTAATTACCCCTAATTAACGGTATATTACCGGTAATTAACAGTAAATTACCGGTAATTACTGTAACGAGAGAGAGAGATTTTCAAAGGCCAAAGAACAGAACTAATGAATCGTTCATAATCTCCCCTGAATATCGATATATTACCTTAAATACGCTTGAAAAGTGGTAAATTACCAGTAATTTAGTATGATGCGTTAAAATTGAAGAAAAATAAGTTCAGTTCATAGTTCATTGGTGAATGTGCGCCAAACTTGTCGCTCACTCAAATTCTCCTCAAAAAGATTTCGTTATTTTGCCTCCAATTCCTCTCCAAATATATTGGGTAGGGTAAGGAGGTTTCTTACTTATATGTTAGTTTCCTCCAGTTACAAAGTTTGAGTTTCTTGATTGAATTCTTAAAGGAAGAAAAATGTAAAAAGATAACCTACATAATATGATAAAAAGATTGAAACCCTGAGCAAGTTGAACTTGAATTGGATCGAAGTATATTTTTATTTTTGGAAATTACGGGTTGAAGCTTTGATTGAAAAATCTCACTTCAGAAATCACGTGACTAGATTTCCCTATAATAACCCATAACATCATCAGATCAACTACAATTATATGAAAAATTGTACATTACTTGTAATTACTATCGTGAGTGAGTGATTTTTATTTTCTCAAATAATCGACAAATTACTCGTAATAATTCGTTAATATCGATAAATTACCTGTAATTATAATCAAGAATTTCGTATTCATTATGATTACTGTGATAAAACTAAAAACTGTGATGAATAATCCAGTTGTGATCGTATAATTTGCAGAAAATTACAAGTAATAGTATCATATGTTGTCGGTAATAACTGTACGTTACAAGTAATTATGGTATATTACTAGCAGTGGCAGTTATATGGTAACTATCATGTATTACTAGTAATAATGATATGTTTACCAGTAATAACAGAATATTATCGGTAATTACAATGTATTAATGATAATTATAGTATATTACTGATAATTATGGTATATTACCGTCGATTATAAATTACGATATATCGCAGGTAATTACGGTAAAGTACGGGTAATTACGGTAAAATACTGGTAATTATGGCAAAATACGGTAATTATGATATATTATTGGCAGTTATAGTGTATCGCCAGCAATAATTACAATATATTTCAAGTATATAATTGAAGTGTATTACTAGTAATAACGATATATTTACCAGTAATTACGGTATATTACCAGTAAATGCAGTGTATTACTGATGATTATTGTATATTACCGGTAATTATGATATATTAAGTGCAATTATATTATATTACCGATAATTATGATGTATTAAGTGCAATTATATTATATTTCCGGTAATTATGGTAATTACGGAAAATACTGGTAACTGTGACAAAGCAAGGGTAATTATAGTAAATTACTAGTAATTACTAGGTATATTATCAGTAGTTACGGGTGATCACGGTATATTAGTTTTAATTACGTTTTTATCGCGGCGTATTGCTAGTAATTACTATTTTACAAAGGTATGGTGATTCTGTCTATTCGTTATTTTTGTTGGGTGATATATTTCCTAGAATTGAGAGAAATGAAATTTGTAGGTAATAATGTTTATGGTTCAGGTATATTACTCGTAATTACTGTTACAATGTTGGTATATTTCCAGTAATTACCAATGTGAAAAATTTCAATATTTTTGCGATTACAATAGAAGAAAATACCAAAAAAAGTGCTTCCAGTTGAACGTAATCTTAGTCTTTCGTAGTGTTGATTGTCTTTGTTGTAGGTATAAAACGTAGGTTTATTTTGAATGGAAATTGTTTTTGAACTCGTTACCAAAATATTGAGAGACCTAGAATTTTTTCTTTTAATGTTTCGTGCTCAGTGCGTATTATATACGCGAAATAACCGAGAGGTTTTTAAAAATTGACGTGTACCTCTAAAAGGAAAGCAAAAAAAAAAAGTAGAAAAAAGTTAACACGTGCGTGCAGTATGGCGGAATGGAAAGGTGTATATAATTCTAGCGTATTTCTCGACGAAGTGCGGCGGCCTTTTTCGGATAATCGTATTTTCCGGTTTTAGGCGCGTATCAGGTACGAGAGCTGAGAGAGGTGAAGCGAGAGTGAGAGAGAGAGAGAGAGAGACGCAAAAAAAGTGGAGACGAGGTGGTACCGAAAGAAAAAGGTACTCGAGAGAGACGAGCACGAGGACGTGGCGTACGCGAGCCGAATACACAAATACGATGGCGTAATATCCCCGATGGGGGTGTATACTGGGGAGCGTGCGAAGGAGAGAGAGAGAGAAAGAGAAAAAGAAGAACTATATTGACCGATGCTCGCTTAATTTTATTAGTCGGCAGTTTTATAGTGTAGCGGAGACGAAATGGCGGTGGACGAAAGGGGGAAAATTCGCAACGAGTCGATAAAACGAGCATAGTCGCGTCCACGCGGTGGAAAAATAATCTGCGGAAAAAGGAAAAATATCGTTATTGTCGAGAGATTTAGTCGCGGCAGGACATCTCGACGTTTTAAATTACGGCGTACGCGTGTGTACGAGGCGAACGCAGGAAGCGCAGGGCGGATACTTATTTTCGCTGCCTTACGGTGTCGAACGAGGTCATATAAACCCTTATTGGGTACTCTTGCTCGATCGTTCGCGTGTATAGGGGGATGGTTTTTCTGGTCTCGAATCGTGTGTGTATAGTGTGTCGTATACGTATATGGTATTCTTATACGTGACACGGCGTTCCTTATAGTATACTCGCCGTATAGAGCGCAGAAAGGAACGCGGTTACCTCCGGCGGGAATTTCTACGATTTAGATTTCAACGTATAAATCCGCAACCTCTAAAGGGCCTTTTAACGTTTTTTTTTCCTCTTCTCGTGTTCATTTTACGCGTATAGGTTGTAGGGGGTAGGTGAGCATCCCTCGCCTGGCGCGCAGAACATTTCGACGACGCGTTTGTATTCAAATGTCGTCGCGTACTTTTCCATCCGTTTTCTAATTTTAAGGCCGCGTTTACGCGTCCGCTTTACCGTTTCATTTGTCCGGAGGCTGGGGCGAGGGTGTTGGCGTATTTTCCTTATTGCCGCTGTGTGCATGTTCTTGTTATTCAGCGTAGGTATCTATCTACCTTATGCCTTCGTCTCGTAGTGGAAACGCGAACGCGATACTTTTTTCGCCCTCCGACCGAGAGAGAGATTTGAAAAAGGCCTTTGTGCGAGGTTTTTAGATATTCCGATCTCGTATCGGATATCTGAGCGGAGAAGCGCATTCATTTGTGTATACGAAGGTACCCCCGATACTTCACCGATATCTGTACGAGTGGGATTTCAACGAAATCGGGATGAAGATGGTGGAGGAAAATGTAAGGGGAAAATTGTTTCTGCCTGGTTTTTTGGTAAGTAAATGTAGCTATTACAGCCCAGCTGATGTGAAAATGGAAGAAGAGGTGGGTGGAGGAAATAGTCAGTTCACTACGCTTCAGGCCATAGGCAGTGCATTGGCTAGTATCCCGATTATTTCATTTATGTTTTTGAGCTGATTCAAGAGGGTTTTTGCCACGTGGAGCAAATAGACGACATCAAATCGCTAGCTACATTTTTTTTGTGCTGTATAAGACCAAATTTTTAGGCCATTTGTAATTATCTGGCAAATGTCCGACTTTTTGGTATAAACTTGGTGAGAGACCCTCCTTAGAAATCTGATAAAAGTACTTTTTTGTTTTATCCAAAAAATTCAAAATGGCGGATCACTTAAATTTAGAGGGAGGCTGGAGAAAAAGCAAATGGCTTAAATTTTTCATTTTTGATCCCATGTGAAAGAGTGAGTCACCGACACCAACATATCCAAATTTTAGCTTCCTAAGTGTATTTTGAGAGGAGTTGAAGTGAAAAACGGCTTTTTGAGGAAGTTTTGAGTAATGAAATTTCTTGAATCTTTCATATCTCCTCGCCAAATCTACTTAGAAAGATCAAACCTTGTGTGTGAGGTTAATCGGTGACCAGAATTTGACCTCTTTAATTAGGATCAAAATGGATCCAAAATGGCGGATTATCAAAATTTGAGTAGAGCTTGAGAAGCCTCAAATTAGTTGACATGTAATTGCTATGAACTTATATGATTATGGGTGATATAAAGTATACCATATCCCCAATTGATCTCTATACATGATGTTGAAGCGGAGAAAGAGGGGTTATCGAAGGGAAGTATGAGGAAAATATCACAATAAATTTTAAAAAATAATTAAAATTACCTTAAATTTTGAAAAAGTAATAAAGAAAATTTTTATTACCTTTCACCCCTTCTTTTTCTAGAGGCATATCGATGTGTGTACAGCTGAATAGTTTGCGAGAAGGACAATCATTTTTTTTTTTTTCGATCGCAGTCAATTAAAATTTTATACAAATTTAGGGTCGCCAAACATTTTTGTAAGCCGCAGAAAATTTGAAAATGAGTTTCGAATTTTTAAACATCTTTAACATTTTTTTGAAGAGCCTAAAAAAAATCTCCAAATGCTTACTTACTTTTACTTTTATCCATTTACGTGCCTTATACTGCAACTGAGGCCAGAGGCACGGATTTTAGACCACTCGAACATTTGAAAAAAAAAACAAAAACAAAAATAATTTAAAAAATAATTTTTCCAGTTTTAAAGCTCTAATTTGCTAAAAAATTGAAAAATGTCGTGATTACTCTTCAAGTTTTCAGAAACCCAATAATTAAAGAAGACAATTAATTTTATCAAATTTTTAGATCCCTGATTCTTTTTCATTTTTTTTAGTTATTATTATTTTTTTTCATTAATTTTACGTACCGTGTACATCGTACAGCCATAGGGGCTTTGATTATCTAATAAAAAAACTAATTTTTAAAATTGTTTTTTTTTCATGGGGTTGAAACCAAAATAATAATATATTTATATGACTCTTGATTCAAAAAAAAAATAAAAAAAATAAAATCATGTTGAAATAACGATACAAGGTATGAACTTTGAAGGTATGGGTATACCTTAACGGCGTTTTACTGCATTCACATTAATTCCACGAAAAAAGTTATAAGAGCTTTTTTTGTTGAGAATGTACAGGTCTGCAATTCATTACTTAGCTAATTTTCGTATAAATGTTAGAATAACCGATATATTTGTAAATAATCGTCCGAGGGGCAAAAATGTGGATTATAGGTGATTTTTGTATGTTCGAGTGGACGTCCACTTTTGATTACGCTTTAGTTGAAAAAAAAAAATGTTTCAAGCAGTCAATCTAGTTTGATTGCACCAAAGGAGAATGTATCTTATAATGCAGTTGCGTTACCTTTGAAAAACTCATAAAAAATCTACTTATCAAAAAATGGGAGTGAAAACATGAATAGTAAACTGGGAACTAAAAGTACATCTTTCAAATCCAACCTATGTGGTGGTTTTAGAGAAGGATAATTTGTAGTTTTCATCTTCAGTACGGAGTGTGAGTGTAAAGAGACGAACAGCATTACCTACCAATCGAAATAATGGAATATGCTCCCAATAAAAAATTCAGCTTCAGTGATACGGTATGATAGGTTATTTTTTTCTCTCTGTATTTCACCGTATATTATATAGAGTAACATATTACTACGTAGTGCAAACAACAACAACAATTTGCCACTTTAGAAAATACGAGGTGTAATAAATAAGCTGTTTAGATATATACATGTAGCTCCTTACGTATACGCTTTTTACACTATTATGTACGAATATAGACGGTGACAGCTTATCGAGTACATGGTATTTTTGCTACCCCCGCACTGGCGGGCGGAGAACGAGGCTTTTGAATACTTGGAAATCGGCGGCCGGCGTCACTTTCCGTGTACGATCGGGTGCGGTTGTGCGCCCTTTACACGCCGACTTGATTGATGTTTACCTTTAAACTATGCAGAGAGAAACGACGTGTAATGTATGCGCCGCTATACGCGGTAAATTCGAACGTAATTCTCGCCCGCCAGACTATAGCATAGGAGAAACGAGCGAATATAAAGAGCGGCGTTGAATAAATTATTACGGTAATCGCGAAGAACTGCTGAGAAAGGCGCGAATGTGTAAATGAACTCGACGTTTTGTATAATAGAGCGTGTTGTTGCGGCGGCGGGCTTCCTCGATGCGTCGAGATAATGGAGCGAGGCGCGAAATCGACGGCATACGGAGGCGTTTTTCGGGCAGCGAGGCGCGAATTAATTTGGGTTATTTGTACGAGTCGTGGTAGAATGGCCGAATGAGGTGTGGAAGGGTGTCGGAGTGGGCAGGTGCAGTTTAGATGGGATACCGTGTTCCACGCGAAACTTGTAAATGAGTATGAAAAAAAAAGGTATCTGAGGGTGTTATTAATTACTTTTAGTGTGGGTTTTTTTTTCTCGGATTATCCCTTGGGTCGGATAATTTAGAGGGGGAAAGGATGAAGATTCTTTTTGGAAGGAACAATTTTTTGTAAACTGATAAAAAACATAACGCTAGTTGTGGCGTAAAATCCGTAGTCTCTCGGTGCAGAAAAATTCGAGATATTATTTTTCTTGATAACATTTGTTATCTTTCAATAATTTAAAATAAAATTATCCTTGATTGAAAATTTCATTATTGCGTATTATTTCTATTTTATGAAGTAAAATTATTTACTAAATGATTATTAAAATTTTTTATTTAAATTTTAGAATTTATTAAATTAGAATTTGTTATTTAAAAGATGAATGCATTCAAAGATCTTGAATATTTGGTTTAGTTTTTGTGACTAGGTATTCTTCATTTTTTCTTCATTTTTTCTTCATTTTCTCTTCATTGATTACTATTATTTATTAGTATGTATTATAGTGGTAAAAAATATTTTTCATTCAATTTCCCTTTTTTCTTGTTGTTTTTGTTAATGGTTAATATTTTTTCAATTCAATTCAGTCAGTAAAATACCTTGATATGGAATAGGTGCGTACTGCAGTGGAACGAATTTTGATTATTTTTACAAATCGATCCAGCTATCGGTAGAATGCTTGCAAAATGATCATAATAGTATACTCAAAAAATTTTAGCTCCCTACTTTAACGATAACTTTTACCATTATGAGGTCAAATTTTGAAAAGTTTCCAATTTAAAAAAAATAAATAAATAAAAATAATGAAAAAATAAAGAAATTAATTTTTGAGCAATTGAAATGTTTTTGAATGCAAGGATCATATTTTCTTCAAAAAAAAAAAAAAAAATTGATAGTTTATTTCTTGTATTTTTGCATTATTCTCGGTTCCATTTGGTAGTAAATTAACCTTAATAAGAAACCAAATGTGACCATTCGCAGCAAAAAATCGATAGTTTGTCCCAAAAAATAATTTTGCAATTTTTTTTCTCGAAATTTCAGCTTCCTGGTTTAAGATAACATTTCCCATAATGAGGTCAAATTTTGAAAAGTTTTCAATTTTCCAAAAAAAAAAAACTATTTTTAGGCAAATCGATTTTTTTTTTTGTATGCAAGGATGATATTTTTACTTCGAAAATTAAAATATTTTTTGAAAATATCTTTCGTAGTTTAAAAAAAAAACGAATCTTGTCAACGAGACCAATTTTATTCTGTAACTCCCCCTTCCCCCCCGTCCCGAGCTCAAATAATTTTGTGATGACGCAATCGAAAAAAATCGAATCCCAGGAGATTGAAATAAATAATGAAAATGTTTAGGTTGCTTCCCGCTCCCTCCTCCCCCACAGGATCAATTTTTAGGCTTCGTGGAATTGCGTGTGAGAAAGCCAGGTTCTCTCGTACGGAAGAATGATGCTTTAATTCCTTCTGGGAAGGGGAAGGATAAAGGCTTAGTATTAAGGCTGATATATTGACAGCAAGGTGAGTGAAAGATGGGACTATGGTTAGAAAATTTCATGCGATCTCAGAGAGCGATGAAAATATTTTTGTGTGTAATTTATTGGCAGCTCCGAAAGTTGACCGGTTTTGGTTCCGCGCCGATTGCAAAACCGCGCTCGTAAGCGGTACGGTATTATAAAATGACGAAAGCGTTCTTCGAAAGAAGTTATCACGCGGTAGTAGTGTTTGCGGTGTACGTAGATAAATATTTAATAACGAAGAAACGACCACGATGACGATGACGGTTTCTTGTACGTGTATATTTTTTTTTCTTTCTTTCTTTTGTTGTTGTTGTTGTTGGAAAAACAGAAAAAAGCCATAAATTAATAGTTTTTTGTTTACTTTTGTTTGATTACAGCAACAACGACCAGATTTACCGAGATTACTGGTTAGTATTATTGTCACGTATTTATATAAACGTTTTTATTTACATTTGCGAGAGTCGAGTCGATGTTCGATGCGACGTCGGTTCGGTGGGTATGATGGCGGCGCGAGGTCGAGGGCGAGACGTTGGTGATGATTTTTCGCTCTTCTCGCTAGCGTTAGATTGGCGCGTAAGAGGGGAAATTTCATCAGGCGACCGATTTGGAATTTAAAGTATTCGAAAGCCACGTACTATCCTTTCCCACCACCGGATGTACTTTGCATTTGAAATTGTTTTTTTTTTTTCTGGTTTATACGATGGATTATGACGAGTGCCATTTTTTGCGTTCTAATTGCAGCAACAAATGCACGCTCAGCAGTTACCACACGCGGCGCACGCGCCTCCGATACCGATGATGCCGCCACATCCAGGCATGCCGGGACCGCCAGCGACGGCGGCTACGTTATTGGGATTGTCCGGTCTGGCGGGTCCGGGAGCCCATCCGTTGAGTATGTTGACGGCGAAGCCAGAGTTACACAGAGACGATAAATCAAACAGCGGTAAGCGTATAGCAATTAGTTAATTAAATACGAGTTTGGAAGCCGGCGGCGCGTTGTGGAGTCGCGCGTCTGTTTCCAAGATGTAGGGTTTCTTAATCGAGTACCTAAATATTTACCGAATGGTGTTGCGAATTCGGGAGTAATTTACTCCGCCGGTGCGAGGGTTTCGTATTCGAGTGCTACGTGGAAATAGAGTGGGAAATTGTACGCGTAGGCCGGGTAATTAAGGGTGGAACTCAGGCGTAGTCTTCGGCGGATTTTTTTCTCTTCGTGGTGTTCGGTTTGTTGCCTCGAACGGTATATGAAGTCTCCTTCGATAGTGCTCATGCTATCCCAACTAGAGGGTGTTGAAGTCTCCAGAAATTTTTTCGATTTATTTCGAAGCATGTGGGTTCTATCCGCAAAGAGCTTAATGATGAAATGTTCTCCATAAAATACAGAATAAAAAAGCTCTAATATGTAGTTTTTTAGTATGGGGCAATAGGAGCGACACGATCTATATTTATTATATTTCATTTCGAGATGAAAAATATTTAAAAATTAAAATTAATTTTTTTTTATTAATTTTTTTGTTCATATTGTGGTTTTATGATTCGTTTTGAAATTGATTTAATCTTTGAATTATTATGAAAAATTATTATTTTTTTAATATTTAATATTCCTTAATTTTGTTAATTTATTTTATTTTATTTTATTATGATAAAAAAAAATTAATAAGGTTATTTTGAAAATAATCAGAGCTTTTCCAAAAAAAAGCTAGATTTTTCCATATACCTGAATTGTGCGTTGTACGTGCATTGAAATGAAATAAAAAAATTAATCTTTTAAATTTTATCTGTTGGAGGCTTCTCATGCAACAATAAATTTTGGTCATCTGCTATTTTGAATCCATATCGATCCATTTTAAGCTAAATTCAGTTGTCATATTTTGGGCTCACCTAACCCTATGTCAGGAGTTTGACTTTAACCTATTCCAATTTTATTTTTACTCCTACTCCTTTTCATGATTATTCACTCCGGAGGCTAAAATTGAAAGATTTTAATCATATTGGCTCATTTTATCAGCTGACACTATGGTAAAAATTTTTCGACCTTTTGCTTATACCCTTCAGACTTTGAGTACAATTACTCCTATTCCTTCCTTCCTTCCTTCCTTCCTTCCTTCCTTCCTTCCTTCCTTCCTTCCTTCCTTCCTTCCTTCCTTCCTTTCTTTCTTTCTTTCTTTTTTTCTTTCTTTCTTCCTTTCTTCCTTTCTTCCTTCCTTTCTTTTCCTTCCTTCCTTCCTTCCTTCCTCCTTTCTTTCTTTCTTTCTTTCTTTCTTTCTTTCTTTCTTCCTTCTTTCTTTCTTTCTTTCTTCCTTCCTTCATTCCTTTCTTCCTTCCTTTATTCCTTTCTTCCTTCCTTCCTTTCTTCCTTTCTTTCATCCTTTCATCCTTTCTTCCTTCAAAAATCATTATAAAACTGAAATTAACATACAGTAGCTTCTTATTGCTAGTAATCATATGAATCTATATTCATGAAATCTGAGCCATTTGAAGCTCCTCAAGCCTTCCTCAAATTTTGGCCATCCACTAATCAACTCCACATTTACGATGTTTGACCTCTCGTGGTTGATTTGGTTGGGAGTTTTCAAGATAGAAGCACGTAATTCCTACATTAAGCTTCAAAAACTATATCCACTCTGTAATTGGAAATCAGCTTTGTCTACTAATTACAATTTCATTCTTTACAAGGAACTATTGCAAAGATCGACTGTGTACGCTGCTCTTATCTGGAGAAACTCATAGTGAAAGAACTCGAATAAGCTGCACATTATCAAAAAAATTTACCAAAATCATAAGAAATATTCTCTCTCTCTCCTTGGTCTAAGTCGATTCCGACTGTTCTGACCTCAGTGCGATGAATGTTCTCCAGTCTTCCCGTTCTTGTGCCATGGCTGCCGCAGTTGTCACTGCTCCCGTTCTCTT
The DNA here is from genome assembly GCA_009761765.1 of Phenacoccus solenopsis. NCBI lineage: Eukaryota > Metazoa > Arthropoda > Insecta > Hemiptera > Pseudococcidae > Phenacoccus > Phenacoccus solenopsis. The sequence continues at coordinate 22,894,390 of CM019755.1, read as the reverse complement.
CTGGACAAGGTCCACCCAGCGGGTAGGGGATCTTCTACGTCCCCTGCCGCCTGGCACTTAACCGTTTTTAAGTAGCTAGAGAAATCGGCGTGAAAACCGTTCCTGTTTTCATGTACGATATAACACCTCTATGAAGTACCTAGAATCCTCTCTTGGAACGGAACGAAATTCATCGATTAAAATGGCGAAAACTGCACGATTAATTGCTTTAAGTATTTAATTTTGAGCCTAGAGTCCCCTCTAGATAGGTCAGCGAAAGAGAGATCGATAGAAACTTTAAATATGTTGTTTGGGGGCAACGAAGTGGACATCTTGAAGGAGAAAAAATCGCGATTTGAGCTATGTAACACCTTAGTGGCCTGGGCCAGCGATTCGGGGGTATCGAAGATTAGAAGCGAATCGATGTAGGAGAGAGAGCGACGCCCGCGTCAATAGCGTAAATAAATATTCCGGTCGCGTACTCTGGGAACCCCTTCGCGCGACGCTAATCTCGCTATTTTCTTCCGGCCGAAGAAAGAAAATGCAAGAAGAAGAAGCTCGTCGCCGAGGAACGAGGTCGAGAAAAAAAGGTAAGAAAAACCGTACCGCTACAACGGCGGAGAAGCTTCTGTGTTATTGAAAAAGCATTAAAGCCCGTCGGCGAAATACCTCGTGTACGAGCTTCTTAATGGGAGAGCGACAGGGGTGCCGGGGAGGGGGCAAGGGGAGAAGATAAATTAAACGAGGCCCGAATGGAAAAGTGGCACGACGCGCCCGAGAAATCGGGAAAAAGAAAAAGGGCGAGAATTTCCAGCTATCTAATTAATGTTCGAAAGGTGCGGCGAGGAGGGGCGGCTTTCGCCTTTACAAAACGGCGGCGGGCGAAACGTTGCGACAGAATAATTAATGAGAGTTTTTCCGGTGAAATGAACTCCCGGGCCCGATGAGTATTGGTCGGAGGCGAAAGGAAAAGACGGAGGAATTGTTAATTTTAAGCTTCAGTTTTAAACTTTTCGCTTCTTCGGCTCGAAAACGGAATAATTTCCGACTCATTAGGAAAACAGTTGAAGGTGTTTACAGTTCTTTTTTTTTGTTGGTGCCTTCGTTCGCGCTACGCCGTGGTGGAGGGACGGAGGTTTTTTTTTCGTTGCGAGCTCCAAGGCGTCGCTTCTTTTTAATTAGAAAAAGTTTACGTTGAAATTTCGCCGTTGACGGTATTGTTAGGTAGACGTCGACGTCTTGGGCGTAATGAAGGGGAAAATAGAAGGAAAATTTCAGAGATGCGGAAAGTTAGCCGTGAAGCGAGACGAAGAGGTGTGCGATCGACGGACGACGAGTAATCGAAGAAAATTTCGCGTTCGGATGGATACGACGAGGAAGGAAGGAACGAAGTGAAATGTATACGAAGCGCGAAAGGTAACAACGTGGTTCGGTTTCATCGTATTAGTACGGATACGGCTGAGATTCTCTTTTGAGAAATGCGATACTCGGGAAATTCGGTCGAGATAAAGGGTTCGTGCGGATGGTTGGTACACATTGAAAGGATGTTGTGAAAGCTCAAAGGCTGGTTTTATTTTAACGCTTTGTGCGCTCATCTGCCCTCGGACGATATACTCGCTGATGCTGCTAAGCCTCGAGGATTTATGTTTCGTGCGCGTATCGTTTACGATGTAACCTGGTCGCGTATTGACAGTGCGTGTCGACGGTGCGTATTGCGATTTGTGAGTGGAAGATGATGTGGTATGGAAGATGTGCACTCAATTTTTAAAAAGTGTGAAGTTTCAAACATGTTTCTCCTCTTTCGAATCATTTTTTGCCAACATCAACTCACGCATAAATTAACAAAGAAATTACCTTCTTGGAAAAATTAAGTGACCTCAAAATTATGAGCTCCAAATGTGTACTCGAGCTGAATACACGTAATATTCTAAAGTTTAAATTCTAATCAGCTCTTGAGCTCTGTTCATTATGTTTATTTTTATTATTTCGACTCGATTCTTATTTTTCAATTATTAATCGAATTTCAAATCTGGTAACACTGAATAGACCTATGTTTACTTGGAAAAGAGATCAGTAACACCTTGGCAGTTCATGTTCAGCATTCGAAGAGTGAAGACGTTATTACATAGTGTTGTTGTTGCTCGTTCATCTTGCGTTTTTTACATTTATGAAGAGTATGGTGATCTATTGAGCGATGTTATAGCATTTCGGTGATTTTATTGTTATTTTTCCTCTACTTCAAACCCATGTTTTTCTTGTCGTCAATATGGATTTTTTTAATTTTTAAAAACTTGCTTGTAGAATATTATTAAATGAATCGTTGTTGTCTCGAAATTTTATAAAATGCTTTAAACTCTTTGTTAAGCAGCTATAATAAAAATAAAATCTCCGACTTCTCGCAAAAATGATATTGATGATTTTTACTAATTCTTTTTAGGTAAGCAAACAAGTGCTCGTCTTTTTCTTTGTTGATACCACTGTTATATTCATTTTCGAAAGTCCAAAATACAAATTTCTCTCAACTCCCGAAAATTTAAATATTTTTTATGATTGGAAGTTGGATGATGAAAATGCCGATTTTTAATGTTCTTTGTACTTGGTATTTTTCTCTCCCTCTCCTCATAAAATAAACAAAAGAATCACTTCAAAAGTAACCTAATATTCAAGTTATTAAAAATGCATCTGACGATCAACAGTAAATCGACATATTAATTAAAGTTCATTAAAAACACAAAGAAAAAAAATATTCAAGTAAATAATTGTATATAATTATAAATAGAATATTTAATGGAAGTATTTGAAAATATTGAACGCAGGAACGAACGTGCGACCCCGTTGAATGCTGAGAGCATAATGACTCTGTTAGTGCTGCGCACGCATCCCATCTTCGCCATGACTAACAGCTTATAGAGTTGGTATTTGATCAAAGGAAGTACATATATTAGTTGAAAGATTTTTGTGATTGAGGGAAGAAAGATATGATTATATAGAGCACAGCATAATTTCTAGTTCCACTTACTGCGCTTTTTTTTTCTCTCTTTTTTTTGCGGTAAGTGGGATAGAAAATGATGTGGAATATATTCAAGGCGTAATAATAGCTTTAGAAAAGGAGATCTAGGGCTGCGTCGAACGAGTGAAATGAAGAAAGATAGAAAAGGGAAAAAAAGAAAACCGTCGACAACAGTTGAATGGAAACGAGAAAAGGCATCGTGTATGCGCATCCGGGACCAGGGAGGGGGGCAATATACGCGTATTCGTCGGTGCGCTGTTAATATAAGGCGGCGGAATTTCCGACACTTCATACCTTCGCAATTTACTTCACTTCTTGAACGTTTCGCTTCCAAACGATATAATATCTCGCGGGTAAATTACTACCATATAAAAGGGCAGGCTCGGTTTGCGGCGCGATACGACGCGTCGCGCAGCCCCTGCTATTATTTTCACGTTTTCTACCCTATTCTACCGTCATTAACCCTAAACAACTGTCGAGCTTGTTTTTTCGCATTAAAATAGCAACAATAAAAACTCGCTCGGTAGGCTGTATTTTTTTTACTTCTATCTCAGCGCCTTCTCCATTAAGGGATGAAAAATTTCCTCGTCTGGAAATGCGCGCTTTCGGTGACGCTTTCTCTGAGTACGACGAGCGAATGTTGACGACACGTTTCAACTGTTTAATCGGTGTTTCCTTTTGTTTGTATGATTGCAGGTCTGAATTCTACGGAAGAAAGACACGTAAGTATGGTATTGAACTCGAGAGAGTTAAATCAGAGGGGACGGCGTTCCAGCGATTTTCTGTCGGTTCGATTTCATCGGTTCGAATTAGACGAATCGATGTACGAAGTGTTTGCAAACAAATGAAAGATCGGCGACGGTGGAAATTTGGCAGCGGTTTAGAAAAGTTGGGTTAATTGTCGTGTAAACGAGCGCGTTCGGGACCCCTAATGGTCGGGACGAACGCGACGATGCGGTAAAATTAACTCGGGGTCGTCGAAAAGGCGATAAACGTGGGGTGCAGTTTTTAAACTGATTAGAGGACAAGTTATTATACAGTATGTACATATCGGTGGTATAAAGAGCGAAAAGAGCGAAGTCGAGGGGTTAGGGGGTCGATTCGTATACGATATGGTGGCCCAGGAAGGGAGTAGAGTGCCGGGACAAAAGGGTGTAAACTCGCTATTTTATGGTACATCTGTTTCCCTTATACACGAACGACGTCGAAACGATTGTTCCCCTTTGGTGCTAGGGAGAGAGGTTAAATGCGCACATAAGGGAGCCCCCACATCGCGCTACGTGTAGATAATAAGAAAATAAGATTTTGCGAGCTAGTTTAAGCGGCCAAAGTCGGCCGGAGGAATTAATTTTATTATATCGAAAGCGCTGAAATAAACAATAATTGCGTCGAACGTGCGGTTTGGCTTTTATCGCGCAAGGGTGGCGCGTTTTTCGAGCCCTTCGCGTTGGCGTATAATGTATAGGGCTTTTCTGTTCCATTTATCGGATTTGTTTTTGGCGGGCGTTACAAGAGCGAAGAGTGGCGGTGGACTGTTTGTTATCAAAATGGACGCGGTAATAGTTTTTAATCGAATTAGCTAGTTGGAAGCGTTTTAATAATGGGCGAACGCGGGGCCTCTGTGTTCGGCGGAAACGAGGAGACGATTGCGATGAAATGTCTCCCGCTCGCAGTCGGCCGGCTTATGCGGATTATCGCCGGCTTCGAGCGCTAATTAAATTAACCCTAGCGGAGGTGTTTTTTTGATGTGGTTTGAGATTTGGTGTGTGTCGGTTGAGAGTGATGGGATTTCATTGATTGTATTTGATGTGTCGCCGGATGGATTAGGGTGGAAGAATCTTCGATACAATATGTAATTTTCGTTGCTCTAGCGTATCGAATAAATTTAGTCGTATTAGTTTTTTTGCTGCTGCCCAATTAAATTCAAATATTAGTTCTGTGATCGAGGAAAATTTAGGGTTATAAATGCACTACATTTGGTAAATGGACGAAAATGAGACTTGACGGACGCATATTGAGATTGAAAGATGACTTTTGAACTTCTAAATTTTCTTACAGAATTCAAAACCTAAAGAGAAAAAACCGATAACTCGAAGAACGAGTTAGGAAGTTATTTATGTGCTGTGCAAAACAGAAAGTAGTCGTGAAATTTCCTCATTTGTCCGTAAGTCATCTTCGATGGCGAAAATTGGGTGAAACTACAATAAGATTTGCATCAAAATGATAGAAATTTAATCAAATTATGATTAGAATGTAGGAAATTTGAGTCAAACTTAATCGAGATGATGAAAATAGGACCTTACGATAAATCGCGACGATTGAATTTATTGGAAGTGGAATCAAATTGGTGACGATTGGAATCAAAATGAGATCAAAATATTTGGAATTGAGTCAAAATATGATGAAGATGATAGAAATGGAATCAAAAGGTCGGAAATGGAGTTGAAGCGTATTTGCAGTTACGATTCATCAGTCAAAAAAGTAGAAATTAAGTCAAGAATAAAAACTATGTGAGCATTGTTGAATCAAAATAGAATAAAAATATTGAAAATCAAGCCAAATGGAATCAAAAATGTACTAAAAAAAAATTCAATGATAATTGCAAAAATTGAGTTCTAGTGGAATCAAAATAGTGACAAAAATTGAATAAAAATTGCAAAAATCGAATCAGAATGGAATGAAAACGGTGAAAATTCATTCAAACATAAATGAAAATGTTCGAAATTAAGTGAAAATGGAATCCAAATGGTGAACTCCGTATGGAATCAAAATGGCGGAAATCGAATCAAAATAGTGTTAATAATAGAGTCAAACTGGGATCAGTGTATCGTATGGCGATTTGATACACAAGCTGATTTCGACAAGTATCGTTTGAATACTATTACTTGTGGTACAAGTCCAGCTTCATATATTGCTACTAAATGTCTCGAAGTTCTCGGAAATTCTATTTCAAATGAACTCCCAACTGCTGGCCGTGTCATTAAAGAAGATTTCGTCATGGACGATTTGCTAAGTGACGAAAAATTGAAAATTTTATTGAAACTAAATTACATGGACTGTAATTCATTCGAAATGATAAAAATTGAATCATAACTGAACAAACATGTTGAAAGTCTAAGTAGAATCGGAATCGTAGAAATGAAGTCGAGGCAATGTAAAATAAATCAAACCTGAATCAAAAACCATAATTAAGTCAGAAGTGGCGTCAAAATTATGGAAATTGAATCAATGAAATGAGCCAAGTTGAAATCAGAGTGATGAACGTTGAATCATTATAAGATTAAAAACCTGCCAGTTTAATCAGAATTGAAAATTGTATCAGTATGGCGGAAATTAAGTCAAAATAGGATAAAGATGGTAAAAACGAAGTCAAATTGTTATAAACCAAGTTAAAAGAAAATTCGAATGGCAGTAATTGAGCCAAAAGTGAAATCAGAATGGTGAAAAATAAATCAATATGGAATCAAAATGAAATGAGTCAATACTGAATCAAGAATGATGAACATTGAATCATAGTAAAATAAAAAAGTTTAGCAATTTAGTCAAAATTGAAAATTATATCAAAATGGCGGAAATTAAGTCAAAATGAAAGAAATCAGAGTGATGATCGTTGAATCATAATAAAATGAAAAAAGTTTAGCAATATGGTCAAAATTGAAAATTATATCAAAATGGCGGAAATTAAGTCAAAATGAAATAAAGATGGTAGGAATGAAATCAAATTGTTTATACTAAACTGAGTTGAAAAGTGATTCAGATGAAGGTAATTAGGTCAAAATGGAGACAGAATGATGAAAATTGAATCAAAATGAAATGAGTCAAGTTGAAATCAGAGTGATGATCGTTGAATCATAATAAAATGAAAAAAAGTTGAGCAGTTTAGTCAAAATTGAAAATTATATCAAAATAGCGGAAATTAAGTCAAAATACGATAAAGATGATGAAACAATAAAATTTTTGTATATTAAATTTAAATGGAGGTAATTAAATCAAAAGTCAAGTCAGAATGGCGAAAATTAAATCAGAACTGGGGGAAAAAGATGTTCAGTATCAAGTCAAAATAGAATCGGAATCACAAAAATTGAATGTAGATGATAGAAATTGAATCGAAGTGTTGAAAATAGGCTTGAAAATGAATTGGAGTGGTAGTAATTGAGTCTAAATGAAATGAAAATTGTGAAATTAAATTAAAACTGAATAAAAATGTACCAGATTAAGTCAGCATAGAAATTCAATCACAATAACAGAAATCAAATTGAAGTGGGAAAAATTGAGTGAGCGGGGAATCAAAATAGAAAAAAAATAAATTAAATTAACGAAGATGAGATCGAAATGGAATCAGAGTGGTGAAGATTGAATCAAACTTGAGTAAAAATGTTCGAAATTAAGTCAAAATAGAATCAGAATCATAGGCATGAAATCGATGTTACGGAAATGGAATCAAAGGGTTGAAAATTGAATTGAAAGGGAATTAGAATTCCAGTAATTGAGTCTAAATGGAATCAAAATTGTGATAATTGAATCAAAATTTAATAAAAATATTCGAAGTTAAGTTAAAACAGAATCGGAATCATAGAAATTGAATCGTCTTCATGGAAATGAAATCAAAGTGTTGAAAATCGAATTGAAAGGGAATCAGAGTGGCGGTAATTGAGTCTAAATGAAATCAAAGTAATGAACATTAAATCAAAACTGAATAAAAATATAAGTGAAAATAAAATGAGAAACATAGAAATTAATTCTGAATGATGAAAATCGTATTATGGTGATGGAAATTGAATTGACAAGAAATCATAATAAGTAAATGAAATCAAAATAACGGAAATGAAGTCAAAACAGAATCAGAATGGCGAGGACGAAATCAAAATGAAATAAAAACGGCGTATGTTCGAAATTTTAATGTAACTTCTCGAAAAATCTAGAATGAAAAAAAAGTTATCGAAACTAAAATGGTAGAGAAGGGAGTCGGAAGAATCGTGAAAATTTGAAAATCAGTTATAGCGATGTCGTACCGTCGATAAAAATGAAGTATCAAAATTATTCCTATCCGAGTCTTTCTGAACTTTTCGACTGAACTCCAATTTCGTGTATCCTGAAGAAGGCACCGTCGGTCCTTATCGCTGACCAGAATTTGTCGAAAATCGATAAAATTCGAACGAGCCGTCGGATGAAGCTATACACGTGTACACCATAAGCGCTGTTTGACGCGAGGCGAAGTTTTCGTTACGAGACCCCGGTGAGCGTTGCGGAGGACGGAGGGTATAGAGGGTCTCGAATGAATTGGATAGGTTTTCTGTTCGAATCTGTTTTACGACCTGTGCGTATGTACTAGAGATACAAAGGTGTAAAAATGTTTACCTCGCTGCGTCGTTATTCGTGCTTCGTCGACTAGTCCGTGCGTGCGACGGGAGCGGGCACACGCGAAGGCTTAACGGTAAAGCGAAGCTATTTGAACGTGCCGGTAAGGCTTTCGGTGCTCGTACACAAAGGAAGCGCGTAAAATTTCTTGTTCAACTTGTAGGATTACAAGAGATTAGTATTTGGCGCGAAAGCGCTCCTAATACGGTACAGAAAGGGAGGGCATTGCGGGAGTGTGCGGTCGTTGCCAAAATGCAAACCTAATGGTTCTTATTGCGACCTGAAAACTCGCCGCAAAGACCAGTTAGGGTTTTAAACCTCAGTCGGTATCGTATTTCGAATGGCAATCTCGCCCTCGCGCCCTATATAGCGGTAGGCAACCCGCGAAAACCGCACCTACGATTCGACGTAACCGTAATTTCATTAGGCGACGGCGCTTAATATCGTGCCGGCGTACATGGTTGCGGATACGTGTACGATGTACGGCGGACACGGCCAGAGAATTAGGTAACGTGGTATGGGGTATTTTTTATGGTCGCTAAATTACGTGTACTAATTTACTTAATAGAGCTTTTCGCTCGGAGGGCTACGACGAGCGTCGTTAGCGATGTGAAAAGAAACGAAAGAGAAAAAAGGTATTTTGTAGACTCAAAAGAAAACTACCGTTGGCTTGTCGCGCTCACCAAACTAGGATGATTAAAGTAATTTCGTTGAAGCGTCGTTTTACCAAATAGAGAGACAGAGAAAGAAGCGAATTCGACGAAGAGCGTAGTTGGGGTGATTACGCGACCACATCGTTTAATTACTTTCTACAACGGCTCGTCGGATAAACGAAGAATTCCAGAAAAAATTTCGCTGATATCGTTATCGAATTTTTTTCTAACCCGGGGACTAAATAGGCGCCGCGGAACAATCCCCTCCGAGTTGGTCGAGCGCTTCAATTAAATAAAAATTAATAAACGACTCTCCGAGTAGAGTGTTTTTTACGCGATATCCGTCGAACGCTTTCGGCCATCGTATAAGAGGGTTGTTTCGAAGAAATTCTCGGCCTTTTTGTGCCCCTACTACGGTATAACACTATACACATAATAAAAACGTACGCGTATGGATTTAAATTAGGATATACGGCTCGAGGGATGTTATTCAATATATAGGATTAGGGTGATGGCCGTCGAGTTATATAGGGAGAAAAAAAGGCCAACGTTACACACATGTCCCATTTTAAATAAGTATTTACAATATAACCGGTGCAGCTTGTTGCCCGCGTACGCGGCGATGCTAATTTAAAAAGGTAGTACGTGGAAAAAGAGGGTGAAATAAAATATGTCAGTCAGTCGTATTTATGAAAATAAAAAACCCCTCGACGTAATATCGCTTTTTAAGGGGTTACAGTCGATGTTAAACGATACACACGTAATAGGGATGTAAATGATATAATCCTTCTATCTGCATTCGAAATGGTACCCATTGATGGGATGTATAGAAGGGGATGTAATCGTTGAATAAAAAATACAAGCCGTACGCGTAATAACTCGTTCGCTTTTATTCGTTCGGAATTGATTTGTTTTTACGATTCGAGTGAATAATTAAATCGGCATGGTTTAATGGGTGGTCGATGATGGAAGAGGACACGCGCGGTTTTTATGTTTGGACACGATTTTATAGTGTGGGAACGTGTGAGGGCTTTGGTGTCGGGATCCGGTGTCGTTGAGTGTGTTTTGTCGAAGTTTTGATGACGTAGTGGATTTCGAATAATAGGGTCAGTTTTTTTAGGGTTCTTATAAAATGATAAGTTGTTTTTTTTTTTTTTTTTTTTTTGAAAAATTGGTTCAAGTTTTTTTTAAAATATTTTTACTAAAACGTTTTCTATCATATTATCTTTTTTTCTCGATTTTTTTTTTAACATTCATAAAATTTTTCCATTTTACAATAAATTTTTTTATTTTGTTTATTTTTTTAAATAAAGTGCCAGGTCCTTTTTATTTTAAATTATTGAATTTTATGTACTTCATTTACATTCCCTATTCATTTTTATGCAATGTTAGTAGTGAATTTTCTCATATTTATTGCTAATGAAGCCCCTTCAAAGTTTAAATTAGGCAGTATGAACACCTGATTAATTATATTCGTCTCCATAAGTTTCATAAATTAGTAAAGTTGCTTCACTAAAACACTAGAAATTTTTCTCAAATTGAAAGATTAAAAAAAAAAAAAAAACGGGGAAAGCTTTAATTATTCACAAACTTCAAGGTATAGTTTCTCTAATTTTGGCCAAGGGATTTAAAGATTTTTGTGTAGTGTCTAATTGCCAGGATAATTATGTGTAGTGTGGAAGATTTTTTTTTTATTATTGAAATTTTGATTTTTTTTCTTTTTATTTATTTTAATTCACTTTATTTTTTCTTCTGTTTATTTGGTACTTTTGTACATTTCATTGTTTGAGAGCATTTTTAATTTTCTTTGTGTTGTTTTTGATTTCCCATTTTTATTTTATTTTTTTTTTTTCGTTTAAAAAATTAAATTTTTACATTTGAAAATGTTTCTGTTCTTAATTTCATCAACTTTGTATTTTTTGTTTTAAACGAGGTCTTTGCTTTTTTGTTTTATATTTTTTACTCCACTTCATTTATTTTTACAATGATTTCACGAACCAGTTCAATGTTTAGGATTTTGAAATTTTTATAATAGTTTAATTCATCAGTTTTATTAGTGTTTTTTTATTTTTTATCAATATTGTTAGTATTATGTATTCACTTCCTAATATCATTAATCTATGTTATTTCTTCAACTTTTAATTTATTACACTTACACAGTTTTTTTTTTTTCAGTTATACTTGATTAATGAATTTCTTTTTTACTTATTTTTTGAATTTGAATTTGTTTCTTATGAGATTTTGATTCCTTCTATTTTATATTTTTTTTTATTGAACTTTACTTATTATTAATTTCTTCAAATTTTATTTCTTTGAATTTCACAGTTCTTACAGTTTTTCAAGTAATTTCTATTTTATCATCTAATATGCACTGTGCCTAAATGATTCTCCCCCTCCCCCACTGCAAGCTCTAAATTCCCTTCACAAAAAAAGAACAGTCGATTATATCATTTCTTTTGATATTGCCTCCTTAGTTGTACGTCACGCGTGTAACAACCAATCACCAAGTCGGAACGTCCTGTAAAATATAAACACTGATCAGCTGATGATTCAAATCACAAACTAATTTTAATCGTTCATTAAAAACTGAACGATATTATTTAGGAAGATGGAAATGAAATTACTTGGATTTTTTCACACTCTACCTTATGATTGGTTGTTACAAGCGTGACGCATCACTAATCAGAAAGTGTACCAGTTACTTTAATCACTCTATTGTAGTTGAAAATTATCGAAAAATGAAATAATTGATTGTTCTTTTTCAGTGGAGGAACTTTAGTGCTCAAGAGTGCAAAAATCATTTAGGCACAGACTTTTTAATTTATTAATTTTTGTTGTTTATTTATTTATTATTTATTTTTTTTTTAATTTTTAATTTTAGTCGCTTTCTTATTTTCTAGCATATTTATTGATTTATTTATTTATTTATTCATTTATAGGTCTACTCTGTTGGTAGATTCATTTTTTTTTTAATTTCAGAATTTTCAGAATTTTCTTTTTTTTTTGAATGTGTATTCAAAAGTACTTCTACTTTTTTGTATCCAAAATTTTTTTAATTCAATTTCTTTCCATATTATTTTGTTTTTTTTTTTAATTATTTATTCTTCAATTTCACAATTATTTTTATTCTTAAATGGCATATCTTTATTTTATTCCTTTATTCCATTTTTTAATACCGAAATTTGAGTTTCATTTTTTTTTTTTTTTTTTCATAATCATCGTAATTTTTTGAATTTATTTTCTGAATCTTATCATGAAATTTAGTTCTTATTTCTTTTTACTTGTCACGAAAACTCGAATAAAAGGTTAAATTCGACTTACAATGGCGCCCAACCAAGGACCCCGGTCTCCTACCGAAAAGCTGTGTAGTCTCAACTTTCATCTGGACGTTGATATTTTTCGAAAACAAACACAATATAGTTCCGCTTAGATCGACGTGGCAACCAAAGTTATCGTTGTTAGTGGCGAAACGAATATCTGCGCTTCTCGAACGAATGCAAACTTGAATAAAGTTACGTTGTATAGTTACATCGTTCGGTGGTTTTTTCGGCTCGTCCGTTCGCGAAGGAAAACTGGTCGAACAACAAGTTACACGAAATGATATTTATTTAGTACCGGGTCATTGTTAACATTGTCCGGCGTTACCGTCAGGAGGGAGAGGGTTCGGTAATTTAGCGGAAATGGATGTTGTAGATTTTGCGGCCGGAGCGTAGTTTCTTGTCGCTGTCGGTTGTTTCGACTCGAAAGTTTTGCCGCCTTTCCGAAGACTGAGCGTCTTAAAGACGACAACGAAGGGGAATGGAAATTGGTTGAATTCGTGTCGCCTATGGTCGCAAAATAGAGGCACCGGGAGGTGCGACGAGAGGGGTGAATTTTTTTAATCATTTAAATTAACACAAAAGGCGGGCACGACTATGTTTTTAATGCGAAGAGACGGTCGATGGTTCGAGATTTTTAGACGGGCTTAGTAGAGTTTGGGAAATCTTGCGAGGAACGGAGGCGCGTAAAGAAGTGGTTTAGCGAGGGTCGAGTTTCAATGGCCCCATGTGGTTAAGATTTAATTCATTCATTTGCAGGCTTGTAATGGATTGAGGACGGTTGGCTGGGTTTTATGCCTGCCGGGTGAAGAAACTCAGCGCGGCAATTTGACGGTTTCCCCTATAGACGCGTATTACCCTTTTCGGCGGAGCGTATTTTTGCACGGTCGCGTACGGAACGAAGGATTCGAGGTACTTTGACCCTATAATACGGAGTCGTAGATCTTCATCGTTGTTATTACGCTTACGGCAACGTGGCCGTATATGGTATCCCTGTTTTCCTGCTGTTTCGGCGACGATGAGGGGCTGAGGGGTGGGTTTTTTTACGTCGGCATCGTTTTCGCGACGACCGATCCGGCGTGTTTCGCTCCGATACACCGGAGCTGTTTCCGCATGATGTGAAAGGGATTTTCGTCGGGGCTTTACCATACATGAAGAGTGGGGATGTGGCGAATTAATAATACATACAGTGGACGATAGAAGGCTCGGATGGGAGTAGGCGGATGGTGGATATAGCTCTCGAGTTATTAGAGTTAATTTGAAAATTACGTTCGAGTGTACTCGTACGTTGGTCGGGTACCCTCTAGCGACGAGCCGGATACTCGAAGCGCACCCTTTTACTGGAACTGTACGCTGTTTAAACGCCGTCCCGTTCGAGTGGTACGCGTTGAATTCGAGAACGGTATTAAAAATGTTCTCCGATTTTACAGAGAAATTCCATTTCACCGGCCGAACGGGAGAAATATCGAGCCAGAAGTCCGCCTGAAATCGAACATAAAAAGGTGAAAAAGGAGGAGAAAGATTGCCACGTAAGTATGGCCCGAGAACACGGGTAGCTAACGAGATAACGATCCGGGTGACCGGCGAGCAGGTGTTCGCTGGTATCGCATTCCTGAAGGGTGTTTTTGGTAATACTGTGAATTGTTGTTGCAGGCGAGCGATGGCGAAAAAAGTGATCAAGATCTCGTCGTGGATGATGCCAGCGAGGTGGGTATCCTGATGCTGTAGATAAATATAGGGTTTGTATTGACGATGAAGAATGTTTAATGTAATCATCGCTGTTTCATGTTTCAGGACCCCGTATCTCCGCCAAATGGTACGACGTCACCGCGAGAAAATGGTTTGGATAAATTGGTACCGAAGAAAGATCATATCGGACCTCATAGGTAGGTAGACAAAAAAGCCGAACAGAATGAAAAGCTTGAAGGCGTAGTGATCTTGAATTTTTACTTCTGAAAGAAAAAGGCTGGTCAGAAATTGAAAAGTATTAGTGAGTAAATGAAAGTGTCAGTATTGTCATTTTTTTGTTTACGAGGAATAAGGATATCGAGAGCTTATTGATGATGAGGTTATATTTTCAACAATCTAGCACCGTTGGCAATACTAGATCGATTAGATAAAATGAAGAAGGGATTAATTCAAATTATATCAATATTAAAATATTTATGCCAGTTGAGACTAAAGATGATTGGCAAAAATTGCAAACTGATCTTAATAGCTTTGCAAGATGATCTCCTGTTGAATATAGATAAATGCTACCAAGTTATCAATTCACGAAAAACAAGATGACTTCCGACTGCTTGCTCCATAATGAATAAAACTCTCTCTAAACTTGATAAAATTCGGCAGGATAAAGAAAAAAATCACTTTCAAAGAGCACATGAATACAGTAACTACAAAAGCCAAAAAAATAGCATGATTAGAAATTTAGCGAAAATCAAAAAGATAGAAATTATTGAGACCATTTTCACGTCTTTTGTACGGTCTCATTTAGAATTTGCTGCTATTACTCGTATATGGTTCCCAAACTTCAAAAAAGATATTATGAAAATAGAGAAAATTCAAAAAAAAAAAAAAATTTAAATACCTTATAGAGACTTTTGATGTTTCCCCCACGATATACCATGAATTCACGATGTTGATGTATTTGTATGTATGGACCACATCTAGTACATAGTCTGAACACCTTCAGCTATCCGTTTCAAAATCACTCTAGAATTTTGTATATGCAGTAATTCTTGCTCACAAGGCTTCCTCAGATTTTGAAAATCCACCATTCTGGATCCATTTCAAGGAGTTATATTTTATCTCTTAACAAATGTAGGAGCCATTTCCGATCCAAAGGCGGTTTTTTGCTCCAGCTCCCCTCCAAATTCAGTCGGGAAGTTGAAATCAGATTAAGTTAATCACTTGGACTCATTGTATCATGTGACCCTTTTGGTCCTTTCGTGTACCCTCACCACATTTTTAAGTTGATAATCTCTCCTTCTCCCTTATAACAACATGTGTGGAAGTAAATTGGATTATTGTATACTTTCTATTCCCAGTATTCATATGAGCTCATATTAATAACATTTTTACTAATTTGAGGCTCCTCAAGCTGTACTCAAATTTTAATAATCCACCATTTCGACCCCCAAATTCAAGAGGTCATATTCTGGTCACCAACTAACCTCACACACAAAGTTTGATCTTTCTAAGGTAATTTGGTGAGGAGATATGAAGAATTCAAGAAATTTCGTAACTCAAAACTTCCTCAAAAAACCGTTTTTTTGCCCTAACTCTCCTCGTAATGCACTTTAGAAGCTCAAATTTGGATATGTTGGTGTCTGTGACTCACTCTTTCATATGAGATCAAAAATGAAAAATTTGCGCTATTTGCTCATTCACCAACCCCCCTCAAAATTTGAGTGATCCACCATTTTGAATTTTTTCGAAAAGACAAAAAAGTACTTTTGTCACATTTCTATGAAGAGTTTCTCACCAAGTTTTGAGCAAATTTCCTAAATACCAGCCAGCAAAAAGATATATTTATGGTTGCTACTTGATTTCAGCACCTGAGCGACAAAATCAGCTAAGAGGTGAATAAATGCAATACACTGTTTATGTATTTTTGATAACGAAAGTGTAATTTAAAATTTTGCATTTCATTGTTGGACATTTTTAAACGCTAAACAAATTTTATTTATGCCATTTTATTTTTTTTTTAATATCAATGAGCTCTATACTTTATTTCAATGAGGGAAAGATTTTTGCGCTTGGGGTGTTCGAATCGAATGGTCACACTGTATATATCGAAAAGTTGGACATTTGCAGATGATTACAAGTATGAAAGGCAAAGATTTGAAGACCCCACCCTCCCTCGCCCTTCCTTCTCCAATCAGGTAGGCTGTAATAGCTATAGTTTTCAAGTGAAAAACTCAGCTAATTATACTGAGTAAAACGGAAAGCGTAAAAATAAAAAAATCTTTTAAAAAATTTTATTCCACAACATTTTCAATTGTTAAAAAATGATGAAAAATGTGTTGAAAGTCAAAAAATAAAAAATTATGTAAAGTGAGAAGAAACAGTAATGGATGCAAATAAAAAAATTTTCACGGAAAGAAAGAAAAAATCTAGAATTCCTAATTGAAAAGTCTAAATATCTTTCTAAAATAATAGATTTTCTGAGATGTTTAAAAATAAATTATCCTTTCAAAAAATAACAATAAAAATTAAATTTTAAAAATATATTTAAAAAAAAAACGATGAAAATCACAACTTGAACAATAATTATTATGTTGAAAAAAAAAATTAAAATTAAAACTTGTAAAATGGGTTCAAAAAAGCTATAAAAATTGAAGAATTTGTTCTCTGAAGCAAAATAAATATCCAAAAAATGTTTCATAACTTATTCTACGTTGTAATCGAAAATACTCTCGTGGAAGGGGCGGGAGGGAGGAGAAGTCGCTAAAAATATAAAATTCGATCCTGCTACTATGGCATTCTTGACTGCCGGCAATCGTGTACGCGAATTCCAACGATCTTGAAAAATATGCGTTACTCCACGTACTCGTTTTATTCTGTTACAGTCCTCGAAGCGGTACCTCGTCGAACGCCAGCACACCGTCGGCCAAGAAAATGGAGGAAAAGCCGACGACCCCGATCTCGAAATCCGTTACACCGACGAGCGGCGGTAGCGGCAGCAGCGTTGCTGGTTCGTCGGCGTTGAAGCCCTTGGTGAAGACTCCGAGTCTAGGTAGGTACTCGCCTGGTACGGCGGCGGTACCATCGTCGCGGAATCATCGTACTAATGACGATATGTTTCCCGCAGCTGCCCAGTATCCGCACTATTTGGGAGCCGGGCACGATCTTCAAGCGGCGGCCACCGCCTACGGATCGCTACATAATAATTTACCTCCGGCTATGGGCGCGTATCCTAGACCGCCATTGGTAAGTTATGGAAATTGTTTTACTTTCTTTTTCAACTGGTGTAGTTGATGAGCGATTTATTTGAGAATGTTTTGTAAATGTTTAGGTTGGTTACGATCCTCATTCTCAGATGCGCGCCCCATTGGGTAGTGCTTTGGGTGCGATGCACGGTGGAAAACCGTAAGTTGATTTGTTGGAGAGTTGTAGCTTTCGTTATAATTGGCTTCGGAAGTTTATATCGATTTTTTTTTTTGCTTTACAGGGCTTATTCATTTCACGTTATAGCCGATGGTCAGATGCAGCCGGTTCCATTTCCACCAGACGCGTTGATCGGTCCGGGTATACCGAGACACGCGAGACAGATAAATACCTTAAGTCACGGTGAAGTGGTGTGCGCGGTCACAATCAGCAATCCGACCAAGTACGTTTACACGGGCGGAAAGGGATGCGTTAAAGTTTGGGACATTAGCCAGCCTGGCTCCAAGTCACCAGTGTCACAGCTCGATTGTTTGGTAAGCATTGTACCCGTACGACGGAGTTGGAAATTTTTTTTTATAAATAATTAAATATAAAAGGAAAAATAATTTTTCATTATATTAATGGATTCATTTGTTCGCCCAGCAACGAGACAATTACATAAGATCAGTGAAACTGTTGCCGGACGGAAGAACTTTGATTGTTGGTGGCGAAGCTAGTAATCTGAGTATATGGGATTTGGCTTCACCGACACCTCGTATTAAAGCCGAACTCACATCCAGTGCGCCAGCTTGTTATGCTTTGGCTATTAGTCCCGACTCGAAGGTATATTTCGATTTTAACACACATCTGACGATAAACGAACGGCATTTAACGTCAAACGGTGTCCGCAGGTTTGCTTCAGTTGCTGTTCCGATGGTAATATCGCGGTTTGGGATCTTCATAATCAAACGTTGGTCAGACAGTTCCAAGGGCATACAGACGGCGCTTCCTGTATCGATATATCCTCCGATGGACATAAATTGTGGACCGGTGGATTAGATAATACGGTGCGCTCGTGGGATCTCAGAGAAGGAAGGCAGTTACAGCAGCACGATTTCTCGTCTCAGGTACATATGGGTGGCTGATTCGACGTCGATGTATTTTGGCAATTTTTTCGCAAGTCGGATTACTTTGGTTCCATTCCAGAAAGAATTAGTGTATACGAATTTCTAGCTCATTTGATGCGTTGAAAAACGAACTTGGATGATTTCACGAGTGAAGAGAGTAGGTCATAGTTCGATGAAAATTTTCAATGAATAAGCAGGTCTCTCCGCTAAACAGTCCCTTTATGTTTCACCCGTTCCAAACATTCCTATACCATCGGAAGACATTAAATCCGCTATTAAAATATACTCTAATCACATATTCTCAGATTTTTGTAGATAAATTCCTTCATCCAACAAACTCAAGGTAATCCATACTGTAATAGAGCCCTGGAAATATCCTGCTCACTTATCTCGCAGAGACCAAGTCATTCTTACCCGAATCCACACTGGACACTCTCTCCTCACCCATAGCTACCGCCTTAATAAAGCGCTCATTCCCATCTGTGAAACATGTAATATTCCTGTTGCGGTAACTCATATCCTCCTAGAATACTCAAAATATAACATTCATAGAAACTTGTATTTTCCAAAGCTGAAATTCAATACATTTTACAAAATGATCTCACTCGTATACTCCATTAACTGAATTTCTTCCACTCAACCGCCTTATACCCACTCCTGTAACCCTACTTAAACACGCCTCTAGCCAAGTGCTGTACATGGCGTCAATTTATTATAAAAAAAAAAATTTAAAAAATCGTAATTTATATTTTTAGATCTTTTTCCCACTTTTCTCATTTTCTGAAACATTTCATTTTTATTATTTTTTCTAAAATATAAGCAGAGCCGGATTAAGCTAACGTGGGGGCGTTTTAGGCTTTCACAATTCTCGAACCATAACGCCTCCATTCATACTTCATTTTTTAATCAGTATATTCTGATTCCTCGTTGAGAATATTCAATTTTCTTCGATTTTTTTTCAATAAAATTTTTTGATATTGTTTTTCCGTTTAAAATGCTCAAATTTATCGCACAAAGCGTGGAAATCGTTTTTCAAGAATCACAAGTGGAAAGCTTGGAAGCATTCGTCATTGTTGTTGTTGGTTTTTAATCTTTGATTCTTCCCATATCAAGTTGAAAATCATACATTGTGAATGAAAGCCCTCCAGCCTCTTCGTGCTTTTGTTCCAGGCTTGGTTTTAGGTATTAGGTACATTTTGCGTTTAGTATTCGTTTGTGAAAAAATAGAAGATAATTTTTTTCAATTTCTTCGATGAATTTATAATGTTTGGGATTTCTTGGTAATTTGAAAATTCTAATATCCGAATTTAATGACATTTTTTTCTTCGATTTTAACTATGAAAGAAATCCCAAAAAGATGCGTTTGAATGATTTTTTTTTTCATTGCTAAAAAATCAGTTTAGGAACGAGAATGCTTAAAGAAGTTAATTTTTTGGGGAAATTTGCGACCAGAATACTACTTTTTAAATTTGGTTCAAAATTGGTTCAAAATGACGGATTGCCGAAATTTGAGGAGAGATTGAGGAACCTCTCAAATGGTTGAAAGTGTGATTAGTATGAACTCATCATTGAATTTACATGCATAAAAACATAAATTAATTAATTTCAATGAAATTTAAGTTTAGAAATTAAAAAAAAATTATGTATTCGATAAAAATTAAATTATAAAATTTAATTCAGTCTATAAAAATGTTATTATTATTATTATTATTATTGGTGGCGTTTTAATTAAGTAAAATTTAAATTTAGAAATTAAAAAAAAAAAAATTATTTCCCAAATTCACTTTTACGTACGATGTTGGAGGGGAGCAGTTGGGATTATCGATCTCAAAATGTGAGAGGTATCGGGCGGGGGGGGGAGGGGTTTACACGAGGTGTCAAAACTTTTCATTGTAGCGCCATGTTATAAGATGAGATGCCAAGTGCTAACTTATTTTGATTTTTGCTTCCCAAAGTAATTTTGGCGGGAAGGTAGTGCAAAAAATAATTTTTAATAAAACAAATCGTTATTTTTTTTCTAATATAATATTTTTAATTTATGTTTTATCATAATTTTTGTAATAATGAATTATAAAATTAATATTCTATTTAATTTCCCAATCCAATTAATTTTAACCTCATTAGCATAAATTTTATTAATTTTTCCAAAAATGTCAGTTTTTCTTGTTTCTTGATTTTATAATTTGTGATATAATTCCAAATCCTCTTAAAATAAGAATATAAACTTCTACACCGCACGGATCAAAAAAAAAAAAGAATTTGAATTTCAAAGTGGCCCAAAAATCAAAAGAACAAAAAATAGAAAGAATTTTTCGTCGATCTTGCGCACTGATTTTTTTGCCAAAAATATTTTATTCTTCTTTGTTAGTTATAATTATGTAATATACACTCCATTAGAGTAGGAATTTTTTTCTTCGCTGTGAAGTAATGATCTCCGAGAAAAAATCACGATTGAATCGAATCAAAGTTTGTTTCGTGCCAATAGTAGGTGCCTTCGTGAAAGGGAAGGAAAGCTGATCAATTCTATGTAATATTCGTGGAAAGAAAATAGCAAAGCCAAATACATCTATGTGTAACTTGAGTAGTCCATGTGGTCATTGAGTATATTGGTGAGGCCATTAGGCTGATTTTGCAAAGAGGGTCCTTTCTGGCCATGCAATGAGCCAGAAGTTTTTATTTATTATTCATTTATTTATCATTATTATTATTATTTTTTTTTTCTTCATGAAATGGAACCAAACTAGAAGAACTCTGCAAAAAATTTGACATTTTTTCCATTACCCCTCTTTAGCTTATCATTGCGATTAATTAAGTATTATTTGTGCGCAGATATTCTCGCTGGGATATTGTCCTACCGGCGAGTGGTTGGCGGTCGGTATGGAGAATTCGAACGTCGAAGTACTACACGCTCTTAAGACTGACAAATATCAATTGCATTTACACGAATCGTGCGTATTGTCGCTGAGGTTCGCGACCTGCGGCAAATGGTTCGTATCGACCGGAAAAGATAATTTACTTAACGCTTGGAGGACTCCGTACGGCGCGTCGATATTCCAAGTGAGTGATTTTCGGATTCGCCTTCGTGTTTTGAAAGCGTAGGTGGGCTAATTCGCGGTTGTTTTTTCGCAGTCCAAAGAATCGTCATCAGTTTTGAGTTGTGATATATCGGCCGACGATAAATACATAGTTACCGGATCCGGTGACAAGAAAGCGACGGTTTACGAGGTGATGTATTAATCGCGATTCCGATTTTCGAGCGACAACGATTCATTCGCATCAAGATATGGTGTTCAAGAGATACATTATTCTGTCAGTCTGCAGAAGGTTATTGAAGATGGACATTTACATGCATTTTATTTGATTTTGTATATAAGTAGTATATAAAAGTTTTAATTTTTCCCTCTCCCCCTCTCTTTGATGTATTGACTTCTTAATTTATAAATGTTATCCATGTTGTTTTTACGAGTTAGGTTTTTTTACGTTATATATTTTATTTTGATTGAATGGGCGACTAGTTTGAAAAAAAATTGAAATCTATGGAAATTTCTTATGTTCGCGGCTGGCCAGCATGGGCGCAAATTGCCTTGTTATTAACGTAGATGAATTTCGTAGACGAACAGATTTTTAGCATTTATTTTTTCCTTTTTTTTTTTTTTTTTTTTTTTCTTTTAGAAGTTAATTTCGTTAAGCGTTTTGAAATGATTTAGAGACGATAACAGCTCAAAAATTGTTTTAGCTTCAGAAATTGGCCGAGAATTTGTTATATATGCTTGTTTTAGATTTTAAATTATGGGAACGAGTAATTTATTGATAAGGCTATATGTATCTTTTTCTTCGGTTTTGTCAATGTATGTTTTAAATGACTTTTTTTCCTCTCAACTTTCCATTGTTTTGTCGTTTATTACGTGAGAAAGAATGTAAGGGAGTGAAGAATTTTCGTTGTTTTATATCCTTCAAATGAGGAATATTTATTACGAATATGAATTGTTTTCGTAATAGTACGTTGGCAATATTTTAAAATCCTTTTAAAAGACATTCTCGTTACAGTTATTTAGAGTTACGTTGATTCTGATTTTAATTTCTGGCAGTTTTTGATTTTTTTTTTTTTTTAATTTGTGTTCACCAGTACTTTATATTGTGTATTATAACGGTAAAAAAAAGAACATTATTATTTTTCTAACTGGTGCTGTTTGTAAGAAATTGTTACTTTAGTTGTATTATTCGCTGTGTAATATACGTTTAAGGAAATAAAACGTTTATGAATTTGTTTAAAATATTTATTATTTCAGTGTTTTTTACATTTATAGTATTATTTGTTCGTTTGTGATAAGATAGAGAAATTTGTATCGATCAAGTGGTATGAGTTGTTCTTGAGGTGTTTATCTGATTTCGCGTGGTGAAGACATAATGTAAAGCATGTTGGACGTTATCACATACCTTGGTAGATGAAGGTAACGAACAACCACCTTGTACTTCGTGGCATGTAGATAATTTGAATAGAGGGAAAATCATCACAAATGAAAGCCAAATTTGAAAACCACGATGCCCAAAAAAATACCTTAGACTACCTTACGAACACGAATTTCTCAAAACTTAGAACTGGGTTGATTAGGTAGAGCAACGTGTTTTTTGAAGGATGTTTCACCAGAAACGCCAACTGTAAGTTAATGCAGCAAGTTTGAATCCAATATTGTGTTTTTGTCGGATCATTTGGAGGGCGGATAGAGGTCCTCAAAATAGGGTAATTTTCGAAAGAACATGGTTTTTCCTCTCTATAGCCTCTGGATCGATTCATAACCATAACCACACTGGGCTATTAAAAGGGCCCAATTTAAGTTTTTACATATCACTAGCCCATAAACAGATCGATTGGAGGCCATCTTGATCGCCCTAGCTACTGTGACGATTTCTATGCACATGAAAATTTTTCACACCCTTCCTACGCACTGCAACCGAGCGTCTTTTTTATACACATTTTTCTTCATTTTCTCGTAATTTTGAAATTATTATTATTACTGAATTATGCCATCTTATAGATGAATGCATTCTCGACATTTCTCTCGCTTATAGTAAGTATTTAGGATGCGTAGTTTTCGAGTTATTTCGCTATAAAACAAAAAGCACGTGTTACGAAACTTTGAGCCATAATATCTCAAAAAGTTCAAGTCCTAGAATATAAGTATAAGCGGACGAAATGTCCAGAATTTCATCCTTTTTAAAATGGCATGTAAAAAAACACGACTACTTTATTATTCGCGGACATATTGGGTAAAAAGTTGAAAAAATCAAAATTTTCAAAATTTATCTCAAATTTTGGGGGCTTTAGGGTCTACTTCTTTGAAGTTTCAGATTTTTTACCAATAGTACATAGATAGATTGATATAATTTATTTGTAGGATACTCTATAGAGTCGTTACAATGTCTTTAAAAAAATAAAAAATAGATAAATAAATAAATAGTTTAACAAATAAGAAAAGAAAATAAAAATTCAAGTTAAACAATGTTATGAGCTTTCGATTAAAAAAAAAAAATAGCTTTCTAGGCGCAATAGAAAAATTTCGGGAGTTTTTTCCGACTTTTTCTGGAATTAATTTCGACTTTTTTCCGGAATTAATTCAGACTTTTTACCTTGCAGCTTTATATATGTGATGATATACATTTATATTTGTTCAATAAACTTAAAAAAAAAAAAAAAAAAAAGGCTACTTCGTTTTTTGGGTGAAAAAATTTTTGGTCTCAGATTTTCGCGCAAGGTGTCTTATAAGGGGTATTCGAAGGTGTAGAGTCCATTTTTGCGGTCGGTTTTGGCCGAAAAACGGTACGTCGGCGAGAAAAACGTGTTTTTTGGCGTAAGGTAAATTTTCAAAAAACGCTAAAATTGCAAAAACATGACTAGAACACGTGGTTTCGGCCAAAACTGACCGCAAAAATGGACTCTACGCCTTCGAATACCCCTTATGAGACCGAAAAATTTTTCACTCAAAAAACGAAGAAGCCTATAAGTGGTGGATTTTTCGAAATTTCGACGAATCCAAAAAAATCGAGATTATGGTCGTTTTCCACTAATTCGAGGTCGCTGATTTCGAATCTGGCGTTCATTTTTCGCGTTCTCGCGGTCTTCGGCTCCAAAACGCGATTTTTACAGAAAAAATTCCATTTTCAGGCGGATGCCGCAACGATTGACGAAAACGGAGCACAGATTCGAAATCAGCGACCTCGAATTAGTGGTAAACGAACGTAATCTCGATTTTTTTGCATTCGTCGAAATTTCGAAAAATCCACGACTTGTGTGAGACTATATTAGCCGACTGGGTTTAAATGTGTATGGGAAATTGTAATTATTTAAGTTAGCTGATTAATAAGTAACAGATATGGAGATATAATTAGGCTCAATGAATACTGATACTAATCAGTGAATAATTTTTCGGTCAAAGATTGCTGCTGGATTCACAAAATGAAAAAAACTGGAAAATACTCTTTCTTCCTAAGGCCCAACTCTAACTTAATAAGAAGGAGGAAATATATTAATTATTTAATTTTACCAAAATTATTTTCACATAGTACATTAATACATACCTAAATTGAATTTCAACGTTGGATATACATAGTCACATTTTTACAATTACAAAAATGGGAGGTAAACCAGTAAACCTAATCATTGAAGAATGAAATTGGAAAAATAAAGCCCCTGCGCTTCATTCTTCATGATCTGAACATGATATTATATATAAAAATAAATAATGTAAACGATACATTTTTTATTTTCAATGTTGAACGCACTGCGTTACAAACCGAGCGACCAGGTCGCGCAACGGATCCAGGTTACTTTTTTTTTTCTCAAGACTCAGTAAAAATCCACTTTTGCCACCAACCCCTGCTTTTGAAGACCAGTTTCACATTGAAGGAGTTGAATTAAGATAATTTTTTTTCACCATTCGATGCGCCTTGAAATGCTCTATCCAGTGATATGCATAACTCAATCTCGGTAATTTTGGAACATGTCACTTTCGCACCTAGACCCCTTATATGACATCACAAGAAAAAATTTGTGACCTCCCATGTTAACCCCTTCTCCTCCTCTTTAATATTATCTATGAAGGTGAATTTGAGGTATAGTATACTTTTATCCCCAATAATAGTATGAGTTCATATTTATTAAATTTTTACTAATTTGAGGCTTATGAAGCTCTACTCAAGTTTTGATATTCCGCCATTTTGGATCCATTTTGACCTAAATTCAAGAAATCATATTTCGATCACCAACTAACCCTACATACAGAGTTTGACCTTTCTATATTAATTTGGTAAGGATGTATGGAAGATTCAAGAGATTTCATGGCTTAAAACTTCCTCAAAAAGTTGTTTTTTGCTCTCACTCCTCTCCAAAGGCACTTAGAAAGCTACAATTTAGTTATGTGGGTTTTCGTGACTCACTCCTTTATGTGGGATCAAGAACGAAAATTTTGAGGTATTTGCCCCTTTTCCAGGCTTCCTCAAATTTTGAGTGTTCCGCCACTTTGAGGTGTAGGTATCGAAAAACGAAAAAAACACTTTTTACATTTTCAAGAAGAGTCTCTTACTAAATTTTGAGCACCAAAAAGTTGGAAAGTTGAGAAAAGAACTGGGACATTTGCCAAAAATATTACTGCATGCGCACCA
This sequence comes from Phenacoccus solenopsis, assembly GCA_009761765.1. NCBI lineage: Eukaryota > Metazoa > Arthropoda > Insecta > Hemiptera > Pseudococcidae > Phenacoccus > Phenacoccus solenopsis. The sequence continues at coordinate 22,868,418 of CM019755.1, read as the reverse complement.
TTGCCTTACCCTTTTCTTTTTTTAGCCATAAAGAAAAATATTATTTTCAATCACTGATAATTAAGAGACATTATCGATCTATCTCGCAGTTTATCTAAATGATCGAATAATTTTTTTTAAGAAATCAGATCCCTTATCAATTCCTTTCCTACTAAATTATTTCGCCAATGTAAATTCGATACTTAAATACATTTAATCTCGCTATAAGAATTTATGTTATTACGTATCAAGTATTCGTTCGTGTAATGACGGTGTTTTGTGAATTTCAGTACGTTAATTTATTACGGTATAGTGTAGAAATCTATTCAAATATGGCTATTCTTGAAAAATTGATTTTACTTTTAATTATTGCAAATGGCTTAGCTTTCACAACATCACCTCTGTCAAATCAAGAGAAGCTGCGTGAATTGCCTTCAGATTGTAGTAACTGGGAATCGATCAGATTGCATAATAGGTATTATGCGGATAAAACTCCGCACTTGAAACAGTTAGTACAAAACGACCTCTTTAAACTTAGTTTTCTATCAAGACCACGTAGATTTGGGAAAACTTTATTCCTCCAAATGATGAAAAGTTTTTTCGAGGGTCGAAAAGAAGAATTTGAAGGGCTCAGTATAGAGCAGGAAGGAAATATAATTTGTCATTTTGCTAGAAATATGGTTATTTCGAACTCGCAGAAGTGGATAAAATTTCCTGTAATCCTCATTGATTTTGCGAATGTTGGAGACTTTAGAACTATAGAACAATTTATACTTAGGTATACAAGCACTTTCTTAGTAAAATATGCAGTAGAGTATGATATAACTTATGAATCAACCGACTCTTTAACGTTAAGCTTTATTATTGCAAGAATTTACCAAATCACAAAAAGGAAAGTTATAGTACTTATAGATGAATACGATGCTCCTGTCCATCGAAAGTTCATAGAAAAAAATTATGCATTGGTTGACGATGTTCTCCGTTATATTGAAACAATCTTAACTGAAATCAAGACTTCTACTCTGTTCATTGGCATGAGTTTTGTTACGGGAGTGTCGAGATTGGCATTGAAAATCTTAGACAGTGGTGCTAATAATTTCCAAGATCTGACTAATAAACCAGTATTGGCAACTGCATTCGGAATTACTACTGATGAATTAAGTAATGGTATGCATCATTTCATAGAGGAATTGGCTAAAGCTAATAAAATGACACCAGGTCAAGCTAAGAATAATATGTTCAACTGGTATGACGGTTACAATTTTAATGAAGAGCATGTCTCAAAAGAATCAAAAGTATTAAATCCTGTCTCCACGATATTATGTCTGAGTAATAAGCGTTTTGAATCCTATTGGATCAGGACCGGCTCTATAAATTTCATTGTAGAACAACTTTATCAAAAATACCCTAAGATTAAGAAAGAAGAATTTATAATGGCTTATAATATTACGAAAGATACAGCTTTTAAAAGATTAGATCCACGTACAGATCGCATACATTTACCCTCATTCATGTTATCATATGGGTACTTGACCATAAGTAATTATGATTCGAAGAAAAATATAATTACGTTGAAATATCCAAATAAAGAAATACGAAATGCTATAACAGATGCAGTAGTCGCATATTATCCACCACGAAAATGTAATTTAGATGAAAGCTTCAAAGAAACTGAAGAGCTCAGAGATGCCATGGTACATGGAAACACGGTGAGGACCATCCAGATCCTCCGAGAATATATTTTTAGGGATTTCTTACCTCCCTCTGATGGTAATGCTACACATCATGAAATAACTAGGCGTATTCATTTTACTTTTGAGGGTAGTGGAATTGAGTATAAGGAAAGCGTGAAATTTAAGAAAGATTCTAAACGTAAACAAAACAGTGGAGATATCGACTTTTTGACATTAAATCTTCCCATCAATTATGTCATTTCCATTAAGTGTGGAATTGGAGGTACAGCATTAAATGCGACAATGCAGTTAATGAAATATATACATGAAAGTCCTAGATCATTAAATGATGCAATCAGAGCTGAAGGAGTGGATATAACGACAGTCTATTTTTTAGGCTTTGGTTTCAGTTATGAAAAAGGTGGAAAGCTATTAACTGATTGGTTAAAGTTAAATTACAATGGTTTGGAGTCGAAGATTGACATGGATACTCTACAAGGAGATTCTGAAAACTTGAAAGAAGTATTTAAACTCATGTATATGAAGAGTTATTCCAAACGCAAGTATATTAGGAGTCAAATCCGACGACAACCAACTCATCCTTCCATCTAATCTTCAAAAAATTAAATATACCGAGTAACCTTAAACTTCTCCTCGGCTTTTACTCTTAAACAAATAGCGAACAATAACGTAGATACAGTCCTACTCATATTTTTGTATTTTCTTTGATTACATTTAGCTTCATTATCTTAGTGTACTATTTTATTTTATTATTAAATTTTTTTGAATAAATTTTGTCATGTAGTGATTTTTTTTCAGTTTTAGCAATAATTGTTTGTTTCTTAAACTCCTCAACACTAAGGTTACGCGAAACCCTGAGCTCATGAGGAGTACCTGCCACCCCAAATTATCAAAGCCTTTTTTTTACTTCACAAAAAATATATAATTATGTAAATTTATTGGAAAAGTGTTAACAATTTTTTTTTTCAATTATTGATTTCGTTTGCAATTTTATATATATGTACATTTAATTTCTTTTTGTCCTAATTTTTCGTTTTTCATACAAGTGTTCTAATATTAACCTTTAGGAAAATTTGGGAGAGAGGGACTTAAAGCGATCATATTTTCTTTTATGTGAAGAGAGCAAGGAAACGACAATTATTAAATGAAAAGCAAATTATTTCACATATGTTTCATGCTAGAATTTCAATTGCTGGATGTTTAGGAAAGAATCTATCTAGATGATTAATCATAATCATAATCGCTTATTCTTCTGTTTACTTCTTTTTTACAAATGAAGGCTATTCTTGTGCTTATAATAAAAAATACAAACGGTCTGCAACGCAAATGTTATTTGCAAACTTAAACAAGCCCTCAAAAATATCAAACATTATAAATTCATTTTTGCGGTCAGTTTTGGCCGAAAAACGGTAACTCGGCGAGAAAAACGCGTTTTTGAGCGTGAACGAAATTTTAAGAAAACCGCTAAAATTGCACAAGAATAACCGAAACACGCGGTTTCGACCGCAACTGACCACAAAAATGGACTCTACGCCTTCGAATACGCCATATGAGACACTTAGTGCGAAAATCTGAGACCGAAAATTTTTTCCGACAAAAAACGAAGAAGCCTATAGGTCGTGGATTTTTCGAAATTTTGACGAATCCAAAAAAATCGAGATTAAGATCGTTTTCGACTAATTCCAGGTCGCTGATCACGAATCTGGAGTTAATCTTTCGCGCACTCGCGTTCTTCGCACTATAAAGGCGATAAAATGTCATCTTCATGCGGAAGCCATAACGATGGACGAAAACGGAGCACGGATTCGTGATCAGCGACCTCGAATTAGTGAAAAACGATCATAATCTCGATTTTTCTTCGTCTCCCTGTCTCTATACACGAATAATATTAAGAGCTTACTACATAAGTACGAGTATAACCTCTTATCTCCTTTATTTGCCTTACGTACGTTTCCCACTCGTGTCAAATATTTACGTTCAATGTAACTATATTGTATACTTCATGTATATGGATGAATTATGCATCGGAAATAGAATAATCTACATAATAAAAACGCCACAACAATGTATGCAACTATGATATTCGAAGAAACTTGTTCACTTTTCTGATATCTATTCAAATTGATTTGTATCTGCCAATCTATTGCGATTAAAGTTTCGAGTAGATTTTTCGAGTTTCTACTTAAACAGAAAAAAATGTTCTGGAAAGAGTTCCTACTTATTCTATTTACTTAAAGTGTTAACGCGTTCAGTGATAGTGAATACAAGTCGCGAAGTGTTTTTGGCCCGTGATCCGCTTTTGGCAATCGCTACGAGTAGATATAGTATATTCATTCTGCGTTACCTGGTTTTTCTTTACGCCAACCCCCATTTTTTCAACTCTCAAGAAAAATAAAAATTCTCTAAATTTTCAAATCTATAATTTAACCATTTTTTTAAACAAATATTAATATTTTTCTCATAATGTTTCATCAAGTTAAGTTACAAAATTTTTTATTTTTTGTATCCAATTTTTATAAATTGTTCATATTTTTTTGAAAGTTCCATCCATTTCTTGCATTTCCAAAGTATACAATGCACCTTCTAACACACTTCAACACAACTCCAGATTTCTCAATTTTTGGATCAAATTTTATTATTTTTAGGAATCTTGAAATTTATTCATTTTCATGAGAAAAATATGAGATTTTTCTCACAATTTATGTGACCCAAGATCATGAAATTTTCTAGTTCAAGTATACAATTCTGAGATAAAGGGTACACACGAATAAAGGGTGATTTTGGCCCCAAGCGCTTTTTGGCTCCTGTACCCCTCAAGTGGTGTGCCTAGACTAGAAAAAATTTTTCACCAAGTTTTGGACCCTTGCTCTCCTCCATTCCCGTTCCACACCCATTTTATTGCCGATTTTCTCGAATTTTTCATTTCGTTCAGAATGAAGAAAATTTTTTGTTCTTTTGCACATAGATAGGTATCATAGTGGTGTGGCCTTTTGAAATTTTCAACTGTAAAAAATACCTTAATAGCGAAAAACGACCACTTTTTTGAAGTATCCTAAAAACGTGTTTTTTTATGTAGATTCATCTTACATATTCAGTTTTGAGATTTAGAAATGTCGTGGATCGCCAAATACGAAAAACATATCATATAATTAACTTTTTCCGCTTTTTGGATACTAATAAATTTATTTTTCATTTTGAAATTAAAAAACAAATTTAATGCACCACTAATACGCGTTGCGCAACATTCAGCCCTTGCCCTCACTCACCTTCAGCTAACAGCGTATCGCGATGATTTCGTGTTGAAGGAAATCTGCAGTATTTGTATGTATAATATGTAGTAAACCTTACACACATCTTCTATCTTTATAAGTCTTAGGGTGGAAAGAAAAAGAAAAAATGTTCTTCGATTGATTAAATTTCAGGAGGTAGTTATTCTTGAGTTGTAAATTCCCATGCAAAATTTCAGGACCCACGGACCATTTGGAGGGCGGATAAAGGTCCTCAAAATAGGGTAATTTTCGAAAGAACATGGTTTTTCCTCTCTATAGCCTCTGGATTGATTCATAACCATAACCACACTGGGCTATTAGAAGGGCCCAATTTGAGTTTTTACATATCACTAGCCCATAAACAGATCGATTGGAGGCCATCTTGATCGGCCTAGCTAGTGGTTGAAAAGTTTCAGATTGACGATTTCTATGTGCATGAAAATTTTTCAAAGATTTTGTTTTTTTGTAAGTTGTTTGCCGTTTACACAAAACCTAAAACTGACAATTCGGATGGTGAAAAATTGGCAACGTTGCATTGTAAAATTTTCATTTTACATGACTTATATTATAACAGACGTATTCATACATAAACTTTCAGAAACATCATTCTATATCATGATTACTAAAAGTAATCACCTTTTCTTTATTATAATTATTGATAAAATTAAGTAAATTTTGAAAAATATTAACTCGAAAATTACAATGATTTCCAAGTGTGTAAATTGAAGAGGAAAATAAGAACACTTTGTGTTCTCTTTTTTCAAGTGTGTACATCCGATATTTGTTGAATTTTCGAATTTTCGTTGTATTTCATCGTCATTTATTTATTGGGTTACTTGTATGATGTACCAGAAATTTTCGAGTCAGCTATGACGTACCAGAAGTAGACTTCCATTAGTCGACATTTTTTGAACTATGACGTACCGGAAGTAGACTTTCATTAGTCAGCATTTTTTTGAGTTATTTATGACGTACCAGAAGTCTACTTCCATTAGTGAGCATTTTTCGAATCAACTATGACGTACCAGAAGTACACTTTCTTGGCTAGAGCGTTTGAACTTTGTACTCTCGTAGTACTTAGACACATTTCGTACTATCTCGAGAAGCATTCTAACTAGAACGATCGAACTTTATATTTCCTTCATCATTGATAACTTTATTTAAAAAATATCATCGTCGGTGAAGGGAATTGGACCTGGATCTCTCGATTCAGAGTCGTGTACAAAACCACTCGGCTACTCTACACACGTTCCATGAAGGGAACCGTTCGTCTACATTTCTTTGCCATGCAATGATATTCTTCATTTTTTACGAGCTTTAATACAAGCGTTCTATGGGACGAAAAAATCTGGAAAATTGTAGTTATTTTACATAAAATAATACCCTTTACCCTATCTAATAATAAAATTTCCAAAAAACCAAAAATTCAAAAATTTTAAAATTTCAGTCAAAACTTAAATTTTGATTAATTTTGTAAAATAAGGTAAAAGCAGTCGAGTTATCGGTCAACTTGTAACAAATCATTTTCTCTATCCATTAGTACCTAATTCGACCCTATAACTATGATACAATTGAGGCTCGAAGCTTCGATAAATACAATTCGACCTATTATAATAAGGTACTGTACTGTACATCTTAGAGAAATGAGTAGAGCTAATAAGGAACATATTATCGGTCTTATCTGCTAATCTTAATGAACTTTCTTTTATAAACCAAAGTAATTACTGCAAGTAAATAGACAATCTTAATCAGATTCTATCAGCGAGAATTTATCTACATTTTGTAAGTGAGAAACGTTATTGAGCTATATTATTTAGAATGAATGCTCGCTCCTCGATTCAGTCACGTTTTCATTTCATAATGTATGGTCTAATCACATTGACAATGTGGCTGCTACGTAATATGTACCAATTGTTGATTGCGTTGAACATCATTTTCCAATCTGCAACGTCATTACCATTAGATGATCAGGCTGCTGCGACAATATCCGCACCAAAACTTGGAAACAGATGTGCCAAACTACCAGGAATGAATGTTGTGAGTTTCCGAACGCTAGTCGAGATTAAATGCTATGTGGATAAGACTCAGGACCTCAGTAAATTCATTCTGAGGAAACCCAGAGATAGTTCATCGAATACATTCTTCCTTTTGAGACCGAGAAGATTTGGTAAGTCAATTCTGGTCGACACGATTTCAGAGTTCTTCAATGGTAACCAACAATTATTTAAGGATACGTTTATCGGCCAAAACCATCCTCAACCCTGGATCAAGTATCCGGTAATTCGACTTGATTTCTCCAGAGGACTTTCACTTCGGACTGTGGAAAGCTTCGAAGCTGACCTCCAGTTCGAGTTGCAGGTGATAGCACAGTCATATCAAATCAATCTTGAGGCACCATCCCCTATAAGTGCCATTAAAGAACTGACAAGTAAGCTGAAGGATGCTGAGAAATCACCTGTCGTTGTCTTAATCGATGAGTACGACTCGCCTTACACGCGTGCCTATGTGGATGATAAGACTGAAGCCCAAAAAATCTTAGGTGTGTTGCACAGCTTTTTTTCTACCCTCAAAGGTGATGCCAATATTCATTTATCTTTTATGACGGGAGTGACTCGACTAGCGATGACAAATTTCTTCTCTGGCTCTAATGCGGTTACAGACCTAACAATAGATTTAAACTATCCTGCAATTGTCGGCTTCACTGAAGAAGAATTACGGGACTATTTTGGTGATTTTATTGAAAATGTTGCAACCATCTGGAAGAAAGAAGCTATAAACATTCTTAAAATAATGGAAGCGTATCACGGTGGTTTCCAGTTTTCCTGTGCAGATGTACGAGTTCACAGTCCTTGTTCAGTTATCACTTTCCTGATTTCAAAAGGTACCAAAATGACTGAGTGGAGTGAAACACGTGGATCTGGAAGTTTTCTAAATGAGAAATTGAAGGAGTTTAAAGAAATAGCTCTGAAGTATCATTTTGAAAGTCAAATCAAGAATGGTTCTTCAAGCCAAATAACTGCTACAGTGCATTCTCTTACAGGAAAAATTGATTATACCAGGAAAGATGTGAGATCATTTACAGCACTCCTGTTTCACAGTGGCTATTTAAGCATTGAAAGTTGTGAAGGTGAACTTTGCAGCCTACACATCCCAAATAAAGAGATTTATCATGATTATATGAAATGTATGTCACATATTATTTTTGAAGTTCCTTGGAATCAGTGGAGGATTTTGCCGCCCTACGCTTAGAAGTATTCGCCGCCCCCTCCTAATTTCACCTTTTTTTATAATTTTTTTGGCGGTTTTTCAACGTTTTTGGGAAAACTTTCTAGTTTCCTAGTTTTTTAACCACCTGTTCGTGTTTTGTTTTTTCTCCTTTGCTTCTTTGTGGTACTGAGCACCACTCATTTTTTTCCGATGACTTATTTTTTTTTTATAACCACAAATAAAATTACTGTTAATTTCATATTCTATCTGTAGTTTGTTTTGTTAAATGTTATTGTAGTTATACGCTCTCTCTATATCTCAATTTTATATGTCTGTTTCTCATATCTTTCTTCTCATTTTCTTACTTCCTTTTTCCAATAGTAATTGGTTTTTTTGAAAACTCTATTTTGTTCTTTTAGAAATTTTTATATAAATTAATAAATAAATAATTAGGAACATCAGTATTATGATTCTCTAAATTTTCCAATCTTTCTGCAATTGAAGATGAAGAAATTTTTATGAAAATGGTGGAAATGAAATATGATGAATTCTACTATATCCCTACCTTAGCAAAAGTGATATGTTATAATTGATTGATGATTTCTGTCTGAAGAAAGGAGTGAAATAGGTAAATATTTCATTTGGAAAATAATTTTCTTAACTAAACGTTTGTACTCTTACAAAAAATATGAGCACTGACCCATCTCCAAATATTAATGAGAAGTATAACGCAGATCTAGAAAATTAAACAGGTAGGTAATCAGATTCCAGCATGTATTGCTCCTCTATAGTCTGACTGATTGGTATGGTTTGATGAAAACTGAAGGAAAAAAGGTGAGTAGGTTTGGATTTATATTATAAGAAGTTTTGGGTTTTTAATTATATCTACGCATAGCTATTAAGTTCATTAAAAGAACTTCTCATATTTTTTACTAAATTTAGCGAAATTTTTTACTTTATCAAAAGGATTTTTTTATTTGATACCATTTGATGATTGAGGTTTGCAAATTGGGTGCTTGATTACTGCATAGAATGAGTCTTACTCTTATTTTTTATATCACTTGGTTCCTGACAAGATTTCTTATCAACTTTATTAACATCATTTTTGAATTTATATTGACCTAGATAATCTCTAGTCATTTCATAACTTAGCGAAACAAGGATGATAAATCACATTAGTCACGAACCAACTTTGCTTCCGGGTAGTGAACGAAATTTTTCATAAATGCGGAAGGAAAGCGCTCGTTTGGGTATCTGAGCGATTAGCGAGAGAGAGTAAAGTATCGTTTTGCTCCCGCATTTTCAATAGTAGACATAAAGTAGCACCATAACCACATCGTCTTTGAAGGGCATATTGTTTTACCGACAAGTTTAATCGACGACTTTTGTAATTATCGAAAATAAAAGTCGCCGGTAAAACAATACTTTGCACTTCGAAAACGATGTGATTATAGTGTACTTTGCGTCTTTAATTGAAAAAATATATTTATTTTGAGCTATTTTTACTTTAAAATGCATATTCGCGAAGACAACGCCAAAAAACGGCTGCAAAACAACGTATACATGGGTCGCGTGAAAAATAGGTGTAAAAAACGCTATCTTTTTTCGACGAAATGATGAGTAAGGGATAAAAATGAATAGTCCTCTTTATGTAAAATTCAATAAGGAACATTTTTTCACTGAACTATTTTTGCGTAAAAATGCATATTTGTGGAGATAACGTGAAAAAACGCTGCGGGCGTGACACACGACGCACAAGGGCTATGGAGTGACACTTTTAGTATGTTGTTTAGGACACCTCTCACTACCAAATTATGAAGAAAACCCTTTTACGGCAATTAGTCCGAATAAACAATAAACCCATTTTTTGGTCTTATTTCGACTGGACTATTAAGCTAATTTTTTTTTACAGCCGATGCCGATATAATAGAACGACGAATACGAGAACATGCGGAATTAAACATAGGCATGACAACTGAAGGAATTGAAGTACGTATCGTAGGTAATATCCAAACTCTTCACTAGTCAGCTCACACGATTCTAAGTTTTAGGTTATAAGAAGATAAATTACGGAAGGTCATGTTTTATATGATACTTGATAAAATTTAGCATAAGTGGAGTTAATGGAACTTTTGAATTTTATAAAAAATTTTTATTCTGGTAAAAAAATAAATTATTCTAATAACATTTTTTAAAATAGTATAATTAGTAAAGTCCGCTCTTAAGATACTTCAGTATCTTTTAGTTTGTTATTGTTTTTCGTAACATAGGCTACATACCTGTATGTAATTTAAGAAATTCATTTTTTATTTACGTTTGTTTGCATTTTGCATAAAAAAAAAGTAAGCAGCCATGCCACATTCCTAGAGCTAAGTTTTTAACTGGAGCTTGTTAACGTTTGCATGTAATGTTGCTAATCTCTTTATGTTTACAGATCATACCCAATATAAAGTCTGAAAATCCCAACCTTACTCCTCCCAAAACCACTTAAGAAATTGAATTTAGAACAAAAATGTAGTACTTCTTACCATGCAATAATCATATGAACACATGTTTATCAAATTATGACTACTTGAGGCTCCTCAAATCATCCTCACATTTTTACAATTTGTCATTTTCCATCCATTTCGACTGGTGAGGAGATATGTAAGATCCATGAAATTTCCTGCAGCAATTTCTCATGTAAAAGTCGTTCTTTGCTCCAACTCCCCTCCAAATTCATTTGGGAAGCTAAAATCTAAATAATTTAGTCATACGAGCTAGCTCATTTTACCATATGATATCACAAGAAAAAATTTGTGACCTCCCATGTTAAACCCTTCTCCGCCCCTTTAATATTATCTGTGAAGGTGAATTTGAGGTATAGTATACTTTTATCCCCAATAATAGTATGAGTTCATATTTATTAAATTTTTACTAATTTGAGGCTTATGAAGCTCTACTCAAGTTTTGATATTCCGCCATTTTGGATCCATTTTGACCTAAATTCAAGAAATCATATTTCGATCACCAACTAACCCTACATACAGAGTTTGACCTTTCTATATTAATTTGGTAAGGATGTATGGAAGATTCAAGAGATTTCATAGCTTAAAATTTCCTCAAAAAGTTGTTTTTTGCTCTCACTCCTCTCCAAAGGCACTTAGAAAGCTAAAATTGTCTTCAAAAATTCCAAATTTACCAAAGCCAAGTGCTTGTGTGCTATATATGATATAAATTGGCATCAGTTCGAATTTATTCGAATTCTTATTTTCCCAAAAGAAATTCCAAGTTCCCAATTTCAACGTTGAAAATTATAAATTTCCCAAATTTTCAAAACACCTGGGGGGGAAGCTCCCCCCCCTTCCATCCCACCCCTTAGTTACGCCCCTGTATGTGGGTTTTCGTGACTCACTCCTTTATGTGGGATCAAGAACGAAAATTTTGAGGTATTTGCCCCTTTTCCAGGCTTCCTCAAAATTTGAGTGTTCCGCCACTTTGAGGTATAAGTATCGAAAAACGAAAAAAACACTTTTTACATTTTCAAGAAGAGTCTCTTACTAAATTTTGAGCACCAAAAAGTTGGAAAGTTGAGAAAAGAACTGGGACATTTGCCAAAAATATTACTGTATGCGCACCATTGCCTTACCCTTTTCTTTTTTTAGCCATAAAGAAAAATATTATTTTCAATCACTGATAATTAAGAGACATTATCGATCTATCTCGCAGTTTATCTAAATGATCGAATAATTTTTTTTAAGAAATCAGATCCCTTATCAATTCCTTTCCTACTAAATTATTTCGCCAATGTAAATTCGATACTTAAATACATTTAATCTCGCTATAAGAATTTATGTTATTACGTATCAAGTATTCGTTCGTGTAATGACGGTGTTTTGTGAATTTCAGTACGTTATTTATTACGGTATAGTGTAGAAATCTATTCAAATATGGCTATTCTTGAAAAATTGATTTTACTTTTAATTATTGTAAATGGCTTAGCTTTCACAATATCACCTCTGTCAAATCAAGAGAAGCTGCGTGAATTGCCTTCAGATTGTAGTAACTGGGAATCGATGAGATTGCATAATAGTTATTATGCGGATAAAACTCCGCACTTGAAACAGTTAGTACAAAACGACCTCTTTAAACTTAGTTTTCTATCAAGACCACGTAGATTTGGAAAAACTTTATTCCTCCAAATGATGAAAAGTTTCTTTGAGGGTCGAAAAGAAGAATTTAAAGGGCTCAGTATAGAGCAGGAAGGAAATATAATTTGTCATTTTGCTAAGGATATGGTTATTTCGAACTCGGAGAAGTGCATAAAATTTCCTGTAATCCTCATTGATTTTGCGAACGTTGGAGACTTCGATACTATACAAGAATTTAAACATCGGTATAAAGCATGTTGCTTAGCACCATATGCAAGGCAGTATAATATCACTTATGACTCAGTAAATACTTTATCGTTACACTTTATTATTAGAAACATTTACGAAATCACAAAAAGGAAAGTTATAGTACTGGTTGATGAATATGGTGCTCCTGTCTATCGACAGTTCATGTATAAAAATTATGCATTGGCTAACGATCTTCTCAGTTTTACTGAAGTATTCTTAGCTGAAATCAAGACTTCTAGTATGTTCATTGGAATGAGTTTTGTTACCGGAGTGTCGAGATTGGTAATGAAAACTTTAGACAGCGGTGCTAATAATTTCCAAGATCTGACCTACAAACCAGTATTGGCAACTGCATTCGGAATTACTATTGATGAATTTGAGAATGGTATGCATCATTTCATAGAGGAATTGGCTAAAGCTGTTGAAATGACACCAAATGATACTAAGAATGCTATGTTCAGCTGGTATGACGGTTACAATTTTAATGAAGAGCATGTCTCAAAAGAATCAAAAGTATTAAATCCTGTCTCCACGATATTATGTCTGAGAAATAAGCGTTTTGAACCCTATTGGATCAGGACCGGCTCTATAAATTTCATTGTAGAACAACTTTATCAAAAATACCCTAAGATTAAGAAAGAAGAATTTATAATGGCTTATAATATTACAAAAGATACGGCTTTTAAAAGATTAGATCCACGTACAGATGCATACATTTACCCTCATTCATGTTATCATATGGGTACTTGACCATAAGTAATTATGATTCGAAGAAAAATATAATTACGTTGAAATATCCAAATAAAGAAATACGAAATGCTATCACAGATGCAGTAGTCGCATATTATCCACCACGAAAATGTAATTTAGATGATGGCTTCAAAGAAACTGAAGAGCTCAGAGATGCCATGGTACATGGAAACACGGTGAGGACAATCCAGATCCTCCGAGAATATATTTTTAGGGATTTCTTACCTCCCTCTGATGGTAATGCTACACATCATGAAATAAGTAGGCGTATTCATTTTACTTTTGAGGGTAGTGGAATTGAGTATAAGGAAAACGTGAAATTTAAGAAAGATTCTAAACGTAAACAAGACAGTGGTGATATCGACTTTTTGACATTAAATCTTCCCATTAATTATGTCATTTCCATTAAGTGTGGAATTGGAGGTACAGCATTAAATGCGACAATGCAGTTAATGAAATATATACATAAAAGTCCTAGATCATTAAATGATGCAATCAGAGCTGAAGGAGTGGATATAACGACAGTCTATTTTTTAGGCTTGGGTTTCAGTTATGAAAAAGGAGGAAAGCTAACTGATTGGTTAGAATTAAATTACAATGGTTTGCAGTCGAAGATTGACATGGATACTCTACAAGGAGATCCTGAAAAGTTAAAAGAAGAATTTAAAATCATGTATATGAAGAGTTACCATTCCAAACGCAAGTATATTAGGAGTCAAATCCGACGACAACCAACTCATCCTTCCATCTAATCTTCAAAAAATTAAATATACCGAGTAACCTTAAACTTCTCCTCGGCTTTTACTCTTAAACAAATAGCGAACAATAACGTAGATATAGTCCTACTCATATTTTTGTATTTTCTTTGATTACATTTAGCTTCATTATCTTAGTGTACTATTTTATTTTATTATTAAATTTTTTTGAATAAATTTTGTCATGTAGTGATTTTTTTTTCAGTTTTAGCAATAATTGTTTGTTTCTTAAACTCCTCAACACTAAGGTTACGCGAAACCCTGAGCTCATGAGGAGTACCTTCCACCCCAAATTATCAAAGCATTTTTTTTACTTCACAAAAAATATATAATTATGTAAATTTATTGGAAAAGTGTTAACAATTTTTTTTTCAATTATTGATTTCGTTTGCAATTTTATATATATGTACATTTCATTTTTTTTTTGTCCTAATTTTTCGTTTTTCATGCAAGTGTTCTAATATTAACCTTTAGGAAAATTTGGGGGAGAGGGACTTAAAGCGATCATATTTTCTTTTATGTGAAGAGAGCAAGGAAACGACAATTATTAAATGAAAAGCAAATTATTTCACATATGTTTCATGCTAGAATTTCAATTGCTGGATGTTTAGGAAAGAATCTATCTAGATGATTAATCATAATCATAATCGCTTATTCTTCTGTTTACTTCTTTTTTACAAATGAAGGCTATTCTTGTGCTTATAATAAAAAATACAAACGGTCTGCAACGCAAATGTTATTTGCAAACTTGAACAAGCCCTCAAAAATATCAAACATTATAAATATATTATGCTCACGTGATTACTGGAGATAAAACGTGTACCATTTTCTAAATATATTTTCGCGCGTGAAGTGGAAGGAAGAATGAGAGGCTGTGCTCAAAATTTGAGAATGGGGAAAACAAAAAGTGAAACATCTTCAATTATATTTTGAAATGATAAAATATTGACAAATGACAAAAATATTCAAATTACAGATTCCTAAATGCAGTTGTAAGGGAGTTACCGGAGAGAAGTGTCTCATATGGCGTACTCGAAGGCGTAGTGTTCATTTTTGCGGTCAGTTTTGGCCGAAAAACGGTAACTCGACGAGAAAAACGCGTTTTTGGGCGTGAACGAAATTTTCAAAAAAAAATGCTAAAATTGCACAAGAATAACCGAAACACGCGGTTTCGACCGCAACTGACCGCAAAAATGGACTCTACGCCTTCGAATACGCCATATGAGACACTTTGCGCGAAAATCTGAGACCGAAAATTTTTTCCGACAAAAAACGAAGGCCTATAGGTAGTGGATTTTTCGAAATTTTGACGAATCCAAAAAAATTGAGATTATGATCGTTTTCGACTAATTACAGGTCGCTGATCACGAATCTGGAGTTAATTTTTCGCGCACTCGCGTTCTTCGCACTATAAAGGCGATTTTTAGCGAGAAAATGTCATCTTCAGGCGGAAGCGGTAACGATGGACGAAAACGGAGCACGGATTCGTGATCAGCAACCTCGAATTAGTGAAAAACGATCATAATCTCGATTTTTCTTCGTCTCCCTGTCCCTATACACGAATAATATTAAGAGCTTACTACATAAGTATAACCTCTTATCTCCTTTATTTGCCTTGCGTACGTTTTCCACTCGTGTCAAATATTTACGTTCAATGTAACTATATTGTATACTTCATGTATATGGATGAATTATGCATCGGAAATAGAATAATCTACATAATAAAAACGCCACAACAATGTATGCAACTACGATATTCGAAGAAACTTGTTGACTTTTGTGATATCTATTCAAATTGATTTGTATCTGCCAATCTATTGCGATTAAAGTTTCGAGTAGATTTTTCGAGTTTCTACTTAAACAGAAAAAAATGTTCTGGGAAGTGTTCCTACTTATTCTATTTACTTCAAGTGTTAAGGCGTCCAGTGATAGTGAATACAAGTCGCGAAGTGTTTATGGCCCGTGATCCGCTTTTGGCAATCGCTACGAGTAGATATAGTATATTCATTCTGCGTCACCTGGTTTTTCTTTACGCCAACCCCCATTTTTTCAACTCTCAAGAAAAAAAAAATTCTCTAAATTTTCAAATCTATAATTTAACCATTTCTTTAAACAAATATTAATATTTTTCTCATAATGTTTCATCAAGTTAAGTTACAAAATTTTTTATTTTTTGTATCCAGTTTTTATAAATTGTTCATATTTTTTTGAAAGTTCCATCCATTTCTTGCATTTCAAAAGACGTATACAATGCACTTTCTAACACACTTCAACACAACTCCAGATTTCTCAATTTTTGGATCAAATTTTATTATTTTTAGGAATCTTGAAATTTATTCATTTTCATGAGAAAAATATGAGATTTTTCTCACAATTTATGTCACCCAAGATCATGAAATTTTCCAATTCAAGTATACAATTCTGAGATAAAGGGTACACACGAATAAAGGGTGATTTTGGCCCCAAGCGCTTTTTGGCTCCTATACCCCTCAAGTGGTGTGCCTAGACTAGAAAAAATTTTTCACCAAGTTTTGGACCCCTGCCCTCCTCCATTCCCGTTCCACACCCATTTTATTGTCGTTTTTCTCGAATTTTTCATTTCGTTCAGAATGGAGGAAATTTTTTGTTCTTTTGCACATAGGTAGGTATCATAGAGGTGTGGCCGTTTGAAATTTTCAAATGTAAAAAATACCTTAATAGCGAAAAACGACCACTTTGAACATACTAGAAGTCTTGATTTCAGCTAAGAATACTTCAGTAAAACTGAGAAGATCCTTAGCCAATGCATAATTTTTATACATGAACTGTCGATAGACAGGAGCGCCATATTCATCAACCAGTACTATAACTTTCCTTTTTGTGATTTCGTAAATTCGTGTTTTTTTATATAGATTCATCTTACATATTCAGTTTTGAGATTTAGAAATGTCGTGGATCGCCAAATATGAAAAACATCTCATATAATTAACTTTTTCCGCTTTTTGGATATTAATAAATTTATTTTTCATTTTGAAATTAAAAAACAAATTTAATGCACCACTAATACGCGTTGCGCAACATTCAGCCCTTGCCCTCACTCACCTTCAGCTAACAGCGTATCGCGATGATTTCGTGTTGAAGGAAATCTGCAGTAGGTATTTGTATGTATAATATGTAGTAAACCTTACACACATCTTCTATCTTTATAATATTATAAGTCTTAGGGTGGAAAGAAAAAGAAAAAATGTTCTTCGATTGATTAAATTTCAGGAGGTAGTTATCCTTGAGTTGTAAATTCCCATGCAAAATTTCAGGACCCACGGACCATTTGGAGGGCGGATAAAGGTCCTCAAAATAGGGTAATTTTCGAAAGAACATGGTTTTTCCTCTCTATAGCCTCTGGATTGATTCATAACCATAACCACACTGGGCTATTAGAAGGGCCCAATTTGAGTTTTTACATATCACTAGCCCATAAACAGATCGATTGGAGGCCATCTTGATCGGCCTAGCTAGTGGTTGAAAAGTTTCAGATTGACGATTTCTATGTGCATGAAAATTTTTCAAAGATTTTGTTTTTTTGTAAGTTGTTTGCCGTTTACACAAAACCTAAAACTGACAATTCGGATGGTGAAAAATTGGCAACGTTGCATTGTAAAATTTTCATTTTACATGACTTATAATTATAACAGACGTATTCATACATAAACTTTCAGAAACATCATTCTATATCATGATTACTAAAAGTAATCACCTTTTCTTTATTATAATTATTGATAAAATTAAGTAAATTTTGAAAAATATTAACTCGAAAATTACAATGATTTCCAAGTGTGTAAATTGAAGGGGAAAATAAGAACACTTTGTGTTCTCTTTTTTCAAGTGTGTACATCCGATATTTGTTGAATTTTCGAATTTTCGTTGTATTTCATCGTCATTTATTTATTGGGTTACTTATATGATGTACCAGAAATTTTCGAGTCAGCTATGACATACCAGAAGTAGACTTCCATTAGTCGACATTTTTTGAACTATGACGTACCGGAAGTAGACTTTCATTAGTCAGCATTTTTTTGAGTTATTTATGACGTACCAGAAGTCTACTTCCATTAGTGAGCATTTTTCGAATCAACTATGATGTACCAGAAGTACACTTTCTTGGCTAGAGCGTTTGAACTTTGTACTCTCGTAGTACTTCGACACATTTCGTACTATCTCGAGAAGCATTCGAACTAGAACAATCGAACTTTGTATTTCCTTCATCATTGATAACTTTATTTAAAAAATATCATCGTCGGTGAAGGGAATTGGACCTGGATCTCTCGATTCAGAGTCGTGTACAAAACCACTCGGCTACTCTACACACGTTCCATGAAGGGAACCGTTCGTCTACATTTCTTTGCCATGCAATGATATTCTTCATTTTTTACGAGCTCTAATACAAGCGTTCTATGGGACGAAAAAATCTGGAAAATTGTAGTTATTATACATAAAATAATACCCTTTACCCTATCTGATAACAAAATTTCCAAAAAACCAAAAATTCAAAAATTTTAAAATTTCTGTCAAAACTTAAATTTTGATTAATTTTGTAAAATAAGGTAAAAGCAGTCGAGTTATAGGTTAACTTGTAAGAAATCATTTTCTCTATCCATTAGTACCTAATTCGACCTTATAACTATGATACAATTGAGGCTCGAAGCTTCGATAAATACAATTCGACCTATTATAATAAGGTACTGTACTGTACATCTTAGAGAAATGAGTAGAGGTAATAAGGAACATATTATCGGTCTTATCTGCTAATCTTAATGAACTTTCTTTTATAAACCAAAGTAATTACTGCAAGTAAATAGACAATCTTAATCAGATTCTATCAGCGAGAATTTATCTACATTTTGTAAGTGAGAAACGTTATTGAGCTGTATTATTTAGAATGAATGCTCGCTCCTCGATTCAGTCACGTTTTCATTTCATAATATATGGTCTAATCACATTGACAATGTGGCTGCTACGTAATATGTACCAATTGTTGATTGCGTTGAACATCATTTTCCAATCTGCAACGTCATTACCATTAGATGATCAGGCTGCTGCGACAATATCCGCCCCAAAACTTGGAAACAGATGTGCCAAACTACCAGGAATGAATGTTGTGAGTTTCCGAACGCTAGTCGAGATTAAATGCTATGTGGATAAGACTCAGGACCTCAGTAAATTCATTCTGAGGAAACCCAGAGATAGTTCATCGAATACATTCTTCCTTTTGAGACCGAGAAGATTTGGTAAGTCAATCCTGGTCGACACGATTTCAGAGTTCTTCAATGGTAACCGACAATTATTTAAGGATACGTTTATCGGCCAAAACCATCCTCAACCCTGGATCAAGTATCCGGTAATTCGACTTGATTTCTCCAGAGGACTTTCACTTCGGACTGTGGAAAGCTTCGAAGCTGACCTCCAGTTCGAGTTGCAGGTGATAGCACAGTCATATCAAATCAATCTTGAGGCACCATCCCCTATAAGTGCCATTAAAGAACTGACAAGTAAGCTGAAGGATGCTAAGAAATCACCTGTCGTTGTCTTAATCGATGAGTACGACTCGCCTTACACGCGTGCCTATGTGGATGATAAGACTGAAGCCCAAAAAATCTTAGGTGTGTTGCACAGCTTTTTTTCTACCCTCAAAGGTGATGCCAATATTCATTTATCTTTTATGACGGGAGTGACTCGACTAGCGATGACAAATTTCTTCTCTGGCTCTAATGCGGTTACAGACCTAACAATAGATTTAAACTATCCTGCAATTGTCGGCTTCACTGAAGAAGAATTACGGGACTATTTTGGTGATTTTATTGAAAATGTTGCAACCATCTGGAAGAAAGAAGCTATAAACATTCTTAAAATAATGGAAGCGTATCACGGTGGTTTCCAGTTTTCCTGTGCAGATGTACGAGTTCACAGTCCTTGTTCAGTTATCACTTTCCTGATTTCAAAAGGTACCAAAATGACTGAGTGGAGTGAAACAAGTGGATCTGGAAGTTTTCTAAATGAGAAATTGAAGGAGTTTAAAGAAATAGCTCTGAAGTATCATTTTGAAAGTCAAATCAAGAATGGTTCTTCAAGCCAAATAACTGCTACAGTGCATTCTCTTACAGGAAAAATTGATTATACCAGCAAAGATGTGAGATCATTTACAGCACTCCTGTTTCACAGTGGCTATTTAAGCATTGAAAGTTGTGAAGGTGAACTTTGCAGCCTACACATCCCAAATAAAGAGATTTATCATGATTATATGAAAGTTATGGCACATATTATTTTTGAAGTTCCTCGGGATCAGTGGGGGATTTAGGATTTTGCCGCCCTACACTTGGAAGTATTCGCCGCCCCCTCCTAATTTCACCTTTTTTTATAATTTTTTGGCGGTTTTTCAAAGTTTTTGGAAAAACTTTCTAGTTTCCTAGTTTTTTAACCACCTGTTCGTGTTTTGTTTTTTCTCCTTTGCTCCTTTGTGGTACTGAGCACCACTCATTTTTTTCCGATGACTTATTTTTTTTTATAAACACAAATAAAATTACTGTTAATTTCATATTCTATCTGTAGTTTGTTTTGTTAAATGTTATTGTAATCATACGCTCTCTCTATATCTCAATTTTATATGTCTGTTTCTCATATCTTTCTTCTCATTTTCTCACTTCCTTTTTCCAATAGGAATTGGTTTTTTTGAAAACTCTATTTTGTTCTTTTAGAAATTTTTATATAAATATTACTATCTTTGGTTGTTTCTTTTAATAAATAAATAAATAATTAGGAACATCAGTATTATGATTCTCTAAATTTTCCAATCTTTCTGCAATTGAAGATGAAGAAATTTTTGTGAAAATGGTGGAAATGAAATATGATGAATTCTACTATATCCCTACCTTAGCAAAAGTGATATGTTATAATTAATTGATGATTTCTGTCTGAAGAAAGGAGTGAAATAGGTAAATATTTCATTTGGAAAATAATTTTCTTAACTAAACGTTTATACTCTTACAAAAAATATGAGCACTGACCCATCTCCAAATATTAATGAGAAGTATAACGCAGATCTAAAAAATTAAACAGGTAGGTAATCAGATTCCAGCATGTATTGCTCCTCTATAGTCTGACTGATTGGTATGGTTTGATGAAAACTGAAGGAAAAAAGGTGAGTAGGTTTGGATTTATATTATAAGAAGTTTTGGGTTTTTAATTATATCTACGCATAGCTATTAAGTTCATTAAAAGAACTTCTCATATTTTTTACTAAATTTAGCGAAATTTTTTACTTTATCAAAAGGATTTTTTTATTTGATACCATTTGATGATTGAGGTTTGCAAATTGGGTGCTTGATTACTGCATAGAATGAGTCTTACTCTTATTTTTCATATCACTTGGATCCTGACAAGATTTCTTATCAACTTTATTAACATCATTTTTGAATTTATATTGACCTAGATAATCTCTAGTCATTTCATAACTTAGCGAAACAAGGGTGATAAATCACATTAGTCACGAACCAACTTTGCTTCCGGGTAGTGAACGAAATTTTTCATAAATGCGGAAGGAAAGCGCTCGTTTGGGTATCTGAGCGATTAGCGAAGAGAGTAAAGTATCGTTTTGCTCCCGCATTTTCAATAGTAGACATAAAGTAGCACCATAACCACATCGTCTTTGAAGGGCATATTGTTTTACCGACAAGTTTAATCGACGACTTTTGTAATTATCGAAAATAAAAGTCGCCGGTAAAACAATACTTTGCACTTCGAAAACGATGTGATTATAGTGTACTTTGCGTCTTTAATTGAAAAAATATATTTATTTTGAGCTATTTTTACTTTAAAATGCATATTCGCGAAGACAACGCCAAAAAACGGCTGCAAAACAACGTATACATGGGTCGCGTGAAAAATAGGTGTAAAAAACGCTATCTTTTTTCGACGAAATGATGAGTAAGGGATAAAAATGAATAGTCCTCTTTATGTAAAATTCAATAAGGAACATTTTTTCACTGAACTATTTTTGCGTAAAAATGCATATTTATGGAGATAACGTGAAAAAACGCTGCGGCGTGACACACGACACACAAGGGCTACGGAGTGACACTTTTAGTATGTTGTTTAGGACACCTCTCACTACCAAATTATGAAGAAAACCCTTTTACGGCAATTAGTCCGAATAAACAATAAACCCATTTTTTAGTCTTATTTCGACTGGACTATTAAGCTAATTTTTTTTTACAGCCGATGCCGATATAATAGAACGAGGAATACGAGAACATGCGGAATTAAACATAGGCATGACAACTGAAGGAATTGAAGTACGTATCGTAGGTAATACCCAAACTCTTCACGAGTCAGCTCACACGATTCTAAGTTTTAGGTTATAAGAAGATAAATTACGGAAGGTCATGTTTTATATGATACTTGATAAAATTTAGCATAAGTGGAGTTAATGGAACTTTTGAATTTTATAAAAAATTTTTATTCTGGTAAAAAAATAAGTTATTCTAATAACATTTTTTAAAATAGTATAATTAGTAAAGTCCGCTTTTAAAATAGTTCAGTATCTTTTAGTTTGTTATTGTTTTTCGTAACATAGGCTACATACCTGTATGTAATTTAGAAATTCATTTTTTATTTACGTTTGTTTGCATTTGCATAAAAAAAAAGTAAGCAGCCATGCCACATTCCTAGAGCTAAGTTTTTAACTGGAGCTTGTTAACGTTTGCATGTAATGTTGCTAATCTCTTTATGTTTACAGATCATACCCAATATAAAGTCTGAAAATCCCAACCTTACTCCTCCCAAAACCACTTAAGAAATTGAATTTAGAACAAAAATGTAGTACTTCTTACCATGCAATAATCATATGAACACATGTTTATCAAATTATGACTACTTGAGGCTCCTCAAATCATCCTCACATTTTTACAATTTGTCATTTTCCATCCATTTCGACTGGTGAGGAGATATGTAAGATCCATGAAATTTCCTGCAGCAATTTCTCATGTAAAAGTCGTTCTTTGCTCCAACTCCCCTCCAAATTCATTTGGGAAGCTAAAATCTAAATAATTTAGTCATACGAGCTAGCTCATTTTACCATATGATATCACAAGAAAAAATTTGTGACCTCCCATGTTAAACCCTTCTCCGCCCCTTTAATATTATCTGTGAAGGTGAATTTGAGGTATAGTATACTTTTATCCCCAATAATAGTATGAGTTCATATTTATTAAATTTTTACTAATTTGAGGCTTATGAAGCTCTACTCAAGTTTTGATATTCCGCCATTTTGGATCCATTTTGACCTAAATTCAAGAAATCATATTTCGATCACCAACTAACCCTACATACAGAGTTTGACCTTTCTATATTAATTTGGTAAGGATGTATGGAAGATTCAAGAGATTTCATAGCTTAAAATTTCCTCAAAAAGTTGTTTTTTGCTCTCACTCCTCTCCAAAGGCACTTAGAAAGCTAAAATTGTCTTCAAAAATTCCAAATTTACCAAAGCCAAGTGCTTGTGTGCTATATATGATATAAATTGGCATCAGTTCGAATTTATTCGAATTCTTATTTTCCCAAAAGAAATTCCAAGTTCCCAATTTCAACGTTGAAAATTATAAATTTCCCAAATTTTCAAAACACCTGGGGGGGAAGCTCCCCCCCTTCCATCCCACCCCTTAGTTACGCCCCTGTATGTGGGTTTTCGTGACTCACTCCTTTATGTGGGATCAAGAACGAAAATTTTGAGGTATTTGCCCCTTTTCCAGGCTTCCTCAAAATTTGAGTGTTCCGCCACTTTGAGGTATAAGTATCGAAAAACGAAAAAAACACTTTTTACATTTTCAAGAAGAGTCTCTTACTAAATTTTGAGCACCAAAAAGTTGGAAAGTTGAGAAAAGAACTGGGACATTTGCCAAAAATATTACTGTATGCGCACCATTGCCTTACCCTTTTCTTTTTTTAGCCATAAAGAAAAATATTATTTTCAATCACTGATAATTAAGAGACATTATCGATCTATCTCGCAGTTTATCTAAATGATCGAATAATTTTTTTTAAGAAATCAGATCCCTTATCAATTCCTTTCCTACTAAATTATTTCGCCAATGTAAATTCGATACTTAAATACATTTAATCTCGCTATAAGAATTTATGTTATTACGTATCAAGTATTCGTTCGTGTAATGACGGTGTTTTGTGAATTTCAGTACGTTATTTATTACGGTATAGTGTAGAAATCTATTCAAATATGGCTATTCTTGAAAAATTGATTTTACTTTTAATTATTGTAAATGGCTTAGCTTTCACAATATCACCTCTGTCAAATCAAGAGAAGCTGCGTGAATTGCCTTCAGATTGTAGTAACTGGGAATCGATGAGATTGCATAATAGGTATTATGCGGATAAAACTCCGCACTTGAAACAGTTAGTACAAAACGACCTCTTTAAACTTAGTTTTCTATCAAGACCACGTAGATTTGGAAAAACTTTATTCCTCCAAATGATGAAAAGTTTTTTCGAGGGTCGAAAAGAAAAATTTAAAGGGCTCAGTATAGAGCAGGAAGGAAATATAATTTGTCATTTTGCTAAGGATATGGTTATTTCGAACTCGGAGAAGTGGATAAAATTTCCTGTAATCCTCATTGATTTTGCGAATGTTGGAGACTTTGATACTATACAAGAATTTAAACATCTGTATAAAACATGTTGCCTAGAACCATATGCAAAAGAGTATAATATGACTTATGAATCAGTAAACTCTTTATCGTTACACTTTATTATTAGAAGCATTTACGAAATCACAAAAAGGAAAGTTATAATACTGGTTGATGAATATGGCGCTCCTGTCTATCGACAGTTCATGTATAAAAATTATGCATTGGCTAAGGATCTTCTCAGTTTTACTGAAGTATTCTTAGCTGAAATCAAGACTTTTAGTATGTTCATTGGAATGAGTTTTGTTACTGGAGTGTCGAGATTGGTAATGAAAACCTTAGACAGCGGTGCTAATAATTTCCAAGATCTGACTTATAAACCAGTATTGGCAACTGCATTCGGAATTACTATTGATGAATTTGAGAATGGTATGCATCATTTCATAGAGGAATTGGCTAAAGCTGTTGAAATGACACCAAATGATACTAAGAATGCTATGTTCAGCTGGTATGACGGTTACAATTTTAATGAAGAGCATGTCTCAAAAGAATCAAAAGTATTAAATCCTGTCTCCACGATATTATGTCTGAGAAATAAGCGTTTTGAACCCTATTGGATCAGGACCGGCTCTATAAATTTCATTGTAGAACAACTTTATCAAAAATACCCTAAGATTAAGAAAGAAGAATTTATAATGGCTTATAATATTACAAAAGATACGGCTTTTAAAAGATTAGATCCACGTACAGATCGCATACATTTACCCTCATTCATGTTATCATATGGGTACTTGACCATAAGTAATTATGATTCGAAGAAAAATATAATTACGTTGAAATATCCAAATAAAGAAATACGAAATGCTATCACAGATGCAGTAGTCGCATATTATCCACCACGAAAATGTAATTTAGATGATGGCTTCAAAGAAACTGAAGAGCTCAGAGATGCCATGGTACATGGAAACACGGTGAGGACAATCCAGATCCTCCGAGAATATATTTTTAGGGATTTCTTACCTCCCTCTGATGGTAATGCTACACATCATGAAATAAGTAGGCGTATTCATTTTACTTTTGAGGGTAGTGGAATTGAGTATAAGGAAAACGTGAAATTTAAGAAAGATTCTAAACGTAAACAAGACAGTGGTGATATCGACTTTTTGACATTAAATCTTCCCATCAATTATGTCATTTCCATTAAGTGTGGAATTGGAGGTACAGCATTAAATGCGACAATGCAGTTAATGAAATATATACATAAAAGTCCTAGATCATTAAATGATGCAATCAGAGCTGAAGGAGTGGATATAACGACAGTCTATATTTTTTAGGCTTGGGTTTCAGTTATGAAAAAGGTGGAAAGCTATTAACTGATTGGTTAGAGTTAAATTACAATGGTTTGCAGTCGAAGATTGACATGGATACTCTACAAGGAGATTCTGAAAACTTGAAAGAAGCATTTAAACTCATGTATATGAAGAGTTATTCCAAACGCAAGTATATTAGGAGTCAAATCCGACGACAACCAACTCATCCTTCCATCTAATCTTCAAAAAATTAAATATACCGAGTAACCTTAAACTTCTCCTCGGCTTTTACTCTTAAACAAATAGCGAACAATAACGTAGATACAGTCCTACTCATATTTTTGTATTTTCTTTGATTACATTTAGCTTCATTATCTTATTGTACTATTTTATTTTATTATTAAATTTTTTTGAATAAATTTTGTCATGTAGTGATTTTTTTTTTCAGTTTTAGCAATAATTGTTTGTTTCTTAAACTCCTCAACACTAAGGTTACGCGAAACCCTAAGCTCATGAGGAGTACCTTCCACCCCAAATTATCAAAGCCTTTTTTTTACTTCACAAAAAATATATAATTATGTAAATTTATTGGAAAAGTGTTAACAATTTTTTTTTCAATTATTGATTTCGTTTGCAATTTTATATATATGTACATTTCATTTTTTTTGTCCTAATTTTTCGTTTTTCATTGGACGAAAACGGAGCACGGATTCGTGATCAGCGACCTCGAATTAGTGAAAAACGATCATAATCTCGATTTTTCTTCGTCTCCCTGTCCCTATACACGAATAATATTAAGAGCTTACTACATAAGTATAACCTCTTATCTCCTTTATTTGCCTTGCGTACGTTTCCCACTCGTGTCAAATATTTACGTTCAATGTAACTATATTGTATACTTCATGTATATGGATGAATTATGCATCGGAGATAGAATAATCTACATAATAAAAACGCCACAACAATGTATGCAACTATGATATTCGAAGAAACTTGTTGACTTTTCTGATATCTATTCAAATTGATTTGTATCTGCCAATCTATCGCGATTAAAGTTTCGAGTAGATTTTTCGAGTTTCTACTCAAACAGAAAAAAATGTTCTGGAAAGTGTTCCTACTTATTCTATTTACTTCAAGTGTTAACGCGTCAAGTGATAGTGAATACAAGTCGCGAAGTGTTTTTGGCATTCTACCTTTCTATCCAGACACATCTCGTTTATCTTATGAATTATCCGATGCTTTTATAATTTGGAAATTTCGAATGAAAACGCTACTAGAATCCGAAGGAGTTTACTACGTACTCAACGGTTCTTTCTCCGGGACTAAGGATGATAAACGCTGCAAACAATTACTAGTTCAACATATCCCTGATTCATTGGTAACGCAGCTTCAAAAGAAAGAAAGCTGTAAAGAAATGTGGGAATATAGATTTTATTAATTGCGTATGTATCATCATCGTTCATCTAATCACTTCTCTCACGAAATATCTAATGTAAAAGATTCGTAATGTAAAAAATTATAATAAAAAATATATTTATTTTGCAGAAATTATTTACAAAATAAAGAAAAAATACAAAATTAACTGCGTAAATTATTCGCTTTTGCGGGCATTTGCAATTATGACATTGTTTGCCCAACTGTGTAATATTCGTATCCAATTTTCATAAAATATTGAAACATTTTGTTACTACTCAACTCTCCCAGATCTTCGGATTCTAACATATTATCTAAAGAAGGGAGTAAATCTACGACTTGAATACCTAAAAAAAAAGAAAGATAATAGTAAAACAGCAATAAAAATGAAATTGACGATGTTAATTGTTAGCACAGAAAACCAATAAAATAGTATTACTTTTTTCTAAACTAAATCTGATTATTCTGAAAAACAAGAAATTATGAATATATTCGATTGGATCATTGATATCGATATCCTCGCTAGACCATTTATCTCTAAGTATCGATTTACACCAAATTTCGTATCTGGAAAATAAGCCTGGAATTAGTTTTGAAGCATTTTGTAAACAACAGGTGAGTAAAAATATAAGTTCGATTTATTTACCGCAAATTCTTTCTCTCCACCGCATCGTCTACGAAATGTAGCAAATCTAAGGCTTTGATGAAATCGAATTCAGTCCCTGAAACGTTTTCGTCACAAATATAAAACTAAAAAAAAAAAAAAATTAAATAGAGTTGATTACAACCTTCATTATAATTTTTTTTCAATACAATTGTAATTAAAAAAAAATCGCCACTAACTCGAATCAATTCGGCAGGTAAAAATACTCTCATCGTATCGAAATCGTAACCAAAAGAATTGAGCACCACATCTGGTAATTCTTCTTGGTACGTAATCAAAGCTAATTCTTTACTGATTTTTTGCAGTATATTCGGATCATTGTTGGAGGAAGCGAGCAATGCCAATTTCCCCAGTGTCAACATGTACTGTAATTCATTAGTAAATAATGAAACGAATAAATGAGAATAATCAATCATCGCGAAATACGTAATTTTGTCGTTTATCTCTGCATAGGAGTACAATGTATCTTTTTTTCTAGGACACATTCTCTTTTAAAGTCAAAAAAAAAAAAAATGCAATATCTTTTTTCAACACATAACAGAAAAATATATTCTTTTGAAGTTAACAATTTAGAAATAAAATTTGGGTGTGGATCGTACATTACTAATTCAAGTAGGTAAAGAGAAGATTCAATGAAGTATTTCACGAAAATGTGTACCGTTTCATAAATAAATAATTCAAGAAATAATAAATGAACAAAGAAAGTAAGAAACTGAGTGAACGCAATCCCGGATTTACTAATGAAAGTA
This sequence comes from Phenacoccus solenopsis, assembly GCA_009761765.1. Taxonomy (NCBI): domain Eukaryota; kingdom Metazoa; phylum Arthropoda; class Insecta; order Hemiptera; family Pseudococcidae; genus Phenacoccus; species Phenacoccus solenopsis. The sequence goes on along the minus strand of CM019755.1, from coordinate 22,839,582 downwards.
AAGTACGCTAAAAACGGTTTTATAATCTCACTCCATCAACCCTACATTTGAACCATTGTTTCTTCAATATTAATTAGCCATTATTCGTGAAGTCATATTCATTCGTTATGGAATAAGAAACATGATAATAAAGTAGATTCACATGAAATTTTTTTTGTAGTGGCAACTAAAATTTGTTATATTATTCATTCCTCAATTCCTCATTATTAAAAAAAAAAACAACTGATATCAGCAAAAAATACTTCTGAAAAGCAAATCGGTCGAGTTCAAAACGAGTGTAATGGGTATACGTATTGAAAAAAGAAAAAAAATAAAAATAAAAAGGTACAGGTAAAAAATGATATGATACAAGCCCACAGATCAAGTTATCCTCATTTACCCTTAGAACTTGAGGTCGCGATTCGGTAACGGGGAATATTTCATTGACTAAAGCTTTAGCTTGATTCTAAAATTAACGTGATTAGTGAATAATTACTTTGACACAAAAATAATGATTGTAATGACCTAATATTTTTGTCTTACCAATTTCTTGCTAACGCAGTATAAAAAGGCGGCTTTTAAACAAGCATTCGGGTCTTTATTCGTGGTTATGTCTGCTACATCAGGTTCCCCTAACTGAACATCGGATAAGTTGGATGGATCGAAGTTAATGGAAGAGCTGAAATTTCGGGAATAGTATTTTTGTAAATAATAAGAAATTCCAGGTGAAAATAATAACGCGTAAAAATACAAGATTGCCTATCTCTTTAACCTCTCCTTTCCAAATCAAATGGACAAAAATGACCATGTGTTTTCGTAAAACACTAAGCCAAAAACTCTTATAAAACATTTCTTCTTTTTTTCAATTTTTCATTACAAATACTATTATTCTTTTTTTTTTTTTTGAAACTTTCTATTCTTTTATTTCATTACCTTATCGTTACATTACTCGGCTAAAATAACATAAATATGTACTAATGAACTTGGAAATCATAGTGAATAATTTATTTATTAAGGAATACAATTAGATATTTTATGAAAATTATTATCTTTTGTCGTTTCATGTTTTTTTTCTGCCTTTGCATTTGCTTTTTCTTTATGTTTGTATTTCTCTTTTTTTTTTCCTTTTAATTTTTTTTTTTACTGAAATGCCATACTAGTAATACTAATAATCTCCTTGCCGTAGGGTGCTAGCGATCTGGGGAAAATCAGTTTAATATGTATTTATGAAAACTGTTGTAAAATATTCAAATGAATAAAATTTCAAACTTTTAATACCAAAACTATTGAATTTATTATTTTAATTTTGATGAAATTTTGACATGCATCAGAATCATTTTTTGATATTACATCAGAATTGATTTTCTATAGTGTTCAATTTAGTATATTGTATCGAATTTAATTTTCTATATCGAAACCAAATCAATCTTTAATGTTGACGGAATATCAGTTTTTGATATTTTAATGAACTCAATTCTCAATACTTAATTTTTGAACTCAAGTCTAAAAGAATTTTTAATATTAAAAAACATAAAGGGCATAGAAGGATAAAAACCGCGAATCTGGCCCGGAGCCCAATTTCGATGAAACTTGAATGATGGATGGGTACCCTTTAGAAACTTTCATGACCGAAGTTTCAGAACCCCCGCGGCCCTCGTTTTTCAAAAATTAATTTTCAATTGAAAACCAATTCGAAATTTTTTTTCACGCAATAGTTGACTGATTTTGTTGAAAATTGAATATGTTGTACTGTTTCATAGGAGGTCTGTTGGAAAAAATCAGCAACCCCCTCAAAATGATTTTACCCCTACCAAAGATAGTTTTTCAACTTTAGGTGGTTTTTAGACTAGGTACTGGCTGTAGTCTGTAGACATGAAGTGGTTAGCAACCTCATTTAGAACGCTAAACAAGTACCAGTTAAAAACTCAGCTCCAGTAACGTTGCATGGCTGCTTACGTATTTTTTCCTTCAATTTGAAATTTTTTAAAATTTTATGAATGATATAAATTTTAATTTTTTCACTATTATTATCATTATTACTTCTTCAAACTTTATTTTGCCCTATTCATTAGGCCAAGGCTTACAGCATTTTCGTCCACTTTCTCCTCTCTCTTGGCAGCCCTACTCATATATACACCAATAACGTGAATCTACTACCTATTAGCTAAATCGAAAGGGGAAATAAGCTCGGAGGGGGTAATAGCTATGAATCCATGATGTCGTGTGAAAAAAATTGGAATACGGTTAATAGCAACACCTCCTAAAATATTAGTTTCAGGTAAATCGATCACGTCTACTTCGTCGAATCCAGGAGTAGCTAGAAAATCACGAGAACAAATTAATTTCCACCATTTGAGCATAATCACGGTTGCAACGCGATTATATAACTATACCTGGCGAAGAAACGATATATCTGTGATTATACATGTACACAGTTTGACCACTGGTCAGTAAGAAGATTTTTTTAAAGATTATGATCGGTTTGGAAGAGCGAAAAATCGACATTTTTTAGCAATCGAAATGAAGAAGTTTGAACTGGCGCAGATGCTCCGTGTACGTCAATGGTGACTGGAAAAATAAATAAATTTAAACGGTTATATTCTCCAATCTCATCTATCATTGATTTGTTGACGAACCGAAAGCATAATGTAATTGATTTGAAATGGTATGATTAGAGGCTACTGCTAGAACAATGATACTTTCTGGATTTGAGTCAATAAGCTGCATATCGAGGAAACATAAATCCACTTCATTATCTTCAGATGCATTCTATACGTAGAAAATGAAAAAAATGTTAAGAATTTTCGTATATTTCAACAAAAATTCTAGCATCGCTCTTACGTACCCAAACGGTTTGCATGAGATTTTCTGCTATAAAGGGCTTTAAATTGCATTCGAACACGAGCCTTTCTTGTTCGCCAATATTTAACGACCATTTCTGTAACGTGTGAGCAGCCAATACAAACACGTGATGTTGACTAGCCCCTGGTGATAGAACAGGAGTTGTTGTTTCGTTGACTAAAATTCTTATCAATTTCTAGCATAAAAAAAAAAAAAAAAAAAAAAAAATGAAAAAAGAAAAAGAAAAAGGATATTCGTTATGATAATCGAATATCTTTACATTATCGTTATTTTACATCGTATGCATGCCTCCGAATAAAATGGACGAAAATCTAAGTCCTATTCCACCCAACCAGCCGTAAGGCGTTGACAGAGGTCTACAGGTTATCGAATGTCTGCCGCCGATATTATTCGTTTCTACGAGCAACACTGTGGCGGTGGTTGCGGCTACTATGAATCCGATTGTTTTGCGACGTTTAATCGTTTCGCATTCTTGGCCCTAAAAGTTTTCACCGTTAAATGCAAATGATTGAATATTCGATTATGGGATACAAATGCGTACTTGTAGATTGGCGTTGAATTCTATAGAAATTCCTTCGTTACTGATATTCGGCCAATACCTTATTAAGCCTTCGGGTGAAACAACTATACAAGACACAGTTTGCGAAGCAATTGAGTATAAAGAACTACGTAAATTTATGATCATGAAATGTCGAATACAATTATAGTAATATTTACTTGATTGCCGTGAGAAGAGAAAACACATATTAAATTGGCAGTATATGCTAAATCAGAAGGTGGCAATGCTAACTCTTTGCACATAGACTCGAAAATCTGCTTGCTACCGACGGCTTGCCATATCAATAAACGTCTACCGATCACGAACCAAGCCCAGCCATCGTTTGATATAGAAGCGCTACATACTGTGTTTTCTGTAAAAGAGATATCAACGTCACCAACTCGAAATTAAGAGGAGGAAACTTATTACTTCATGTACTCACTATCGGAGAAAGCTAACGCTTCACTGATTTGTACAGGAGCTGGGCAACCATAACTTTCAACATTGTGATAAAGAGTTTTGCATATTATTTGAGTCGACTGCGTGGATCTACCTGAAACGCTGCGACTACAAAGAAAAGTAATCCTTAATGATGATGATGAACAGTACTCAATGAGATGAACATACAAGAATACGTGACTTTACCTTTTTTTCGGAGTGTAAAATAAACCAGATTTTCTACCGGAGTGTTTCGGTGTGCGAGATGGTAGGTTTTTGTATCCTGAAGAGATATCCACATCATCCATTGAAGGAACATAAATTTACACTGAGAACAGTAATGACTAATGAGTGAGTTCACGTATATATTATTTTAATGTCTGTCGGAATGAATTTTAAAGTAAAAATCAAAAAATTGCGTTTGTTGTATTGCAATCACTTTTTTCAGTCTTCTGACCCCAGATCAAATCTTTAATGATCAAATGAACAATTGCGCCACCTAACGGACAAATGGTAGTAATGAAAAATATCGAATTACCCATAATTATTGGTCTATGTTTCTTATTTCTTCAATTATTTTTCAAATTATTTTGTGTTTCTGTTTCGTTTATTTGTTATTCAGTTCATTAATATAATGAAAAAAGAAAAACATTCGAATTCGAAAACAAAAAAATTTGAATTCTTCAACTTCATTAATAAATATTAGAAATTTTGAATTGGAACATGAAAAGAGATAGGTTTGAAATTGCCTACCTTAATTGAATTTTAATTGAATAACACCAGCACGAACTTCTTTGATTATGCGATAATAACATCACCAAAAATGGAAAAATCTGTAAAATATTTTAATAAAAACCACAAAGTATCAACATAATTAACTATATCATTCGACAAAAATGAAAAAGGAATCTCTCTATATATTAAAATCAAAACTTTAAAAATTGTAACGCTGGAGTTTGTGTACCTAAATAGCTGTGTATTGTGATATTGTGGTTAACCAAACCATAAAATTTATAGAAGGTTGTATTTGGAAGACCAGTGCTGTGTTTTGTGATAATGGGGTTAACTAAGTCATAAAATTTATAAAAAGGTTGTATTTGGAAGAAATCTATTATATTAAGGAACGCAGGTATAGTACAGTACCAAGAAAAGAATACAAATGCATCATGGAAATACCTACAATCTTCAAACTGAATATAGTAATAAAATTTTATGGCTTGGTTGACTTGACCACAGGACAGTGCTTTACTAAGGAAACAACAGAAAGCATATTTCAAACCGAATATAGTAATAAAATTTTATGGCTTGGTTGACTTGACCACAGGATAGTGCTGTACTAAGGAAACAATAGAAAGCATATAAAGTATATAAAGCTTTCTATAGAATTTTGTAGAAAGGAGATGCAGTATTAATTCAAAATGTAAATTATGTGGCATAGGGTTGGGCCGCGCAGCGGCTAGGGGCGTAGCCCCTAGTACTTATCTAAATTCTGACTGCATCCCTCAAAAAGTAAGATGCCCGCGAACCTCACAAGTAGAACTGTTAAAATAAAAATACTGCTAGTGTACAGAGAACATGCTTATTTATAGTGGTCCACAGCTCATCAGTGGTACCACTGACTGAAACTTAAAATTAGTCAGATCGATTTGCAAATCGAATTGCAGGAGTCATTCTGCCCATGCTCTCACATTGGGAAGTACAAGCTCGAGGTATCCCAAGGTCTTTTCGGGAATTTTTTCTTTTGTGTTTGGGGTAGCACTGCCAGTTTGTTTTGGTGTCTTTGGCTATATATTCTCAGCTTTATGGCAAGGAAAAGCTGTGGCATATTCATTTGCCACATTCTTGTCGTAAGGGTAAGATGTCAGGTAGTTTTGTAAGGAACTGGTTCTGGTCTTTTTGGTTTGTCTTCGTGTTTCGTGATTCGCTGGTGTCGTTTGTGGTTTGTTTATTCTGTTTGGTTGGTTCTGTTTCTTGGTTGTATTTTTTGTTTTGTGGGTCTTTTTCAAGTGGTTTTTCCACTTACAAATCCCTAGTCTTCAGAGAATTCTCTTGCTCGCTGGGCGGTGGGGCGTATTCAGTGGGGGATCGTGCATCAGTAGCTTCGTCATCCTCTGGGTGCCCTTCGCAGGGTCTGCATTTGCAGACTTGGTTAGACGTTTGGGAGAAGTGAAAGTGTACGTGAAGCCATTGGGTGCGTTTCGCATGCACAGAGAGTAGTTTAGGTTTCCTGTTAGGTAAGGAACTAACTCCTCGCCTTGGCTTACGAGCCGAAAAGAGGGCACGGGCAGGGCCAGTCGGGGGCAGGTCCCGATGGCGCTCAACCGTGATTGAGGTTGACAAAATTCGTGTTTTGAAAAAGACATTGGTAATTAATTTATTACCCAACACTGTTTTGAGGGTGAAATTTAATTTTAAAGTTGGTAACATTGATATGTTTTTGATCCACCTTTTACTTGCTTTCTTTTTTGCACATTCGCGCGTTATACTTTACAGAGCTATTAAGAATTCACGTATTATACTGTAGTAAAATTTGATTGTTATTTATTGTCACAATTTGTTATTCGCTGAAAGATAATTATCACGCAATTCACTCTTTGTAATATTTAAATTATTATGCCTTTTTTATGTTTCCAAGTTGAAAAACAATAAGCCAAAGACAGGTAAACTTTTACCGCATATATGTCATCAAATTTCACAATAGCAAGAGCCATAAAGTTGTATGGCCTTAGACATTTCTCCAACTTATTTAGTGCCACACATCTTTTATGTTTCATTGCTTGATCTTGAAATAAATTTATGGTTAAGCAATAAAACCTAACATAAAAGATATATAAGGGCAAGGGTTTATTGCCTCGGTCCTTGCTTCAACCTATTCATTGCTACACATTTTTTATATGAAGTTTTATTACTTAACCTTGAAATGAACTTGTGGTTAAGCAATAAAACTCAACATAAAAGATGTATAAGGGATTTCTTATTCTCTTTTTCAATATTCAACGAGAGCTCTATTCTAGCTTTTTAAATTCTCTATATGAATTAAAAATTATAAAAAGTGCAAAATTGTAAGTCTTCAGGAACTTTGTATCAGTATACTTTCTTTTTCTAAATTCGTTCAGATTGAAGATTTTTACAATGCAAAATATTCAGATGATAATTTTCGTTCAAATCCGGAGAAAGACTCGTTTCTTTTTGGGTTTTTCTTTTACAGATGTGCAGCAAGAGATGGAGTGTAAGCAGGATTTTGTCAAGGAGGAGACCAAGAATAAAAAGGTAATGTTAATATTATTTTTTTTTAAATAAGTAAAAATTCTGTGTAAGGCGTGAAAGATTGACCCACCTGCTACAGAATTCTAGACTTCAAACAACACATACCATATGCATGTAATACCAGTGGTAAGTACTTCAACTACATTTTACGACATTGACATTGATTATGCAAAAAAATTATGCGAAGTTTGATACTTTTAGCTATACTTCTGTGAAGATTTTTCATAATTTCTTAAGACGAATGCTCAATTTGAGTTCATTTCACTTGATATTTATGCAATTTATATGGCTACAAATATTTTTAATTCTAAAATTTTATTCCAGTTATCAACATTTTTTACATTTAAATACATTTAAAAGGTGAACATTTTTCTCACCACAAAGATAAATTTGACAGGTTAGAAAAGCTAGAAATTGTGTAGACATCTCTTTGTGATTTTTCCATCTACTCAACAGTGTCGTTACAATTTGTGATCATATGACTACAAAATAATAGTATATTATCTGTATATTTACAACTCCAAGTTGGTGTACAATGGATAGGATAAAGAATATTATTTAGTAATCTGTAAAGATTCATAGTCGTTGCTGTTGGTAATTATGAAAATCGGTTTGAAATTTAAACTGAACAATAACTGAGCTTTCAGATTTGCTTAGGTTGATTGAATAAATAATTACAAAAAATCGGAAGGTTAGAGACTTAGGGGTGAAAGTTCTAAACTCCTAAAATCCATTCTCAGTACGCCACAGAGCATCTGAAGTTGTTAAATAATCACTATACCATTCCTAATATCTGAGAGATGCTTACAGTAAATTGACCCCAGCAAATGAATTTTTGTGTTGGAGTTTCTGAAAAAAATATATATTTGGCGAATGGGTAAGGATGATTTGAGTACTTGGAATAAAATGAAAAATACAAAAAAAAACATCATTTGTCTCATACTACACCTACGTCTTTTTTTGAGTGTATTCCTCATTTTAAGAAGTAGAGTAGGCAACAAACATCATGAATTCATAATTACTCGGATTTCGTTACAAAATGCATATTCATTTCTTTTTTCTTTTTTTTATTTTTTTATTTTTCGTGAAATTCGTAATGAACGACCATTTGTATGTACGAGAATATATTATGTATACCTGGTAAATGTTGAGATTGTGTTGAGAGAAATTGAAGGTGCAGGACATGTGCATGAAAATTTGATGAAAAAAGGCGAGAATATCCTTTAAAAAATTTTTCACACATTTTCCATCTTTGCGATGCAGTTTCAGAGTTCAGTTTTTTTTTTCAATGTATTTCGTCAATTAATTCAATACTATCGAAAAATATCGAATTTCAACATTAATATCGATAATATCGATATTGTCTAAACAGATAAAAGTCTAATAATTATCGATAGTCTTGTCGATATTTCTCATCCTTACGAAACTGATTTTCACTCAATTTTTGAGTTGTGAAGGTTGCCAAAAAGGCGGAAAATTTTCATATTAATTAGAAACTCAGCTCCAGTAATGCATCATGGCTGCTTACGCTTTTTAATATCGCGATGAAAAGTAATAACGAAAATCTTGTTTACCACATTTCAATATGTTCGTTGTTTGTTAATTATGGTACGCAATTAGCAGACCTCTGACAACTTTAAGGAACTGTTGAGCTCAAAATATCATAAAAAATGTGAGAAGTATGGTCCACGTTAGCTGAAATCATATTGTTGAAGACCACCGAATATATATGTTAGTTGTGCAGTTTGTATCTGTATATTACTCATTGGCTTCATCATGAAACCACTAAACTATTATGCACCAGTGAAAATTTTTAAAATAATTGTATATTTCATTAGGTACATAATATTGTACTTACCTTAAAATGGAACATGTACCTATCAAAATTCAACTAACTTTGACATAAGAAAATAATGAAATAAATTGATTTTAAAATTTAAATTAAACAAATTGAATTAAAATCAGTGTTGTAGGAACGAACATAGGTCTGTTCTTGTTCCTGTTCTCGTTCCTGGAAAGAACCAGTCATTTGATCCTGTTCCTGACTCGTTCTTATTCTCAATGTTTCAACTGTTCTCGTTCCGTTCTTCGTTCTTTTAATTTTTTACAATGTTGTTCTCGTTCTGTTCTTTGTTCTTTTAATCCTTTATGGTCTCGTTCTTGTTCGTTCTTCATTCTGTTCTCGTTCTTCAACTTTTCTTTTGTTCTTTCTTTCTTTCTTTTTTTCGATAATGTGTTTACAGTTAATGTTGTTGTTGAAATTGAAAATCAATTAATTGAAGCTAATAATTAAAAAGAAAATTACTTATATGGGTATATTATGTAGCACTTGCCCGCTTTCAAGTATAAGTTTCTTATTTTCTCATTCGCTTCATGATACTTATTAATTTTATAATAAATCATGAACTTTCAAAAGAACGAAGAACAACAAAAAATTACATCGTTCTTGTTCTTGTTTTTGTACCTCAACATTGTTCATTTGTTGGTTCACGTTTTGTTCTTTGATCTTTCAGTTTGAAAATATTCTGTTCTCGTTCTGTTCTTTGTTCTTCAGATATATCACTTTTATGTTCTCGTTCTTGGTCCTGTTCCTCAGGAACAATAAAAATTCTCCGTTCTTGTTGTTCTTCGTTCTCGTTCTTTGGTTTGTTCCTACAACACTGATTAAAATTATTTCAAAAAATCAAAATATAAAACTTGAATTAAAAAATATTATTATTAAAATGACCGAGAAAACTGTATAGTTTTCATTATACAAACCCTTAAAATTTAAAATAATTATGCTTTAAGTTTGACTTTAAAATGAATTTGTCGATGTTCATTCTTCCATTCGGTAAGTTATCGAAATTACGTAACGTGAATAACGTAATATTACCAGGCTCATATTATAAAGTAGTGATTAGTAGTCTGCGACATTATAGAAAAAACCCTATTGCCAGGTCCAGCGGACCTCGCTAGTTAATATTTGTTATTTTTATGGTGAAAGAATTTTTTTTTTTCAAATAAACAGACGAAATAGGCCTATTGATTGATTTGATCATTTGTAGGAGTTCACTTAAAAGTAAACCAAAAAGGAAAAAATATAGGTAAGCCTAAGTAATGTTTAAGCGCGAGAAGATCAGTTAAGCTGTTATGCACCGTTAAGGCGGTGACGCAACGTCGTGTAACGTTCATTCGGCCTACAGCGCGCATAGTACTGAACCGCTTGGTTCATAGCGCGCTGCAATAGTTTTTATTTTTTTTGACCATGTTGCACCATTCCAAAAATTCTGAAATTTTTATGGTATGTTTGGTGATAAAAGATACATTATTTCACCAATGAACTATACAAACATATGTCCGAGTGCTTTAGTATTGTTGAAAAATTTACACAATAAAAAAGAAAAAAAAAAGGAAAGCTTCAGAGTGAAGTATTGTTGGCTAGGAATAAAAACTATACATGGTCACTTAGTGTCTAAGTTACACGTTGTTGTTTTGCACTTTGTTTTGTTTTTAGTTTGATCTTTGAACACTTCTTGTAAAACCTTCGTCGAAATACATTCCTTATTTTTCGTTCCTCATTAACTTCGAATCTATTCAAGTGAGCGAAAGGACATGATTCAAAGCGGATATGGTAGTTGAAAATGGAATGGAAGAGAGTTTCAGAGCGAAAGGAAGAGGAGCTCTTGTTATGTATTGAATAATATATTCAATGGAAAGAAAGTTGAACACCCTGATGTATATCATCACAAAAATCAATATTATATGTAATTACCTCAAAAATATGTCGAAGAATTCGAACTCTCTAATCAATTCGATATGTTTAACTATGTTCAATATTTGTACTTATTAAAAAAAATTACTTGATTCGAAATTTGTCTGTACTTCAATTACATAGATGCGTTTTATATGTCTTTCTCCAAAAATCAGGAAAACATTAGGTTGTTAATTGTTTTGATATTGAAAGGAGTGTAATTTGAAACAACAGTGCATCCACAGTGGATTAAAATAAAAAAAATGAAGATATATTTTTTACTTTACAAATTAAACTTATAATTACTCTGTTTGTTGTCAACGTGAAATTCATAATATGAAAAAGTCAAATGCTACAGTTATATTTATTGAATAACAAAATTACGGAACATGGTCTCAATAATTCCTGCAATACACATGAAGCAACCAACAATACATATTATACTTGTACTTTCAAGTTCATGAACTTGTTCGGTTCATACGGATCCTTTAATGTATATAAACTTCTTTCCTCTTCACCTCGTGAATGGAAAATAGTACGCGGTATAGGAGATTATTTTGATCAATATCTTTAGAACTGGTATGCTTATATTATCCACATCTAAGTATACTTCTCTCATTTTTGTTTTTCCAAAAAATATCTTCACTAGTGTCAGTATGCTGGGTACTACTTATTGTCGTTATACTCATCGCAATTACTGATAATTTGTGAAATGTTTGTCTGTTGAATAAAATTCGAATTAAATTTGCATTCGTCTGTTATATGTATTGTTGAATTGAATGCTTACCTGCGGAATTGATGTGTTGTAGGTATTTTTCGATGCGACTCGTATATTCAGAAACCTCACTTCAAAAAGGTACGATGTTCAAGCTCATGGAAGTACCCCACCTCGAATATAAGGAAATAAATGAGAAAGTAATAATTGCATAAATAAAATGAATTGAATATTAAATATGTAATGTAAAGAAAATCAGTGAATAAAAAAAAAATGAAACCAATTCATTACATGAATAAATAAATACCTAAATAAATGAACATAAACTAAATAACTAACAAAAAAATAATTAGATGAACTAGTATGATTAAAATCAATAAAGTAAGAAAAAATAAATTCATTTAAAATAAATATAATGAATTGAATAGTCAATAAAATAAAAAGCTTGAAAATAGTAAATAAAATAATTGTAGGAATAAATTATAAAAAAAGAAAATAAAGAAATGAATTAAATTTTCAAAAAAACCAATTATTGAAAAAACAAACTAGATAGGCTAACAAAAATAAATATAAATAAATTTCAAAATTTTAATAAATTGAATAATTATTTAAATATGGAAATTAAAAATGTATTAAATATAATAGGTAATTAGAAAAATGAATTCAAAGAAAATTAAGCAAAATTTATTTTTTTACTACTTTCTTTCTTTATTGTGTAATTATTTTATTTTATCAATTAATAGTTTTTCGAAATATTTCATTTATTTGTGTGATTGGTTTATTTGTTTACAATTTATCTATTAATTTTTTTTATCTTATTAGTCATTCAATATTTTTCATTTATTCCATTATATTTTATTCATCTAATTTATTTTCCCTGGCTCTTTTTAACTGCTGATTATTTTTTTAATTTATCCAGATTAATTTGATTCACATATTCAATTTGTAGCTTTAAAATAAAATAAATGAATTAGGAAAGAAACAAAGAATGAATGAATGAATAAATAAATAAATAAATATGGAATGAATGAATAAATAAATAAATAAATTAATTAATACTACAACATATAATCATAAAGTAAATAAGTCCACTTATCACGTGCAGTAGATTCACATGTTAGGTATAAGAACAAACACTGCTCAGATTGCATCGAAATTTTAAATTTAAATACTCGTACTTCTGTCTTACCCCATAACTAAGTTGGGAAACATGAAAAACGTAAAATTTTAATTCTTTAAATAAAAAATAAATTTTGATTTTTTCCTACTTTATGAAATAAACATTTATGAATTGGTTGGTTTATGATTATGACTGAAAAATTATTATTTTTTTAGAATTTGTTTGGTGAGCATGCTTTAATTACTTCTATATAACGGAGTAAAGAATAATGTTAAGCACAAGTCGTTCAGAATAATTCATATGCGGAATTCGGATTTCAGGAAAATATTTCAATCTTTCAAATCTTCATTTCCTTTTTCAAATAGTATAAATAGTAAAGTCCGTTCTTGAGACACTCTAGTATCCCTCATTCTCATTCATTCTTCTCTGATTTCCTCTATATCACTCCGTTGCTCAATCTGTGAGATTTGGAAAGCACAAGCTGCCTAAATTTAAATAAAAAATTGCCTCAGTTGTAAAAAAATTATTCATTTAGCAATCAAGAGTAAAATTTCGGCAAAAAAATTGCTTAAGAATTAACAAATACGGTAATTTTAAAATTTAGAGGAACCATAAATAGATAGTTATGTAGGTATTTTATTTTTCGGGAAGTAATTCTGTTCTCGAATGAACATCTTTAGCAATATTTCTAAACTCATCTTTGGTTTCGCCTTCACCTCGTTTCCAAAGAACGTTATTGAAATCAAATATCTCAGGCGAATCCAAATGAATATCATTAAATTTATGTTTAAAAAATGCATCGTCAAACTTGCAACAATAAACTCCTTCATCTTCTTTATCGTCATTCACAAACCAACCGTATTTTCTGCAAGCATCTTCACCCAAATCTGAGCCACAAACTTTTTGAATTTCATTGTCTAATTCATTATGTACCACAATGGCGATAGCATACTCATCTTTTTTGGAATAAAACCCTCGTTCTCCAGTTTTGCCTCCATTTAACCAAGGAGCTCGATATATGATGAGTTTAACGATAAGTTTCGGTACAGGAATGTTCTCATCTTCCATATCTAAATAAATTTCCTTCAGTTTTTCTTCTTTAAATGTAGCCAGTTTCGATTTTTTCTTGGCTTTCAGTGTATCAATAGGTATAGTTCCTATTAATAATGTATTGTGTGGTAATAGCTACGAAATTTCAAATAAAAATTAAATTCGACTACGAATATGCATGATATGTGATGATGATGGTTCACATACTCCAGCTACAGTCTGTATGTACTCTTCTACTCGCTTCATTCTGCCTTCAGAGATGCTTTCCCATAAAGGTACAGTATTGAAATACGAACATGTAGATAATCGCGAAACCTTCTCTACAAAATCGTTCATTGGCACCATTTGATGCATGGTGAAGTATTGTTTGGCGACTTCCTGAGCAATAGAATTTGGCCAATGGAACATATTCTTAATATCATCTTGATTTTTCTAGGAGGAAAAGTTTTGCATAGTTACTGCATGAGAATTATCACTAACTCGAAAATTCTACATATAGATATTGTTCATAATTATGTATTACTTTACGGTACAATTTTCGAAAAGTTTCTACATTTATGCTAGCAGGTATATTTACATCATCTTCCAATTTCATATCTTCTTTTTTACATTTGGTCGTCTGTTTCTGGTTTCCATCTCTTCGGTAAATAACAATACGATGCTCGCTTCCACCATTTTCAAGATATCTCGTGTGAAAATAAAATCTAAAAAGGTCGAAAAAAAATATACGCTGAAAACAGCAGCTCCAGATAATTAACATCGCATTGAAAATCAAATCAGAATCGCAACATAAAGGCATCAATTCTTCATACATACCTTACGGGCATAATTATCAACGGCCGATAGATTACTTGTTTCCATCTTATTCTCACTCAAGAAATTCAAGTCGAAAAAAATCTTTGAAAATTATGCAAATGAATATTTTTCACAAATATAAAAATGTACTTAAACATTGTAAGTACAAAATTCACTTACTGGGTAGCCAACTCTGTGATAGGTCTGAGATGCGAATTTCGTTACAATAAATTTGACGGTGGATTGGCATTCAAAATTTCGTAGAGATTTATCGTAAGCATCGGATTTCCATACGTTTTCAATGACCAATAGTGAACTGTAAGTAGGCAGATTTGAAATCGGACAGAAACCAATAATTCTCGTGTATTCCGGATTTACAGTACTGAATATGGTAATCGGATCAATTGAATTGAAAATCTGATCGTTAGGACTATAGGCCAATAACAGCGGCCTGTCTTTTTCCTTCAGAACAATATTTAAATCTAAAAAAAGTGATAATTTACACATCACAGCGCTTACATAATCGAGGTATATATATTTTTTTGGTGTAAATATTAGTAGGTATTTTACCTGCAATGCAAAACATAATCATTAGTATCAAACAATAACATTCGAAAATCATAGCGATAAATATCAAAGCAGACATGTAGAAACAATAATTTTCTATCACGAATTGTATCACTGCATTACGTTACCGCGGTATAAAACACGTAGATATAAAGTAATATCAAGAAAAATTACTAAAATGAAATCGTGACGACTAGAAAATCGACACACAAGCGACAAAGTAAACAAAGTAAGCTTCGTAAGGTATTGCGTATGGCAAACTATCAATAGTTTTACAATACCTTGAACAACAAGTCTCGAATTTTCGTATGAGTACCGAACGGAAAAATTTACTTACACAGGGAAAATGCAATTTCGATTTTTGTGAGTCAATGCGTAAAGTACAAAACTAATCAAGTGAGATATAAAACAATAGTACCCAAGAAATGGCGCAGTTAACGTGTGAAAATTTAGTATGTATATCACAGTCTCGCAATAATATTATGAAATGTAGTTAGAATTTCAGAAGAGTTCTGAAATTATCTTCAATAAAAAAAAAAAAAAAAATAGTAATATGGGTACAATAGAAGTAGTACACACAAAATCAAAGCGCATAATGATTATACCTATATGAAGACGAAAATGAAAATGAAACTACGCAGAAATATTAAAGAGCAATAATTTTTCTAGAAGTAACAAGTTCCTTGTATATTATGAGGAAATCCTTTCCGTAGATAACATCCGCTCCTTTCTTCGAATATAAAACCTTCGTTTTGAATCAGGCATCTGGAATAATCATAATTTATTAACATATGCATTAAACATCATAGGTATGTATTTTCCTATATGATCACTTCCTACATTTACTCAACAAATCAACCTATTTATTCAACTAAAATGATCTTTCCTTTTAAGGTAGAGAGAAAGACCTTTGGATGAAATTTCGTTTAAAGTGTTCCAAAATGTTAGATCCATTAGACATTACGTTGGCACCCCTCTTTGAAATTTGGAAATGAAATTTAGTGCATTTGTTTGCGCTACGCCTAGCTAGTTTGTGTCACAAATTTAGCTTTTGGTGTGACAACACTGCACCTAAAATTTTGACTCTCTACCCCACTCTTTCTGGAGTTATTGAGGTTTACATGGTGAAAAATCGAGCCGTAATATCTCTGCCTAGGCTGCATGAAGAATCTTGAAATTGGTATCAATGGGTGCTACATAGGTGTGCTTATGGTAACATTTTCAAAATGATCAGTACCTTTTATTCTGTGCTTTTTTACACTTCAAAAATATTAATTTTTTTTGGAATGAAATTTCTGGATTTTTTTTTTCTAAGTTTGTAAGATGTGTAATATTACTCATATATTTTTTGGCACACTAAAATGAGCAGTGTTGTAGGAACAAACCAAAGAACGAGAACGAAGAACAACAAGAACGAAGAATTTTCATTGTTCCTGAGGAACAGGACCAAGAACAAGAACATAAAAGTGATATATCTGAAGAACAAAGAACAGAACGAGAACAGAATATTTTCAAACTGAAAGATCAAAGAACAAGACGAGAACCAACTAATGAACAATGTTGAGGTACAAAAACAAGAACAAGAACGATGTAATTTTTTGTTGTTCTTCGTTCTTTTGAAAGTTCATGATTTATTATAAAATTAATAGATATCATGAGGGGAAAGAGAAAATAAGAAACTTATACTTGAAAGCGGGCAAGTGCTACATAATATATCCATATAAGTAATTTTCTTTTTAATTATTAGCTTCAATTAATTGATTTTCAATTTCAACAACAACATTAACTGTAAACACATTATCAAAAAAAAGAAAGAAAGAAAGAAAAAAGAAAGAAAGAAAAAAGAAAGAAAGAACAAAAGAAAAAGTTGAAGAACGAGAACAGAACGAAGAACGAACAAGAACAAGACCATAAAGGAGTGAAAGAACAAAGAACAGAACGAGAACAACATTGTAAAGAATTAAAAGAACGAAGAACAAAACGAGAACAGTTGAAACATTGAGAATAAGAACGAGTCAGGAACAGGATCAAATGACTGGGTCTTTCCAGGAACGAGAACACGAACAAGAACAGATCTATGTTCGTTCCTACAACACTGAAAATGAGTGCAACATCGACCTCTACCACTTACTGGAAAATATTCGAATAACTAAATCGTCGATCCTCAACCCTATTAGATTGCGAACTATGGCCACGCGTTGTTTACCCACCAACATCTTCACATCTTTTCTTTATGTCCTCACCAAATGTCCAAATTACCAAACCTTGCGCGACATATATCTTCAATTTAATATGAAAATCATGGTCTCAGACAACCTATAATTTTATAAAATTTTTCAAATCCTTTGGCCTAATTGAATTGATATTTATGAAACTACATCATTTAGGGAATATTTTGACCTATTTACATTCGAGTCTACCCTCATTGGTAACCCCGCTAAGAACCCCCCAAAGTGAAAAAGTGAGATGTCCCAATTATTTGACACCCTAACACCAGTTATTTCGCACCCCCTTGTACCAATTATTTGACACCCCAACGATTCATGTTAAATAAATAATAAATTGCTAAAATTGTAACAAATACAAATTTATTTAAAATAATTGGTAATAATGGCCCAAAATTAACAAAAAACTTTATTTTGAAGAAAAACGTGTTGGTGTCAATTATTTGGAGCATGTCAACTAATTGGTACACTTACCCTACATATTTTTTGGTGTAAATGTTAGCAGATATTTTACCTGCAATGCAAAACATATTGATTAGCGCGAAACAGTAAAATTTGAAAATCATAGCGACAAATATCAAAAAGACACGTAGAAACAATAATTTTCTATCACGAATTATATCACTGTATTACGTTACCACACTGTAGGACACGTAGGTATAAAGTAGTACGAAAGAAAATCGCTAAAATAAAATCGTGACTACTAGAAAATCGACACATACGCGACAAAGTAAACTTCGTAAGTTATTGCGTATGGCAAACTATATTAATAGTTTCACAATACCTTGAACAAGTCGCGAATTCTCAAGTGGGTACCGATCGAAAAAATTTACTTACACAGGGAAAATGCAATTTTGATTTTTATTAGTCAATGAGCAAAGTACAAAACTAATCAAGTGAGATTCACTTGAGAATCAATAAAACAATAGTACACAAGAAATGGCGCAGTAAATGTGTGAAAATTTCGTACGTAAATCGTAGCTTTACAATATAATATGTAGGTAGAATTTCAAAAGCGTTCTGAAATTATCTTCAGTAAAAAAAAATATATATATTAGTAGTATACAACGGTAGTACACACAAAATCAAAGTACATAATGATTATATAGAATACGAAGACAAAAATGAACACTATGTAGAAATAGTAAAATTAGGAATCGCGATTCGACGCATTTGACATAACTTCCGATATCGCCTTATCGATGTGCTCCTCTAAACTGGTCTCTTTTGGTAACTGCGGGTGTTGGTAATTCTTTAAGAAGTAACAAGTTCCGGGTATATTATGTGGAAATCCTTTCGGTAGACAAGATCGGCTTCTTTCTTCGAATGTAAAGCCTTCGTTTTGAATCAGGCATCTGGAATAATCATAATTTATTAACATATGCATTGTAGGTATGTATTTTCCTATACAATCACTTCTTATATTCACTAAACCAGTCAACCTAGGTGTTCACTGAGCATGTGAGAAGAAGTAGAAATTACAGTAATTTACGAATACTTTTTTGAGTTACTGCCAAAATTAATAACCTTGATAAAAATATTTAATCATTTAATTATAATTTATTAACATTATAATAGAGTATCTAATTATAGTTCAATAAATGCTGAACATTTTATTTATAAAAATACTCAATAATATAAAAAATTTATTTCACGAATAATTTTTTCATAAATAAATTATTTAAATTAAAATTCAAAAATAACATTGATTTCTGTACGACTGCAGTTGCTTTATGTACTTAATTAATAAATTCCTCTAAAAAAATTATTACTGTCAAAATTAATAACTTTTAAATAAAAATATTTAATAATTGAATTATAATTTATTAATATTATAATAGAGTACTTAATAGAGTTCAATAATTTTGTTAAAAATTTTATTTATAAACGTATTAGGTAATAAAAAAATTTCATTTCACTAATAATTTTTTTCATAAAAAATAAATTATTTAAATTACGTAGCATTTAATTATAAAATTGAAATTCTAGTAAAGTTATTAACAGTAAGTAATGTGTGTGAGTAAAAATTTGCACAAATTATTTGAATGCAGCGATCCTGGAAATCTATATTTTGATAATGTTGAGTTTCATCCAAAGCACCGTTTCCCAAAAATTTGTTATGGACCATTTGGAAGGGTTGAATCCGGAAAGTCATTTCAGTAGCTATGAAAATTTATATTTAAAGATATAATGTTGTATTTCACACAGAGCCCAATTTTTCAAAAATTTGTGTTTTTGAATCCTTCATAGAGTCTGAATTCAGCGACGAATTTTAAATTTTAACTCGACAACAAAAAAATCCTTTCAGAACACACCCTTGAAACTAACGAATAATATGTATTCAACTTCTGTCCATCTAGAATTGTAACTGAGTCCAATAGATTTGTTCAAATTTGAAAGAAAAGAGAAACTACACAAACAAAGTGTATAAATGTGCAATAACGATGCACAAACGATTGTACCCATTGGCGAAATTACGTGCCACCGGCTTCGCCATCAGTTTTTTCAAAATTGAAAGAAAATAGGAGTTACACAAACGGATCCATTAGTGCATAAATTCACACAAACGATTGCATCTATTTTCAATCTTACCCTTTTAACGGCGAGACTACGTGTTATCAGTCTCGTCATCATTTCTTTCAAAATTGAAAGAAATGAGGAGCTATACAAACGAAGTGCATTTGTGCGTAAACGCACATTAACGACGTACAAACGATTGAACCTATTTTCAATCCGACCATTCCAATGGCGATACTACGTACCATCAGCCTCGCCATTAGCTTTTTTCAAGTTTGAAAGAAAAGAAAAGCTACATAAACAAAATAGTCCACTGCATTTAGACACTGAGGTCGGAAAATTCCCATCAAACCCGAGGCACCCTAGCAAGCTCTGGCATCATTTCTTATGTCTCCATACCAAAACTATTCTTTCATCAATTCTCCAGAAACTCCGGACTACAGTATGTATAAGAGCAACTGTGGTTACGGGATCGGCCTTTGCAACCTTGGAAAATTCCACCTCCAATGACGTAATTTATCCTATTGGTCTCAAAGCACACTCTGTTGCTGGATTGTCTATCCTTTGTAAAACCAATCCTTTTCCAACGATTTTCCATAGCTTGGCCACGGGTATATGTGGTAGCTCATCAACATAAAAGTTAAATAAAAAGCCTTTAAGGGTTTGTGAATTCTGCTACGTTAGATTTCGTAAGTGCTCAGGCAATTGAGAAATGAAATAGGATATAATCCTATTAATAAAATTGGTATGGCTGCATAAGTTGGCGCTCCGAAAAGGAACCCTTGTTGACACCATTCCACTCATATAACTGCACAGTTAGTTCTTTTATTATCAGCTGAAACTCCTTATTAGCCCCTGATACATGGGTGATGGTGAGTTATGGGGGCACAATGGGCTATGCATAGCCAAAGTGCTCGGTGCTTGTAGCACCCAATGAGATCTGTACCTGAACCTGAAGTTTCGTAATGATGGAAAACTTGAATTTTTAGAAAAAAATGCGAATGTAACTATGCATATATTGTGTCGAATGTCGCGTCGCAATATAAGCGGCCCCCTCCACCACACAAGGATACGAACAGCAAGCGTGACTCGTAGATATTTGATGTAATTTTTCACGTCGAAATTAGAACAAATGGACAATGTGATTAAAATAACTTCATTATATGGAAAGGGGGGTACTTCCTATAATGGTGGTGGGGGAAGAGGAGGATAGTTTCGATTTGTCAGGGAAAATTATCTGTGTTTTAATATAATATATACCCATTAAAACAATTTATAACAATCGTAGTACGTTTTTTATAGCGACTTTTCATAACACACATCCAAACCACTCATCTTTAGAAAGCCGTAGCTCCACACTAGTTCTTTCTTGAAAAATGGTTTATGGCTCATTTTATAGGGAATTGAAAGGCGAGTAAATTTTATTCAGACCTTTTTGCGATAAGACGAAATGCGGAGGAGATAAGGGCCAAAAACTGATTTTGGTGCGACATTTCCTCCCCTGGGGGGATACGCTCCATACCTAGGGGTCAGGACTTTTAGTATGTTGTTTAGAATGGTGTTCCTAACAAATAAGAATAAATTGAGTTGTGCATGTTGGAATGTAGTGTTACTTATCTGATGAAATAACTTTTTTCTTCATTTAATTTTTATTGCGAGCTCCGAAGGAGCGAGGAGGTACTAGTAAATGTACAATAACGATGCACAAAGGATTGTACCCATTGGCGAAATTACGTGCCATCGGCTTTGCCATCAGTTTTTTCAAAATTGAAAAAAAAAAATAGGAGTTACACAAACGAAATACATTAGTGCACAAATGTATACAAACGATTGCACCTATTTTCAATCCTATCATTTTTTTTCAACATTTAATGGAAAAAGGAGCTATCTAAATGAACTGCATTTGTACGTAAACATATACCAACGATGCACAAACGATTGTACCCATTTTCCAACCTAAATCTCTCAATGAGACTACACGCCATCAGGCTCGCCTTCAGTTTTTTCAAATTTGAAAGAAAAGAGAAACTACACAAACAAAGTGTATATGTATGTACTAACGATGCACAAAGATTGTACCCATTTTTCAACCCAACCCTTATAATGGCGAGACTACGTGCATCCACTTGCCATCAGTTTTTTCAATGTAAAGGGAAAAGAGAAGATACATCACAAACGAAAAGTGCGTTAGTGCATAAACATCCACTAACGTTGCACAAACGATTGCATTCATTTTGAATCCTCGTTCTACTAGAAACGCGGCGAGCCTTGCCATTTGTTTTTACAAACGTAGGGAAAGGGGGCTGCACCAGGAGCGTAACTAAGTCATTTTTCAGGGGGGGGGATATTTTGAAAAAATCCCAACTTTTTGTAATGAAATTCCCAACTTTTTTGACAAAATTTACAACTTTTCTTTTCTTTTTTTAAATTTGAGAAATGGTGTAAATTACAAAATAATTAGGTACAAATAAGCGCCGTCATGCGCAGTTTTTTCATGTTCTTTTTGTAGTCGTCGTTAAAAATTTCATCACACAAACAACACTGCACTTTGTATCTTTTTCCTTTCCCTCCTTTATTCATTTTTTAAAATTCAACTTAAGTTAATAAAAAGTACAGACATATAGCAGGTATACGATGCACAGAAAAAAATCGGTGGATTATTGGCTTAGTGAGCAGTGGCAACGGCTTAATTTTAAGTTATAGTGTTGGGCGATTAATAATCGATTAATCGGTAAAAATAATTGGAAAAATCGATTAATCAATTATTAAAAGTAATAGATTATTTTATGAAATAGGTAATCGATTAATCGGCCAATTTTCATTTTTTTTTTCAATAATGCTTCGATATTTCTGAAAAAAAAAACTTTTTATTAAAAAATAATCATTTTGTGAAGACATTTCTATAATACGATGAAATCGTCTCTCATCACATACCTTAAATATGCTTGTTTTTTAAATAAAAATTGCGACTAGGTATAAATACTGTCATTTTGGAATAAATGATTTTGTTTTTGTAATTTATTTGAATAAATTATTTTATTTTTGTAATTAATTCAAATAAATGTTTTTTTTTTTATTATTATAATCGAACACAGCATAAAAAAATGAAATTTGAGATTTTTCAAATTCTGAATATTTTTTCCAACTCCAAATTTTCTCCAAATTTTTTTAAATCTCCAAGATTTTTTTCAACTCAAATCTTTTTTCTGATTTTCTCAAAATTTTTTTATTTCATTTTTTCTCAAAATTCATTTCGAGCCAAAAATTTTTCTCAGTATTTTTTCAACCAAAAATCTTTACAGTTTTGTTTCAAATTTGAATGCTTTTTTCAAAATTATTTTCAATTATATTTATTTTTATATCAAAAAGTCAATATTCATTTGAACTTTGGAAACATTTTTTAACGCCACAATTTTATTGAAAAAAGTTTCAAAGTTGGTAAAAAATTGAAGAAAAAATTTCTAGGTTGAAAAAAATTAGATAAGTGTAAAATTGAAAAAGCATCTGAAGAAATTTTGGGTGCAAAAAATTTCTAATGCTGATAAATGGATAAAAAAATTCAAAATAGATATAAAAATGTTATAAAACATTTTTGGATTGCCAGAAATTTTCTAGGAAAAATTTCAAGAAATTGAAAAAATCGATAGAAAAAATTTGAATTTGTGTAAATTTTTATTTTTTCCTTTATTCACTCGTGTTCCGTAAACGTTGTAACTACGAGTATAGATAATATAAAAAAATCGATTATTTCAATAATCTATATCCGATTAATCGAATATTAGAATAATCGAAATTCGATTAATCGATTACTCAAATTATCGATTATTCCCAACACTATTAATTTTGCATGTTGTAATTTGTCAGTCTGTCTGTCTATGTGTCTGTCTATCCATGCACCTGGAGAATGGAACCTGTTAAGCATGATTTAATACATACAACTGCACTGCAACCGTTCGTCGTGATTCGCGAAGTTGGAAATTTTTCGGTTATCGCGAATAGTCTGTTGTGCGCTATACATGATATAAGTTGGTATCAATTCGAATTTATTCGAGTTCTTATTTTCCCAAAAGAAATTCAAGTTCCCAATTTTAGCGTTCAACAATTATAAATTTCCCAACTTTTCAAAACACTGGGGGAAGCTCTCCCCCCCCCTTAGTTACACCCCTGCGCTACACTGATGTTGCACAAACAATTGCACCCATCTTGATTCTGCACTATTTGAGAGACGAGGTTGATTATGGAGCCATACAGAGCTTATATATACAGCGTACTTACTGATATGTAGTCGGACTGATATTAATTTTCAGCGGTTCGCTACCGGATTCAAATTTATTCGCTATGGTTACATTATGCCCAAACATACAATAACGAGGCATTTTCACACCCACTACACCAGCCAATACAGATCCGGTATGAATACCAATTCTCATCTATAAAATAAAAAAGGCATTAATTCTTTTCATTCCAAACAAATGGCAACTTGAATTGTATACTCACTTCTATAGGTTTTCCATCGTGAGTATGATGACTCCTACAGGTTTTAATCATTTTCAACGCCATCCACGCGATTTGTTGGGCATGAGTGGAGCTATACTTATGAAGGCCACATGCGACACAATAAGCATCACCGATGGTTTCCACCTGAAACCAACAAGACGGGAATAGAAATCAGACATGAAACTTTTCGGTCTTTTTCGTAGCTAATTCCAATATTGTACTTCTTTATCGCGCCAATATACGTAAAAATTTAAATAAATAGTTCATTCCACGAAGTAATTTCACCACCATAGAAAGGAGATTGTTACACAGACGCCGTTAACATCTCACATTATGTAAACGAGCGAGCGAAATTTGAACATCAGTTGGATACCTCGATTACAAAGTTTTACGTTTTCTACATACATCGACAATATACCTTCGGCGTAAATTAACCAGCATCACACTACACCCGAAAGAAACGAGCTTCTCCATTAAGACATGATGACATTACCACACCCGCAACAAAATGGCAAAAATATCCATCGATTTTTCCCCACGCTCTAATTACCGTAATCGAAGTAATTCGCTAGCACCATCGATTAGAAGAGTAACTCTCGCAATTACTTTTACAACCGACAAAAAACAAACCAGCCCGAACCGCTAATTCAACTAAGTGGTGTATCAAAAACCTCCCTTAAAGTTTCGAATCGCGCCACGTAATCACGATTTACATTATGAACACGTTTCGCATCGGTTCTCCGGCCGCCGTTGCGTAACCTATACGTGCGAAAACGACCTCCGCTATCTCTTCTCCTAAGTTCGGACGAATTTTTTTTCTCTTTTCAAGCACCAGCAACGTATTGTGGATAACATTTATTTGCCGTATAATAAAACGAATTTTATTCGACCGTTTTATGACTACGAGGGCGCGTTTCTGCCCCTCACCGCCCCTGGTGTTTGTTGGGTACTGTAGAGCGCCTGTTTTCGATAATGATTCGCTGTAAAACTGCGAATAAGTACGATGGAATTTGCCAGCTTTGAAGATAAGATGCTACGATTTTATGGTATTCGAGATTACGCCGGGTATTCGTGTTTTTATGATAATCGAGATACGAGAGACGCGGTTTTAAATAAATCCGGAATCGGAGAATTTGATTAATCAAGCAAGAAAGCTTTTTTCTATGCGATAAAAGTGAAACAGCGGATTTCGCTAACCTCCTATAGTATTCCCTGGGAAGTACGAAGCGTATGGCACGAAAGCGAGCAATCGCGTTATGTTGAGAAATTAAATTTGATAAAAATTTTTAACAAGAAAAATGAAAAATTTTTTCAATGGATTTTTTCGTTCGTAAACTGCATTGAAAAAGTTGATAAAATTAACAATGAAATTTTTATTTCGTCATTTCTTCGTTAAGCTTGAAGTTTTCATTATGTAACGAAAAATTCCTCCGTAAGCTTATTTAATTATTCTACAAAAACTAAAACTACCACGAGCAATTTTTTTAATTCATTTCAAAAATAAAATTTCATTTAAATAATTGAAAATCAAAAGATATCAAATTTACGACAAAGCTTAAAAGATAATTTTGATTCAGATGGGGAAAAAAATCCAAAAAACGTATAAACCCAACCTCGACATCGGATTACCGAGCGTAACAAAATTACGCCCTCTAAAAGAAATCTTTTTTTTAAAGCAAGCCGCATGTTGCAAAACCTATCATAATTTTATACCGCGATAAAATTTTATTCGTTGTTCGGCTATGCGAAATAATTTCGTCATTGTTTTCGAATCCGGCGAAACAGTAAAGCGCCAAAAAAAAGTTACCCTCGCGTACCGCAATGACAGAAATATTTCTCCGAAATCCGTACCCTTAACGACTAACGATCGCGTTTAATATACGTGAATTTTTACGAACGAATAAAAAAACTTCCCTTTTATGTAATCAATTCTGCGAAAGGAGAATGGAAAATTTTTGTTGAGTTTACACCTACGGAATTAATATAATCGCGGTAATCGAATGAAATAATATACAGTAACGGTGTAACAAAAAAGTGAGAATTAGAAAAATCGAAAAATATAAGCAGCCATGCCACATTACCGGAGCTGAGATTTTGATGACAGTATGATCAGACTTGCAGAACTATTCATTTGAAGTACATAGAAACCCTTAATTATCCGTTTCAAACTGAGCTGCGAACTTGGATTCAAAATATGTTGTGGTTTTTATAATCAATAATCATATTATAGTTTATACCAAAGTCGGTTGAATTTATGTTTTTTTTTAGCTGAGTTTTCAACTTGACAACGATAGGTATTATAGACTTCCCGATTAGGGAAGGAGGGGGTCGAGAAGGGTTGTGTCTTTAATAATTTGTGTTTCAGACCATTTGTAATCATATACATATGGATACCATAGTTATAATACTTTGTTGCACCCGGGTCTGTAAAAGTATTTATTTACACCGTAGCATTCAATGTACTTTTTGCATCCAATATTAGAATAACGATAGTTGTTGCACCCGCCTATATAAAAACTTACGTTAATGTACTCGATAAATAATCCATTAATGTATCTTATGAGTGCAATAATGCATAAATATATATATATACTCACACAACCCATATAACGCGGGAATAACAATTTTATTGAAGTATTTGTGCAATATCACGTACGAGCAACCTTTTTTTCAATCACCATTATTTCAAAAAGGAATAATTAAAATGCTATATATAGTCCAATGCATTTAGACATAAATACACCAAAGGTCGGAAAAATTCCCATCAAAGCGATTTTTGGTATGGTTGTTAGGAACACCATTCTAAACAACATACTAAAAGTCCTGACCCCTAAGTGTGGAGCGTATCCCCCCAGGGGGGAAAATGTCCCCCCAAAATCAGTTTTTGGCCCCTATCCCCTCCGCATTTGGCCCTAGCGCAAAAAGGTTTCAATAAAATTTATTCTCCTTTCAATTCCCTATAAAATGAGCCATAAACCATTTTTCAAGGAAGAACGAGTGTGGAGCTATGGCTTCCTAAAGATGAGTGGTTTGGAGGTGTGTTATGAAAAGTCGCTATAAAAAAGTATTACGATTATTATAAATTGTTTTAATGGTTATATATTATATTGAAGCCTAAGATAATTTTCCCTGACAAATCGAAACCACCCTCCTCTTCCCCCACCACCATTATCAGAAGAATCCCCCTTCCGTATAATGAATTTGTTTTAATGACACAGCCCATTTATTCTAATTTCGACATAGAAAAATTACACCAAACATCTACGAGTCACACGTGCTTTTCGTATCCTTGTTTGGAGGGAGGGGGCTGCTTATATTACGACGCAACATTAGGCACAATGCAATAAGGCCACATCTCAAGAAAAGCATGTAAAAATTCAACAAAAAGGTACCCTTTTCCTATAATTTTTTGGAGTAAAATGAGCTAATTTAGTGTATCTGTCACACTTTTATCGATTTACATTAATTGTACCCAAAAATGTATGTAAAAAGAAGTACTTTTTTGAGATGTGGCTTTCTTGTAATTGCAATTTTTTTTGAGATGTGGCCTTATTGCACTGAGGGTACGATATGCACAGTTACATTCGCATTTTTTTTTTCTAAAAATTCATGTTTTCCATCATTACGAAGCTTCAGGTTCAGGTTCAGATCTAATTGGGTGCTACAAGCACTGGCCACTTTGGGCATTTATAGCTTATTGTGCTCCATAACTCACTATCACCTATGTATCAGGGGCCCATAGGAGTTTCGGCTGATAATAAAAGAACTAACTGTGCAGTTATCAGTTACATGAGTGGAATGGTGTCAATAAGGGTTCCCTTTTGGGGCGCCAACTTATGCAACCATACCACTTTTATTAATAGAATTATATCGTATTTCCTTTCTCAACTGCCTGATTTTAAGGCCTCAGATGGAGCACTTACAAAATCTGATGTAGCAGGACTCACAAACCCTTAAAGGCTTTTTATTCAACTTTTATGTTGATGAGCTGCCACATGTACCCGTGGTCAAGCTATGGAAAGTGATTGAAGAATGATTGGCTGTAGAAAGAATAGACAATCCAGCAACAGAGTGTACGTCATTGGAGGTGGAACTTTCCAAGGTTGCAAAGCCCGCTCCCGTAACCACAGTTGCTCTGGCACATGCTGTAGTCCGGAGTTTCTGGAGATTTGAAGAAGGAATAGTTCTCGTATGGAGACATAAGAAATGATGCCAGAGCTAGCTTGGGCGCCTTGGGTTTGCCAGGCCCGTATTTGCTAGATGCGAATTCCGGAGGATCATTCCAAAGCTTACTTGTTTCTAAGGAGGAATCTAATCCTTTTTTAGTAACAGTTACCGAATATTACTAATAAAACACTTCAACATATCATCCATTGTAAACAGGCCTGAGCCTTGGGAAGATGGGCGGTTTCCCGGGCCCAAATTTTTTTCAGGGCCCACGACTTGAAGCATTGACGCTAAAAATTTGTCTTCATCTACATTTTTTTTTTATGCTCTTATGACTTTTCCTCCCGCCGCTGATTGTAAACTAAATTCGTAAGAAACACACTTCCAACTCATCGGAAATATTCAAGGGAATAGTAGAGCTAGGTACCCTACTCGCTAGTATATAAAAAATAGAGTTTCATCATTTGACATCGTAATGCAACTGTACTTTATACCTCAAATGCGTAGTATTGTCGTGCCCCACAATCCTCACCCTGAGCGAACGCTACAAGAAACAGTATTATCGTGTCGCAATATAGGCTGCTCCCTCCCCCCAACAAGGATACGAAAAGCACGCGCGACTCGTAGATATTTGGTGTAATTTTTTATGTCGAAATTAGAATAAATTGGCTGTGTCATTAAAACAAATTCATTATACGGAAGGGGGGTTCTTCTGATAATGGTGGTGGGGGAAGAGGAGGGTGGTTTCGATTTGTCAGGGAAAATTATCTTAGGCTTCAATATAATATATAACCATTAAAACAATTTATAATAATCGTAATACTTTTTTATAGCGACTTTTCATAACACACCTCCAAACCACTCATCTTTAGGAAGCCATAGCTCCACACTCGTTCTTCGTTGAAAAATGGTTTATGGCTCATTTTATAGGGAATTGAAAGGAGAATAAATTTTATTGAAACCTTTTTGCGCTAGGGCCAAATGCGGAGGGGATAGGGGCCAAAAACTGATTTTGGGGGACATTTTCCCCTCTGCGGGGATATGCTCCACATCTAGGGGTCAGATGTGAAAACACTGTTTGCTTCGATTAAGAGAAGGTCGTTCAAGATGTTTTCTGCTATGAAGTCTCTCTGGAAGATTTCGAATGGCACCTGCAGACATTATTGTTAACCCACAAGACAATTTTCAATTAAAGTTATTTTTTTCTACCTCCTACAGAGTGGCTATGGATGAGTTCACCTTTGACTCATGTCTGGCCCCCATTCTTCCCTTCGGGAATGTAGGTATGATAGATATTACGTACTCAACTTTAACAACTCTGCGCCACGTGTTAATATTAACCTATCGACTCGAAATTTTGGGAATCATAATTTTATAGCAAAATGAAACTTTTTAGGGGGTTCCTTATCTGATCAGGAGAAAAAAAATTTTTTCTCATGTATTTCATTGTCACCCTAGTACTCATTGTAATTTATATCAATCATTCATTACTGTAATATTCTCTTTTATGTAAATAAAATAGCCCTACCGGGTAAGTCCGGACTGGGGCACCACATAAATCTGATAGGCCAAAATAGTGATCTTTTTAATTAAAAAATCCAACTAAATATTTTTTCATAACATAATGAAAAATTGCTTCGAATACAAATTTGTTTTCACGAGTGTTCTTTTTCCTTTTCCCAAGAAGAAAAAATGAATAAAAATAAATTTTATAAGGTACGAAAAATTCTCAACACTGTTCTTAATTAAAGAGTCTACAGCAAGTTATCTCTACTGGCGTTTCCGCCATCACCTATATCTTATTTACGCGACCGCCGTAATTTACGATTCTAGGAGCGGACGCGAAAAACTTCATTTCAACTATTTGGTATTCTTGGATGAATAATTTCGTCGCACCAATTGCAAAAAAAACCGGAATTCAATTACTCATCCTTTATCGTCACTGCATAATACGTATAGCTGTCCTGTGAAAATCTGCGCGAAAAAAATTTAATTTCGAGTATACCAAAGTTGAAAATATCATTTCTTTTTATTCGCGAAAAAGAGGTATAATTTTGTACGTAAATATCGCGCCTACATGCACAGCCTGCAAAACGATGATAAGAGGGGTAAC
Source organism: Phenacoccus solenopsis (assembly GCA_009761765.1). Taxonomy (NCBI): domain Eukaryota; kingdom Metazoa; phylum Arthropoda; class Insecta; order Hemiptera; family Pseudococcidae; genus Phenacoccus; species Phenacoccus solenopsis. Next base: position 22,808,999 of record CM019755.1, on the reverse strand, counting down.
TGGATTACGCCAACAAATTCGCGATTTCAACCTATACTATTATGTAAGGTGAGTGATGCTCGCGACGGTTAAATATAATAGGAAACGGATTTCTGAATTCACAGTTCAGAGTATGATTTAGTATATCATTAAGAAAAGCGGTTAAATCTCAAAGAAGGTATATTGGTACAGAACTGAGGGCACGGAAGCCTTACCTTATACACGTCCAATTGTCCGCAAAAAGCGTCGAATTTAGTGTACAAATTTTGCAACATATTAACCACCATGAATGGCGTAGCTGTGCTGCATATTGAAGTGAACCCTACGATATCGCTGAATAACATGGTCACCTCTTCGTGAGTCTTCGCTTCTATACTTTCGCCTGTAAAATGAACGACATAGATAATGTAATTATAAAATACGATATCAGTAACAATACTTCACAGTCCTAGATGGTAATAATTTGAGTTCATATTCAATAATTTAAGCTATGAGGCTGGTCAAGTTCTCCTCGAACTTTAAGACATCTGCTATTCAGGGTCATTTTGACTCAAAGTAAAAATATACATTATAGTTTTTAAATAACTCTACATATGAATTTTAAGCAATCTTGCCCTATTGCATGGGAGGATATGGAGATTCGAAAAAATTTAATGACCTAAAATTCTTTCAGAATGTTTTTTGCACGTAGTTTAACTTCTTGCTATTTCCACTTATAAGTTAAAATTATGATTCGAGTTAAAAATAAACCACCTATAGTATAAATAGAATATCTATGATACATCCGTCCATAAACTAACTGGTGCTGTTCGAATTAATTCGGATAAAAATAAAGCCCCTTTTTTCCCATATTAGTGACCAGTTTAATCAATCGATTGCCTCCATCGTTAATGCACATTAGGCATTCTCTATTCATTACGACGAACACGTATACAGATAGGCGTATAATCGTTCATGTATTAAAAGGTTGCCCTTTTGCCATTTCTACCTCCCTCTTTTTCCAAATTTTCATGCGTAAATTTACTCTGCTATACGACCATACATGGGTTTCATACCCTACGAGCTATTATTTAGACAGTATTTTCCCTCGTTTGATCAATTATTGCGAAATGAAACGAACGCAGTTATTTTGAAATATCACGCCGCATGTATGAAACAGCTCCATTAGCAAAGGAACCCCTAATTCTAACGTTTTCGAGAATATTATTTTACGATGCATCACTTTCAGCTCCCGAATTCACGCACCTGCGTAAACAAGAGGAGTATACCGCTCGTAATTATGAATCTGTATGTTCAAAGTAATCGCCGATGAGAAATTATGTACAATTTCTCACACGTGCGATAAATGCTATATATTGGTATGGGCTTGCATATTTGTGAATATGAATACACAGACGCGTGTGACAAACTACACGTGAGAAAAGACTCGATAAATTCATCTGAAAAATAATGTTCACAGATATGCGTGTGACCAGCATGAATATTTTCGTGTGACAGCAATTTTCAGCAAACATGTCTGACAGATTTTGCTTAAAAATACAGCTGTGCAACAGTGACTCGAACTAGAACCAGAACTAGAAAAAACTCAGACCGATTTAAAACTCGGAACCAAAACAAAAATGAAACCGGAATCATTATATAAAAAAATCTAGAACCAGAACGCAGAACCAAACTCGGAGCAAAATGATTGATACAGTTCCGAATTCCTAATCCTTTCTTTTTGGCTTTATGGTTTTCGTATTCCGCTAGTAAATTACTGATGTCAGTGGCGTCTAGAACCATGAGTCCATGACCAACTCGAATAACAAGCCGAACAAGTGAACTGTTGGCAACATCGTAATAAACACGAAATGGTAGGCCCATGTGCGTATGTTCACATTTGTATTGTGTTTCCATTGTGAAGAGTCTTTCATGGATGCATGTGGACTACCTACATCAGCTGATATCGGTGTTACCAACTTGTGTTGTTCAGCCTGTTATTCGAGTCGGTCATGCTAGAACCCAACCAGAACCTAAAACTAAGAAACTCTTCAAGTGTTATCACAAACTTTTGTTGTTATTTGTTTACACTTCAGAGTTCGGACTTATCGTTAGTGTAAATTTGGTATGAAGATTGAAATGAATGAAATTACTGAGTGAATTCATTTTAATTGCAATATTCTATCAAACAGAATACTTAACATTAAAGTAACTCTACAAAGTATACTACGAATCGTTTCAAAAAGTAAGCAATCTAACACCTGGGTTTTTAGATTATTCATCACAATAAGACGATGTTATCAATCAATTCGTGAGTAAACTAACTTATTTTGAACATATTCATAGGAAATACAATTTAATAATTTTGAATTCGGATGTTAAATAAATAATTTTGTACATATGTCAAATTTTACCAAGCCAGAAGTTGAACAAACAACAACAGAAGTTTGTGATAAAGGATAACACTGGATGAGTTTCAGGTTCTAGATACTAGTAAGAAATTAAACTCTCCAAAATATTCAGGGTAGCAAAACCAGCACCACAAGTAGTACCAGAATTCGGAAGAACCCAAAACGATTTCAAAACTGGAACCAAAACAGAAGTGAAGTCTGACAGATTCTATAAAACTGTCTAAAAGATAAGAATTTGTCTAACACATTCGATGAATCGGTTTCAAAACATAATCTGATAATTATAAATTATGTGAGCAGCATTCATTTATTCAATAGACCAAAATTTGCCATGAAAATAAGTTTAAACCACACTGATTTGATCAATAGGCATCAAATTTCCTGACGAATGGAAATTCATCTAACACATTCAATGTAGCAATCTAAATGATATGATTTTGTCTAATTTCTAATATGTTCGATAAATCTGTTTCTCTTCAATTTGTTGTGATTTTTCATAGAAATATGTCTGATAGACAATGCTTGGCCTAGCAGGTATAACAGCGTCTGATAAATATAGATTTATAGCTGCCAGATTTGACGAATTTGTTCAAAAATAGACCTCATAGGTGAAGTAATCATAAGAGAGTTGCCCTATGAGGAGAGATGCTCCACTTTTAGTTCATTATGAAAACAACATTCATTGATATGGAAAAAGTTTTGAATGTACATTTTACTGGCAGTTTCGATAGATGCGTATGATCAGCATCAATATGGTGCATCTATGACAGTCTCGATAAATAATTTATATATTGATGGAAATTTCGTCAATCCTACAAATTCTAAGAATTTATCGTCAGTCTGCCAAACACATTTTAGCCAATTTTACGTCGATATCACGAAATAAACGGTTACAAGAGTTCAATGTAACACGTGTATTTATCCTCGAGAAATCTACTTTTTCAACATTTTATTTATTTTCACTTGTTCTGATACATACCGGGCGAAAAATCGATGAAAATGTGAATTCAAGAGTAAATCTGTAATTCCCAATTCGTTTAAATCGAAAACGAAACGAATCCCTTAATGAGTGTTTCCTAATTGAATTTTCAAGTATTAGATAAGTCTTAAATCGCGCACGAAACGATCGAATTGCGGTACTTTCGTCGCTTTCAAGGCATTAAAAAGTTTTCGACGAAGATTAAAAATTTACGCGACAAACTTACAAGTGACGCTGGCATTTGGTACCGTGAGGATTCCTTATTTCGGCGCTTAATCTCGCACCAGCCCCTTTTTTCAAACACCATATAAATAATGGAAATCGAGTATATCTTACCGAGCCACAAACGTTTGGCGATATCCGGTGGAAATATCATATGCAAAAGACTGACATTTTTTTCACGTTCTTTATCGACAGCTTGATTGGCTTCTTCGATGGAACTTCGTAATTTATCCATACGTCGTCGCAATCCATCCTTTTTTTTTTAGAAATCACAAAACACATTTGATTAAAATGTATACCCAACAAACACTGAAAATACCTACGTCGGTAAAAGTAAAATGTATATTTGGCTCTCAGCCATACAGCCGATTCAAACACGCAAAAATTTCTCATAGCTTTATGGCAGAGATTTTCCGACTCACTAAACCGCGAACTGAAACATCATCGAAAAATCCAATACCGTTCGTATTCACATACACGCATATAGGAACGTTCGGCGATCCTATTACTCGTTATACAATCGCGACCAAATACAATCATCTATGTAATTCTATAACCATTGGATATAAACGAAAGCTAAAATATCGCTGACGCAGTACCACTTCTATATTACACTCTCTTTAAACTACTTCAACTTTCTAACTCACTAAGGCCAACCTAAGTTGCAATTGACACGGGATATGGCGAGATTAATGTACCAAAAAAAGGAATATGGCCGAACTGTTTTAGGTACTTCTATGCTTATGCGCTACGATCGATTAACTGCTAAATGTTTAAATCCGCTTCCAGCAAAGTTTAAATTGCCAAGATAATGGCGGAAATTTGTTCGCCGAAAATAATTTCCTCGCATTTATATTTATAACTACTGACTACCAAAATTCAGCCTGAGCTACTGGCTTTAAAATATCCATTCTGATTTCTTGCTTAAAAACACGCCTCATTTAGAAGATGCTAAATACTAATACCGTCTCATGTACTCTTGATCCAGAGAAATTTCCAAAGAACTTGACAAATTAAATACCTACATCGTTGCACAAAATATATCCGACTTGATAAAATGCCTTTTATCGTTTTAACACGAAATCTAAACCATACTACCAACACTGATGTATTCGCTTATCGACCACTATTAGCTAAAATCAACGATATTATGTTGCATATGTATTTTTTTCTGATATAATGAGCTTTTGCGGCCCTTTATTAGTTGTAAGTGTTAAATGGTGCTACTTTTGTGTTAATAGAGAAGAAATGTCGCGGTAGTAAGTATGGTAAGTAGCTTTGTTTGATACTCGGTATCTATATGGAGTCCAGCGATCACCTACGGCGTCCGATACAGCATCATTTACATAGGGAATGAGTAACAAATGTAAGAGCACTGCGTGTGATGACTACGGAATGGTAGTGTCCTTATGTGGTACTTCACGCATTACTTTATCTGCGAGTAGTAGTAGAAATGCGAAGCAGTATATAAGTTTCATGTTTTATGAAGTATTTATTTTAGATTTATCTATTTTTTTATCTCATGTTTACTAGTGTTGTGTTCCCTTGGCACTAATATGAATATAACATTTCTCTCTATTTTGACATTGATATGTTTTTTAGCTGAGTTTTTAACTAAAAAACGACAGCTATTACAGCCTACCTGATTTGGAAGGGAAGGTCGGGGGAGGCTGGAGTCTTCAAATCTTTGCGTTTCAGACCATTTGTAATCATCTGGCAAATGTCCAACTTTTTGGTATATATATATTTTTTTCCCTCACGCGTAGCGCCGGCGAGTATTCATAAAATTAGCTCAAAATTTGGTGAGAGACTCTTCTCGAAAATGCGCAGAACAACATTTTTTTTTTCGATAGGTTTCAAAATGGCGGATCACTCAAATTTTGAGGAGAGCTGGAGGAAGGGTAAATACCTCAAATTTTTCGTTTTTGATCTCATATGAAAGAGTGAGTTATGGACACTAATATATCCAAACTTTAGTTTCCTAAGTGCGTATTGAGAGGAGTTAGATCAAAAATTGGCTTTTTGAGGAAGTTTTGAGTTGTGAAATTTCTTGAATCTTCCATATCTCCCCACCAAATTTAAGTTAAAGAGGTCAAATTTTGTATGTGAGATTATTTGGTGACCAGAATATGACCTCTTGAATTTGGATCAAAATGGATCCAAAATGGCGGATTATCAAAATTTGAGTCGAGCTTGACGAGCCTCAAGTTGGTAAAAATGTAATTAATATGAATTCATATGGTTATTGGAGATAAGATGTATACTATACTCCCAATTCATTTCCATACATGATGTTGGAATGGGGAAGGCGGGGTTATCAATCTAAAATCGTGGTGGGGGTACAGAAGGGGTCGAAAATTTTTTATTGCTGTGTCATATGATAAAATGAGTTCAAGTGACAAACCTATTTTGATTTTAGCTTCCTCAGTGATTTTGGAGGGGAGTTAGAGCAAAAAACGGCTTTTGGAGGGAAATTGCTGCAGGAAATTTCATGAATCTTCCATATCTCATCGGTCAAAATTCGTGTGTAAGGTTAGTTAGTGACCAGAATATGACCTCTTAGATTTGAGTCAAAATGGATCCAAAATGACGGATTTTCAATATTTGAAGATAATTTGAGGACCCTCAAATAGTTATAATTTGAGAAATATGTGTTCACATGATTATTTCATGGCAAGAAAAATACTACATTTGTGCCAAATTCAACTCCTTAAGTGTTTTTGGAAAGGATTTACGTTTTTTTCAATTTTTAACACCTTTCCCTCATTTTTTAAACACTTTGTCTATTCTTGAGGATTTTTTTTGTTTTTAATCACGTTCTCGTTATTGAGTCATTTACTCCATTTTTAAATTGCTTTATTCAGAGAGTATAAAAAATTTTTTGGGGGATTTTTTCAAGAAAATGAAAATTGATCAAACTTATTTTTGGTAAATTTTTTCTATTTGTATATAAAGGTTTGTCTTACTTTTAGTCATTTTCACATAATTGATTATATCGGAACATTTTTTCTCCAATGTTTTGGTTTTGTTGTTTGAAGAATAGGAGAGTCGAACTTTACTCCCATTCTCCGTTAGGTTTTTCATTTCTGGGATATTTTCTTCCTATCATAAAATATTTTTTTCTATTTGTAACCTCGTTTTACTTTTCCTAAAATATAAAATATTTTTCAATTTTCAATTGTTAAATTATATTTTTTTTTGCAAAATTTTTGAACATTTTCTCACAGTTAGTACAAAGTTCCGATCTTTAAATAGAACTTCCTATTTTTGAGATTTTTTCTTACTTCCGATTTCAAAGGGTTTGAGAAAAATTTTCGAATTTTCTCATTAGGACATATCTTTTTTATTCATTAACAGGCTCACTTTCCATTTCTTATTCGTCCAAAGACAGGTTGTTGCATCCAAATTAATATGAATAAGGTATATGCAACACTTTCCAGAAGCAATATTAATATGCTTTCATTTCGGCTTCCAAATTACCCTAATTAGAAAATAATATGAATTCGAATAACGCTATCACAAACAAGATTTGACTATTCCCGTAACTGTTCAATATTCCACAAGGCACATTGGAAAAATCAAATCCAATCTTGCCAATCTTTGGTTCGCTCATTTCAAACACATTTTGAGGTGTCGAGTATAATTCATACGATCGAAAGAAATGAAAATTTCGTTTTTATCGACATCTTACTCCTGGTAAAAAGAAGGCACGACCGCAACGTAAAATCACATTTTTCGTTCGGACCTTCTTCAATACACTGCGAAAGTTTCGTTCGAACATCGTATAAATTTTTAGCCGGTCACGCGGCATCAAAATGAAATGAAAAATAGCCCAACTAACGAAATGATACATTCGCTCGTATTTACAACCATGTACTCGCGTATAACCGTGCTCGCTTTACATTCGGAATACTGATGAACGTGTTCACAATTTATGACGGGGTCTGTACTCTATGGAAAAAAATTCCCGGCTTTCAAATAGCTCCATTAGCTGAGAACATAACCGCGAAAAGCGTTATATTTTATTACTCGTATTTTTTAAGACAGAATTTCTCATCAGTCTGTTTTCGATCTTTCAATAGTTCATCCCAAACAGAATCTGATTACGCGTCAATGATTTTTCCTCGTAAATTTTAACCTAAAAATATAGCGAAAAGAAGAATCTAATGTAACACAAGTATTAAAGAAAAAACATTTTATATTTTCTCATTTGCGGGTATCAGCAAAAAATCCTTATTTGTTTAGCTTATTACCTACTTCTTCACTTTCTGGTTTCTCTATAGACACGAGAATTCGTTAACTTTCATTTCTCTACATAGGTATGCTATATAGTCCAGGGAAATAAGGATTGAATCTGAAAAAAAATGGTAGTGAACTGAATTTCACATTATATGTGCAGAATGGTGTCCTTAACAAGGTATAAAAAGTTGTCATCCGTAGGGGTGAGCTAACCCCTGGAAGGGGCTAAAATCCCGCAAAAAAAAACAGTTTTTCAACTATTTTTTGCTAATATCTCCGAAAATAAGGGTTCTACGTCAAAATAAGTTATATCAAAAAATGTTCCCCATTAAATTTCCTACAGAATGAGTGAGACAGTTTTCTCAAAAAGTCATTAGTAAGCCCAAAATGGGGAGGTCAAAATATACCAATTTTTAGAATTCCCTTTCGAAAATCAGTTCTTTGTTTATATCTTCTATACGGTGCGTCCTACGCAAAAATTGTTAATATTGAAAAATATTCCCGTTCAATTTTCTATAAGGTACATGAAAACTTTTCCCAAAAAGTCATAAAAGGCCCAAAATGGGGGGCCCAAAATACATTAATTTTGGAAAAATTTATTCACATGTGTTCATATCTATCATCAAGTGACCTAGGTAGGTGATGAAGATGAAAGTAATTTTTCCTAATGATTCCCCCTCCCCTTTCTCCTCCCTCCTTTAGAAATCCTTCTCAGATTTACATTATGGAAAAAAAAAAAACTACAGATATACTTTGAAATATTTGTTTCAACTTG